>CM076580.1:1052863448-1053598383 GCA_034641835.2 Pinus albicaulis
ATAAGAATATGGAAAACAGAAGTAAGAATCCAGAAGTCAGAGGAAATATTAGATAGAGAAATAGCACTGATAGGAAAAATGATGCAGAAGATGCCTCAGAAAAGGATAGCAGCAAGGAAGCAGAGAAACAGCAGCAGCATGAAGAAGACAGTCACAGACTGTGAGGGCATAGCAAGAGCGAAGATGTAGCACAAAGTATGGAAGCCAGGAGGAATACAAAAGGAGAACACTGCAATGGATGATCAGTTGCAGAACAAGGTGTGGGATCCAGGAAGATAAGGATGAACCACATGATCAGGAGATCATGAACTATTTCAACCTGGGGAGTCTGATGCAGGGGCATTAGGCTCAAAACAACCTTTGTACATAAATAAATATAAAGGGGGGTCTCATGTTTTATTTCCCCATGAAATTATTCATAATTGAGTTATTTTTAGTTAATTAGAGAGGAAAATGTAACTTCTCGGGTGATTAGTGGGCATAGGAAGAGACAGTTCGTCTCTGTCTGTCAGAGGGTTAGTCTAATTTTGGAACTGTAGGAAATTGAAGAGTTTGTGAGTCATTGAGAAATTCAAATCGATTCATTGTAATTTGTATAAAAATAAACCTCTGTGGCAGAGTCCAGAGACCTGCATAGAGAACTGTGTAGGGTTGTAGAGTTAGGGAGGCAGAGTAGAGTGTAATAAGAGGGCCATTGGACTGAAGATCTGGCCAGAACCAGAAAGTCCTGTAAGTAAATTCATTGTATGAAGAAAGAAATTGTTTCAGGTTTATCCTGTGCATTGATCGAATTAAATTATGTGTATATATATAGGGGTTCTTAACAATTTAATTTCTGTGGCAATGTGAAAATGCCTTGAATCTCCATGAGTGTGTAAGATTTGGTAATTTGCCTTAACAGATTCCTATCTATTTAATTATGAGATTGTATGAAGAAGAGTATTTGTGTTGAATGCCTATATATAGGATACGTTGTAAATGATGGTCCTGCATGCATTGATGAAATTATGAAATTCCGAGGTTGGGTACCGTGAACCCAACCCTGTGTGGGTCGTTTTGATCGGTCATTTGACATGGACTGTATCAATGTTTTCGAATATGTATGACCTTGAAGTTGACTACTCTAAGAGAAACGAAGCGACGAGGATGTTATGCTGTGACGTGTATACGCAGGGTAAATTATAATTGATGATTCATATTCGGAGGCTGTATGTAACTCGTGAAGTGTACAAGTGTGAACTGAAGGGCCATGACACTATTGAAGAACTCGATGAAAAGGGGGTGAGATTAACACAGAAATTACGGAATATGGAATCCGAATCTCAACTACGGAGGTGCCATAGTATAGAACTTAAACCCTGATGGAACCCTGAGCCAAGGATCATCGTGGAATCAAGAGGCGAAACGTGAAACCGGAGGAATTAGTCGGGTGGTTTTGTGAACAAACCAGCCTATTTCGCACCGCCTTTGCCCGGAGGTGAAACCGCTCAATAAAAATGTGATCAAACGGAATGGTGCCACATCGTCGTGGAAATACCACTCTCATCGCGCGAATATTAAGAGTTATCTCCCAGCTATGGAAATAACGCGATGTGGACAAGGAGCATTCGATCAAGAACTCAAAGGATCCGATGGAAATCGCGCAAGGAGTTGCAAGGGCGATAATTTAAGGTATGATCCATTGAATTATGTTGAAAACCGCTCGGTTATGAATTCCGATGGGTGGGCCCATTACGTTATAAAATGTAGTGTTAATGTAAGAAGGAGTCGAATCATCGATACATTATTAAGTGAAAGATCATAAGTTATTGTATTAAGTGAAACTTCGATATTTGATCGAACAAGGCTCAGCATCGTTTCGTATATTTAAAATGCCACACTCCAAGGGAGGGTTCAAGTTATAAGTTAAGTGATTTCATATCATCGCGGCGCTTTATTTTAAAGAGCCACAGATCGTGTCATTTTAGAGTTATATAACATTATATATGGGAAGATAGTATCCGCTTATAGAAGCTTACATGCAGGTTGGGTATTGTATGGTTTTATAACCTTGAAGAGAAAGCTTCCGCATAGTTAAATTCTGGGCTGAAGTGTGTGGTTTCTTAAACAAAAGAGGAATGTAATTTAATATCTCAATCTCTGATTGAGATATTAAACCACATAGATTTATTTAATTGCCAGCTAAAGAAGAGAGGAAATCGTGATATTACCAGATTGTGAATCTGCTTCAGAAATGAAATTTTGGATACATTTTACAGACAGATTGAGATTAAAATTTTGGAAAAACGGAAGCGTGGGTTTTTACCCCCATCAAAAAATAGTCAATTAATTGGACTTTCATGTTGTAGGTGGTTAAATAATTGAAGATTATATAATTATGCAACCTTGTGGTGGCCTTCACATGTAATGTATTTGTGGGAAGTGGTGGCCTTGCTGAGGAAGGTTTCATAAGAGGAAGCATAGACTATGTCATTTTTTTAGTACCATAATTGTTTGTATCACAATCTCTCCACTAAGTTGCTCGAGCTAGTATTATATTTACCTGCATCTAAGTCTCATTCATTTGTGGAACAGGATGATAAAAAAAAGAACCCTAAATTTATGTTGTAGTTAAATTTGATTGAATTCTCAACTGGATTAACTTGCAGAGATGAAATTCTTAAAGAATTCCTCAAGGCATTGCTAAATTAAATCTAGTTGGAGTACTTATGTTATGTAACAACTAAATTATGGGTGAATTTAATAATTATGTTATGTAACAGTTGGCGTGATTATGAAACAATAGGAGTATTTATGTTATGTAAAAGTTGGAGTGTTTATGTTATGTAACAGTTATTCAGTTAGTTACTTTATGTTACATGTCAGTTAGTTAGTTTTTGTAACATTGCAATATAGTTAGTCAGTTAGTTAGTTTTTTCAACATTATAAATTATGCAGGGTTTTTGTAATCAGTTAGTTTTCGTAACATTGCAATTTAATTAGTCAGTTAGTTATTTTTTGTAACATTTCAATTAGTTAGTTTTTGTAACATTATAAATTATGCAGGGTTTTTGTAATTAGTTATTTTTTGTAACATTGGAATTTAGTTAGTCAGTTAGTTAGTTCTTGTAACATGCCAGTTAGTTATTTTTGTAACATTATAAGTTATAAACCATACTCGAAACATATTGTATATTTAACTAGTATATTAAACTGCATGTTTGTCTCTTGAACTGTATCCAAATACACATTGGAACTTACAATGCAACAGAACAAAAATGGATGGTAACTTAATCCACATTGCAATTTTGTTGCAAACAAAAAAATCATGCCACCCCTATGTTTGATGGCCTCCATTTTCTTAATTTCCCAAACATGTTGAAGTGCCTTCTTGAGCCAAGTTTCTTCCATATGCTTGAGTCTAATTTACTCATTATAACCATGGAGGTGGCCTATAGCCTAATTATCCACTTGCACTACTAACCCCAACACTAACTGGAGGTGGCCTATAATACATAGGATTTACCCCTGCACTGGTAGGTGTATAGGGGGTGGGTATAACCCCTAGAAGATAGTGGGGGACTTGGATGTTAATCAAGTCCTGGTACGATGGTGTATGATATGCAATGTGGTCCAAAGTGTTGGACATCATGTTATTTTTCTTCAACCTACTTTCACCATAATCTTCCCTATCTGTCACCCCTTCTTTTTCCATCACTTGTTGAGCCTTTCTTGCCTCCCTCTCTTTCCTTTCCAATTATTTTTGATGTTCCTTCTCTTCCCTTGTTTTTTTTTTTAGTCTTTCCTTTGCCCAAGATGATGTTGTTGCAATCCTTGAATCTCTCTTTTCCTTAGCTAACTCCTTCTTTCTCTGTTTAGATTCTTGAATTTAAAGTTTTCTATGCTCAGACTCGAACATTAGGTTCATATATTATTTAGAGGTGAGTAACTATAAACTCCGCTCTAATCGAAGATAGTCTGTTGTCGAATTTGTTGATGAGGCCTTCACTCTCTCTACCGATAGATTTAGGAACCTACATAATATTGTTTGGTTCGTTGTCACATGCTCCTGATGCCTGGACACTTTCCTTTCAACCTCAGGAAAACTTGATTGTACCCCATTGTTGTCCTCGTTTGGTACTTCATTCTGAATATACTCTTCTTCCAATAATCAATTGTCCACAAAATAATGAACAAGTTCAGTGCTCAACTCTTCTAATTGAGAATGCATTGCCATGATTTAATCATTGGTGGATGACACATTATGTTTGTTGTTATTCATCATGGCCTCTACCAACTATGATGGCGGGGTTACTTGAGTTGGCATGCTCAATTAGTCATTTATGATTCTTGTTACATTCTCATTTGAAACCACATTTTCATTGTCATTTTCATGATCAACTACCTCATTTGTAATATCACATGCAGAATTAGTAGGTGCTTCAGTGGGTGTGGCAGCCTCCATGTTATTTACAATTAGTTCATTACTGAATTGTGTCTCACATACATGTTTATCATTGTAGAAGTTCCCTTGAGAAAGGGATATCATACCTTCAGCAGCAATAGCATCTTCCTACCAATCCACATCTTCTTGGGAATGAACCTGGTCATGTAAGTACTCTACTTCTTGACCTTCCACAACAAATGATTGGCTGCAACTAGTATCATTAATAAGAGAATCAACTTTAAGTGACCAAATTCCAGTCCTGCTAAATCCAACCTTGATATTAGAAGGTGTTAGATCCCTTTTAAATGATTTACTTGCAAGCTCAGCTAGATCAAATCTTTTTACCTCCATGCCTGGATTATTTTCCATCCATGAAGCTCGCTCTGCCCTAAAATAGTTCTTAAAAGGCCCAAACACACTGACATCAAGGGGCTGCAATCTGTGAGTGGTATGAGCTGGAAGTGTTAATAGTTCAATGCCCAAATGGTTGGCCTCCTCGATTGTCTACACAGCCATGTGGCTTCAATGGCCATCTACAATTAGTAGGTGTCTATTTTCAAGCAACATGCCACTTAACACAGATGCAGCAAAGTGAAAATTCCAATTCAAGAAGAGTTCCTTTTTCATCCATGCATGGGGATGTGCAACCATGCATGCCCCTAGTTCAAAAGTATGTACATAGTTTTCAAGTTGTCTTTTTCCTTTGAATAAATAAAAAACTGGGATTGAAGAACCAATTGCATTGACACAAAAAAGCCTTAATGATACATTCCCTGCTCCTAAGAAAAAATTTCGGCACATTTCTGCTCCCTCTCTTGGAAATTACCCGCATGCCACAATTCCTTCTAGCCTGTAGGCCTGTTTCGTCACAGTTCCATATATTGTTTGGGGTATAAGAGTGTTTCTCATATGCATGGGAAATGGTTTCATATAACTTAGACACAACTATAGGGCATAAATTTAAAGCCTTGTCTCTTTCAATACCCTTTTTTGTTTGTAAGACAAGGTCTTGGTGCCTTTTTTTAAACCCACTACACTAAGATTTTCCAGGAAACCCATCTTTGAAGGGATTTGGCCTCCCCTAACATATTTGAGCTACTATGGATTTGAGTTTTATCAACTCTAACCCATGTCCCATTTGGGCCATCTCCTTACACCACACAACCACCTCAACCTCCTCCTCTTCAATCATAATAGTAACAATACCTATATGCTTTGTATGAGTGAGACCATTAATCCAATAATGTATGCTTGAGGCTGCAATTCCATTTTTTTTTTTCATATGCATGTACTTAATATCCCATAAACTCTATTTCATCAATTGTACCTATCATGTCTTCCTTTTTCCACCTTCTTACGTCACTCATCTTCTTCATTGAGATTGCACCTTGTATTTTGGTTGAGGGTGGCTATGTGGTAGATGGTTGGACAATAGGATCTTCCACCACATAGGAATTCTCAACATCATTACATGGATCATTGGCAACATTAACATCATTGACAATTTCCTCTTATGATGAAGTGCAACACAATTGGGAACCCTTGGTCCCTCGCCTCCTCTTGTTCCTTATATGATTGGAAATTGAAACTCATGGCATGGTTGCAACAACATGCATATTATTAAACTTTATTTATGTTAGTGGAATTTGTTTCAGCAACAGAAACTCGGTCTTATTTGACTAAGAAATTTAAATATGAAAAGGGTAATCAATAATTGCAACCTGCATAATAGAAACTCGATCTTATTTATTTCCTAAAATTTAAATATGAATAGGTTAATCAATACTTGCAACCTGCATATATTTTAATAATAAATTTATGTGTTTGCATCGACTTGAATCTCCATACACAGATATCAGGACTTAATTTGATATAAATATCATATCTATGTGTTTGATATAAATATCAAGCCTATGTGTTTTATAGAAATATCAAGCCTAAATTTAGCTTGAACATAATCAAGTATCCTGAGAAGGGCATCAAATCCATAATATCCCAATCAATCTCAGAAAAAGAAAAAAGAAAAAAAAGGAAGGCTACTGAAAGTTGTCTCCTTATAAATGCTAGGAATAGGAGTTGGTTAATCAAAATAAGTTTTAAATTCATTTTCTGTTAATTTCAGTGAAAAGGGTGACTAAAAGTGGTATTTTTTTACTATATTTTAAAACACTCAATTTCTCCACATTGTCAGCTACAACTGCTTCCAATTCTACAATTGTGCCATGAGTTTAGCTACCAACATGTTGACTCTCTCTTTGGATAGTTTATAATGGAAATATCCTTTGATTGGATTTAAAATGATTAGTCTTCTGATAGATTGTAATGGACATCTCCTTTGATTTAATGCAGAATGATTAGTCTTCTAACAGATTGTAATGGAAATATCCTTTGATTTGATTCAGAATGATTAGTCTTCTGAGATGTATAAGTTTTAGAGGGGATTACCCATAAAAATTTCCACCATGCCACCTTTAAAATGATAAATAACAATGGAAGAGGATTTTGTTTCTCATACAGAACTAAATTCATTAGCAATTGTGGAGATGTCTCCTCCATTTTAACTACCTTGTATTCATTTTCCATTTGTGTCTCAATTAAATGAAAACTAACATCACTACAGTTTCCTTTTAAAATAGACCAAAAACTTCCATGCGATTTTGAAACAAATTTCTTCATTTTTTCTTGAAGGCATGACATGATCAAATTTCCACATTATTACATACAAACTACCAAGATTTTGTGATTAAGTAATGATTGGGCCTATGTGTTTTGACTCAGATGCTCTGGTATTTTTGTCTTTGTTGTATTTGTTGGGCATGCTTAATTTTTTGCCTCTTTTGCCTTAGATGTTATGGTTTTTTGTCTGCAATTTCACACAGAGAAGCCGAATTTTGTTTACAATTTCTAATTTATGGTATTCTCTAGTTTATGGATATTATGGTTCAGCCTTAAAATTCCTGAAAATAAACACCATAAAAAAATAATAACTCTAAAATAGTTTTAAAAATATATATATAAAGAGAGTGAAACAATCCTAAAAACAATACTTATAAACCCTAAAACCCTAACATAAGATCAAAAATGAAAATATGAGCATGTAGAGGTGATTCTTGGGTTACAAAACATGTTGTAACAATCACTGATATGAAACCATAG
This sequence comes from Pinus albicaulis, assembly GCA_034641835.2. Taxonomy (NCBI): domain Eukaryota; kingdom Viridiplantae; phylum Streptophyta; class Pinopsida; order Pinales; family Pinaceae; genus Pinus; species Pinus albicaulis. The sequence continues at coordinate 1,052,871,031 of CM076580.1, forward strand.
TTTCTTGTTGCATTGTGAAATAATAAACCTTGGCAATATGTCAATGTTATGATTCCCTAGATATCCTTATCTCACATTGTTGCTTGCAGTCATCATGGGAGAGAAAAATTCATGGAGGGAGAGAATGAGTGAACAGAAGAGAAAATTTGAAAATATGAGCATGAGGTGATTCTTGGGTTGGAGAAGATGTTGTAACAATCATTGATATGAAACCACAGTTGCTCGTTGCACTGTGAAACAATAAACCTTGGCAATATGTGAATGCTATGATGTCATAGATATCCTTATGTCATATTGTGGCTTGTAGTCATCGTGGGAGAGAAAAATGCATGGAGTTGAGAGAATGACTGAATTTTGCACCTTTGGTGGGTCACAAAGACAAACTTATGAGGCTGACTCTGTTGATAAAATACACCTTTCAGAGATTAACTAATCCATACTCACAATTCAGCAAGTATGGAACACAAGCCCTATTTCACTGCCTTATACATTAGGCTTTCACATTATGGCAATACTGGACTTAAAATTATTTTGACAAAAATATCAGGCATATGTGTTTGATAGAAATATCAAGCCTATGTGTTTTGACTCAGATGCTATGGTACTTTTTCCTCTGTTGTCTTTGTTGGGCATGATTAATTTTTTGTCTCTATTGAATTAGATGCTATGGTTTTTTGTCTGCAATTTCACACATAGAAGAAAATTTTCACACATGGAAGCTAAATTGCATGTTGTGCATGATTAATTTGTTCTATGTTGTCTCAGATGCTATGCTTTTTTGTCTGAAATTTCACACACATAAGCTAAATTGCACACATAGTTTTTTCATATGGTAAATTAATGGAAGATTAAAAATAACATAAAGAAATAAAGGAAAAAAATTGAAGTTTATATTGTAAATTAATGGAACATTTAATAAAACATAGAGAAAATACTTGAATTACTCAAACATGATTACAATGTGCATAGTCTTCGATGGAGTGAATCCAGCTACATATGAGTAGAAAGAAAGTTTATGAAGCATTTGTGAGGTGGTTTTATAGAATATTTTGTTGAATTTGATTAGAAGGTAGGATTGACATGGATTTTTTTTCCCAAATTCAAATGTGTGTTGTGGATTGATGTGGATGTCATCCAATGGCTGATAAACTCTTATGGTTGATCCTTGTGCTTTCCTTTGTGTTTTCTTGTGTTTAATTCTTGAATCTTGTGTGTTGGTGTCATTTATTGCTTTGAGCAAGTTGCATTGATGAACGCATATGCAGTTATGGTTAACACTTAGAGTTTATTGGAACATTTTAGCATTGGACCAAGAAAGGTAAGAAAGCAAGAAGAGCGAAGGAAGAAAGCAAGGAGGAGCAGGATTCAAGTAGCTACATCAAGATTCTTGGCAGGTATCGATTTTCATGTGTATTTTCCTTACTAGATATGACATGCATGGTATTGCATGTGGTTATTTTTTTCTTCGTATGGGTTTTTTCTAGGTGCGACATTGTTTTCATCCTAGCCTTTCCATTTCCAGATAGCCATAGCGTTGTGGAGTTCTCATGCTTTGGTTTTGCTAGATTACTGGATGGATTCGAAGCTGAGTGAGGTGGATCTCCGAATTGATATAAAACATGGCCTAGTAACCCGTGAACCGAAATGCGGGTTGCGGTAAATCCGAATAGTGTGTTTCCTTGGTGGGCCTAGGAATCCTAGACCTGTGAATGGCAGTATATACGGTAAATCTTGGAGGTGGTTTTCCTCGAATAAGGGCCTATTGATCTGGGTTTGGATTGCGGTAAATCCTTAGAGGTGGGTGCTCTCCGTTGGGCCTAGTAGCCCCGATATGGGATGTACGGTAAATCCTGGAGAGTATGTATTGGTTTAGGGCCTAGTGACCCCTGATTCAGACTGTGGGTTGTGGTAAATCCTGAGAATTTAGGAGACAGTAAAATTCCTCACGGTGGAGGTGAAGATAATCTAGTGATATTCATGTTTTTGTTGGCCTAGTGATCGAGTGCAGATCATAGTAAAGCCAGTTATGACATGTTTATTGTGTTGGCCTAGTGATCTAGGATGGATCATGATAAATCTTGATATATATTGATGAGGGTGACGTGGTTTAGCCTCAGGATGCTTTGGTTAGTTCTTTCAGTTTGAGTCCCACATTCATGCTTGGAATATGGCATGGGGGTGATGGGATGAAGAGAGATTTGGCTCAGCCAATCTATGGTCAAGTGGAACGTGAAAGTCCCATCTCCAGTTGGTTTTTACATTCAATAATGAAGAGACCATTCCTTTGGTATTTGGTATGCAAATGTACTAGTTATTATGTGGATTCTATTGATGTTGTATCCATTGTATTTCTGTTGTTATTATGTGGGTTATAAGCATGTATTTTAGCAATGATGATGTATGGATCTCTCCATGTTTTTACTTGTAAATGAATGCACAATGTATCTGATCTGATTAAGGTATTTTAGTAATGTTGTGCTAATTCCTCTTTCAGGTTTTGAAGCTAATGTTTTACATGTTCTTAAGGGTTCAAGTTCTCTTGTAAGTTACTGAGTCTCATGAGTGATTTTTATGTTATTTTTATGAAAAATTTAACACAAAATAAAGACTAAACATCAGAAAATAAAAGTACAGTACATCACCATACAACACATCAACATGGGGATTTGATGAAGGAGTTCACCTCTCCTGGGCTACATCTCCTTGGTCCAGCTTCCATGGCTTGGGCCTCTATATTATGCTCAAATTTGCAAAATGATGTGATTACAAAGCTTTTATATTCCTGAAACCTACACAAATGAGTTCAGAATGCCCAAAAATGGTACCTTGGTCACCTTTTTTCTCCTAATTTGGTCGAAAATTGGCTGAGTTATGACCTCTACAACTCTCCTCCAAAATTTCCTTCCTAAATTTAGCTAACTACCACTAATTCGGGCTAGTTGGCACCAAAAAATAATAACTCTGCCAGATTTGGCGGGGTCGCCAAAAGTTAATCCGAATTAACTTAATTAAATGGAGTTGGTGCTATTTAAGCTCACTTAACCTTTAAACTGGATTAGCACTAACTAACTCGCATTAGGTGTTAATTAACTAAGATTATGGTTTGAATTGTGTGCTTATGGATTAGCACTAATAACACCACTTAATTGTTAATTAAACACATAATAAGGTTTTAATAGCGCTCTTAAGGCTTAGCTCTTCATGTGCTCCGCTTATGGTCTGAGGTTTCGGTCATATGATTTAGGGGTTGTCCCCACAGGGCCGGTCCCCTCTCCCCAGTCGGCGGACTTCATCAAATTCAAATAGATGTGGCAAAGTATATGGTTAAGATCCAAGCAGTAGGCAGACTAGTGGTGTGTGTTGTTGGCAAGGTGGAGGTCTTGTGTTTAACCCTCGGCTGGTCCTTCACGCTCATAACAATAATTTTCCTATACTGTGAAGAGGACACATGGCGGTCCTAGGTTGAGCCATGTGTCCCCTCCTCATTGGCCCATCAAAACCAATAATAAAATTCCAACGTACCACAATTCGAACCAATCCACAACTGCCACTTGGTTGTCTCCCATTAGTCGAAGGAAAAGGTTGACTAAACTTTTACCTTCACAGTCAGCATGCCACATCAGTGGTATGGACTGCTGACTGGGCTCCCTGTCTACATTTTTTTTGTGAAAATTTTACATGTTTAGAAAAACGAATAGAATGCATTTCTGGGAGCATACGGTGTGAGATTCGCACGAAATGAGTTGTGTTGGATTTAGGACGACGAGAACTACGCGGTCATTCAGGTTTCGTGTCATTCCAAAAAAAAATATTTTTGAGCATAATTCTAAGCACCTGATCATTCCTCCCCACTAAAATATTTTGTACCCAAAAATATCTTTCATTACTGAACATATGGATGAGGGTACAGTTCCCTCACCCTTCCAATCTCAATCCATTGGAATTTTCCTAAATTCAACAATTTGAGCTTTTTATAAAAACTAATCTTTTTCCTTGATTCTGGAGACCCTGTCTTATTGTTGTAGACACCGTCATGCTGTAATTTCCCAGATTTTGTAGAACATCAAGTTTTCCTTGAAGAAACAAACTTGTTCCCACCTCAGTCGTCAATCAAAGGAAACTTGAAAACTTTCTCACCTCGAGCATTTTCGACCTGGTGATTTTAGCATGTCTCTCCTTGTGCTTGGCTCGACTCTTGATCAAATGTGATCAGCATCGCCATGCAGCATCCCAATTCAAATACCATACTTTTTGAAACCCACAAGAAGAAATTTTGAACCCAATTTCCTCTTTGTCAAATTGTTTTGGCACTTTCTCTTTGACCTTTGCAATCTCTTGCGCCAACATCTTGTTCACATCACTGCTCCACATTGATGCATGCGGCTGCAATTTTTTCTCATCTTGTTTACCTCTTTTCAAAGGCAACATGTTAGAACCCTGAAACATCTTATTACAAACATTATCAACTTCAATTAAATCATCTTTTTCATTTGGTGCATCTTCTTGAAAGGTATCTTTGAAACATCACTATGTTTGAACATTAATAAAGCCAAATTTTGACTTGTATTCATTATTCTCTTTATTTATCCTACATGTATAAGAGACAAACTCATTTTCTTCTTATGAGATCTAACTATGTACTCAATTCCATTCTTGAACAACTGGTACTTATTCTCATGGCGATGAAATACTGCCCTCCTATCATAAAGATAAGGACTTCCCAAAACAATACATGAAATCTCAAGCGGAACTACATCAAGTTCAACTTCGTCAAGAAAGTTTGAATCGATTGCAAACCTTAGGATGCACTTCCTTGTTACCTGCAAGTTTGAATTCTTGAATATATAGCCTAAAGGATAATGTCTTGGATGTGTAACAGTTTCTAGATTTAACCTCTTAACTAAGTCTTCAAAAATCAAGTTGGCTTGAGAACCACTATCAAATAGTGTGTCTATTTTGGTATGTTTTGAAACAACTCTAATATGAAAGAGTTCAATTTTTGTATCATCATCTTGAGTTACATTAGAACAAATTGAAGAAATATTTCTTGCTATGTTCTTACCTTTCAAACCCATTGTTGTAATCTTGGTTTCAACTCCTGAATCTGAACCTATGTCATGTTCAATGATTGCAATTGTTTTCTCCTTCTCTTTGGTTTTAAGTTTGTTGGGCTTCACCTCTAGATGGAGTTACCAACAATGGTCTTCATCATGGCCATTTTTCGAACAATGTTTACATGTGATTTTCTCTTTCTCTATTTTAATAGAACCATTTTTCTTTCCTCTTCCATTAAACTTACCCTTTCCTTTACCTTCATACTCAAGGAAACTATCACTTTTCTCATCTGCACTATGTTTCCCTTGTGTTTCTAGATGTGTGGCTTGAACACAAACCTCATCTAAGTTTGTGCGATTGAACATGAGAATAGTATGACTAAGATAGTTGTGAAAACCCCCAATATACTTTAACAAAGTTTCTTGAGAAGATAAATTGACACTCAAAACTAGTGCTCTTCTCCTAAACTCTTGTGTATAATTTTGAACACTTTGTCCCTTTAGTTGTCTAAAATTCTACCAGTCCATAATGGATTTTTGCATGTAAGCTAGAGGGTAAAATTTCCTTTTAATGGCAGAAATAAAATCATACCAATAAATTGAGATCTTACTGTGTTTTTTAATCTCATATTGTGTCCTTGATTCCCACCATACAAGTGTTGCACCCTCCATTCTCAAGGAAGCCAATTGAAAATTTATGTCATACTCTTGAAGGTCCTAAATTCTATAATAAACCTCCAATAGATGAATCTAATTACCCAGTTTATCTGCATTCACTTGGCCATTATACATCGGTAGCTCAAATTTGACATCTAGTTTAAGTAAGGGTGATTTACCAGTTCCTTTTGAAGTATGTGGATGAAGAGATTGAAGGGTTGTGGTAGTGGAATATGATGAAGAGGAAGGTGAATATGGTGGTGAGTATTATGGTGGAGTGCATGGTGATTTCCTACTATTAGTCATCAGTAATTCTTGCTTTTGTAGATGACTAAATACTTATCCTAGATTTCTAGAAACAAAGTTCAAGAGCATTGTGAGTTCTATAAATCTCATTGCCTTCATTATCCTTAGGATAAATTTTTCACTATTTCATCATCCCATCATGTCAAGCTCAGCTCACCAATCCCAGAAGATCCATCATGGGCTCATGTCACTCATTTGGGTGTTGAAGGCATGCTCTAGAGATGATTTTGATGTTCTTTTCAGCCTTTCTTCATGTGTCATCAAAGATGCATGAAGCTCATCAACTGTAAAGCTTGAGAGATCCTTTGTCTCTTCAATGGTAGTGACTATCACATTAAATCTTAAGGGTAAGCTCGTCGATACTTTCTCCACTATTCTTCTTTCTTCAACTGTCTCTCCATGAGATCTCATTTGGGTAACCAACCCAATCAACTATGTGAAGAATGAGTCTAAGCTATCAGACTCTTTCATCAAAATAACTTCAAACTCCCTCCTCATTACTTGAATATTTGATGTCTTTACTTTCTCCATATCTTGATAGGTTGTTTGGAGGGTATCCCATGCCTCCTTAGACTTCTTTGATGCTGCAATTTTTAGAAATATGCTTCCATGCATTACTTGATAGAGATAGAAGAGGGCTTTTGAGTCCTTCTTCTTATTACTCTTCAAAAAATCCTTTTCTACTTGTGTTAAGGCATTAAAATCATTTGCATCACATGGTTCTTCAAATCCCTCTTCAACCATTTCCCATAAATCTTGAGGTGCAAACAGGGCTCTCATTGTGATTTCCCAATAATCATAGTTTTTCCCATTGAACTATGGGAGTTGAGTATTTCCCATACTCGTGCTTGTGCTAGCTCTTGCCATTCTGACTTCTTGAACAACAAATCTTGACTGTGTAACTTAAATAAAACTTTCTCACTGCTGGAGAGATAAACTCTGACTCTTAAACAAACAGTAAATCTTACTATGCAAATACCGAACTTGCTAAACCTTCACTTTGCTGGAGAAATGCTTCAACAATCTTCTTCTTCTTTTTCCTTTGGCTTATTCAGAAACTACTAAGAACCTGGACTAGCTCCGATACCATGTTGGAATTTCTGAGAATTCCTTAACAACGGAGGAAAAAAAATTCCTCTTCTTAGCACAGAGAGAACAACAACAAAAAAACTCTGCAGATGGAGCATAAATGCAAATCATACATAGTGGAGAACACAAAAAACAATCTCTGTCTTTCATTCAATGGATTTAAATCTTTTACAAATTTTCTTCACTGTCTTAAGAAACTGTTGTTCTGGATTTTTCAAATGAGCCTACTCCTCTGTTCTATTGCGCTCACTACTCTGCTACACTCACAGCATATGCTCTGTTGCGTACACAGTTTACACATTATGTCACTTTGTACTGTAAACATATATGTATATATATATGTTTACAATACATATATTTGAAATATTAACCTAAGTTGAAATTATGTCGTGGCGCATATATTAAAAAAACTTATAAACCTAAGTCTTATAACCATAATGAAAATCATGTTGGGGCCACATTACAAACTATAAATTTAAACATTACAAAATGTATTGTGATATGTTTTATCGCATCGATCTTTGCATCGGGTGACATCAGCTTGAAACTGTGCAATAACATGAACGTGAAAACCTTATGATGGTTTATCGCATCAAAAAACGTGGTGGGTGACTGGACTTTCAAACCTTGCGATAGTGCGCCATTGGCTGATGCACTGATGAGTTGGCGGTAGTGGGGTCTGGTTATCACGCGATCGCGAAAAGGCTGCTGACATAGACAAGAGGGCTTGCGATAAGCCTGTGATTGGTTGCAGGTTGGATGGCGTGGCATTGGCGGGGTCCATCCATCGCATGGGTTTGGAGGGCCGATGACGTAGACTCTAGGGCTTGCGAGAAGCACCCGTTGGTCACGATTGGTTGACGGGGACTGGCAGGGGTCCACAAAAATGACATGGAATGTTTGAATTTAAAACAAAAGTGCGGCATTTAAATGTGGTTAGCTGCATAGGAGTAATGGCGGGAGATTTCGTGGCACAGACTACGATATAGTGAATCGGGAGGGCTACATCCGTGTAAGGAATTCGACTGTTTGCAAGGGTTTTAAAGAGTAAAATCAATGCACAGTTTGAGTGCACAAACACACCAAAATTGTTGCTGTTGTTTCCTTCAAATTTACATCAAAATTGATGTTTTGTCCTTTTGTTTCAGGTTTGCAGTTGGGAGTAAATTCCAATAGCCTCGTGGTGGATCATGGCTTCGCTTTCACCCATGCGGCTCTCCTGTACCAGAACTACACTATTAATTATGCTTCCTTCACTATATTTTTAAAATATGACAAAAATATATTTATTGACCCAAGATAAAATTAAGACCAAGTCAAAGTTAAGACCAAATGTCATTGACATAGGTTGAAGGTCTTGGTCATGAAGTATTGTTAAAGTTACAGTGAAAATTTTTGAAGAATCAAGTCAATTTTACAAAATTTTAATCAAAGTCTTAAAATATCTGTGTATTAAAATTAATCATTTACCTTTGATAGTTTAATAAGGAAAAAGGCTCATCACCCGGTCACACACATAAAAATATTGATAAAATAATCATTATTTTTCAAACTTTAAAATTGAAATATTACATTATTAAAACCAATCATTAACCTTGATACTTAAGCAATAAAATTTCAACAAAAATTTATGAAAAACATATAAATGTGGCTATGGTATGGGTTACAGATAAATATATTACAACATAAAGGAAGAATTTTCTGGAAATGTGGTTGTGAGGTTTTTCTGGCAATTAAGCCTCGTACTTCCTATCATTTTTTGTGGAGAGGTGGTGGGAGACAAACAATATTTTTGGTGGAGAGGTAGTGGGCAACAAACAATCAAGAAGAGGTGATAGTATCATGTGGCTATTAAAAGCATTAAAGTGGATTGGTCTGACAAGTCTACATATTTTTGGAGAGGCTAATGGGGTCATAGACTGGGTTAGAGAGTCCAATAAGTTCAAATCTTCTATTTTATCTAATTGGATGGATGGGGATCAGAGAGTTGATCAAAATTTTTGTGAATATAAATTTAAAACATGTTTATAGAAAACAAAACATGACAATTGTTCTCCTTTCTAAAAGGTGCCTGAAGGTCCTTTGAGGTATATTTCATTTATTTTTTTTAATCATATAAGAATAAAGATCAAATGTATCCTTTTTCATTGAGGTTTCTCATAAAATAACATAAATATAGATGTAAAAATCACAATAAAAGGTAACCCTTTCTTCCAGGTTAATAAGAAAGAACTACTTTGGAAGAAGTTTTTTGGTAACATTTTACAGGTTTTGAAGAAAAACAAGATGAGATTACAGGTTACTAAAAGAGAAGGATTACGAGGCAATCCAAATAAAGGCAATGTAATGAGTGTAGGAAATGGTTGTATCAATTGTGTTTGTCATATATTTGTGACTTTTTGTAACAGGAACTGTTAATCATTTTTAATAGTTTTTCTGGAACTTTTTCTTTGAAATGGAATTTGACATGTCATTGGTTTTGGGAATTTTCATGGATAAGAAATAGAGATGATAACATCTGAATTATTGGGTGATACAGAAATATGTCTATGTAACTTCCTCATTTTAAATAATGAAAGCATCATTTTTTTCTTATAAAAAAACATAAATAGAAAATTTTATATAACAATAATGTTTTTCTGGTTTACTTTGCAGTGCATATTATATTACCCTGAAATTAAAATTTCAACAAAATTTTATAAAAACATATCACGTGTAAATGTGGCTATGGAATGGATTACAGATAAATATATTTCAACAAAATAATATTTTTCTATATCAATAATGTTTTTCTTCTCTACTTTGCAATCCATATTACATCACCCAGAAGAGATGGTAGGAGTCTCAGTGCTGTTAGGATCTATCATTTCAACTTCTAAAGTATGAGGTGAAGAAGATTGTTCACATGAATATATATGGCATAATTAGCGGTGTGTCAATATGGAATGGAATTGGAGGAGGTGTAATCTCAATATCTCCTTCTAACATCGGATCACTTTAAACATCCAAGGATGGCGAGATTCATGAAATTGAGTAAACCAGATTCCCACTAAATATAATTTCTTAGCTATAAGTTCCTCTTCTGCTAATAGAAAATTTCCCATTATCAAATTCCGAAATTCCCCATTCTGCACTTGCTTAAATTCCCATTCGGGATAGAAGAATTTACTAGATGTTGTTTCTTTATTTTTGAAGTCATTGTTCTTTCTCCCACCCACCATCTCCATGATCAGCATTCCATACCTGTAAACATCACATCGATCAGTGACAACACCATACAACCTTGACCACATCTCTCGGGGAAGCATAACCTTTTTTTCCTCCATGAGCTATGGAAATGTGACTTTCCTCTTTATTGGACATTTTGGCTAAACCAAAATTTGCAACTTTGGGAAGAAAATCAGCATCAAGCAAAATGTTATGAGGCTTTATATCACAACATAAGATTTTATTTCTACACTCATCGTGTAGGTATGCAATACCACGAGTTGTACCAAGTGCAATAGAGTGCAAAAATTTCCAATCCAACTGATTTTCTGGATCTCCGTGGACATATCGGTCAAGGGAGCCATTAACCATGTATTCATAAACTAGATCTCTTTTGGATCCCTCGGAGAAATAACCCAAAAGTCGCACCAGGTTAACATGATAGGTCCTCCCCACAGTAGCAACTTCCGCAATGAATTATTGTTCACTATGTTTCGATTCATCCAAAATCTTGATAGCTATTAGCAGTCCACCCAGAAGCTTCCCTTTATAAACTATTCCAAAGCCTCCTTTTCCAAGCTGTTCAGAAAAATTGTTTGTGTAAGCTCTGATCTATGCATAAGAATATCTGGTAGGTACGAGTGAAGAATAATAATGTAAGAAATTTTCCATAGAGGGAGGCCTAGAGTCGAGAGGGTCCATAAACTCTAGAATGGTCTACTCCTCATCACTGGTAGTTCTCTCACAACAACATCGATGACGAAGTGCTATGCAAGAAACCACAACTATAATAAAAGCACCACACTGTGTGAAAAACACCCCTGCAAATAATGTTGAACAATGTAATGAGAGTATGTATTCTAAAAGGTATCTATTCATAATGAATATAGTATTAAATATAAACGATTACCTGCCATTATTCCTAAATCCATCCTTGCTTCAATGGAGATTCCTTTATGAGAGGAAACAGAAACCATTGAATTAAATAGTGTAAAGTAGATTGAAATTGTGAAATACAAAAATAATTTGTGGAGATTCTCACCAGTGCAATTCCGCTTGCGAACATCATTAGATCTACAAATACAATTAAATTCATAATTATGCATATTAGAATAATTAGCATAAAATCTATAATCAAAATCAGAATCATCAAAGTAACATTGTCCTCTGGTGTCTACACAAGATTGGAAATCATCAAGAAGAGGCCATGTGATTTGGAATCATGTTTGTTGGAGGCAGGCAAGATTCTTGTCGGCGTTAATGTTGTAGGTTTTATCAGTTGGAAAGACTATCAAAGATGAGCCTGTTGGAATTTCTGGTTATTCTGAACAACAACTGAGAGGAAAATAAAATTCCTCTACAAACACAGAGATTAAAAATTGTGGACAAAGATGAATAAAACACTTCTATTTCATTAAAACAAAAGTTTGTTACAAAATGAAATTCTTTCTTCAGAACGAAGTTCTGGATTACAAAAAAAAATCTTGTGTTGGCTGCTACAAAACACAACATTGTACCAACTCTGTTATCTTCTCTCTGTCTTTTTTCTTTCACTGCTACGCACACAGTGCTCTTTGTTTTCTTTTCTGCCTTGGGGATTTTTTCACACAGTCAATACAATGCGCACGGCATATCTCTCTTTTTTCACGTTTCATTTCAACATATATATATATATATATATATATATATATATATATATATATATATATATTGTAAATATAATATATTTTCAATAGATATTATAAAATACTTATAACCTAATGTTTAAAACAAAATGTTTCGCGACATATAAAACAAAACAAACATTTAAACTTTATACATTCCATATTCTGTGGGGTCTAATCTTTGAGCCAAAGCTTGTTTCTTTACCCCATGGAGCTGCTTTGAGTGGTTCGGAGGAGTGATGACATCACCTCCTCCGGTGGGTCAATTTCCCTTTTCGGTGCTCATACTTTTTGCCAACGAAATTTTGGTCATTGCGCGTTAAGTGATGTTGGTGACGTGGAGTCATGGGCTTCACATGAAGTGACGTGGCCCATTCAAAATTCAAATGAAATCAAATGGCGGTTGGTGTATGTTTTAATGCGGGCAGGTGAAGTATTTAAATGGTGGTGGTTGCAGAAGTTAAGATCCTGGTGTGGCATGGTCAAACCACGAAATTTCACAACATAACATGACTACAGCCTTAACCAAAAATTTATACTTGTAGGGTTTAATTCAATGCGTGATGAATTGAAGGATTAAACAAGAAATTTCTTGTTGTTCGTTGTCCTTTGGTTTTCCATCAGAATTGAATGTTTCCCTCCTGCTCTGCTCTGTTTCAATTGGGTTTAATATTTCAACACTCCCCCCTTAAACACAACTGCTACATTCTCTTACATTCCCAGACATTTTCTTAAGTAATTAAAACTCTTCTACCCCAATGGTTTTGTTAAAATATCAGCAAATTTCTCTTCCGTTCTACAATGTTGTAAAACAATTTCTCCATTGCTCACTAATTCTCTGATGTAGTGATACTTTGCATCAATGTGTTTTGTTCTCTTATGAAACACTTAATTCTTGGATAAATCTATAGATGAGCTATTATCACAATAAATTGTTGTACCTTTTACCTGTTCATGACACAAACTTCTCAAAATTCTCCTCATCGATACTTCTTTACATGTTGTTGTTGTAGCTGCCACATACTCCGCCTCTATTGTTGATAAATCCACAATTGGTTTTTTCTTAGAAGCCCATGAAATGGCTCCTAATCCCATATGAAAAACATATCCATAGGTGCTTTTCCTATCATCTATACTTCCAACCCAATCACTTTCAGTATATCTAATCAATTCAAAATTTTCTTAAGTGGTGTATAAACTTCCATACCTTTTTGTTACTTTCACATACCTCAGAATTAGTTTTGTTGATTTCCAATGTGCCTCCTTTGGCCTTTCCATAAATCTAGAAATTAAACTCACAGCATGCATAATATCCAGCCTAGTTGCAGTCAAATACATAAGGTTGCCAACTATGCTCTTATACAAACTTGGATCAACATCCTTGCTGTTGTATTCTTTGCTTAACTTCAATCCCATCACTGTAGGAGTAATTGTTGCCTTGCAATCCTGCATGTTAAATATTTCCAAAAATTCTTTAACATACTTTTCTTGAGAAATAAAAATTTTATTTTCATTTTGCTCTACTTCTATTCCTAAGAAGTATCTCAGCAATCCCATATCATTCATCTCAAATTCATCCTTCATAACTGTTTTAAATTTCTCACTGAGGTAAGCATCATTACCTGTGAATATAACATCATCAACATATAAAACAAAAATGAGCATCTTACCATCTTTCTCCTTGATGTATAATGTGGGTTCTCCTTCACATTTTTCAAACCCATTTTCCAGTAAATAGGCATCTATCCTATTGTACCATGCTCTTGGTGCTTGTTTCAGCCCATATAGAGCTTTCTTCTATTTGCATACCTTGTGCTCTTGGCCTACTTTCTCATATCCCAGAGGTTGCTCAACATATACCTCTTCCATCAATACTCCATTTAGGAATTTTGATTTCACATCTATTTGGTAAACTTTCCACTTGTGTTGTGTTGTTATGGACAGCGCTGCTCTTTTTTTTTTTTTTTTTTTTTTTTTTTTTTTTTTTTCTTACAGCGGTACCAAAATTTTCCTCATGCTCTCTTCCGCTTATTTTCTGTACCCTCGACAACAAGTCTAGCCTTGTGCCTTTCAATCTTACCTTCAACATTACTTTTGGTTTTATAAACCCCATTTCACTCATTTACTTCCTTACCTTATGGAATCCAACTAATTCCCATGTCTTATTTTTCTCTATGGCATTATCTCTAGAAAAAGAACTCTCTCACCTAACATCTGTTTTCTTGGGTATAGGGTATAAGGAAGGAGAAATAAAAAAAGCCATAAACAGCGCAAAAGGCACTAGCGTATCCAAGAATTGCCAGGATCCTCAGGGGAATAGTGGAAGGGTTTTTCTGCCATACATCAAAGGTGTGACAGATAAGATTGCCAGGGTTTTGGGAAGGAGTGACATTTTTTCTCAATTCTCAGCAGCAGGAACCACTAGACAAAAAATGCGCTCAGTTAAAGACAGCATTAGTCAGGGGCAGCTTAAAGGTGTTTACAATATTGACTGCTCATGTGGGAAGAGTTATATCAGTGAAACTGGGCGCTCTCTTCAAAAGTGTCTGAAGGAGCATGGTGCTGATATTAAACATGAGTGATCTCGAACCTCGCCCCTTGCTGATCACTCCTCGAAAATGAAACATCACTTGCACCTTGAGGATGCTAAAATCATTGCAAGGGAGGAACACTATCAGAAATGAAATATTAGAGAAGAAGTGGAGATTATAAAACACCTTCATAACATCAACAGGGACGAAGGATTCGAGATTAGTGACAGTTGGAGGCCTCTTATTAGAAAAATTTGCTCATTATGTTCGTCTGCTTCCCAGGTATAAATTCACATGTTTGCTTCTTCCCCTTTTAGTAAGCAGTTTAGGGTCGTGTCCATACAAAACATTTTATTTCACTCACCGGTAATAATTTGTGTTAATTAATTTTTATTCTATTTATAAAAATTAATTAATTAATAATTATTATCAACGAGGGGAAGTAAAATTTCAAATATTTCAATGAAAAGTAATTTATAAATTATAATAACTTATTAGGATTTAAATAAATTATAATAAATTATTAGGTTTTAATTAATTATATTAATATGCATTAAGTATTATCATTAACATATATTAAAAATTCATTTATAATTAATAAACATCTCTTCTTCTTATTTAATTACACTCAGTTTAATAATTGGTAGATTCTAGTTTAGGTTAAAGTTTAGGATAGGAATTAAATACCTTGGTGTAATTAAAATATTTTTAGTCATAAAAATTTTAGACATTAGTTAAAAATAGTCAAAAAAAAATTAGACATTAAATAAAAATTAATAAAAACTAGTTTAGTATGATTAATTTAAGTCTTAGGGTTTATTATATAATAAAATTTTGAATAATTTAAGCACTTAGGGTTTTTTAAATTAAAATCTTTAAATATTTATTAAAAAAAAAATAGTTATTATTAAAAAATTTATAAAAATAAAAATAAAATAAATTTTTTTATTAAAAATTTAAAAAATAATTTATTAAAATTAAAAATAATTTATTTAAATAAGATTGTTATCTATTGTCGGCTCCTCTCAAACATCATTTCCCTCCACTATTTATACCTTGGCCTTCTTCAACCTTCTTTCATTCTTCATTCTCATCCTGATGATGGATCCCCCTTAGGATTTGAAACGTCGACCAATGTTTTATGATACTGTGGATAATCCGGATTCTGCAAATAACAATAACCACAGAAGTTTAAAAACCATAGGTATTTATCTCTTCATCCATAGCATCTATCCATTTCTTATCTTTTACAGCTTCTTCAAAATGAATAGGATCTTCTACATGACAATACAATGCAAATAAAGAGTTCATACCTTCATTTGCTGCTTCTTGCTCATAAATTTCATTCAGACTTCTGAATTTGGTTCCTCTTTCACTTGATGAACTTGTGCTTGTAGAAGCACTTAAATATGCTCCTTGTGATGTGCTTGGAGAAGCACTATCATCACTTCTCAAGGGTGTTCTCATACCTACTTTTGGTGTCCCTTGCTATCCTTGTGTTGGTGGAGGTGGTGCTGCTAATTAGGGATGCATTTCAGCCATCTCTTCCTCATATTCATCATGAGACAAACAGATTTTCACATTCATTGTTTTCTCAATGCCTCCATCCCAGGCCTCTTCTTCAATAAACTGCACATCTCTTCTTATCATAAATTTATTGGTGGATGGGTTATACAATCTATATGCTTTGAATTCTTCACTGTATCCAAAAAATATGTACTTCTCCCTCTTACTGTCCAACCTCTTCCTAAGCTGATCTGGAATGTGTGCATAAGCCACACAACCGAATACTCTCATGTGGGTGACAACTGCTTTATGTTGCTCCATGCTTATTCTGGACCTCTGTTCATTACACTCTTTGTTGGGCATCTATTCATCACATATGCTGCACAATGTACATCTTCAGCCCAATATTCATTTGGAAAATGTTTTTCCTTCAACATGCTTCTTACCATATCCATGATGGTTCTGTTTTTCCTTTCAGCAACTCCATTTTGCTGTGGTGTATACCTTGTTGTAAATTTCTTGTGTATCCCATTTTCTCTGCAAAAACGTAGAAATTATTTGGAGATATATTCTCCTCCTCTATCTGTTCTTAAGACTTTAATATGCTGCCCACTTTGATTCTCAACTAGAGCTTTAAAGTGGCAGAATTTCTCAAACACTTTACTCTTCAACTTCAAGAAATAAACCCAAGTTTTTCTTGTGTAATCATCAATAAAGGTCAGCATATAATGGCTGCATGCTAATGATGGTGTTTGCATTGGTCCACACAAATCTGAATGGACTATTTCTAAGGGTGACTTTTCCCTTATGCTCTTTTTTGATGGAAAGCTTTCTCTGAGTTGTTTGCCCAAGATGCAGCCTTCATAAAGGCTGTCCAGTTTCTCAATCAATGGTAATCCCTTTACCATTCATTTCCTATGCAAAAAATTTAGACCTCCAAAGTTGAGATGTCCAAATCTCATGTGCCATAACGAGTTTTCATCTTTTTCTTCTCTTTGGTAAGTCTCTTGTGTTACTACTTCCATTGCAACTCCTTTCTTCAAATTTTCTCTCATCTTAAGAAGAAACATTTTGTTTCTTGTCATCTTCACTTGAGAAATCCTCTGCTTTTTTTCCATGATGGTACATACATCATCCTCAAAGAAAACATTGTAGCCTTTCTGAATGATTTGTCCAATGCTCAAAAGGTTACACTTCATACCAGGCACATAGTAAACATATGATATGGATCTTCTTTCTCCTTTCTTTGTTAAAACACTCACTCTGTCTTTTCCCATGACAGAGACTTTACCGTCTATCCCTAATGTTACTTGAGACTTTACATTTTCATAAATCATGGAAAACATAGAAATGTTTCTAGTCATATGATTGCTACATCCTAAATCTAGAAACCATATATCTTCATTCTTTTCTTCAACCATATTACATGCTAAAAACAAATTCTCTTGACTTGTATTTTCTTTTGTAAAATTAGCACTGGTATATTACCCATGTCACTTTGTTTCTTCCTACATTCATTGGCATAATGCCCATAATTTTTACAGTAATGACATTGGACTTGGGATTTATCATACCTTTTTCCATGTTCTTGATTTTGTACACCTTGTTGGTTGTTTCCTTGGCTTTTATTCTGAGTTTGATTGCTGCCCCTTCCACTAGTATTTGCAAGGTTGTTTCTTCCTCCTCTGTTTTGGCTTTTGTCTCTTCCTTTTCCTCTGTATTTTCCTCTGCCTTGACCTCTTCCTCTTCCAAACGACATTTCGGTCTTGAAGGCATGCTCGAAAGATGAGTTTTTTGTTCTACCCAATCTTTGTTCATGTGTCATCAATGATGCATGAAGCTCATCAACTGTAAACTTTTAGAGATCCTTTGTCTCTTCAATGGTTGTGACTATCACATCAAAACGTAAGGGTAAGCTCCTTAATATTTTCTCCACTATTCTTCTTTATTCTATTATCTCTCCATGAGATCTCATTTGGGTTACCAACCCCATAAACACTGTGAAGAATGAGTCTATTGTATCATATTATTTCATGCAAATGACTTCAAAATATCTTCTCATTAATTGAAGTTTTGTTGTCTTTACCCTCTCCATTCCTTAGTAGGTTGTCTGTAGAGTATCCCATGCATCCTTGGACCTCTTAGCTACTGCAATCCTTGGAAATATGCTTTCATGCACTGCCTGATAGAGATAGAAGAGGTTTTTTTAGTCCTTCTTCTTATTACTCTTCAAAAAATCCTTCTCTGCCTGTTTTAAGGCATTATATGCTTGTTCATATGCTAGTTCTTCTAGACCATCTTCAACTAGCTCCCATAAATCTTGAAAGGCAAAAATGGCTCTTATTGTGATTGCCTAATAGTCATAGTTCTTCCCATTGAACTGTGAGAGTTGAGTATTTCCCATACTCGTGCTTGTGCTAGCTCCTACCATGGCTAGCTTACTGAACTATGCTTAAAAAACTTGACTGTGTTTTTAAACGAACCTTCTCACTGCTGAGAAATAAACTCCGTCTTCAAGAGAATTTCTTCTACATTTCTCTAGATTGTATTATTTATCCAAACAAAAAACTATGTTTTAGATAAATACCTTGCTTTGTTGAGCCTTCACTCTGCTGGAGAAATATTCAACAAGCTTCTTCTTCCTTCCTTTAGCTTCTTTTTCAAACGCAAAGAGCCTGGACTAGCTACGATACCATGTTCGAATTTCTGGTTATTCCAAACAACAACTGAGAGGAAAAATAAATTCCCCTGTAAACACAGAGATTAAAAATTGTGGACAGAGATGAAGAAAACACTTCTATTTCATTAAAACAAAAGTCTGTTACAAAATGAAGTTCTTTCTTCAGAACGAAGTTCTAGATTACAAAAAAATTCTTTTGTTGGCTGCTACAAAACACAGTGCTATACCAAGTCTGTTTTCTACTCTCTGTCTTTTTTCTTTCACTGCTACGCACACAATGCTCTTTCTTTTCTTTTCTGCCTTCGTGCTTTTTTCACATAGTCAATACAATGCACACGGCATATCTATTTTTTTCACGTTTCATTTCAACATTTATATATATTTTAAATATAATATATTTGCAAATATATATTATAAAATGCTTATAACCTAATTTAAAAAAAAAAATGTTTTGCGGCATATAAAACAAAACAAACATTAAAAATTTATACGTTCCATATTCTGTGGGGTCTAATCTTTGAGCCAAAGCTCGTTTCTTTACCCCACGGAGCTACTTTGAGTGGTTCAGAGGAGTGATGACATCACCTCCTCTAGTGGGTCAAGTTCCCTTTTCGCTGCTCATACATTCTGCCAACGGAATTGTGGTTGTTGCACGTTAAGTGATGAAGTGACGTGGCCCATTCAAAACTCAAATGAAATCAAACGGTGGTTGGTGTATGTTTTAATGTGAGAAGGTGAAGTATTTAAATGGCGGTAGTTGTAGAAGATAAGAGCCTAGTGTTGCATGCTCAAACCATGAAATTTCACAGCAAAACATGGCTATGACCTTAACCAGAAATTTAGACTTGCAGGGTTTAATTCAATGCGTGATGGAGTGAAGGATTAAACAAGAAATTTCCTGTTGTTCAATGTCCTTTGGTGTTCCATCAGAATTGAATGTTGCCCTCTTGCTCTGCTCTATTGCAGTTAGGTTTAATATTTCAACAGAGCTACACTCTAGAAGACTGAAATCTGGTGAAGGTAGAAAAAGAAATGATTGTTGCTTTCTTCGCATTCGAGCGAAGTGACATGGAGTTATTTAAGTAATTGGGCGGCTATTGTACAGGCTAGAATTTTTCCCAGGCTGTATGCTGGGAAAAGACTAAAGAATCCATTTTCGAATAACCAACCATAGTCTAATGTGGCAGTGCTAAACTAATGATTTCATTGGAAGGGGTGATTTGAAGGGTTCGGTTAAGGTATGACGAATTTGTGATATCTCCCACTACTATCCAGTCGTTTTGTGTCCCAAGGTTTTGCAACCGCAAGTCAAAGAAGGGTTGATTCTGAAAGCAGTCCATAGATAAAATGACACATTTTCCAAAGGGAAATTGGATGGTTGAATTTCCACACTTGTAAGGACTGTAGTCCTTGTAAGAAGGAAATCTCTGCTCTGGTTCATAATGATGAAGTAGGAAACTGTAGCAATATAACCAGCTAGAAGCAAAGTAAAAATGGCAAGGGTGATGACTGAGGACGTCATTTTCCCTAAATCCAACCCAATTTGCAACAAGCTACACACAAATTGCGAAGAGAAAGAGTATGTGAAAACCACTTAGGAGAGTACAACAAAGACAAAATTCGCATGCATGGAAATACACAGCGTTCATTTCTATTTAATGCAATGAAAAGTGACCAAAAAAATAAATGTTTGCCCAAAATAAATTTAATTGCATTTCAATCCACATGGTGCAGTTGATGCATGAATTATGTTATTTGGAAAAAATTGTCGTGGATGACCGAATGAATAAATAATCAATAAACAACCTTTTGGAGTTGTGTTCGTTTTGTTCAACTGCACCATTATTATTTATCAATTTTTATCACAAGATTATTATTTTTATCAATAAAATGGTTGTTTAATGTTGGTGAAAGACGTAAAAATTTCATAAATAATTTTTTTTTAATTATACTAATTAATTGATAAAAAATTATAACAAGAAAATATTTTTTTTAGAAGATTTATATTCAAATTTGGAGTACAAATATTATTAAAATGACATTCATGAATTATTTTTAAAATCATTAGAATAATTATGAATTGTTCTATGGGATAAAAGAAGATAAGTTGAAATATATATTTATTTATATTAGATAATGGAGAATAAGTTGAAAGTTTTAAAATAATTGTTTAATAGTTTAAAATTATTAATAAAATTGTTTTATTAATATTTTTCATGGGGTAGAGGTGATATATTGGACATGATGAAGATGTAGTCTTACTAAACTTACAAAAAAAATAATAATAATAATAATTCTTATTATCAATAAAGTTTTTTAAATTTATATTACTGATTTTATAATTTGAAATTCTTTTTAATTCTAAATTTTAAATTTATAAATCTTATAAATACAATTTTCAAATTTAAAATTAATCTAAAATGATTTTAAATACTATTATATTGTTGAAATCAAGTTAAATTTTCAAATTTTCATATCTATATATAGACAAAAGTGATTAGAGGATTTCAATTTATAATTTATCAATTTTATAAATAAAAATTTAAAATTTAAAATTAATCTAAATTAATTTTAAACTATTATTATATTATTGAAATCTAAATTGATTTTAAACTATTATTATATTATTGAAATGAAGTTAAATTTTCAATTTTTCATATCTATATATATAGACAAAAGTGATTAGAGAATTTCAATTTATAATTTATAAATTTTATAAATAAAAATTCAAAATTCAAAATTAATCTAAATTGATTTTAAACTATTATTATATTATTGAAATCAAGTTGAATTTTCAAACTTTCATATATATAGAGAGAGGGGGAGAGACAAAAGTGATTTGAAATTCGATTGGAATAAGTTTGAGCTTGAATCCTAGCATGAAAACTGGAAAGTGGTTACATTCAATACAGAGGCAAAAAGGCAAAAGATATTTTGTTAGGATCATATAGGAGAGGGAGGTCATTAGTTGTGTGGCCTCCCTACGTGGCCCAATTTAGACATTTCGTGAGAAAACTCAACCATACAACACGCAACCATCACGTGCTTCCACGTGTTACCTTCTTGGAGTGGACCCCGCCTTCGTTTTTGGTGCCAATTAGGGATTCAGATGCAACGATTAGGGTTACCCTGTTTCATCCTCGTTCATTTCTATCCATGCCAGAAATTTTCTCATTCTTCTCCGTTAGTGGTTGTGTGTGAGCTTCACCTGTATTTTTGTGTGAGTTGTTCGTTAATCGTGAGGTGAGGGAGGGTTTATCAATTGTTACAGCATATTATTCGGCTATTGCAGTGTGATGTTCGACTAATGCGGTGTGTTTTTCGGCCATAGAGGTGTGGTGTGGGTGCAGTAAAGGGTTTCGACCCTTGGGTGGCATCATGTTGCTGCAAGGTTGTATGTCGTCGAATGCGGTTGGGTTTCAGATGGACGTGTGTTCACAGTCTCTCGCTCACTCAACCTTGTTTGACCCAGAACTGGAAACCATGGTCGGCTCGCTACAACAGGCATTAGGAGCTTGGCATCATCATTCCCTAGTAGGATTCTTCATCCTGCCAGCCATACCTGCAACTGTGTTTGTCGACACATCTATTTTCTCGGTATTCACCCCATTCATCTACTTTGTGTTAATCTTTGGCTTTTTTGCCTGCTTTGGAGAATCTTTGGATTCAGTTTGTGCCTTTTGTGGCTTATGTGGTGGCATTTGTGGCTTCGTTTTATATATATTTTGGATAATGGAGAATAAGTTGAAAGTTTTAAAATAATTTTTTAATAGTTTAAAATTATTAATAAAATTGTTTTATTATTGTTCATGGGGTAGAGGTGATGTATTGGACATGATGAAGATGTAGTCCTACCAAGCTTACAAAAAAAAAATTGTCTTATTTTCAATCAAGTTTTTTAAATTTATTTTACTCATTTTATAATTTGAAAAAAAAATTAATTCTAAATTTTAAATTTATAAATCTTATAAATACAATTTTCAAATTCAAAATTAATCTAAATTTATTTTAAAATATTATTATATTATTGAAATCAAGTTAAATTTTCAAATATAGAGACAAAGTGATTAGAGAATTTCAATTTATAATTTATAAATATTATAAATAAAATTTTCAATTTTAAAATTAATATAAATTGATTTTAAACTATTATTGTATAATTGAAATCAAGTTAAATTTTCAAATTTTCATATATATATATATATATATATATATATATATATATAGATAGAGAGAGAGAGAGAGAGAGAGAGAGAGAGAGAAGTGATTAGAAATTTGAATGGATTAAGTCTGAGCTTGAATCCTAGCATGAAAACTGGAAAGTGGTTACATTCAATTCAGAGGCGAAAAGGCAAAAGGTATTTTGCGAGGATCATATAGGGAAGGGGGGTCACTAGTTGTGTGGCCTCCCTACGTGGCCTAATTTAGACACTTGGGGAGCACAATCAACAATACGACACGTAACCATCATGTACTTCCATGTGTTACCTTCCCAGAGTGGACCTTGCCTTCGTTTTTGGTGCCAATTAGGGCTTCCGATGCAACGATTAGGGTTACCATGTTTCATCCCCGTTCATTTCTAGCCATGCCCGAAAGTTTCTCATTTTGCTCTGTCAGTGGTTGTGTGTGAGCGTCACCTATATTTGTGTGTGATTTTTTGGTTAATGGTGAGGTGAGGGAGGGTTTATCAGTTGTTATGGCATCTTATTCGGCTATTGCATTGTGTTATTCGGCTAATGCAGTGTGCTTTTCAACCGCAGAGGTGGGGTGTGAGCGCAGTAAAGGGACCCCGTATCTATATATTTAGGGTCCATGTGCTCTCAGAATTTAGAATAAAACATCCTAACAAAATATTGCGGCACCTCATCATTATTTGGGAACTTCCCGTATGCATACAGGAACTTTTCATAAATATAAGGTGCAATATTGGGATCATTGAATCTTGCAATCTTCAGACTTTTTTTGTCTTCAGGCCGCAAGTCAAATAGTGACAAGGCCATTTATTTAATGACCCTACTTTTAACTTCATTATAGGAGTGGATACCAATCACTGGCGCTCTCCTCCTATGCATCATGTTAAAAAAAACTTGGGTTGATGGTCCAACCCCACAATAAGTCTCTATCAAACTCTCCAAATTGTGCAAAACAATTTGGGGACAATCTTGAATAGGGGTAGAGAGATTACAACTTTTAAATTCATTGCGTAATCTCATGGAATGCTCCCTCATCCCATCAACAGTAAGTAAGGAGATGGTTTCTTCCCAAGGCATCTCCTCAAGAATATCATCGAGATGGGTATAAAGGGGCTCATAGCTCAAATTTTGAGAAAAATCATGAACCCTACAATATCTCCCCCTAGGAGGGCAACGACCATCACCTGTAACATGTTAAATTATTGCACATATTAAAAATTAAATATTTTATAAGGAAAATTTGTATTTAAAAAAATTGTCTGGTCATTTGAAAATACCTCGTGCAAAAACTATCTTATCCTCTTTGCTCATCGGACTAGGATTTTTCCCTTCCAAGGAATGAAGGTCGCTACTAGCCACTGTACAAAACATTAAATTGTTTTATCACACAAGTACATGAGACACACAATAAGTTTCACATTAAACATACATCAAAAAATAATTTTTCATTTAGATTTTACATGAACGAGATCTATCCAAGTGTGGGATGGATGCCACAAGATGAAAAATTGTTCTCCTTTGTCCCTCAGCAACAATAAGGCCAACCCTAACTCCTAAATTTTCACCTATGGAGCATAATTTTTTCACATTAAACAAATGTCATTTGAAAAAAAATATCACATGTTCAACATTGAATATAACGTAAACTTGAACATTTTAACTAGCAACCTAATGTGCACCTATACCGTGTATAATATACCCCTCAGAATGGGATATAAGAAATTGGGGACGAATCCTCTTGTTCGATTTGGTGTCTAGGCACACAAGTCATATGAGTGCGTCCACCTGTGCAGGACAAAACAATTTCACATTAATCAATTTTTCACAACGAGCAATAAATATAACCTACTTGAAAACATGACATAACTAAACATCCAACGTACATGCTAATCCTCCTCTCATGGAGAGGTCTCTGGACGGCTCGCCTGATGCCATTATTGCTATAGTATCAAATAAAATTTCTGCCCCTCATAAACAAATTAGAAAACAAATTATCAATCGACAGTAATGTCAACAACCAATGGATAACAGGTACTATAGCTCCTTGACATACAAGGGCTCGCCAATAGTACATGGCCTAATATCTCATGGCACTAACTAAGGTGGGTCAGTCGTTCCTCTAGTTCTACAACTTGACTACCTAGGTATTAGTGAGCGGTCTCCTCGAGTGTTGTTCTACATCCTTGGAGCAAATGATAGTTGGTTAGCCTATCGAAAGAGGGCTTCAAGTATACCTAGGGGAATTCCTATATTCCTAAAGGTATATGGAGGTAAGATTTTGTTTACAAGTATTATCTTATCTCATAGTACCGCAAGAGATACTGGCAAGGGTTACAATTGTTTCACACAATTTTATTCCTTCCTACGTTTATTGTTCCTCTATTGTAGTATTACCCAGTTATGGATAGATCACCGTGTTATTAAAGGGAATTATAGCACAATCCCAAAATAAAGTTTAAATATATATGAGCTTGCTAACCAAAGGAAAGGTCTCCTAAAATAGAAAGAAAATAACTTGTGCAAGGTATGTCTTGAGGCTGAAATTCCAAAATGCTCACAACTTCTGCTATACTTCTTTGATTGGCTATTATGACCCCAATCATGAAATGCTACAAGATCATTAGATCTGTTGTCACTGGATTGGCAGAAATTTTTGCAATCTATCAAAACATATCCAATCAGTTTAATTTGTCACCTTCCAAGAAAAAGTCTAAAAGATGTCGAGTTTACATAAATGATATCTCCAATTATTGTACTTCGTTTTGGACAATTATTTTCTTCTAGGATAGGGTATTTTTCAAGAGGAATTTAATTTTGAAATTACATTCTCCAAGTTCTGCATAGAAAATTTCAAACTACTTGAATGATGATATACTCTCTTTTCCAAAACAAACCAACAAAGATATATTTTTTTCTTTTTCGATTTTGTGCCCAAAACGTTTCTCACTACATGCCCAAGAAAGAAATTAATAAGTTATATAAATAAGGGGTTTAGGCTATGACCTTCATATGCCCTCTCCATTGGAAAGAAACTTTGTCCTTAAGGGTCAATGTGAGGAAATAGTTGTCTATTCCCATGTGGATCTTCTAGTTGCATATCTTTCCACTAGATCAATACTTCTCTAATTATATGTCTGCACAATTGATGCTTTGTGGTATCCAATAGTGCTTGTAGTGTTGTTTGTTATTAATTTCAAAGGGTTTATAGGCTTGCATTCATTTGATGATTTGCATACACAAATCAAGTGAATTTGGGTACAAGGACTGTCTAGATTGATAGTCATTGCAAGGCCATTTCGTTTGATAGGTGGCACATTTTGTGGGTCCTCTTAGTTGGTGAGATATTAGTTTTTGAATAATGATGCCCCAAATATGGGTTTAGGACCAACACCTCATCTCCATGATCACATCAATGCAGAGATTGTTGCTGGAACTATTTTTCGAAAACAAGATGTTGCGATGTACCTTACATGGACATTCTTTTATCGGCACTTGGGATGGATCTAATATGAAGTAACCATTATTAATTGTTGATTTCTGTGTGATGATAATATAGAGGGATGCTCAATATATATTGTTAGTAGTTGTGTTATTGTAATTGTTAGTTCGTTATCCATCTTAGTTCAAACCTTTACATAATCTTAAAATATATTGTCTTATAAGGGGGTTCATGTTAGTACTTCAAACAAAATTATTTTGAAATTAATTCTGATCTCATGCATTCTAAATTTCTCCATGAAATCAAGGACCTTGATTTCTATTAAAAGTATCATATTTTTGTAAACAAAGGTGCCATACGTGCTAGATGTTTGAGTGTTATTACCTGAAATTTCTTTGGGTACTATTTTGTATAAAAATAGTTTTCTTGTTTCTCTTATCAAATCGAGCAGGCATGTTGGAATATGTAAAAAGGAAATATTTGTGTCAATGGAGTCGTTATCCATATCAATTTGAAATGGAAAAATGTTTTTGTAAAGAGCCCATTCATAGAAATTCCCATATATTTTGGCATCACAGATTCCTGAGTAATATTCAAAAACTAGAAATATTTTTCCCTTAAAGATAGACCTAATAAACAAATTTTTATTGGTAGCCCTGAGTGATAGCTAGGATGTGTTTGAGGAATTGCGGCGTTTAGTGCATTCTCCTACTATGTAATATCCATATTATATATTTTACTTAGTTTCCAAGAGTTAAATTCAAGAAATCCACTATTAAATTTTTCCAGAAGATTCAATAATAAATTGCAACACCATTATAGAGAAAAAACACTGCAAACCCCATTTATTTTATCAATAAATTGCAAAGAAATTACAGCAATTTGATCTGGAAGGAAACATGATAGGGATATTCACAAAAACTCTTGGCTTTGACTCCTTTAGCTCTGCAACTCGTACTCCATAGTGAATTGTGGTTCACTAATCTCATCCCTCGTTGGAAGGATTCATTCATCTGATTTCATTATTTCGTCAATCTCGCCCCTGGTATTCTTGTCCAATTTATCGGTGCGAGAGCCTTGATCCTTTATTTTATCTTTCTCCGCTTCATCGATCATTATATCTCCATGTGCAACACTTCACATCCATCTAGGGTTTTGAAAATAAATGGTATTGTTTCAGCTCAATCATCCACTTAGAAGGTTTTGAAAAGAGGGGGAGGTTTTCCTCAAAAACATCTTCCTCGACGGCTTCGAAATGAGGGGGAGGGTTTCCCGATCATATTTTTCAAGTTTCAGTGATTTTTCAACCGGTCACATACAGGGATTGGTGCTTTGGGTTTAGTTTGTTCCATTCACAACAGGTCAGATGTTCGATTCTGCATGGAAAATTCTCTAGACATGGCACTAGATGATCTCATAAGGAACAATAAGCAGTTGAGTGGCGGAAGTGGCAAAGGAGGAGGAAGAGGTAGAGACAGAGGCAGAGGCAGAGGAGGAGGAGGAGGAGGAAGAAAAGGAGGTGATGGTGTTGGTCGCGACCGCCGAGGTCAACAGCTTAGGGTCAATTCCAATGCCTGACCTTCGCCCTATTCTATTTCCAAGGCAAGCTAACGGATACCCATTTTTGTAATGTTCAAAAATCTCAGGTATTAAATAGTTTGGTTCTTTTCAATGTATAGGAAAAAAAACAAATAAATAGTGATGGTGAGCTTGAGATCGAGATTTTCTAGGGAGCAATTGAATCCTATTTTGCAAGTGTGAATCCACGAGAGTAGAACCTATGACCACTGGCTTGTTTTGCCTAATTCAGAATTTTATTAAGGCAAAATTCTGAGATAAATTCGACCCTGGTTAGGGCACAGTTGATGCATTATTTTCAGTTAAATTAATACTAATATGAAGTTGTGTTTGTGTTGAATTTGAGGCATAAATCGAATTACCACATAATACAATTTACCCTAAAAAAATCAAATTCGAGACTTACCTGGCAATAGATATCCAATTTTTCACTATCAGGGGTTCTCACGGTGGCAGACTCGCTCGCTGAGGTGGCTCCAAAATGACATGGCTTGTGCTCTTGTGTATAGGTTTACGAGAGCCAGGGGTTTGCATAATGTCGAGGGAGACAGGATTTTGGAGTTTTTTATAAGCATAAAATTCTCGGACGAGACTGTAAGAGAATCTAAACTCTTGGACGAGAGTTAAAACAACTCTAGACCGACAGTTTTAAAACTCTCATCCAAGAGTTTACCCGAGAGTTTATGTCAATAAAAATCTCAGATGAGAAAATACTTAACTCTCGTCCAAGAGTAGTTTAACTCTGGTCAAGCCCAGCCTAACTCTCGGGCGAAACATTAAAAATCTCTCGAACGAGATTTGTAAAAACTCTCAGTCATGAAATTGAATTGACTATTGTCTCGAACGAGAAATTAAAAATTTCACCCAAATTTTGGCCATCTGCCAAAAAGCGTCTCCCAACTTCGAGTTTTCACCCTTATGTGATAACAATAGTGTCATGGATTATGGGATATATAATATCTCTATTTTCAACCAAATAATAAATTTTAACCTCTTAAATAGAGGATTCCAATTATAGACCTTTAACCTTAACTCTAAACTTTGCAATGCACAAAAGCCACATGCAAGAGAATGTTGAGAATGAAGTGCACCTACCTTTTGACAAAAGTGAAGTTGTTATTTTCCTAAATGATTTAAATAGGATTAAAAACTCTTAACTTATAAAGACAATATCAAATACCACTATCATAATTTTACTACAATCATATCTACTTCCATTAACAACAAGTTATTGATGGATTGTAAAATTGCTAGAAAAACAATTAGGGGTGTTCCTAATGAATATTTAAAACTTGATAAGATAAATGTATACAAATCTCTTATTAAAAGGAAGGAAAGGTACTATATAAATAGAAAGAACGAGCAGTTTGTGTACCTATCTAATTTTAAACCTAGGAATTTTTCCAGGAAACTTGTAACTTGTAAAAACAAAGAAAACAATATTATTCTCTCAGATAATAGAAACTCTTAGCTTAAAATATTTACAAATCCCCTAAGGCCATGCACACCATTTTGCATGTTCCTATAGAGGATGAATTTTTTTATCTCTATGACATATAGTTTGGGGTTAAGTAGGTTGCAACTAGGAAAGTTGGGGACATTAAAGTATACCAAGCTAAAAATTTTAAAATAGGAGAGCATATCCTCCTCCCTCACATTCATAATATATGTGACTTTAAGGAATTATTTTAAAAAAGAATATTAGCCTATAGTTTTGAAATCCATGATAAAAGATCCAAATTCCAAGTCACATTTAGGTCATATCATTCTATTATGGATTGCTTTGTTATGCTTAGGATCATTGAAAAGGAATGTTGCAATAATAAAACCAATTTCTTTTGTTGTTTTTTTTTACTTCAACTAAACTTTTGACATTATTCTAGGGACAAACCTTTGCAAGAGATGGAGGAGATAAATTTTCCACTTGAGTTGAGTCTTGTTATGGCAGGCTGAGTCTTGTTATGGCAAGCTTGTATGAGAATATCATTGCCAATTTTGGGACCACATGAAGAAATTAACTGCAGATTCAAAAAAAGGTGTCTCTTGTACCCTACTATTTTTGGAATTTGAATGGATATGTTAGAAGAATGTTTGGAAGAAATAGGTTGTGTTGATCCCACTCTCACTAGTATATTCATTAATCTTCTTCTTTTAACTCATCATATTTTTTTCTAGGTGAGGAATCTTTAAAATCTTGGAAAGCATCTAAAATTACTCAAAACATTTATATTCAAATATGGGTACGGTTATTAATACCGAGAAACAAATAGTTATGATTATTAAATCTAGAAAGATCACATATGATACATTCATATATGCCAACAACAACTTGATGAAGTTCCTTCATACAAATGTCTTGGAATCTATATCCAACACAAGATCAACTAGAATTATAACATTGAGAAAAAGATAAATGGAGGATGGAAATATAGGGACTTGAAAATAATTGTAAGTCGCAAATATCTAGATATGGGATTAAAAATAATAATAATAATAATAAATAAATGAATGTGAGTTCTAGGGATGTAGTGTCTATAGTCAGAGAGGAACATATAATAGATCCAAAATCATTTTATAACCTATAATATAAAGATTAAAAGAAATACACTCTATCTTATTCTCCTAACTTCAAGATATTTTATAAAAAAAATACATTGTTAAGCAACTTATTAAATTGAAAATTTAGCCCTCTTTTATTTTATCAACATAGAAGAAGAACAAACTCCCTCAAAGAGAATCATGCTTAATAAGTCTTTGGTGAAGATGACTGTGGTGGTAGTTAACAACAACCCGCATAAAATGTAGCCTCGTGGTGGATCATGGCTTCACTTTCACCCATGCAAATTTCGTGTACCAGAACGACACTATTAATTATGCTTCCTTCACTATATTTTTAAAAGATGAAAAAAATATATTTATTGACTCAAGTTAAAATTAAGACCAAGTCAAAGTTAAGACCAAATGTCATTGACATAGGTTGAAGGTCTTGGTCATGAAAGTATTGTTAAATTTACGGTGAAAAACTTTGAAGAATAAGTCAATTTTACAAAATTTTAATCAAAGTCTTAAAATATCATGGCATTAAAATTAATCATTTACATTTGATAGTTTAATAAGGAAAAAGACTCATCACCCGCTCTCACACATAAAAATATTGCTAAAATAATCATTAGTTTTCATACTTTAACGTTGAAATATTACATTATTAAAACCAATCATTAACCTTAATACTTTTGCAATAAAATTTCAACAAAAATTTATAAAAACTGTTGAAAATATTAAAGTCACCTGCTAGCCTTTGACCAAGAAGAAAGGAGTACAGAGGCAGCAGCAGAGTTTGAGTGCACAGCATTACATATTAAAGAAGAATGGGAAGAACCGTAAGGATGAAATCAATGTTGATGGGTTGCACCCACTATTGCAGAGGAGAATTAATTTTGTTATGGGCGTAGCCATTTTTGCAGAGGGATGAAGACTTTCGTGGTTCTGAACTACAGAAGAACAAAGTTTATTTAAAATCAGTCCTTTCGGGATTTTAAGCCCTCAACAACCAGAAATGAAGAAAATGTGTTTAAACAATGAAGTTCTTTAATTTTTGAAAAGGCATGACAAGTGGTCCCCACCACTTAAGCGTCAATCGGAATCACAAGTTTTAACTTGCAGTGTCTTGTTGATGTGAATATTTGCGATGTGATGCGATCACAGTCGCAATCGCATATCGCAGTTGATATGTTTCAAAACTTAAGTGTCTTGTTGATATGGTAGAGTTCCGCAAGTGGAACGTTTTCATATAATACACAGAAAATATTATAATTTCCCTCTGCTTTGTGCCAAGGTCCGCGGGTGGTTCCACAGACCACGCGGCATTATATTATACGATCGCAAGTTGAATCGCAATCAGGAGCACTTTGTGTTATGGCCCGATCGCAACAATCATACGGCGGACCCGATCCAGTTTTTGCAGCGGAATTAAAAGGGGCAATTGCATCCATCTCCCAATCGCAATCGGAACCTCTTTAATACGAGGCCCGATCGCACAGTGTTTGAAGTCTGAACCCGATTGACTTATGAACCAGATTTTATATTTGGTCATCGCGTCTGTTTTATAATCGCAATCGGAACTTTTTCTTTTGGTCGTTGTGTTTTGTTTTACAACCGGACCCGGTGCCATTTTAAATGGCGTGGTTTATTTGTTAGATCGCATCCGATCTTCAATCGGAAATCGTAGATTTTATTTTGTTGTTCATTTGTTTGGTTAGTCGCGGACCCGATGAATGTTATACAATGGATTTAAATTGTTTGATCGCACATGGATTTAAATTGTTTGATCGCGCATTCAAAGTGCATTGTAAAGTGGGCCCCGACAATATTTTATAGTTTTAAATTTTAAAGCCATATATATATAGTTTTGTAATGTAATTTTTTTACATAGAACAGTGAATGAAAATGCACAACAGTGCGGGAAATTAAAAACACAACAGCGTTTTCTTTTGAGATACAGTTTTTTTTGTGAGAGACAGTGAAGTCTTGGGTGTGCACTGTGTTGTAGCAGCAGTCACTATTTTGAATCCCTCTATTAGAGGAAGAATTTGTAACAGTTTTTGAAGAAATAGAAGTTTGTTTTCAGAGTTGAAACTCTATCTCCTGTCAAGAAATTTTAATATTTTCTCTGTGTTGAAGAGGGGAGTTTTATTCTCCATTTGTTGTTCTGGAATTTTCAAAAATTCCAACAAAAACATAACACGTGTAAATGTGGCTATGGCATGCGTTACAGATATCTAAACGAAGAATTTTCTAGAAATGTGGTTGTGAGGTTTTTCTGGTAATTAAGCCTCGTACTTAGTATTATTTTTGGTGGAGAGGTGGTGGGGGACAAACATTTTTTTTTGGTGGAAAAGTGGTGAGGAACAAACAATCAAGCAGAAGTAATAGCATCACAGGGCTATTAAAAACAGTAAAGTGGATTGGTTTGATAAGTCTACATCTTTTTGGAAAGGCTAAGGGGTTGGAGAGCATAATATGTTTAAATCTCTCATTTTTTTAATTGAATGGAGATCAGTTAATTTAACTTTTTAATTTTTTTGGAAATATCAATTTAGAACATGTTTATAGAGAAAAAAACATGGGAGCTGATATTTTTTTTAAAGATAGAAAACAAAACATGATAGCTGATCTCATTTTAAAAGGATGTTGAAAATCCTTTCACATATATTTCATTTTATTTTATTTTTAAATCATATAAAAATCAAGGTTGAATGTATCTTTTTTCATTGAAATTTCTCGAAGATAGCATAAATATGGATGTACAAGTCAAAAAAAAAAACCCTTTCTTCCAGATTGATGGGAAAGAATATCTTTGGAAGAAGTTTTTTGGTAACATTTTACAGGTTTTGAAGAAGAACTAGACCAGATTACAGGTTACTAAAAGAATAGGTCTTTTTCATATGAGGAGAAGGATTACAAGGAAATCTGGGTAAAGACAATGTAATGAGTGTAGAAAATGGTTGTATCTGTTGTGTTTGTCTATAATTTTGTAAATTTTTGTAACTTGAAATAAAGATGATAACAGTTGAATTATTGTGTTTGTCTATAATTTTGTAAATTTTCGTAACTTGAAATAAAGATGATAACATCTGAATTATTGGGTGATAGATTGGTGAAAAAGAAATATGTTTATGTAACTTTCTCATTTTAATGATAAAACTTTTTTTTTCTTCTGATTAAAAAACATAAACAATGAATTTGTTTTTCTGGTTTACTTTGCAGTGCATATTATATTACCCTGAAATTAAAATTTCAACAAAATTTTATAAAAACATATGGCGTGTAAATGTGGCTATAAAATGGATTACAGATAAATATATTTCAGCAAACTAATATTTTTCTATATCAATAATGTTTTTCCTGCTCTACTTTGCAATCCAGATTACATTACCCGGAACAGATTTTGCAATCCATATTACATTACCTGGAAGAGATGGTAGCAGTCTCAGTGCTTTTAGCATCTATCATTTCAACTTCTAAAGTATGAGATGAAGATTGGTCACACGAAAATATCTCCATAATTGGCGGTGTGCCAACTAGGAATGGAATTGGAGGAGGTGTAATCTCAACATCTCCTTCTAACATCTAGAGCACTTTACTCATTGGGGGATAGCGACATGCATGAAATTGAATACACCAGATTCTCACTAAACATAATTTCTTAGCTATAACTTCCTCTTCTGCTGACAGACAATTTCCCTCCCTCAAATTCCCAAATTCACCCTTCTGCACCTTCTTAAATTCCCATTCCAGGTAGAAGAATTTGCTAGATCCACTTTCTTTATTTTCGAAATCAACGTTCTTTCTCCTGCCCACTATCTCCATAATCAGCATCCCATAACTGTAGACGTCACTTTGGTCAGTGACAACACCATACATTCTTAACCACATCTCTGGGGCAGCGTAACCTTTTGTTCCTCCATGAGCTATGGAAATGTGACTTTCCTCTCTATTGGACATTTTTGTTGCAATATTGAAAAATTCCAGAATAATAATGGAGAGAATAAACTCCCCTTTATAACACAGAGAAATTAATAAAATTTTCACTCACAGGAGACATAATTTCAACTCATAAAACAAACTTTTATTCCATAAAAAATGTTGTTACAAATTCTTCCTCTAACAGAGGGATTAAAAACGTGACTGCTGCTACAACACAGTGCACAGAGAACACTTTCCTGTCTCTCAAAATAAAACACTCTGTCTCTCTCTGAAAAATACGCTGCTCTATATTTTCTATTTCGCACTGATGTGCATAAAAACAACTCTGTTCTATTTAGAAATAAAACATCATTATCAAACAGGCTCTCGGGCCTTTCTTTTATAAGTGGCGCGCACATTATAAAATATAAAAACATAACATATAAACTTATCAGGTCCGTGCTGTTTTAAAACATAACACGCGACCAAATGAAATTCTGATTTCGCGATGTGCGATGGCGCGATGTTGCGATGTGCGATGGGATCGCATCGCAAATATGTGCAATCAACACATATGGCGGAACAACAAAAATGCGATGATGCAGTTTGCGCGATTTGCGATGGCGTCGCAAATATAATATTCAATGACACGTGGTCTATGGGACCCATGGGCCTCACGCTTTATGGGAGGGTGATTGTTTTTATATATAAAACATATATATATTTTTCGTTCCGCACGCGGAACTCACCATGTCAACAAGACACTTTCTGGAATATCTTTCGATTTACCGCCTCTGCGATTACTCCGCCGATTTAAATTGGTAAGGCTTTAAAGCCTGATTCAACCCTGTAATCAAAGCTCTGCCTGCTGACGTGACTTTGAGTCTTAGCCATTAACTCTGCTGTTAATGAAAAACGGCTACCACCTTATAAAATATCAAGGGGATCAAATCCCATCTGCTCTGTACTGCACCTTTGAAGCTTTCCAATCCTTTTGCAATTTGTTCAAGACTGCAGGCAACCGCCTTTGCTAAGGCTTCAATGTGCCGCAATCTTTCACTTCTGCATTTACTGTTGATTGACTTCAGCAGTTGGAATTAATTTCCAACACTCCCCCTTAATTTCAACTGCTGGGTTTTTCTGCATACCCAGGCATTTCCTGAAATGTTCAAAGCTTTTCTGCGCTAGTGGCTTTGTGAGGATATCTGCAAATTGATCCTCTGTTCTGCAATGTTGCAAAACTATCTCACCATTGTTAACCAATTCACGTATGAAGTGAAACTTGGTGTCAATGTGCTTTGTTATTTTATGAAAAACTAAATTTTTAGACAATGAAATAGCTGAGCTATTGTCACAATAAATCATTGTCCCTTTTGTCTGCTCTTGGCACAAACTTCTCAACATTTTTCTCATCCAAACTGCTTGACACGCTGCTGCTGTAGCTGCCACATATTCTGCTTCTGTTGTAGACAATGCTACAATGGGTTGTTTCTTAGAAGACCATGAAATGGCTCCTGAACCCATGTGAAAAACATAACCGGAAGTACTCTTCCGATCATCAACACTTCCAACCCAATCACTGTCAGTGTATCCAACTAAATTTGAACATTCTGAAGCAGTATATAAAATACCAAATCCTTTTGTACCTTTAACATACCTCAGAATTCTTTTCGCTACCTCCCAATGTGCATCCTTTGGCTTTTCCATGAATCTGGAAATCAAACTAACAGCATGCATAATATCCGGCCTAGTTGCAGTCAAATACATAAGGCTGCCAACTATGCTCTTGTATAAGCTAGGATCAAAATCTTTGCTGTTGTCCTCTCTGCTGAGCTTTAATCCCATCACTGTGGGAGTGATTGTTGCTTTGCATTCCTACATGTTAAATCTTTCAAGTACCTCATTAACATACTTTGCCTGTGAGATGAAAATTCCACTTTCATCTTGTTCTACTTCTATTCCCAAGAAGTATTTCAACAAACCCATATCATTCATATCAAATTCTTCTTTCATGACTGTTTTAAAACGTTCAATAAGGCAATCATCATTATCTGTAAAAATAACATCATCAACATACAAGACTACAATCAAGATTTTACCATCTTTTTCTTTGATGTATAGGGTGGGTTCTCCCTCACACTTTTCAAAAAAAATTTCCAGTAGATATGAATCTATCTTACTGTACCACGCTCTTGGCGCTTGCTTCAGCCCATAAAGAGCTTTCTTCAACTTACACACTTTGTGCTCTTGGCCTTTCCTTTCATAGCCGAGAGGTTGTCCAATGTAAACCTCTTCCATTAACACTCCATTTAGGAATGCTAACTTCACATCCATTTGGTAAACTTTCCATTTGTTTTGTGCTGCTATGGACAGCACTTCTCTCACGGTTTCCATTCTAGAAACCGGTGCGAAAGTTTCCTCATAATCTGTCCCATGCTTCTACTTATAGCCTTTGACAACAAGTCTTGCCTTGTGTCTCTATATTTTTCCTTCAGCATTACTCTTGGTCTTGTAGACCCATTTAACTCCAATAACATCTTTACCTTTTTGGAGTTCAACCAAATCCCAAGTTTTGTTTCTCTCTATGGCATTTATTTCCTCATCCATAGCTTCTATCCATTTCCTATCCTTGATAGCTTCTTCGAAATGAACAGGATCATCAACATGACAATATAAAGGAAACAAAGAATTGATACCTTCATTAGCTATATCTTTTTCATAAATATCTTTCAAACTTCTGAATTTCTTACCTCTTTCAGTAGGTGTACAAATGCTTGAAGAAGCACTTGAATTTCCTCCTTGTGGTGTGCTTGGAGAAGCACTTTCATTTCTCCTCAAGGGTGTGCTCTGCTGATATTTTGTTGGTGTTGCTATTTGGGGATGTATTTCAGCCAACTCATCATCATTTTCATCATGAGATAAACAGTGTTTAACATTTACTATCTTATCTATGCTTCCATCCCAAGCTTCCTCTTCAATGAACTGAACATCCCTGCTCATAATAAACTTCTTGGTGGATGGGTTATATAACCTGTATGCCTTGGATTCCTCACTGTATCCAATGAAAATACATTTCTCCCCCTTGTTGTCCAACTTCTTCCTTAGTTGATCCGGAATGTGTGCATAAGCCACACATCCAAAAACCTTCATGTGTGTGACACTTTGCTTTGTGCCACTCCATGCCTCTTCCGACACTTTGTTCATCACTGCTTTTGTAGGGCACCTATTCAAGATGTACGCTGCACAATGTACAGCTTCAGCCCAATAATCATTAGGCAAATTCTTTGCCTTTAACATACTCCTTGCCATGCCCATTATGGTTCGGTTCTTCCTTTCGGCTACTCCATTTTGCTGCGGAGTATATCTAGTTGTAAACTCCTTATGAATACCATTTTCTCTACAAAACCGTAGAAAATATTTAGAGATATACTCACCTCCTCTATCAGTCCTTAAGACTTTGATATGCAGCCCACTCTGGTTCTCAACAAGTGCTTTGAAATTGCAAAATTTTTCAAACACTTCACTTTTGTTTTTCAAAAAGTAAACCCAAGTTTTTCTTGTAAAATCATCTATGAATGTTAAGATATAGTGGTTGTTAGCAAGTGATGGAGTTTGCATCAGTCCACACACATCTGAGTGGACAATCTCTAAGGGTGCTTTTGCCCTTATGCTTTTCCCAGAAGGAAAACTTTCTCTGTGTTGTTTCCCCAAGATACAACCTTCACAAAGGCTGTCTGGTTTCTCTATCAATGGTAAACCACTTACCATTCCTTTTCTGTTCAACAGATAAGACCTCCAAAGTTGAGATGTCCAAATCTCAAGTTCCATAACCAATTGTTATCTTTTGGTTCACTTTGGAAAGTCTCTTGTGCAACTGCTACTTTCTCTTCACCATTCTTCAAGTCTGCTCTCATTCTGAGAGGGAACATCCTGTTCCTTGTCATCTTCACTTCAGCAATACACTGATTGCTGGGTGGTTTGTCCATGATGGTATAAACATCATCCTCAAAGAAAACATTATA
Organism: Pinus albicaulis; assembly: GCA_034641835.2. Lineage (NCBI taxonomy): Eukaryota > Viridiplantae > Streptophyta > Pinopsida > Pinales > Pinaceae > Pinus > Pinus albicaulis. The sequence goes on from CM076580.1 coordinate 1,052,909,422, forward strand.
TCCCTTATGGTCAAGCTATCCAATACTTAAGAGATTACATTTCATTTCTGGAACATAATAAACATCTTCTATGGATTTATTTTCACCTAATATTGTTAAAACATTTACATCTCCTTTTCCCATAACAGAAACTTTGCTATCAGTTCCTAGTGTGACTTGTGACTGCACACTCTCATCTAACATAGAAAACATTGCTAAGTTTCCTGTCATATGGTTACTACAACCAGAGTCTAGAAACCATAAATCCTCATTCTTTTCTTCAGCCATATTACAAGCTAAAAACAAATTATTTTGGCTGATATTTTCTCTAGGTTAATTTGCACTAGATCTACTTGCCATATCTTGCTTCTTCTTTCTAGATTCATTAGCATAATGACCATATGTTTTATAATGGTAACATTGGACATTGGATTTATCATACCTCTGTCCTTGAGCATTCTGCTGACCACTTTGCTAGCTATTGTCTTGGCTGTGGCTGTGATCTTGACTGTTGCACCTTCCATGAGCATTTGAAGGACTGTTCCTTCCACCTTTGTTCTGGCTTCTGCCTCTTCCTCTTTTGTTTCCTCTGCCTTGCCCTCTTCCTCTTCCGAAAGACATCTGGGTCTTAAAATCATGTTCTAGAGATGAGTTTTCACTCCTACTCAATCTCTATTCATGGGTCATCAGTGATGCATGTAGCTCATCCACTGAAAAATTTGTGAGATCCCTAGTCTCCTCTATGGTGGTGACAATCACATCAAATCTTGAGGGTAAACTTCTCAAGAGTTTTTCAACAATCCTCTTGTCTTCAAGAGTCTCTCCGTGAGATCTTATTTGTGTGACCATTCCAATCACATGAGTGAAGAATGAGTCAATGTTATCTGACTCTTTCATACAGAGAGTTTCAAAGTCTCTCCTCAGCAACTGAAGTTTTGTTGTCTTCACTTTCTCCATGCCTTGATAAGCGGTCTTGAGAGTTTCCCATGCTTCTCTGGATCTCTTGGCTGCTGCTATCCTTGGAAACACACTCTCATGCACTGCTTGATACAAAAAGAAAAGAGCCTTGGAGTCCTTCTTCTTATTTCTCTTCAACAGTTCTCTTTCTGCCTGAGTTAACATATTAAACTCAAGTTCATCTTCTGGCTCTTCAAATCCTTCCTCAACAAATTCCCATAAGTCTTGGGAGAAAAATAAAGCCCTCATAGTTATTGACCAGTAGTCATAATTTTTCCCATTAAACATTGGGAGATGGATATTTCCCATACCCATACCAGTGCTGGCTCCACCCATTCTGCACTCTTAACTATGATTCAAAAACACTTGACTGTGTATTTAAAATAACTCACTGTTCTGTAACAGTAACACAAAACTGTATAGAGAAATACCTTTGGATTCTTTTTGGCTGAGTCTTCACACTGCTGGAGAAGTTGTTGCAACAAAGAACTCCTTTCCTTCAGCTTCTTTGATCTTCAAAGAGCCTGGACTAGCTCTGATACCATGTTGGAATATTGAAAAATTCCAGAATAATAATGGAGAGAATAAACTCCCCTTTATAACACAGAGAAATTAATAAAATTTTCACTCACAGGAGACAGAATTTCAACTCATAAAACAAACTTTTATTCCATAAAAAATGTTGTTACAAATTCTTCCTCTAACAGAGGGATTAAAAACGTGACTACTACTACAACACAGTGCACAGAGAACACTTTCCTGTCTCTCAAAATAAAACACTATGTCTCTCTCTGAAAAATACGCTGCTCTTTATTTTCTATTTCGCACTGCTGTGCATAAAAACGACTCTGTTCTATTTAAAAACAAAACATTGTTATCAAACAGGCTCTCGGGCCTTTCTTTTATAAGTGGCGCGCACATTATAAAATATAAAAACATAACATATAAACTTATCAGGTCCGCGTTGTTTTAAAACATAACACGCGACCAAATGAAATTCTGTTTTCGCGATGTGCGATGGCGCGATTTTGCGATGTGTGATGGGATCGCATCGCAAATATCTGCGATCAACACATATGGCGGAACAACAAAAATGCGATGATGCGATTTGCGATCGCGCCGCAAATATAATATTCAATGTCGCGTGGTCTATGGGACCCACGGGCCTCACGCTTTATGGGAGGGCGATTGTTTTTATATATTAAACATATATATATTTTTCATTCCGCACGCGGAACTCACCATATCAACAAGACACTTTCTGGAATATCTTGCGATTTATCGCCTCTGCCATTACTCCACCGATTTAAATTGGTAAGGCTTTAAAGCCTGATTCAACCCTATAATCAAAGCTCTGCCTGCTGGCATGACTTTGAGTCTTAGCCATTAACTCTGTTGTTAATGAAAAACGGCTACCACCTTATAAAATATCAAGGGGATCAAATCCCATCTGCTCTGTACTGCACCTTTGAAGCTTTTCAATCCTTTTGCAATTTTTTCAAGACTGCAGGCAAACGCCTTTGCTAAGGCTTCAATGTGCCGCAATCTTTCACTTCTGCATTTACTGCTAATTGACTTCAGCAGTTGGAATTAATTTCCAACAATTTTGGCTAGACCAAAATTTGCAACTTTTGGCAGAAAATTGGCATCAAGAAGAACGTTATGAGGCTTTATATCACAATGCAAGATTTTATTTCTACACTCATCGTGTAGGTATGCAATACCACGAGCTGTAACAAGTGCAATAGAGTACAACAATTTCCAATCCAACTGATTTTCTGGATCTCCGTGGACATATCGGTCAAGGGAGCCATTAACCATGTATTCATAAACCAGAGCTCTTTTGGATCCCTCGGAGCAATAACCCAAACGCCGCACCAGGTTAACATGATAGGTCCTCCCCACAGTAGCAACTTCCGCAATGAATTTTTATTCACAATGTTTCGATTCATCCAAAATCTTGATAGCTATTAGCGGTCCACCCGGAAGCTTCCCTTTATAAACTGTTCCAAAGCCTCCTTTTCCAAGCTGGTCAAAAAAATTGTTTGTGTAAGCTCTGATTTGTGCATAAGAATATCTGGTAGGTACGAGTGAAGAATAATAATGTAATAAATTATCCACAGAGGGAGGCCTAGTGTCGAGAGGGTCCATAAACTCTAGAATGGTCTGCTCATCACTAGCAGTTCTCTCACAACAACATCGACGACAGACTGCTACGCAAGAAACCACAACTATAATAAAATCACCACACTGTGTGAAAAACACCCCTGTAAATAATGTTGAACAACATACTAATGAGAGTATGGATTCTAAAAGATATTTATTCGTAATGAATATGGTATTAAATATAAACAACTACCTGCCATTATTCCTAAATCCATCCTTGCTTCAATTGAAATTCCTTTAAGAGAGGAAACAGAAACCGCTGAATTAAATAGCGTAAAGTAGATTGAAATTGTGAAATACAAAAATAATTTGTGGATATTCTCACCAGTGCAATTCCGCTTGCGAACATCATTAGATCTACAAATACAATCAAATTCATGATTATACAGATTAGAATAATTAGAATAAAATCTATAATCAAAATCAGAATCATCAAAGTAACATTGTCCTCTGGTGTGTGCACAAGATTGGCAATCATCGAAAGAGGCCATGTGATTTGGAATCCTGTTTGTTGGAGGCGGGCAAGATTGTTGTCGGTGCTAATGTTGTAGGTTTTATCAGTTGGAAAGACTATCGGAGATGAGGTGCACCCTGGAAGACTGAAATCTGGCAAAGGTAGAAAAAGCAATGATTGCTACTTTCTTCGCATTCGAGCGGAGTGACATGGAGTTCTTTAAGTAATTGGGCAGCTGCTATACAGGCCAGAATTGTTCCCAAACTGTATGCTGGGGAAAGACTAAAGAATCCATTTTAGATTAACTAATCGTAGTGTAATGTGACAGCGCTAAAACTAATAATTTCATTGGAAGGGGTGATTTGAAGGGTTCGATTATTGTATGACGAATCTGTGATATCTCCCACTACTGTCCAGCCGTTTTCTATCCCAAGGTTTTTCAATCGCAAGTCAACGAAGGGCTGATTCTGAAAGCATTCCACAGATAAAATGTCACATTTTCCAAAGGGAAATTGGATGGTTGAACTGCCACAATTGTAAGGACTGCAGTCCTTGTAAGAAGGAAATCTCTGGCCTTGCTTCATCATAATGATGAAGTAGAAAACTGCAGCAATATAAGCAGCGAGAAGAAAAGTCATAATGTCAAGGGCGATGACCGAGGACATCATTTTCCCTAAACCCAACCCAATTTGCCACAAGCTACACACAAATTGCAAAGAGAAAGAGTATGTGAAGAGCACAGAGGAGAGAAAAACAAAGACAAAATTCACAAGGAGCATGGAAATACACATAGATAAGGGCGTTCATTTCTATTTAATGCAACGAAAGTTAACCAAAAGAATAAATTATTTCCCAAAAATAAATTTAATTGCATTTCAGTCGACGTGGTGCACTTGATGCATAAATTATGTTATTTGGAAAAAAATTTCATGGATGATCGAATGAATGAATAATGAATAGACGGCCATTTGGAGTTGTATTTGTTTTGTTCACTGTTAATTTGATGGGGCCGTCAATTATTAGTTTGATCAATTTTTTTCACAAGATTATTAGTTTTATCAATAGAATGGTTGTTTAAGATTAATAGTTTTATCAATAAAATGGTTGTTTAATGTTGGCGGAAGACGTTGTTTAATGTTGTTTAATATATATTCCCTGAACAATTCATGAGTATCCTAATCATTTTATAAAATAATTCATTAGTGTTTTCATCATTTAAAAAATATTTTTACTTGAGATTAGAATATAAATCTTTTAAAAAGATTTTCTCATATATATATATATATATATATATATATATATATATATATATATATATATATATATATATATATATATATATATATATATATATATATATATTTATTGGATGAAGGAAAATAAGTTGAAATGTGGTGGTGGTGGTGGTGGACCTCCACTGAGACCAATCTCTATATATATTTGATTGGATAAAGGAAAATAAGTTGAAAGTTTTAAAATAAATTTTTAATAATTTAAAATTATTAATAAAATTGTTTTTTCATAGTCGAGAGGGTCTTGAATAGATGGGTGCTCTATTAATTTTTTGATGTGAAGTCACCAATTCAATTCCCCACCTTATCGGGGTGATATATTGGACATGAAAAAGATGTAGTCCTAACAAGTTTACAAAAAAAACAATTTCTTATTATCAATAAATTTTTTAAAATTTATTTTCGGATTTTATAATTTGAAATTATTTTTAATTCTAAATTTTAAATTTATAAATCTTATAAATAAACTTTTCAAATTCAAAATTAAACTAAATTGATTTTAAAATATTATTATACTATTGAAATCAAGTTAAAGTTTCAAATTTTCATATTTATATATAGAGACAAAAGTGATTAGAGAATTTCAATTTATAATTTATAAATTTTATAAATAAAATTTTCAAATTTAAAATTAATCTAAATTGATTTTAAACTATTATTATATTATTGAAATCAAGTTAAATTTTCATATATATATATATATATATATATATAGAAAAGTGATTAGAAATTTGATTGGATTAAGTCTCAACTTGAATCCTAGCATGAAAACTAGAAAGTGGTTACATTCAATACAGAGGCGAGGCGAAAAGGCAAAAGATATTTTGCTAAGATCATATAGGGGAGGGAGGTCATTAGTTGTGTGGCCTCCCTCAGTGGCTCAATTTAGACACTTAGGGAGCACAATCAACGGTATGACACAAAACCATCACGTGCTTGCACTTGTTACCTTCCTGGAGTGGACAACACCTTCGTTTTTGGCACCAATTAGGGCTTTCAATGCAATGATTAGGGTTACCCTGTTTCATCCTCATTCATTTATTTCCATGAAATTCAAATTTATTAAGATTTATGACAGTAAAAACTTTTCAAAATGGTCCACTTTATAAATATAAGAGCTCTAGCTACACTATGTAAACATATATTTGTCACATCTTCTAAACTTCATTAATTTATTTTAACTAATAAATAAATTAAGTTAAAATAATTTGTTTGGGTTGGAACTAATCAAGCTCTGTAGTGCTCAGGATCTCATAATTTACAACGGTCTAAAGAAGTGGCCCAATTCTAGCTAGATGACTTGCATCCATGGGCTTGGTATCAGCGTGGCAGACTATGTTATTTCTGATCTCCCTTTATACAACGAAATAATAAATTTTGACATCTTACACGACCACGAGCCTGACTCTGATCATAGGCCTTTACTTATAAGATCTCAATTTTTTCATGCATGTTGGAATATTGAAAATTCCAGAATGGAGAGAGTAAACTCCCCTCTTCAATGTTAGAAAATTAAATATTATGGAGCAATGCAACACATAAAATATGCGGAAAATACAAGCACACAAAAAACACATAAAACCAGAGAGACACAGATATACATGGTTCACCTAGTTTGGGCTACGTCCAACCCAAACAGCCAGTCCTTCCTTTCTATTATCCAGCAAAAATGAAGAGACAAAACCTACAGCAAATCCGTTGTAATATCCTCTGTTCTCTCTCACAGTCTCCCTCTATGTTTCTCGCTCCGAGAATACACATATCATACACAGTTGCAATAGCATACCCTCATATATACAAAGGGGTTGCCTTCTAGGGAAAAAAACCATAATCTAAACATAACTTCTACCGTCAGATCATTTGCCTAATGAACGGCCTAGATTGACTAGAAATTACTATACTTTTACAAGGCAATTTTACATCAGTTTTTAGCTTCAGGGGCACTGCCCCCGAAAGCCCCCGCCAGGGGGGGGGCTCCAAAAAGCGCTCCCGCCCCCCATGGACCCCCGACTTTGCACACACTATGGAAGGGACTGTCGCCTCTTTTTAAGGCACAGTTGAGCAATGCCAGATACACAAATACAAGATAATCGTGCTCACACCAACAATCTCCCACTTGGAGATTGATTGTAGCAACTCCATCACTGCTTCATTTGCTAGACAATGACTCCTCTTTGGACCTGGATATTCCTCATCTTCATCATCATCCTTGAAGATCAATTGAAACTGAGCACATTCTCAGTTTCTCCCTAGTTACAACTTTTGTTAGCATATCTGTATGATTCTGGCTAGTGCGTATCTTTTCCAGCTTCAATTCTCCATCTTCCAATACTGACCGTATGAAATGGTACTTGAGATGTATGTGTTTAGTCCTGGAATGAAATACTGAGTTCTTTGCAAGATGAATGGCACTTTGGCTATCACTGTATAATGTGCCCATATCATGCTTCTTACCCAGTTCATCCATAAACCTTTGTAACTAAATCATTTCTTTACTAGCCTCTGTAGCAGCAACATACTCTGCTTCTATTTTTGAAAGTGCAACAAAACTTTGGATTTTTTAAACCCAATTCCACCTAAAGTAAATACATATCCTGTAGTGCTCCTCCTGTTATCTCTGTCACCTGCCATATCTGCATCAACATATCCCTGTAGATAAATGTTTGAACCACTAAAGCATAATGCTTTATTTGTGGTACCTCTCAAATATATGAGAATCCATTACACTGCCATCCAATGTTCTTTTCTTGGATTGTTCATGTACCTGCTTAAAACTCCCACTGCATGTGCAATATCAGGCCTTGTGCATACCATTACATACATTAAGCTTCCAACTGCTGATGCATATGGAACTTTAGATATATAATCCATGTCTTCTTGGTCTTTGGGCACATCTCCATCGGGTTTTAAATGGCTAGCAAAAGGTGTACTAACCGGTTTTGCATTATGCATATTAAATATTTTCAACACTTTTTCATGTACTCATTCCGAGACAAGCGTTAATTTGTGATTTTTCCCCGTCTCGAAGTTATCCTCATACCAAGGATTTTTTTTTGGCAAAATTTCTCCTAAATCCTTCATTGCAAATGAATTTGTCAATTTTCTTTTGAGCACATTTATTTCCTGCATGTTAGATCTTGCAACAAGCATGTCATCTACATACAATAACAATATAATATAGCTGCCATCATTTTTCCTTTTTAGATAAACACAATGATCAGAGTGACATCTAGTATAACCTTGTTCATACATAAACTTGTCAAATTTTAGATACCATTGCCTTGGAGCCTGTTTTAAGCCATACAAGCTCTTCTTTAACCTGCACACCAATTTTTCTTTCCCTTTTACCTCATATCTTTCTGGTTGCTGCATGCATATCTCTTCCTCCAAATCTCCATGGAGAAATGTTGTCTTTACATCTAACTGTTCAAGATGTAAATCTTCCGCTGCTACAAGACTTAAGATAGTTCTGATTGAATTCATCTTAACAACATGAGAAAATATTTCATCAAAATCAATACCTTTCTTTTGTGCAAACCCCTTCACCACAAGTCTAGCTTTGTACCTATGTTTTCCTCCATCTTCTTCCTTCAGCCTGTAAACCCATTTATTCTGCAATGTAGTTTTACCTGCAGACAACTTGACTAAATCCCAAGTCTGGTTATGCATTAAGGAGTCCATCTCTTCTTCCATGGCTAGCTCCCACTTCTTCCTACTTTCAACCTGCATTGCTTCTTTATAACATTCAGGTTCACCAGAATCAGTCAACAATAAATAATATAATGAAGGAGAGTATCGTTCAGGGGGTCTACTTATCCTGGTAGATCTTCTAACACCACTTTCAGGTGTTTGAGGTGCCTGTTGCTGTTGTGGTGGTTGTTGCTGCTGTGGTTGTTGATTATTATTATTTCCAGGCACCTTTACTTTTTCAGTTATCTCATCAAGAACCGTGTATTCCTTGCTTTCTTTTTCCTGTTTCTTTTCCTGCAACTGATTCTTATACAAGACCTTTTCATTGAATATTACATCTCTGCTCCTAATGATTTTGTGATTTTCATAATCATATAAGCGATAACCAAAATCATTAGCACCATATCCAATAAAGTTACATTTCTTTGATTTTGCCTCAAGCTTTGTTCTGTTTTCTTTATTAATATGGACAAAGGCCTCACAACCAAAAGGCTTTAAAAAAGATTAGTTTACCTTTTTACCTGTCCATGCTTCCTCTGGAATACCACCATCCAAGGAACTTGAAGGCCCTCTGTTTATTAGATAAACAACAGTATCTATAGCATCTACCCAAAATTGTAAAGGAAATCCTGCATGCAATCTCATGCACCTTGCACGCTCCATGATTGTTCTGTTCATCCTTTCTAACACACCATTTTCTTGTGGTGTTCTTGGAACTGACTTCTCTCTACGAATTCCATGCTCTGAACAGTACCTATCAAACTCTTTGCTGCAATATTCACCTCCATTTTCTGATCTGAGACACTTCAACTTCTTTCATGTCTCAATCTCAACCAAAGCTTTCCATTTCTTGAAACTATCAAATACATTAGATTTATTCTGAATACAATAAATCCATGTTTTTCTAGTTGCATCATCAATAAAATTAACATAATAACGAGAGCCACTGAGAGATGGTACCTAAGCAGGTCCCCATACATCTGTATGCACAAGCTCCAATTTTTCTCTCTTCTTTTCTTTCCCAACTCTGAGAAATCTGACTCTCCTTTGTTTTCCATAAATTCAATTCTCACAGAAATCCTAATCAACATTCTTCAAACCTGGCAACAAATTTCTTGAGTGAAGAATATTCATTCCCTTCTCACTCATGTGTCCGATCCTATGATGCCATAATGTTGCATCTGCTCCTTTGGAAGTTAAAGCATTAACAGAGTTAGAAATACCATTGCATAAATACAATGTACCAACCTTTTCACTTTTTGCTATTACTAGCGCTCCTTTGGTGACCTTCCAAGTTTTATCTGTGAAAGTTGTCACACAACCTTCACTGCCTAACTGCCCTATTGAAATCATATTTTTCTTCAAATCTGGAACATGCCTTACCTCCTTTAGTAGCCATTGGTTTCCATTATGTTTTTTTACAAGAACTTTACCCATTCCAACAATTTTACGGGGTTTATCATCACCCAAATGAACTTGTACAAAATCTCCTTGAACATAGTCATGAAAATATTTCTTATCAGGTGTGGCATGGAATGAAGCCCCTAAATCTACAACCCAAGAATCAGTAACATTTTCGAAAGAAAGAATTAAAGCATTTTGTAACACATCACCTGTCACATTTGCTTCATGATTGTTTTCTTGCTGTGTGTCTCCTTCTTTTCCCTTCCGAGATCTACAGTCTTTCTTTAGGTGTCCTTTCTTTCCGTAATTCCAGCACACTATCCCCGATCTGGAGTTGGATCTGCCTTTCCTTGATTTACTGCGATATCCCAAGCTCTTTCCTCTTTCCATTCTTCTTCCCCTAGACTCTGCACTCAAAGCATTACCCGATGTTTCACCGGAGCTTTTCCGTCGCATTTCCTCGCTAAGGATAGCACCCACAACATCATCAAAAATTAAAGTACTAGATCCAGAGACAGAGTTTCTAATGGCCATAACTAAACCATTCCAACTTTCTGGTAATGAGCACAGGAATAACAAAGCTCTAACTTCATCATCAAAGTTTACCCCTACAGAACTTAACTGACTGGTAACTGTATTAAATTCATTTAAATGGTCTGCAACAGATCCACCTTCCGACATCTTCATATTAAATAATCATTTCATAATAAATACCTTGTTTGAGGCCGACGGTTTTTCATATAGTTTCGCCAACGACTGCATCAAACCCTCTCTTTTTGTTTCCTTAGAAATATTGAAGGCGACTGATGCCACAAGACATAACCATATTGTTTCGAGTGCCTTTCTATCGAGAATGTTCCATTCTGCGTCTGTCATGGCCATCGGCTTCTTTGTTTTTCCGCTCAATGGTAGGCATAGATCTTTCTGATACAGATAATCTTCCATATGCATCTTCCACAGCGGGAAGTTTTGGCCGTTAAATTTCTCGACCCTAAACTTACCATCGTCTGTCATTGCTCCCACTCGAACCAGGAACCCTTCTTTCCTGCGAGTTTATCAGCCAAATATATCGTCGGCTCTGATACCAGTTGTTAGAAAATTAAATATTATGGAGCAATGCAACACATAAAATATGCAGAAAATACAAGCACACAAAAAACACATAAAACCAGAGAGACACAGATATACTTGGTTCACCCAGTTTGGGCTACGTCCAACCCGAATAGCTAGTCCTTCCTTTCTATTATCCAGCAAAAATGAAGAGACAAAACCTACAGCAGATCCTTTGTAATATCCTCTGTTCTCTCTCACAGTCTCCCTCTATGTTTCTCGCTCTGATAATACACATATCATACACAGCCGCAATACAATACCCTCATATATACAAGGGGGTTGCCTTCTAGGGAAAAAAACCCTAATCTAAACATAACTTCTTGTTTGGTCAATTTAGTGTGTCCTAAATTGCTGCATTTAATTGTCAATCCGGGAATCGTAAGCTGATGAAGTGCGGCGCACTATATGTGCAAGATAACCTCTTTCTTATCTTTTTGTCGTTTATGGTCTTTCTAAGGTGAAATGGAAATTCTAAAGTGAGAAACAAGCTTGGTTATAATTGTTCAAGGAAGTGATATCCCCTATAATGATTTACCAATCTCGAAGCCTCCCAAGTTGTCAATATCATTGTATTAATTGCAAAGAGCATCTAACATGGTTTTAATATATTTTGTATACAGCATTTGATTTAGATTTTGTTCATTTAGGCAATTCCATCTTGCCACTTTTGTACATGTTCTTCATATTCTTTTGTGAAACCTTTCTAATATTACAGTGCCTACGAGAAAGCAGGCCATAGGCAAGTCAGGAATGATGTGGACATGGTTCGTGTCCTATTGGTTCGAGCAAACTCATCTAAAGAAGCCGCGGTCAAAGGCGTCCACATGGAAGTCAACCATAGAGTCTTACAGCGACAGGACTCTGTTCCGTGTCACGTAAAGGTTCATATGGTCGTTTCTGAGTTGCGGAGGACAAGTCGACATCTGTACATGGCTCCATAGTCGAATTCAAGCATCCACTTCTCATAGATTTACTTTCCAACACGGCCATGATCCTAGATCCGTGGACGTAATGGTCTACGTGTTCTCCACCAGCATAAACTTTAGGAGACATTTATATTTCTTTTGTTATATATAACGCGTTTGCATACGCATATAGAGTTAGTCTCGATTAGTCTCTGTTATCTTTTATTAGTCTGCTCTGTAATGTAATTACGCTGCCTTAGTGCCGTAATACTACCTTACTGTTATGACTACATTTTAATATAAGAAGACTCTGTTTTCCAACGTAATTCGTACTTGAAGATTGTTGCCAAGGCTGGTGTAGAGGGCCCCTGCACTTGCCAAGGTTCTGTGCATTATTGTATAGTTCTTATTTTATTTCTTTAAATCTCATTGTGCCATAATCCATTCACATGTTTATACATTGCATCTCTCATGGTATATATGTTTCATTTCTGTTTATAAGCTTTCATGCTTTCCATTTCACTTCTGTCTTTCATGTTTTATGTTATTAATCACTGATCAGTGTTCTTGTTTCAGGTTATAGATAGGCAGCCCGGGCATTTTCATAGCTTTTTGACTAATGACATGGAATTAACATTGTTATGCTGCTAATTTGTTTTTCTTAGTTTCTGTTTAATTTCAGTACTGCTTTGTTTAATTCAGTTTTGCTTATTTGCTTCAGTAGTTAAATTTAGATATATTAAACTGCTCATAACATCTTCAGTTGCCTCCGAAAGCCACAGCTGGACTGATGGTGAGGGATTGTATTATGAAATGTGTAGTTTAGTATTAGTTTTCTTTCTGCAAATTTAGATATATTAAACTGCTCATAACATCTTCAGTTGCCTCCGAAAGCCACAGCTGGACTGATGGTGAGGGATTGTATTATGAAATGTGTAGTTTAGTATTAGTTTCCTTTCTGCAAATTTAGATATATTAAATTTTGCATGACATCTTCAGTTACCTCCGAAAGCCACAGCTGGACTGATGGTGAGGGATTGAATTATGAATGTATGGTTTGATATTAGTTTACTTTCTGCAAATTAGATATCAGTTACTCAAGTTTTTTATGGTTACTTCCGAAAATCATAGCTGGACTAATGATGAGGGATCAGAAGACAAGTTGATGTAAATTGATTTAAATTTACTTTATTGCAACTTTTGGATTTCTTTCAGCATAATTTATTTTGTGTTTAGACAGCAGCAAGAATAGTTTGGTTTCATGCTCACTAGTTCATTGTTTTGATTTATTAGACTAGCAGCACCTTTTCATTTCAGCAGCATATTTTCATTTCCTTTCAAGTTTTGTCATTGTAATTTTCAAATTCCTTTTTAAGTTTCAAGTTGGTAAATCATTATAGAGGATATAATTTCCTTGAACAAACATAACCACACTTGTTTTCATTTTAGAATTTCCATTTCATCTCAGAAAACCAAAAACGACAAAAAGTTAAGAAATAGGTTATCTTGCACATATAGTGCGCCGCACTTCATCAGCTTACGAATCCCGGATTGAAAAATTAAATGTAGAAATTTAGTACACACTAAATTGACCAAAAATTTTGGCGTCGTTGCCGGGGAAGTGTAACTAGGTAGCCAATTTATTAAAAAAAAACACACACAAAATCATAAAATAAAGGAAAACTTGATAACTTCTTGAAGTATGCTCTCCTCTTGCACCTAGTGTGATCTGGAGGATCAGAAAAGAGAGTTATTGGTTCAGTAATTTCTTAAGTATGCTCTCTTCTTGCACCTAGTGTGACTTGGAAGATCAGAAAGAGAATTATTAGCCCAACTTTAAAAAAAAAATAAAAAATGACATGCATAGAGCAAGAGATTCTAGGGGAAGGTTTATAGCTAAAGCCAAGAGTTCGATTTTCACAACTCCATCTTCTTCAAGGCATAGACCAGATTCACCACCATCTACCCCTATCCTTAAGATTTTTGGAATTCAAGGAGCAGCTGAATTAGAGGATTCTCCTATACCACCTACTAAATCTCATTTAGAAAAGGAAGAGACTCCCTTTCATCCTCCCTTGATAGAAGAACTAGAGGACTTTAAGGACTCTAAAGAAACTATCATGGCAGAGGAAATAATAGATGGATTTGGAGGTAGAGGTAGAAGAGGAGGAAACAATGGAGACAACAATGGTGAAGGAAATAATGGAGGAAATAGGGAAGGAGACAACTTGTTTGGATTCCCTATAGTTGATGAGGAAACTCATACAACGATGAAAAATATCTCACCATCTGTCCTCCCTAACTTTTATGGATTGTGAAGTGAGGATCCTGAAACATTTCTGTTTGAGTTTGAAGTTGTGTGCCGAACCTATGATTATATGGAAGACTCTCAAAAACTCAAACTGTTTCCTTCAACATTGAAGGGATCTGCTTTGAAATGGTTCATGGGATTAGCCACTCAATATATTAGGACTTGGAATGATATGAAACAAAATTTTTTGGATAGATACTTGGACTATTGTATGCCCACCAATCACAAGGATGAGGTATTCAAAATGATGCAAAAAGAAGATGAAAACTTGGAAGACTTACTTGAAAGATTTCAATACAACTTGAAAAGAGCAAAGATGAGCAACTTAGATGATGAAACCTTGAAAGCCCTCATATTAAAAGCCATTAGAGATGAATGGATAAATATTTTAAACATGATGGGAAAAGGAGACATTTCTCAACTTCCACTTCGTGATATAACAGAACTATGTGTCCATCTCTCAAGAGGAAAATCTAAAACAGGAAAAGGGCCTAGGGATCCTTCTCTTATTAGGGCTAACAAATCTGCAACTGGATCAGTAAGTAGGGCAGAGATTGGTAATATGATTGATGAGTTCAAAACTGATATCTTAGGGAGCCTTAGTGAACAACTAGACACCCTTAAAATCCAAAACAAGCAGAAAGCAGAAACAGATGCTTTAGCCATCTTTTGTCCGAAATGTAGGAAGAAACATGCTTTAAGGGAATGTCCCTTGGATGCAAAAGTTGTAGAAACATGTATTATTTTCTTAGAGAATCATGAGACCAAGGATTGTCCTTCAATTCCTGGACTCAAAGCTGTCTTTCAAGAAGACCCAAATTCAGTAGAATCTCTCTGTTTTGTTGCAAGAAGACCTTGGCATGGACAACAAACTCAAGGGTTTAACAACCCTATGAATCTTCAAACCCCACCAAATTGGAATCCTTGGCAACAACCTTGGCCCCAACATCAAAATTCATATCAGCCATGGGTACAAGGGATGCAAAATCCTTATGGGAGATTTGCTCAATTTTATCAATATCCTCCATCTTTTCAAAATCAACAAGCTCCACAACTTCCAAATTCAAATCCACAACTTTCATTTCCATTTCCACAACAACAACCTTCTCAACAAAATTCAAATCCTCAACTCATGCTCCCATACCAACAAAAGACAAGTCAACTTCCAGCTCAGCCATTGCCAAATCCTAATAATAAGAATCCTCAGAATACTTACATGGTATAAGGACAACAATTTCCTACCTATATGATTGTTCCTCTCAACGATGTACAACTCAGATCTGGTAGAGTTTTAGAAAAACCTTCTATAGATATTCAAGAGAAAGATACCTCTGAGGAGGATTCTCTTCAATTCAATAAGGGTTCTGAGGAAGCATCTCTTCAAAATTCAAACATTCAAAAAGAAAAAGAAAAGTCAACACCCATAACTCCTATAGTTGAGCAACCTGCATCTTTATCTACACCTCCTTTTCCTGAAAGACTACAAATTGACAAGGGGGTGGAAAAACAAATCTTGTTGCCTAACTATGACTTTCTAGATGAATTGAAGAATGTTTGTATCAAGATTCCCTTGCTACAAGCCATTCGAGAGATTCTTATTCTAGCAAAAACAATAAAGGAGTTGAGTTTCAAAAGACCAGGAAGGAAACTAAAAGACACAAGAAGAATCCACCTGGTAGGAAAAATTGCAGATATTATGATGGGAAAAATTACCATGCAGAAGTATGTAGATCTAGGAAGTCCAATTGTCAAGACACATATAAATGGGATAAAAATTCCAAACACATTGATTGACTTAGGGGCTGCTATTAACATTATGAGTAGACAGACTATGGACCAGCTAAAACTTCCTAACCTTCTTTTTACACCTACTTTACTGCAACTTGCAGATCGATCAATTATTAAACCAGATGGTGTATTAGAAGATATTTCAGTCTCCTTATATTCTTGGGAATATCAGGTAGATTTTATGATTTTGACTCCCAAGAGTAATCTAGGAGGGCACCCACTTATCTTAGGAAGACCTTGGCTAGCCACAGCTGATGCTTTTATTAGTTGTAGATCTGGGGATATGTACATTTCTAATGGTAATTCGACAAAGAAATTCAATTTGTATCCTCCAGCAAAAGCAATCACAGAAGTAGGAGACAATTAATGGGTTGATGATGAGGACACTATACAACCTGTCTTTACCATTTCTGAAATCAGTGAGGATAGTCAAATTCTGAACACATTAGAAAATTTTGAGACATCTTCAGAAGATGATCTCACACAATTTCAGTTGGAATCTGACATAGAATATTTATCATCAAGACAAATGTCTCTTTACTCTATGGAAGAGTTTGATAGTTCTACTATTGAGATTTTACCAGGAAAAACATTGAATATCAACAAACATTTGGAAAAGTCACAACAAGAAGAACTAACCAAAATCTTGCAAAAACATTCTACTGCATTTGCATGGGAGTATACTGACATGAAAGGTATTGATCCTAAGACTTGTATCCATCATATCTATATTGAGGAAAACAGTAGACCAATCAGACAACCTCAAAGAAGGATGAATCCAAATCTTAGGGAGATAGTGAAAGAAGAGCTCCAAAAACTACTCAATGTAAACTTCATTTATCCAATTTGAGATAGCCGATGGGTTTCTCCTTTGGTTATAGTACCTAAAAAGAATGGTAAATGGAGGGTATGCATTGATTACAGGGAATTGAACAAAGCAACTTTGAAGGATCACTTTCCTTTGCCTTTTATCGATCGGGTATTAGACACATTAGCAGGTAAAAAGTACTTTTCATTTTTGGATGGTTTTAGTGGCTATAATCAAATTCAGGTAGCACCTGAAGATCAAGATAAGACCACATTTACTTGTCCATGAGGAACTTTTGCCTACCGAGTGCTTCCTTTTGGGTTATGTAATGCACCAGCAACATTCCAAAGAGCAGTACTAGGAATTTTTTCTGATCTAATCCATGATTGTGTAGAGGTTATATGGATGATTTTACAGTTTATGGTAATTCATTTGAAGAGGCATTAGAAAATTTGGAAAAAGTTCTCATAAGATGTAAAGAAACAAACCTTTCATTAAGCCATGACAAATGCTTTATGATGTTTACTGAAGGGATTGTTTTAGGACATCATATTTCAGGAGATGGGATTAAGGTTGATAGATCAAAAGTTGAAGTCATCTCCAAGTTACCTATTCCAAATTGTCAAAGAGATGTTAAAAGTTTTCTAGGATTTACTGGTTACTATAGAAGATTTATAGAAAACTTCACTAAAATAACATCTCCACTCTTCAAATTGCTTACAAAAGACTGTGAATTTAAATGGGATCCTGATTGTCAATCAGCTTTTGAAACTTTGAAAACAAGAATATTTGAAGCACCTATCTTGAGAGGACCAAATTGGAAACTCCCTTTTCATATTTCTACGGATGCTTCAGATACAGCTCTAGGAGCTGTGTTGGGTCAAAAAGATTTAGTTCCATATGCCATTTATTACACCAGTAAAAATTTGACTCCCACAGAGTTGAACTATACTGTGACTGAAAAAGAGTTTTTAGCTGTTGTTCATGCAATTAATAAATTTAGACATTACATAACAGGCTATGAAACTTTTATTCATACTGACCATTCTGCAATTAGATATTTAATGAACAAACCTGTTACTAATTAGCGAGTGACAAGATGAAGCTCCTACTTTTGCGAATTCAATATTCTTGTGTTGGATGAACCGGGAAACAAAATACGGTAGCTGATTTCTTGTCTCAGGATTCGAATACTAAAGAAGATTCTCTTTGTAGAGGATAAGTTTCCACGATGAATACTTGTTTGGTAACTACTACAAGACCCCTTGGTATGAAAATATTGCTAACTATTTGGTTACGGGGAAAGCGCCTCCACATTTATTTCAAGTGAAAAAAGAAATATTATCCGGAGAGTTCAAAATATTCATGGATTTCTAACGAATTGTTTAAAACGGGGCCAAATCTTGTGATCGGGAAGATGTGGGGGAGGATGAAATGCCCTGATATCCTCAAGGCATGTCATGATGAACCATGTGGCAGACACTTTGCTGACAAAAGGACAGCCTATAAAATCCTCTCTTTAGGATATTGTTGGCCTTCCCTCTTAAAAGATGCAAAAAAATATGTCAAAAGGTGTGACAGCTGCCAAAGAGTAGGGAAACCTACCCTTTCAAATGAAATGCCATTGCAACCATAGGTACTCATCGAACCCTTTGAAAAATGGGCTTTAGATTTCATTGGACCTATTAATCCACCATCTAAGCAAAAGAAGTATATATTGGTTTGTACTGATTATGTTACTAAATGGGTGGAAGCCAAAGCATTAGTGTATGATACTGAAAATTCAGTTGTTAATTTTATTTATGAGGATATTTTTACTCGCTTTGGTGTTCCAAGAGAAATTGTGATAGATAAGGGAAGCCAATTCACATCCAACCTGGTGGAGAAGTTGATGGAAGAATACAAAATCAAGCACAGAAGATCTACTCCTTACCATCCGCAAGCAAATGGTCAAGTGGAGTCTACAAACAAAGTTCTCGAAAGTATCATCACCAAAACTGTTCATCTACATAGAAGAGATTGGGTAGAAAGGCTTCATGAAGCCTTGTGGGCCTACAGAACTACATGGAGAAATACAACAGGACATTCTCCCTATGAACTTGTTTATGGGAAAGAATTCATGCTCCCCATTGAGTTCCAAGTCAAAACCTTCAAGATGGCAGTTCAGTTGGGGATGGATCTATCAGAAGCCCAAAAGCATAGAATGGAGTAGTTGAATGAGCTAGATGAGATCAGACAAGAGGAAATTCTAAGAACTGATCTAGTTCAATATCAAAGAGCTAAATGGCATGACAAATACATCAAAGAGAAGAAGTTTCAAGAAGGAGATTGGGCATTTCTATTTGATTCCAAGTTTAAAGATTTTAAAGGAAAATTTCAGACTCATTGGCTTGGGCCATATGAGATTGACAAGATCTTTAGCAATGGAGCGGTAAGAATCAAGACCATTGATGAATCTCAAACTCCTCTTATTGTGAATGGCCACAGGTTAAAGATCTATCATAAGCCACTCTCAAAAGAGGAATTTGTCAAAATGTTTCAAGATAATTCTGCAATAAGGCTGGTGAAGAAGAATCCTTCTTCTCCACCAGCCTAGCCTTTCTTCTTTTCAGTTTCAAAAAAAAAAAAAAAAAATTGTATAAGCCTGAAAACCAATCACTGATTGGCAGTCTTATACAGAAAAATGTAGGGTGAAAATCAGGAACACCTGACACCCTATATTTTCCAAAAAAAATCTCTCTCTCTCTCATTTCACAAGTTTTATGACAACCCACTCCATTTCATTCCACTCCACTTCATTTCATTTCACTCCATTTCATCTATTTCATTTCATTTCACCAATAAAAATTTTCTTTCATGACCATTTTCATTCAGTCAGTTATCATCTATCCATCTCCATTCACCCAAATAATTGTTGTGTCAGTTTCCGCAGCTGACACTAGTTTCCGCAGCCAGAAGCAGTTTCTGCAGCCACCACTCTGTTTTTCAAAAATTTACATTCAAATGTTAGTTCAACAATCATGAAATCAAATGCAGGTATGAGGACATATTATGAAGACATGAGGCATTCAAAAGCATCAACGAGGAGCAACTGATTGAAGACTAATGAAAAATGGCAAGAATTCCAAGGTATGAGTAGAAATTTATTTCAAATGGAATTCAAGCACATTTTTACATAGTTATAAACCATAGCTCCATTATATGCAATGATTGTGTTGATAACTCCATAACCGTTCCACGATCTCTATACGATTCCCCCACAATCCTTGCATTCATTTTTAAACGGCCTCATAATCAAGCCTCCGGTCTTCACTCGTGTTTGGCTATACTTTGATACTCCACCTGTAATTATGGAACGTGGTTGATTTGACTACGGCTTCTCTCAGCTGCACAAAATCCGCAGCCATTTCATAAATGTGCTTGCGTCTACTCTGCAGCCACCCAATTTTAAATATTGTCGGATGCACTTTACTCCCCCTACTGTTCTATTTACCTCACGGCTGCATTTCCACCGTGTTCACATAAGCCTTCACCCCATTTTGTTCTCTGTTCCGCTTCATTCCGTGTACCTATTCTCTGATATCCACTTACAGTCACTGGTCTCCTTCATAAACCCTGTTCATTTCCGCTAATTCAGTTGTCTTACCTCTGCTAAACCCTCCTCACGCAGACGAGTTTTAAAGAACAGAAGGAAGGATGGGCCGGTTGTTGAGGGCAGAACCAGAAGGAGCCAAATTTATGGAAGGATACCCGCAAGTCAAAGACATATTGAAAAAGGCAAAATGGCTTCGGTTTATTCAAAAGTTTAAAGGCTAAAATAAGGAGGTAACAAAAGCTTTTGCGAGGTCTTTCAATGGTCTGGAGGTGGAAATTGGGGACCTCAAATTTACAGTGACTAAGGCATCCATAGCAGCTGCTGCAAAACTCCCTCAAGAAGGTGAACGCTAGTTCAATAACAAGAGCATTGGCGAGGAAGCCTGGAGAGTGATCCTACGTAACCCAGGTATGGATGTCACCATTTTCAAAAAGGGAATTCTTGTCCATGCTTTAAAAGAAGAGTGGGCTAGTTTACTGTTGGTTATTCAAAATTTTATCACCTGTGAGGGACATTTTGGATCAATGTACATGTATCATACCCGACTGTTGATGAATTTCCTAGACAACCAGACCCTCAATCTGCCATACTTTTTACTAAACAGTTTGAAAAATATGTCTGTAACCATCCAAAATCATCTGGGGGACGTAGAACCACATTTGTATCACCATGGTCTCGTGAAAATCTTGATAGAAAAACAATTAAAAGAGAAAAAGGACACCTGGGAGCAGTTTTTAATTAGAAATTTCTTTGAAGAACCCCAAGAAACCCCTGAAGGAAGTACATCAAAAAGAAGTAGAAGAAAGAGAACAGGTGATAAAACTCAAAGCACTCCTACTAACACAGTTGAAAGAACTAGTAGAGAAGAAAGACTATCTAAAAGGAGGAAGGAAAAGACTGAGGGTAAAAAGCCAACAAAATCAAAAGAGAAAAGAAGCATTGAGGCTGTGCATCAAACCCCTTCCTCAGAAGAAGACCATCAAGTATTGTCTGAGAGACTAGTTCACCTTCAGGAACAGTCAGCTATGGCCAAAAAGAAAGGAAAAGAAAAAGAGAAGGAAAAAGACAGTAGTCCACAGCATGTAAGAAGAAGCACCAGGCTTAAAGGAAAGTGGAGGAAAGCACAAAAAAAGGACCCCATTTTATTGATTTGGGAGGAGGAACACTTGAACAAACTCCAGCTAGCCGTAGTCCACCTCATTCTCAGCCAAACATTGAAACCAGTCCTCAAGATGTTGACATGAGTCCTTTTCGGCCATATTTTGAAGTCAATTCTCCTCCACAGCATTTTGGGGACAGCCCAAGGAAAACGACACCCAAGATAGATCCAAAGCAGCAAGAGGTGTATGATTACATAGAATCCTTAGAAATAATAGCCACGGGTCCCAGCACTTCATCCACTCAGCTTCACATAGCACAAGAAGATCTAGTCCATTCGTTGAAACAAGAAGTCTTTGAGTTCGAGGTTTTAAATAGACATATTAAAAATGAAAATGAAGCATTAAAGGAGAAAAGCAGATTGGAAAAGATCATTCATGACAACACTATGCTACATCTGGGACTGTGGCACAAAAAGAACAGGAAATTGAAGAAGAAATGCAAGAAGATAAGTAGAGCACTGATTAATCTCAAATTCAGATGCTTGATGAAGAAGCCCAGGATGTTAGCAGCACCAAGAAAGAGGAGAAGAGGACTGGATGTACTGGCAGAGGTATCAGGGCATATGAATTGAAGGAGGATGATCAAAATTTTGGTTGCATAGGGACATGCAACACCTTCACAATGGAGGTATGTTGAGTTCCAAACTTGCATCTTTTCTATACACCTTTCTAGACTTTTTCCATTTACCTGGACCTCCTAAGTCATCAACATCATTGCATATTAATCATAAAAGAGAATTTAAAGTGGTTTTTAACTATGTTTTGTGTCTGTTGTTTGAATTACATTTTTTCTCATTGAGCTGCGGAATCTTGTCACTTTTCGCAACTGCTTCAACTTTCCGCAGCCATTTTGTTAAAGTCTATATTGCAGGTGTCTTTAGGAAAATCAAGCCACATGGGCAAGTTGGAAATGACATGGATATGGACCGAGTCCTATTGGCTCAGTCAAATTCACCAAAGAAGGTTGTGGTCAAAGGTAGTCAAGCGGTGGTCAACCTAAGAGTCCTACGGTGACAGAACTCCATTTTTCACCACGTGAAGACTTGCGTGGCCGTTCCTAAATCTCAGGGGACATATCAACACCTGTGAACTTCTCCATAGGCCGAATCCAACGGCCACCCTCCATAGATTTAATCTTCACGGCAGCCATAATGCTAGATTTCTGGACGTGGTTGTTCACGTGTCTTTTATCAGCGCAGATTGTAGGAAAGTAGTTATGTCATCCTTTGTTATAAATAATGCGTTCTCATACGCATAGTAGCTATTTTTTGTAATGTAATTTTGCTGTAAAGAAAGCCCACTGTGCCGTGACATTATTTTCTTGTTATGATTGCATTTTGAATACATGAAAAGACTCTGTTCATAAGCGTAATTCGTGGTTGATAGCTGTTCCCTGAGGATTGTACAGAGGGCCCCTGCACACGCCGAGGTTTTGTTTACTTCTGTATAGTTTCATGCTTTATTTCCTTACGCTTATTATGCCATAGTTATTCATGTGTATATATTACATCTCTTATGGTATTAACGTTTTATTTCTGTCCATAATTTTTCATGCTTTATACTACTGTTAACTGATCAGTGTCTTTGTTCCAGATTACAGTAGGCAGCCCGGGCATTTGCACATAGTTTTACAGTGACTAATGACATGGAATTAGTCTTGTCCTTCTGCTGATTTATTTTTCTTAGCTTTTAATTCCAGCACTGTTTTATTTATTTCAGTTTTGTACATTTTCTTTATTAGTTAGATTAGATATTAAATTACTCATGTCATTATCAGTTACCTCCGAAAACCATAGCGAGACTAATGGTGAGGGATTGAAGTATGAGTGTGTAGTTTGATATTATTTTATTTTTCTGCAAATTAGATATCATATTGCTCAAGTTGTTTATGATTACCTCTGAAAGCCATAGCGAGACTAATGGTGAGGGGTCAAAATATGAGTTGATGTAATTTGATTTTAGCTTTACTTTGCTTGCAATTCTTGGATTTCTTTGAGCACAGTTTCTTTTGTATTTAGACAGCAGCAAGGGTAATGGGTTTCATGATCAATAGTTCACTGTTTGTTTGACTAGTATAGTGGCACATTTTCATTTTCCTTTAGGAATTAATTTTGTCATTGCATGTTTTAAAACCCTTTTGAAGTTTGAAGTTTGGGAAATCATTATAAAGGACATCATTGCCTTGAACATTTATATCCATACTTGTCTTTTAGAATTTACATCTCACATTAGGAAACCAACCAAGATAAAAACCACCAAGATAAATAAAAAACCCAAAAACAACAAAAAGTAAGAGATAGGTTATCTTGCACATATAGTGTGCCACACTTCATCAGCTTACGAATCCCGGATTGACAAATTAATGTAGCAATTTAGGACACACTAAATTGACCAAACACCTGGTACATATGATAAACATCTGAAATCAAATCTCAACCATATCGGAACAACAATGGCTATAAAAAGGAGGAAAAAAATTCAAATTTCAATGATGTGCACCTTTCTTATGTACTTTAGCACATTTCCAAGTTTAATGTATGCAGTTTATACCTATATAATCTCCAAGTTGGGTATCTGTCTAGATGTGTATATAAAAATCCCATGAGTTCCATTGGGGAAAATACTTCACTTGAAAACATATTTGCATGTGCTATAGTTAGAAATATGCAGGACTGTACAATCACACCAAAAATTTAGCCATACAGAAAATAAGTGTTTATGCCATAACTGTTGTGTTGTTAAAGGATGCCAGTTATATGAAAAAAAACAAGAAAAAAAGATCAATTGTTTCAGTTCCACCACCTGTAGTTAAATAATAAAAGTTTCCTACATCTCCACCAGTTGTTGCATAAGAACAACACTTAAAAAATGCTACCATGTAAAATAATACAAGATAATTGTATTAATGTCCAACAAATGACGACAAAAATAGGTAAAAGGGATTAAGATAGCACATCTAGTTCAGGTACAAAGTAGAAGTGTAAAAGCATCTCCTCGAACAATGTTGAAAGCATAAAAATATTAAGGTCTACAAGCAAACAAGAAACTAATTGCTAAATGTCTAGTTATGAGAGAGTGTAAGAGAAGAGAATGTGCACGGACAATAAAGATGATTGAGACTGGAAATCTAAGTGCTCAGTAAAACAGAGAGGACAGAGAGGATGTCAAGGCCTACTATAGGGACAAACAAGGAGGCTCAGATATGGGCTTTCCCTCAGCTTCATCAACCACGTGAATGGACTGATCCATTGGTGGATGATATCCTACAGGGAGTGACCAATGCTCAAAGGCACTTGCCATATATCATTGGTGGTAACACAAAATGGAGGAAGTCCATTTTTTTCTAATAGTCAAGGTTGAGGTCATATGGAGTAAAAAACCTTATGGATATGTATCTATCAACAAACACTATAAGATCCAACAGTTAACAAAATTGGTTGAACATCCACCCAAGGCATGGTTCTGATGGGGAAGGCATTGATCATGGGTTCAAATCAAATTAACTGACTTAGAATAGCTGCCCTCTATCCAGATGTGTCGAGGAAGGAGAGGGGATTACATAAGGATTTCCTTTCAAAATAAAAATCCATTGCTATTGTAACTGTACAGTACCAAAATCAACACTTTGCAGCAATTAACCATGTGCTAATCTATAATTCTAAACTCGAACACATATGCATGAAAGAAAATATGAAGTTGTGTCAGATTGCAGGAGTGAACTTCAGAGAGTTTGGAAGATTCAAATGGATGACCCTCGCATAAATCTAGCACACCTCAGGACAAAGCCCTAGCATTCTCATTGTAAGAGGAGGGTCCTGAAGCAGAACGTAGATTCTTGAAGGGTACACTGTGGGACAAGCTACGTTGTAAAGGCCAGAGTGAAGTAATCATACCTGCGCTAAACTCAAAAACATGAGTCACCAAGAAGTGCAGCATGCCAATGGAGTTGTCCCTAAAGCAAAACTGAATGGTGATCCTGCACAAGATGCCAGCAAGATGTAGAGGATCTGATTTTTAGCATTTTAGAACACGATTTGATTTTTAACATTTTAGATAGTTGTATTATATAGTGTAGCTGAGACATTAAAAGTATCAAATTTCTGTGTGATTATAGACTACATGATTAATTATATTATCTGGTTGCTCAAACTCAGTTAAGATTGAAACTTTGGGACTAAAATGAATTGTTCGTTACATTGTTGACTGGGAAACATATTATGTATTGAAGTGTTATCTTATGAATTACTGACTATGTCTCTAATAAAGTTGTTACATTGTGAATTGTTAAGAGGAAAATGTTGAAAAATACCTAATTGTGTGAGGAACCCTTGGAAAAAATTACCCTAGCACTCTACAATGGTATCAGAGAAAAATTCTTGCCAGTCGAGATGGTATTTGAAAATTTGAAAAATGGAACCAACGAAAGAAAATTTTTGGGAAAACTATGCAGAGTTTTGGGAGCAGCAAGCAAAATCTTGGAGGACACTAGAAAAGCAACACGCAGAAAAAATCAAAAAATTAGAAGAATTTAAATGTCGTAACATCTAAGAAGAACAAAATGGGATGACTTTTGAAATAGTGGCAAGAAAAACAATTCAAGCGACATTGATCATAAGCTCAAGCTTGAAAAACAAGGTATAAGAAATTTTGAAGCAAAGACGAAAGCATGGAAATGATTGTATCCCCCGAAACGGGAGGAAAATCCTAAAGAAGACACCATGGCTAGAGGTAGCAGTTCTGAAAGTGTAAGAAGTCAACTAAATCTCAGAGAACAGGATGGACTTCCGAAGGAAGGGAATACTCTTTCTGATAGTAACATCCTTCCAATTTCAAATATGCAGGGAGGTAAATATAATTGTGTCAGCAAGGACTCTCCATACACCTCTTGCATTGATTCCTTACTGCACATCTCAACCTCAATCGCAATCAAAAAGACCAAATGATCCACTATTAAGAATATTATAGGATCCACTATGAATTTGCCAAACGATGATGAGCATAGTGTAACAGACATCAAATTTTATGAAGGGATGCCTTCAGGAAATAAATTATTAATATATTCAGATCATAACACTTGCGTTAACAAAGTATTAACTATGATGAATGATGGTTTACAAAGGATGCAGTGCCATGTTGCCAACTGAATAATAATAGTGGACAAGAAGCATCTACTTTTAGGTTTTCAAATTTACATGACAAGAAAGTGACAAATGCAGCTGCCAGTGGAGGACAGTCTGATGACATTCAGGACCAAACATCCATATGAGAAACTAATGCACTTGATTTGGGCATTAGGAAGACATGTAGCCTCTTTCCAACATCTAAACTATCACAGAGAAATCAATCAAAGTTATAGATAAATCCAAAGAAAATGTTGAGTCAAATTATATGAAGAAAACCATCAAATTGGTTCTAATATGTTCAGAAAGCGAGCAATTGATATAACTATGTTGTTGCATTGAAATCAAAACCTATGCAAGAAATACGTATCAGCAAAAAGGAGTGATAATTTTATTGTATATATATTCAAAGAACTTCAATGCATCACTAGGATTCCTCTAATCCTTAAGCTCTGTTATTATGATTACAAAGAATTGAATGCTATATGATGCTATATTTATGATCTAAACTCATGTATAAAAATGATGAATGTATAAAGTTTTGAAGTGTATTTGTCATCAAATGAGGAAAGCCCTTGAAGCTCTTCAATAATATGGTTGGACATAATCATATTTATCAATAATATGTTGATCAAACGAATATCCACAGTCTCATTATGATATCAGTGTAGCATCAATTCATCGTGATCTAATCGTGATAAAACCCTTGATTTTATAACTTAAATGATAAACCCCTATTTCCCAAACAGATTTATTCCCTAGAGTGACAAGTCTAGTTGACTTGGGCCCTGTCATGACTAGGCCACAATGGCATCCAGCCTAACAGGTGTTTTAAACCAAACAACATCTACACTGTCTATTGACACACGGGAATATGCACAGAAGACAATTCACAGGAACAGTTGCTTACCCTTAAGTTTCCCTTCTTCTTTGCAGATCTATTGACATCAGCAAGGTGGTATTCGTGCATAATCCAATTAGTCTTGTTTCCTTTAGGTGCTTTTCCGACATAGAAATCCAGAGCCTTGTTGATTCCAACACGCCTGTTGTTTCCCTTAACAATGATGGGTTTATTTGCACCTGTGGCTTTCCAATATTTTGAGCCAGCAGCTCTATTGGGGCGAGAACCATTTGGATACTTCCTGTCCCTGGGAGTGAATAAATACCACTCCATTTCTCCAAACATTTCCTTTTCTGCAATAATTGAAAATGTGTATCAGACCAAAGCAAATACAATTTATAATAACTAAAAGAAAATAGGAATGAAAAACAAGCATTTCACATTGCAAGAACATGACATGGGCATAAATATGAAAGAACACTATAAAAATATGACAGAAGAAAACCCTTGTCCATATGAGAGTCCATACCTACAAATAAAAATGAGATGATTCATTTTGAGATTGAAGGTTGCCATATCAAGCAAAGAGACATATCCAAGTATTGGTCCTAAGACATGGAAGGGCATTCATTTGCAGATTTGGGACATTAAAGAATTAATTTTTGAGAGATATAGAAAACTCACACACATTTATGTAATGCCCATATTACACTGGCAAAACCCCAAATTTAACAGATTATCCTTTACAGGCAGTGTAACCTAAAAAAGGCATGTTCAGCAAGAACCAAACTCAACCAAAGTTGTATGTTTAAAAAGGAACAACATCAATATCACAGCTCAAATAACCTCAATGAAAAACTCTAATCCCCATGGAAAGCAGTGAATTTACAGTGCAAAATCCTATTGCTCTGGAATTAGTAGTGGATTGAAACAGAAGGGTCCTAGCTTGAGCTGACTAGTCACATCCAAACCTCAATGGAACAACAATCGGGCAAACTACATAACCAATATACAGTTAAACAGAAAGAACATCCACCGCTCCATTTTCCTATATATAAGGATCTAAGCTTGGACTAACGAGCTTCTACCCTCCACTTTTAGTCCCTTGATCTTTCTACCCGCTTGGATCCCATTATGGAAGTGTATTTATAGCAAGTGAAAGCATGGCTTTAAACAAAATGGATTGAATATTTGAATTGGTCATTCTAGATCTTCATAGCTATGGAAAGAACAAGGATGCCTAATAAGCACTGGAAGGAAAGAACAAGGATGGAAGGATTGTTACTGTGAAAATTGCAGCTGATGGCCAGAAGGAGAAGCTATCATCACAACCTGCAGTATCTCCACAAATGCAGTCAATTCCACATATGCAGACAGCTTATAGAACAGACTATCCAAGCCTGAACTCATATCATAGGCAAAGGCCACAGGTACCAGCCTCTGCACCACCACCAATTGGTTACTTGGCATATCCATCGGGCCTTACTATGTCTCACTCCCTCAATATTTGAGAAGAAATCCCCCAACAAATTACACCTATGCCCAGAAGCTAAAAGTGCATCTCATATTCCAGCCCCTAAAATGATATCAAACACTCAAGTGATGGAAAATATTTAAGGAAAGAGATGAGATTAACTTAAATTCTTGTCCCACTACGAAGAAGATTCCACATCAAATCCAAACTATGCAGAATGTGGAAACTACCAGGAAATAGTTACACAAATGGAATGTAACTCATCAACATGTTTAAACGTTTTCATGAGATTTACCACATAGCATTCAACAAATCAGCAACTCCAACAGAATACTAGGACTATCAAGCAGAGTATAGTTTCTAGCACCCAACCATTACATCCGTCCCAAAAACTAAAAATGAATCTTCTATTCTGGCCTCTGAAACAATAGGATATGCTTAATCAATTAACAAATATTCAAGGAAAGGGTTGAGATTCATTTGCATGTGTATCCCACTGGGAAGAAGGTTCCATACCAAAACCAAATTATCCAGAGAATACTACAAAATATTTATACAGATGTTGTGTCACCAATCGACATGTTCTGTACCAGATTTACAAGATAGCATTTAAGATATCAGCAGCCATAAAACAGAAAACTAGGCCAATTAGGCAGCACCATCTCAAGATTACCCTACCAGTGGGAGGCAAGAATATGATCACCAAATTCTTCTTGGCCTATGTTATGAGAGTCAATGTTCTATAGAATTTTTGGTTTATAGCTGCTAAATCACTTCCATTCGGTTCCTCTACCATTTTGTTCCTTTAGGTTTCCTATTTTTTTATTGTATCTCTTGAAGCCCCTTATTTTTCTCTCCTGCTCTCATCCAACGGGCCTATAAGAAAGGTTTAAGTAAAACTGCATTAGGCATAAGAACATACCATTTCTTTCTAAATTTAACAACTACCAAGAAGGCCCAATATATTGTGTCTAACATATGTGCACATCTTTGCCATGATTTCTCCACTATTTGCATCTTCAACAATGGCTCACAAGAGAATTTGATTGTCAAATCTATCATCAATACACTAACATTCTAGTGGATCTTCATCCTCATCCTCATGCACTTGGATGTACAGTTCCTCTTCTCAGATCACTCACACATGCATTGTCTCAATTACTTTTAGTCATAAATTTGTGGAAAAATCCACCACTCGTGATGTCACCAATATGAATTGTTGTGGTATGATGCTTGGCCAACCTTACCAATATGATTGAAAGGCCTAATATGATGCATTAAACAAAACTTACCTATTTCATAAAGATAACATCAAGTACAGGTTGATCCTAAAGCTTAAAAGCATTATTTCACTTTTATCCAACAACATCATTATGTTCTACAATTTCAATCCAAGGTTTGGTTAACAATTTTAAAGGATTCTTGTAAACCTCCTCCATCATTTGTTTTGTATCACCCTCAGTTGCCCCCACACACTATCTTAGAGGACATTCTACAAACTTTTTTCTCGCCTATTATAGAGTTCTCTCCTTGCTTGAAAGTTTAGATTTGGTGGCCTCTTCTCATTGGTTCACAAGTTACAACCCAGTTCAACATCAGCCCTTGTATATATTCATAAATATAAAATAGTTGTAAACGGAAGAATTGCGAAGGAAGTCCCTATCATCCTTTTAGTCTTATAACCTACAGGAATGACCTTCAATAGGGCCTATGAACCACAACCCATTCTGATTTTACTTTTTGTATGGTAAAGAATTTTCGTAGGCCCTTTATGGAATACAATTCCAGTTGATTAGCTTGAGATCATCTCTGCTTCCTTGGTTACTCTGCCAAGCCCATTGTTAATTAAAAAAATTCATAGATTGAGTTTTGAAACTCCATCCATTGGATAAGGTGTTATAAAGTACATTCATATTCAATGATACAATGTTTCCAGGACCAGAAATTAGCCTTATAAATAATTT
Organism: Pinus albicaulis; assembly: GCA_034641835.2. Lineage (NCBI taxonomy): Eukaryota > Viridiplantae > Streptophyta > Pinopsida > Pinales > Pinaceae > Pinus > Pinus albicaulis. The sequence goes on from CM076580.1 coordinate 1,052,940,443, forward strand.
AGTTTCTACCAGAGGTATATTTTTCCCAAGAACAAAAGAGAATGTAAATATGATTGTAGAGGGCTTGGTTAGTTTATATGATCAATTTTACTGTATGCATCAGTACCAAGGCCCAAGAGGCAGAGTAGGAGGCTTCCATAGCCCCAATGTCATTGAAATTTCAAGACTAGGCAAGGTCCTGAATTGTTGCGCAACAGAAAATCATCTCTAACCATTCCATTCTACTCACCATGGACTATCATGGCTAGGAGTAGAAGTCCAAGTCTAAACCTTATTCCTTGGGGAAAAGTAGGTCCATGTTATGTCTGATCATTTTCATTTACAAATATAAATGTGCTACTGTCCTGTAGCAAGGCCATTAGAGGTACTTACAAGCCACAATAAGGCCACAACTGTCTCCAACAAGAACACATAAAGAAGAAGGCTTACAGGTGGGAGGAAGGGTGGATTTGAGCAGGGATAGGTGCCCTAACCAGGGCCGCGTTCTTCAAAAAATACAAATCACATTTTAAGGAATTGGAAGAGAATTTTGTTGAGAACAGATGTAGGATTGGGTTTGAGTCTTGTGATAGCATTATGTGCTTGATGGTGTGAGGGTCACCTTTGTCTAAAAGACCAAAAAGGCAGGTTGATACAACAATAGTTAGAGGGATTGTTTGGAGGGTCATTAGGCATAGTGTAGGAGTGTTCCTTAGCAAGTAGCTCCTGGAATTGAATGTGCAGTATCATAGGGGGTGTCTCCATAAGTAAGGGAAACGTTCAAATTGCTGGTTGGTCCATAAGTGCAGTAGGGATAGTTGAGGAGAAACCTCACCCTAGGGTAGTGTTTTCTTCCTTTAAGTGGACAAAAAATAGAAGCATCATGTGGGAGAAGTTGATACAGTGATGAAGCAATGGGATAAGGGCTAGAAGAGTGCCCTAACTGGTCTTCTAGAAGTGCATAATTCAAGGGCAAGAGGGAAACAACAGAGAGTTGAAGATTGCCTCTTGGATGATGGCTTGAAGGGTGTCCTAGGAGATGACTCCAGGGAAATGGGAAAATCCCCATCTATTGCAAAAGGGATTTCCCGTCCTGAAGAAAAAAATTATAATAGAAAAATCATGAAAAGAAAAGGCTCAAATCTCTCTTCTAGACTGGTGACATGGCATAAGGCCACATGGACCACTGTGATTGGTTGACATAACACATTAGAAGCATGATGTTAGCATCTAAAATATCTAGGACATGTGGCACTCCATGATAAAGACACATGGTGTGTGGATTTGAGTTTTTCAGGTGGTCAAGTGGGCCGAAAATAGGTGACATGTGGCACCACTCAAAGATTTACATGTGCCAATTGGTACAAGTGGTAGACAATTGGCATGCTCAAACAATGAGGTGATGCAGGAATGACATGAGGGAGAAAATATCAGAAAAACCCCAAATCTGGAGAACTAAAGCTCATCACCAACCTGAGATTGACAACTTTACATGACGTAACCTATGAAATCGTAAATGGAGAAATCATAGTAACAATAAAATAACCTATGTAACAATAAAGACACATTCATCCTGGGAGTGGTAAATGGAGAAATCATAGTGAACAACAAGAAACATGCAGAGTTGCTTACAATCAAATAGATGAAAAAACATATACAAAAAACCTAGATAATAATCATGAACAAGCTTAATATTGAATTATGAACTGTAAAGGAACTTACAAAATGTGACAATACGAACCTGGTCAAGCGCACAAGAAAAAATATCCTGGACATGACCCTGGTTGACAAGTTGTATTGCTCATGATGCAAGATGATTTGTACCTGCACTGCCAAGTCAATCAAAATCCATCATTATCTATACAATAAATACAAGTAATTGATGTAGTATTTTTTACTCTAAGATGCATTCTTATGATAATGTTAGAACATATGTTGAAAATGTCAAAACATACCTAAATAAGCTCCTCTTCGTTTTAAGAACAATTTATTGGAGTCGCATGAACTTGGAACAAGCCTCCCACGATCTAAAAGAGTAGCAACAAAAAAGTCGACGAGGGAGGTTTGCTCCAAGATTAAATCGCTACAATAAATTATTCTCTACTAAACAGGGCCAACCACGTGAAGGTGGAAGCTCTTATGGCCCCTCCCCCCCCCCTCACATCACTCTCAATTCCCCAATACCCAATCTATATTTCATTTTTTACTTTCATGAGCATAAAAAAAATATTCAATAACTAATAAAAAAACAATGCAACAAAAAGTACTTGACATAATAAGTGAGTTTTTTATATAACGCAAAAAACGTTCCAAGTATGCTAACGTTTGTCTTATAATAATACAATATTTTACATTATCAAAATTTCTTTTTCTTCTTCCTATTTCTAAAGCTCCTAATTACATCATCAATATCATCATGCTCTACTCCTGTTTCGTGTCTTTCTCGCACTGCTGACCTAGTTGCGTAGTCACGATGTTTGGTCTCATCCAGTGACGGGGCATCGCCTACAAAAATAGATAATATTAAATTTTAATTGTTAGTTTTTAAATATCATTTAACTAGTTCGGTAATATTAATAAAAAAAAATTGCAATGAGATTATTTACCTGGTGCACCAGTTGTCACCGTTGGGACCGTTGCCCTGTCTTCCTCTGTGGTGGTAAGATCCTCAAGGGAAACATTCTCTGTCATTTAAACAAAAAACGTTATAAGGACAACCATCAAGGTATAATTAGAAAAAATTATAAGTGGAAATTAATTACCGTCACAACCCTCACTGATAGTAGCATTGTCGGCCTGGTCCCCACTACAATGATCAAGTTGCACGTGAGGAACATCTACATCTAGCTCTACAACTGGGTTATTTGCCTCGTCAGTAGTGTTGCTCCCCTGATTTAAACAAAGTTGTTAGACATTAAATTTATGGACGAAAACAAACATATTGAAAAGTTAACGTTTTACCTTATCAGGCATTCTAGATCTTGGGACCTGCCCCAAGCTTCTGCGATGTTCAACTACGGCTTGATAGCCAGAATGGAAAGCGATATTTTTATCTTCCTCTGTAGTTTCTGTTTCGAAGTCATCACCCTACATTACTTATGATTGTGTATTTTTAATGTTATTTGATAGGATTAAAAAAACGTTGGAAGGCGATGCAATTAATTATAATATGTTTAGCTACTTACAATTCTTGCGACTAATTTCAAGTAGCCGCCCTGGCCTAGCTTGTGATGGCCCTTTTTTCAATCCTACCTTTGGTTGCCTTCGAGGGGTCAGGAAACCTATCATCAAAAGATTGAAGTCAGATATGACATAAAACACTTTTATTTTAGAAATAGAGAAAATTAAAGCTATTGAATTAAAGTTGTAATTTACCTTGCGGGTCCAGTTAGCATTTTTCCTTCTTTCTTTGCCCTTTTCTCTTTTCCGACATGGATGAGTGCTCTCCACTCACTCTCTGGAACTGTGAGAGGACGCTCGTATCTATGGTTAAATTTCAAGTGCATCCTATAGGTGTCCCTGGTATATTTCAAATATTTTCCAACTACCCGAGCCACCGCTGTTTTGTCAAATGTGCCCACCCCAAAAAGGCCTTCTAGATAACCTAGAAGTTCTTTTTTCAGGTTGGAATTCTGGGAATTCCACCTTGTGCATATGGTTGGGCCAAAAATATACAACGCCTTGCTCTCCAAAAACTGGTATAACTCATTGTTTCCTACACATAAAAAATATATTATCATTAATTTAAAAATAAAAATCATGATAAAATATAGTTTACATAGAGTACATGAAATAGTTAAAATATTAAAACTTACCTGGGAGTTGTACGTGCTTTATAGGGACACCTTCATCCTTCACCAAAAACGTGCCATGAATGGTGCCCGTGGAGCTGACACGTGTAGCTCCAGGAAACACAATAATATAGTTGGCCATATCAGCCTCATCACTACCAACACGTTCAGTGGTTGGATGGGTGTCTGTTTGGGCAGGGTGTGTTTCTTAGCTGGCACCTAAAGGAGTAGAAGGTGTATGAGAGGATTGCTCGGCAATTTCTTGCCCTTTTGTCCCACTACCACCAACATCGAGTTCAGCAAGTGTCAGATAACACTACATACAAAAGAACTTTTTGTTAGTTTAGTTAATGTAAAAATTAAAAATCAAACTATCACAATTCATCTCATGCCGAACAAAAAAAATATCCTTTTGATTTTTTATTATTACCTGATATGTTGCTAGTTGGGTCATAAGTTGTTTTATCCTCGCTTTTGTTTCAGGTGTTTGAGGCACATTTACCAAACTATCAAATTCCATCGTTGCTTTTCATGCCTTTTTTCGCAGCAAGAGCAATGGAGATGGGGATGAAGAAAGCTCTTCCTCATACAAGGAATCATCAGGCGTACCATGGCCAGGTGTCTGCATATTTGAAAAAAAATAATATTATTTCAATTATGTAAATAACTAAAATACCTGAAGATAGAGCAATGCTGGCACTTTACATGTTCTTCTGCTAGCCCCTTTCCGCAATCATCCTGTCTCGGGGTTGTTCCTGTACTGCCCTGATGAGTCTGCCACATTGCAATAAAATTATAAATGTAAAAACTTGAAAACAATATCTAACTTGAAAACAAAAAATGAAAATTGAAATAATTTCTAATAAGACACCGGAAGACAGAGTTAGAGTTTCAAATATGCCTTGCATTAAATTCAGTCCTGGAAACATGTCATTGCACATTAAGGCACCCAAACAAGAGACGAGTTGACAATGAGACTAAACTGGGTTATTTGTAGTGAAATTTTAAAATCTCAAAAGTTATATTAATTATCGAAACAAATCAGCTTCATAACTTCAGTATTATTGAGTCTGTTGTGTATAAATCACAAAAAAATTGAAACAAAACACTAGAAAAGCAACAACATAATCACATTCTTCTATAGCAGTGATCTGACCTCTAAAGTAGACTTTCTACTAGTTTCACCAGTACCATAAAAACAGTGGAAATGAACACAGGATACAACCACAGATGTGTAGTTATTTTTCTGTATTAAACCTGGCTGCCAAGGACAAACCTGTACACATTCATGTTTTCAACCTTTCAGTATATTCTTTGAGTCTGCCTGGTTTGGTTTTCAGCTAAATTCATTTACAACATCTTACTGTCAAATAGATATCATGTATCTTCCCAGCCTAAGCTAGAGGAACAGGGCAAGCACTGGTTGGATGATAATGTTGTATTTAAGTGGAATTTCTCAGACTGTTTTGAACTCTATTGTTGAAGCCTTTACCAAAGTTTAGGATGAGCACAGAGACTCTAACGTCAACAGAATTGTTTCTTCATACCATGTTCCATGGCATATGTTATGCATCATGTACTTCATAATAAAATTACAGACATCTAAAAAAATTAATTTTGCATTATATACATTGTAAAGTTTCATATCAAAGTTGAACATAAACTACATATATATTTCTGGAAGTTTTGTAAATTTTATATTTTGTACTTTACTAAGCTTTTCTGGGTTGACTCATGAGTCTTTTCCAAGTCTCAAACCCACTTTGACCCTTCAACCAAAATAGATCTGTAAACTTTTTTTTAGACCTTAGTACAAGGAATCAAGCTAATATATGTGAAGATTGAAATTAAGATTTGATCTGTAATTCAGTCAAAAAGTCGGAATTCTTAAAAGTATGAAATCATTCAAAGGTGCATGTATATGTTCATGCAATCCTATTAATATAATTCATTTGGAGTGATTAAGAGGATAAGTTGTTATATCCTCCCCATCTTGGTTCAGACCTCACTTGGGAAATGTTCACCCAACATGAACTTCATAGTTTTAGCAAGGCACTAGTAATCTCAATATTTCTTAAGTGCTTTGAAATGGTACAAGATGTTCAAAACATTTTTTCAAGTCCAGTGGGCTAGCACAAGTGGATTTTTTCCTCGAGCTAAATGGAGGAGGTATTGAAATCGATAGTATGCATTGGCCTCCTATTTTGTGTGTCTCACTCAACCCTACACTGATATGTTCACATTGTGTACCACCCATGGAATACAAGTGCCAGATATTTTCCTTGGGAAAACACAAAAAAGGAAAATGAGTTTCAAAATATAAATTTAAGTGTAAATTTGCACCTTTTAGCTTGTTGTACCCTCAATTATTACACAGATCTGAGTTTGTTTTGGCAAGTTAGCATTCATGTTTTGGCTGAGATTATCCAGGAGGTCCCTGCTGTGGCCAACATGCACTAGCCAAAATAGAGAGGAATTTGTGGTGATGGTGATCAGATTTCTAGTTACCATGTTACTGGACCATTTCAAGTGTTAACAGGGGATTTGGGTGCGCAATTCATATTTCTAAATATTAGATGTGGATTTCCTTTTGCCACTTTGTTGAATTTTCCAACCATATTTATCATTGAAAACTCTAGGGATGTTGCTTGAAGATTTGGTATTAGAAGACTTAACATTCTCCTTCTTGCTTTCTACTATTTGAACCCTCTTTTGAACCATTGCATTGAAATTATGCATTCTACACATACGGAACTGGATCCTTTGCATCAGGCACCTTGTAAGGTTTCAACATCTTTTGGTAGAGGCAATCCTTGCCATAGTGATCAAGTGCTTGATAGGCAAAACAAGTCTTACGATAATTCAAATACAAAATATTTGGTACAAATATCTGACCTCCATTAACAAGTTTAATGCTCCACTGTTGGGTGGCGAAGGAGGGGGTTGGTTAGCCATTTTTGATGAAAACATTGATCACATATGAGAAACGTTGCCCAACCTTTCTGCCATCGACTTTACACAGATTTAGCCTTGTCTAACATATTCATAAACTTAATCCAAATTGGAAAATGATCTTGACTAGGGTTAGAGGGATCAAAATCTTCATGCCAAAACCAACGATTAGCAAGTGGTGTGAGCAGTGATTGAAGAACAAGAATGGTATATCCCTGGAATATTACTCAGGTCATGGATTTTGTTACTTTTCATTAATCTTTGCAGCAAGAGATTTTGTTAGTTTGAATTTTTTTATCAACAATGGTAAAGCATTTTATAAAATAAGCCTTTTCAGTTCATTTATCTAGTAGGGGATATCTCTAGTTTAGTACTTCCCATACGAGGGGAAAAACCACTTTGGGATTGATAAGATTTGTTCAACTTGAGTTGTTGACATTTGAAGATTTGTTCCTGGGAGGTGTCCTCATTCTAGATGTTTATAATATATTTCATATGGTATTTGAAGATGCCTCTGGACTCTAGAGGTATCAAATCAGATATATTTTTTCCCCTTTCCTTGAATGGAATGATTAAATTATGATGTCTTCCAAAAATAAAAATAATATGTGGTTTTGTGATTTTTTTAATTGACAATTTAAGAAAAATGCACATCGAGTCTTTGTATCAGTCATTTGTAACCTAAAAGTTGTGAAAGAAACAAGCTTTTCATAAAGTGATTGGATCGAATGGAAGTCTGAAAATGTGTTGAAGTACTGTGTTTGCATATTTCAAGTTACAGAGGTTATCCGCAAGCCTGGGCCACATAAGGTATGTACAAAATCATTAAAGCCTATTACAATTACTGAATTTGATAGGCTTACTAGAAGAAATACTCAACCATTGGTTGGCAGTTTTGTATTTATTAATGGTGATTTTAAATTAGATTTTATCTAGAATGTGATTTAATTTTTCGATGTCAATTACCTAGCAACAGTATTAGCAAAGGTAGAGAAAATCGAAGGCTTACGATGAATTGAGATAGAGATTATACTTGATCATATGTCACACTAAAAACCTTTTGGTTGTAGAGTTGTGATTTAAGCTATCTTAGGATATTAAGGGTTTTTTTTCAAGATGTATTCAATTTAACTTAAATGATTACGTGACAAATAGATTTTATTTCCTAGCATCTTACCTTGCTCCATGAGATACCTCTAAGGCTTCTATTTTGTTTGACCATTCAAGTACCTAACAAAGAAAAGTATAGGTAGGTATGATATTGTGGCCATTTTTTTATGGTTAATTGGGTGGAAGCTTTCCACTTAATGATTGTGCTATTGTATGATTTATTTGTGCTTGGTGTAATTGAAATGAAGGTGTTTATTTTGTGAGCTACTTCATTGAATATATGACAATAAAATTTATGAGAATGCATTATCAAGTCCAATTCATACCCATTCATAAGAAGATAAGAAATTTGGAACATATAATATGATTTTGGCTGGAATATCATTGCACGTGGAATAGCTAATTAGGTTGAGTGTTACAACTCTATCTAATACAATTCTTGTGGGATATGAAACAACAAGAGAACATTTAATACTTCAAAGTTTATATACATCATCTCATACTCCAATATACTTAGCCATTTTTTGCTTATTTGCTACAATCCTCAGCTTGATTTATATCCTACAACATGTTGTGTATATTTAACTGTTAGAGAGGATTATTGATGGAGAATAGCAAGGGGGGTTGTAAATTTAGGAATTATGGGTTTATGGCCAGGTGATCCCAATATTTATCATTTCAAGGGTGACCTTGCTGGAACTTGAGAACAGAACTTGTGTGCCTTTGTTCTGCAATTTCAACAGTTGGACAATAGGAGTCCACCTATCCAGTTTATGATTGATCTGAAAATTCCTTTTCGGCCAGCTCTTAGGACTAACATCTGAACAAAATGGATTCCGTTTCCCTGACCAGAGAGGCACGAGACTTTCGTACCAGATATGCTCACCCTTTTCACTTTGATGGGGGAAATTATGAATTTGAGATTGTAACATGCACTGCTCATTATGTCCTTTGGGCTGTGGTCTGGTCTAGTAGTTGAGATAGTGCACCACCATGATAATGACACAAGTTCAAACCGCAGTTAGCATAGATCCCTGATCATGTCTATGAGTTAATCTCCCAAGTTAAACGGAGATTTTCCACCATAATGCAGAGTTGGGGTTTGTGGTCTCAACAGATCAAACAAAAAGGTTTACCCTTACCAAAAGAAACATACAATGCCCATTCTTTTGTCCAAAGGCGATGTAAGCTCAGAGTGAGCGAGAAATTAATGTTTTCATAAAGACGCAAGACCACATGATGGTTCTGTGTTGTATAAATGCACCTATCTACAAAGCATTTGAAATCAGAGAAAACATTCGGGACATTACAACTAAAGGATTGGTGTATGCTTACCATTTTGGTGGTCGGACCAACGGGTCCCCTGCTAAAACCTTGAACCTGCTAAACCCTCGAACCAACGAACAACTGACCGGTTGAACGAACAATTGAACTCTTAGCACCGTTGCAGAGATAATGAATCGATAAGGTGAGAATCGAACTCTCAGCACCGTTGCAGAGATAATGAAATTGATTCGGTAAGAATTTTTGGAAAAAGGGTGTGTGGGTAATGAAATTGATTGGTAAAATTTTTTGAAAAAAGGGCTTGTGGGTTAGGTTATTAGGCTAATTTGTTGGAATTTAAAAAAATAGGCTAAGCTAGGGATCTTTAATCATGTATTAATGCTATCAATTGATTAATTATGATTAATCATGTATTAATGATATCAATTGATTAATTAGGGGTCTTTAATCATGTATGAATTCATTAATTATGAATTAGTAAATTTAATTAAAATTTACTAATTAGTCTACAAACACATGGTAATAATGGAATTACCCACAAACACATGATACCCTCATAACGTATTATTGTGTGCTAGGAAGGCTTTCCAAAGAAGTTGGTTGGCATCACTATGACACTATTACGGAATTAGAAGGGACAAGAAAGGCAAAGGCTCATGTATCATATGAGAGAAGGAAGCAATTGGCAAAATTGAGATACCCTCATAACCTAGTATTGTGTGCTAAGAAGAATTAGAAGGGAAGAGAAAGGAAAAGGCTCAGGTATCATATGAGAGAAGGAAGCAATTGGAAAAATTGAGATCTAAAGCAGTGGAGTTAGCCGAAAAGCAGCTTACCCCAGAGATGGATAAGATAAAACTTGACAACTTATTGGTCAATTTCCTTGACCCTTTATTGGTTATTCAGAAGAAGTATGAATACACCACTGTTACTATCAAGGTAGCCGGCCCCTAGCAGATCAAGGGGTTAAGGGGTAACTCTAGTTGAAGATCAGGATGTCATCCAAATACACCACCAAGAATCATGAGTTGGTGAAAGGTCGCAAAATGTCATCCATTAGTCCCATGAAGGTTGAGGGAGAATTCGTCAACTTGAAAGGCATGACCAACCATCAAAAATTCCCTCCTTGGACTTGAAGGCAGTCTCCATAACAGAACGTCGATATATCGACCCATTGGGTAGGAATGCGCTCAGGGTCAGATCGATGGAGTGATTGACCTAACAGTGTAGAGGTACCCTTGTAGGAGAGGTAAATATGTCCTTGTACTCCTTCGCGACCTTCTATATCCATACCGAGCAACTATCCTTATCCATACCAAGCAACCGATTAGACAAGTCAAGATGATTAAAATTGATATAGTTAACAAGTTTAAAAGGACCTTTGTTTTGCAATTTCAATAGTTCGACGGTCGGAGTCCACCTATCCAACTTCTGATTGATTTGAAAAGTCCTTTTCGGCCAGCTCTCGGGACTAACATCTGAACATAATGGATTCCTTTTCCCTAACTAGAGAGGCACGAGACTTTCCTACCAGATATGCTCACCCTTTTCACTTTGATGGGGGGAATTATGAATTTGAGGTTGTAACATACACTGCTCATTATGTCCTTTGGGGTTTGGTCTGGTCTAGTAGTTGAGACAGTGCACCACCATGATAATGACACAAGTTCAAACCGCAGCCGGCATAGATCCTTGATCATGTTTGTGAGTTAATCTTCCAAGTTAAATGGGGATTTGCCACCATAATGCAGAGTTGTGGTTTGTGGTCTCAACAGATCAAACAAAAAGGTTTACCCTTACCAAAAGAAACATACAATGCCCATTCTTTTGTCCAAAGGTGATGTAAGCTCAGAGTGAGCGAGAAATGAATGTTTTGATAAAGATGCAAGACCGCATGATGGTTCTGTGTTGTATAAATGCACCTATCTACAAAGAATTTGCAATCAGAGAAAACATTCAGGACATTATAGCTAAAGGATTGGTGTATGCTTACCATTTTGGTGGTTGAACCAATGGGTCCCCTGCTAAACCCCTGAACCTGCTAAACCCTCGAACCAACAAACAGCTGACTGGTTGAATGAACAATCAAACTCTCAGCACCGTTGCAGAGATAATGAATCGATAAGGTGAGAATTGAACTCTCATCATCGTTGCAGAGATAATGAAATCGATTCGGTAAGAGTTTTTGGAAAAAGGGCGTGTGGGTAATGAAATCGATTGGTAAGAATTTTTGGAAAAAGGGTGCGTGGGTAAGGTTATTAGGCTAATTTGTTGGAATTTAAAAAAATAGGCTAAGCTAGGGATCTTTAATCATGCATTAATGCTATCAATTGATTACTTATGATTAATCATGTATTAATGATATCAATTGATTAATTAGGGGTCTTTAATCATGTCTGAATTGATTAATTATGAATTAGTAAATTTAATTAAAATTTACTAATTAGTCTACAAACACATGGTAATAATGGCATTACCCACAAACACATGATACCCTCCTAACCTAGTATTGTGTGCTAGGAAGGCTTTCCAAAGAAGTTGGTTGGCATCACTATGACACTATTATGGAATTAGAAGGGAAAAGAAAGGCAAAGGCTCATGTATCATATGAGAGAAGGAAGCAATTGGAAAAATTGAGATACCCTCATAACCTAGTATTGTGTGCTAGGAAGGCTTTCCAAAGAATTTGGTTGGCATCACTATGACACTATTACGAAATTAGAAGGGAAGAGAAAGGTGAAGGCTCAGGTATCATATGAGAGAAGGAAGCAATTGGAAAAATTGAGATCAAAAGCAGTGGAGTTAGCCAAAAAGCAGCTTACCCCAGAGATGGATAAGATAAAACTTGACAACATATTAATAATTTCTCTTCTTTGACCCTTTATTGGTTATCTTAATATATGAATACACGGTCACATTATCAAGGTAAATGCCCCAGCGTACCGAAGGGTTACAAATTTGTTGAAGACTGTGTGATGTCATCCAAATACACCACCAAGAATCATGAGTTGGTGAAAGGTCACAAAATGTCATCCATTAGTCTCATGAAGGTTGAGGGAGCATTTGTCAACTTGAAAGGCATGACCAAACATAAAAAATTCTCTCCTTGGACTTGAAGTCAGTCTCCATAATAGAACATCGATATATCGACCCATTGGGTAGGAATGCGCTTGGGGTTAGATCGATGGAGTGATTGACCTAACAGTGTAGAGGTACCCCTGCAGGAGAGGTGAATATGTCCTTGTACTCCTTCGCAACCTTCTCTATCCATACCGAGAAACTATCCTTATCCAGACCGAGAAACCGATTAGACAACTCAATATGATTAAAATTGATATAGTTAGCAAGTTTAAAAGGATTCCTTGTTCACACTAACAGCTTGGTCAAAATGGAGTCCGACGTATCCCACTCTTCATTGATCGGAAATCTTTTTTTCGCCCGTTTCGGATTTGCCATCCGAACATACGATTCTTCTCATCCGCAGAGGCATTTCAGGACTTTTCCTACCGTATATACTACCCTTTTCACTTTGATGGTGAAATTGCGGAATTTGAGGCTGGGGATTGGCGGCACCGCTCATTATGTCTCGTCGTGGCATGGTCTAGAAGTTGAGATAGTGCACCACCATGATACGACACAGCCCAAATCACAAATACAGACCGTATCATGTCCGTGAGTTAATCTCCCAAGTTAAACGGGGATTTGCCACCATAATGCAGAGTTGGGGTTTGTGGTCCCAACATATCAAACAAAAAGGTTTACCCTTACCAAAAGAAACATACAATGCCCATTCTTTTGTCCAAAGGCGATGTAAGCTCAGAGTGAGCGAGAAATGAATGTTTTGATAAAGACGCACCGTGCAGAAGGACAATGGCTCCGTGTCGTACAATGCACCTATCTACAAATCATTTGCACTTCGGAAAACATTCTGTGACATTATAGCCAAAGGATTATGTATATGTACCATTTTGGTGGTCGAACCAATGGATCCCCTGCTAAACCCCCAAACCTGATAAACCCTCGAACCAATGAACAACTGACCGGTTCAACGAACAATCGAAATCTCAGCACCGTTGTAGAGATAATGAGATCGATTAGGTGAGAATCGAACTCTCAGCACCATTGTAGAGATAATGAAATCGATTCGGTAAGAATTTTTGGAAAAAGGGCACGTGAGTAATGAAATCGATTGGTGAGAATTTTTGGAAAAAGGGAGCATGGGTAAGGTTATTAGGCTAATTTGTTGGAATTTTAAAAAATAGGCTAAGCTAGGGGTATGTAATCATGTATTAATGATATCAATTGATTAATTATGATTAATCATTTATTAATGACATCAATTGATTAATTAGGGGTATTTAATCATGTATAAATTGATTAATTATGAATTAGTAAATTTCATTAAAATTTACTAATTAGTCTACAAACACATGGTAATAATGGCATTACCCACAAACACATGATACCCTCATAACCTAGTATTGTGTGCTAGGAAGGCTTTCCAAAGAAGTTGGTTGGCATCACTATGACACTATTACGGAATTAGAAGGGAAAAGAAAGGCAAAGGCTCAAGTATCATATGAGAGAAGGAAGCAATTGGCAAAATTGAGATACCCTCATAACTTAGTATTGTGTGCTAGGAAGGCTTTCCAAAGAAGTTGTTTGGCATCACTATGACACTATTATGGAATTAGAAGGGAAGAGAAAGGCAAAGGCTCAAGTATCATATGAGAGAAGGAAGAAATTGGCAAAATTGAGATCAAAAGCAGTGGAGTTAGCCGAAAAGCAGCTTACCCCAGAGATGGATAAGATAAAACTTGACAACATATTGGTCAATTTCCTTGACCCTTTATTGGTTATTCAGAAGGAGTATGAATACACCACCATTACTATCAAGGTAACCGGCCCCTAGCAGATCAAGGGGTTAAGGGGTAACTCTAGTTGAAGATCAAGATGTCATCCAAATACACCACCAAGAATCATGAGTTGGTGAAAGGTCGCAAAATGTCATCCATCAGTCCCATGAAGGTTGAGGGAGCATTCGTCAACTTGAAAGGCATGACCAACCATCAAAAATTCCCTCCTTGGACTTGAAGGCAGTCTGCATAACATAACGTTGATATATCGACCCATTGGGTAGGAATGCGCTCGGGGTCAAATCAATGGAGTGATTGGCCTAACAGTGTAGAGGTACCCCTGCAGGAGAGGTAAATATGTCCTTGTACTCCTTCGCGACCTTCTCTATCCATACCGAGAAACTATCATTATCCATACCGAGCAACCGATTAGACAAGTCAAGATGATTAAAAGTGATATAGTTAGCAAGTTTAAAAGGAGCTTTGTTCTACAATTTCAACAGTTGGACAGTCAGAGTCCACCTATCCAGCTTCTTATTGATTTGAAAATTCCTTTTCGGCCAGCTCTCGGGACTAACATCTAAACATAACGAATTCATTTTCCCTAACCAGAGAGGCACGAGACTTTCCTACCAGATATGCTCACCCTTTTCACTTTGATGGGGGAAATCATGAATTTGAGGTTGTAACATGTACTGCTCATTATGTCCTTTGGGCTATGGTCTGGTCTAGTAGTTGAGACAGTGCACCACCATGATAATGACACAAGTTCAAACTGCAGTCGGCATAGATCCCTGATCATGTCCGTGTGTTAATCTCCCAAGTTAAACGGGGATTTGCCACCATAATGAAGATTTGGGGTTTGTGGTCTCGACATATCAAACAAAAAGGTTTACCCTTACCAAAAGAAACATACAATGCCCATTCTTTTTTCCAAAGGTGATGTAAGCTCAGAGTGAGCGAGAAATGAATGTTTTTATAAAGATGCAAGACCGCATGATGGTTCTGTTTTGTATAAATGCACTTATCTACAAAGCATTTGCAATCAGAGAAAACATTCGGGACATTACAGCTAAAGGATTGGTGTATGCTTACCTTTTTGGTGGTCAAATTAACAGGTCCCCTGCTAAACCCCTGAACCTGCTAAACCCTCGAACTGACGAACAGCTGACCGATTGGACGAACAATCGAACTCTCAGCACTGTTGCAGAGATAATGAATCGATAAGGTGAGAATCTAACTCTCAGCACCGTTGCAGAGATAATGAAATCGATTCAGTAAGAATTTTTGGAAAAAGGGCGCGTGGGTAATGAAATCGATTGGTAAGAATTTTTGGAGAAAGGGCGCGTGGGTAAGGTTATTGGGCTAATTTGTTGGAATTTAAAAAAATAGGCTAAGCTAGGGATCTTTAATCATGTATTAATGCTATCAATTGATTAATTATGATTAATCATGTATTAATGATATCAATTGATTAATTAGGGGTCTTTAATCATGTATGAATTCATTAATTATGAATTAGTAAATTTAATTAAAATTTACTAATTAGTCTACAAACACATGGTAATAATGGCATTACCCACAAACACATGATACCCTCATAACCTAGTATTGTGTGCTAGGAAGGCTTTCCAAAGAAGTTGGTTGGCATCACTATGACACTATTACGGAATTAGAAGGGAAAAGAAAGGCAAAGGTTCAAGTATCATATAAGAGAAGGAAGCAACTGGCAAAATTGAGATACCCTCATAACCTAGTATTGTGTGCTAGGAAGGCTTTCCAAAGAAGAAGGTTGGCATCACTATGACACTATTACGGAATTATAAGGGAAGAGAAAGGCAAAGGTTCAGGTATCATATGAGAGAAGGAAGCAATTGGCTAAATTGAGATCAAAAGTAATGGAGTTAGCCGAAAAGTAGCTTACCCCAAAGATAGATAAGATAAAACTTGACAACATATTGTTCAATTTTCTTGACCCTTTATAGGTTATTCATAAGGAGTATGAATACACCATTGTTACTATCAAGGTAACCGGCCCCTAGCAGATCAAGGACTTAAGGGGTTAAGGGGTTAAGGGGTAACTCTAGTTGAAGATCAGGATGTCATCCAAATACACCACCAAGAATCATGAGTTGGTGAAAGGTCACAAAATGTCATCCATCAGTCCCATGAAGTTTGAGGGAGCATTCGTCAACTTGAAAGGCATGACCAACCATCAAAAATTCCCTCCTTGGACTTGAAGGCAGTCTCCATAACAGAACGTCGATATATCGACCCATTGGGTAGGAATGCACTTTGGGTCAGATCGATGGAGTGATTGGCCTAACAGTGTAGAGGTACCCCTGCAGGAGAGGTAAATATGTCCTTGTACTCCTTCACGACCTTCTCTATCCATACTGAGCAACTATCCTTATCCATATCGAGCAACTGATTATACAAGTCAAGATGATTAAAAGTGATATAGTTAGCAAGTTTTAAAGGACCTTTGTTCCGCAATTTCAACAGTTGGACAGTCGGAGTCCACCTATCCAGCTTCTGATTGATTTGAAAATTCCTTTTCGGCCAGCTCTCGGGACTAACATCTAAACATAATGGATTCCTTTTCCCTAACCAGACAGGCATGAGACTTTCCTACCAGATATGCTCACCCTTTTCACTTTGATGGGGGGAATTATGAATTTGAGGTTGTAACATGCACTGCTCATTATGTCCTTTGGGTTGTGGTATGGTCTAGTAGTTGAGACAGTGCACCACCATGATAATGACACAAGTTCAAACCGCAGTCGGCATAGATCCCTGATCATGTCCGTGAGTTAATCTGCCAAGTTAAACGGGGATTTGCCACCATAATCCAGATTTGGGGTTTGTGGTCTCGAAAAATCAAACAAAAAGGTTTACCCTTACCAAACGAAACATACAATGCCCATTCTTTTTTCCAAAGGTGATGTAAGCTCAGAGTTAGTGAGAAATGAATGTTTTCATAAAGACGCAACACCGCATAATGGTTTTTTGTTGTATAAATGCACCTATCTACAAATAATTTGCAATCAGAGAAAACATTTGGGACATTACAGCGAAAGGATTGGTGTATGCTTACCATTTTGGTGGTCGAACCAACGGGTCCCCTGCTAAACCCCCGAACCTGCTAAACCCTAAAACCAACGAATAGCTGACCTGTTGAACGAAGAATCGAACTCTCAGCATCTTTGCAGAGATAATGAATCAATAAGGTGAGAATCGAACTCTCAGCACCTTTGCAGAGATAATGAATCAATAAGGTGAGAATCGAACTCTCAGCACCGTTGCAGAGATAATGAAATCGATTCGGTAAGATTTTTTGGAAAAAGGGCGCGTGGGTAATGAAATCGATTGGTAAGAATTTTTGGAAAAAGGGTGTGTGGGTAAGGTTATGGGTAAGTTTATTAGGCTAATTTGTCGGAATTTAAAAAAAAATAGGATAAGCTAGGGATCTTTAATCATGTATTAATGCTATCAATTGATTAATTATGATTAATCATGTATTAATGATATCAATCTATTAATTAGGGGTCTTTAATCATGTATGAATTGATTAATTATGAATTAGTAAATTTAATTAAAATTTACTAATTAGTCTACAAACACATGGTAATAATGGCATTACCCACAAACACATGATACCCTCATAACCTAGTATTGTGTGCTAGGAAGGCTTTCCAAAGAAGTTGGTTGGCATCACTATGACACTATTACGGAATTATAAGGGAAATGAAAGGCAACGGCTCAGGTATCATATGAGAGAAGGAAGCAATTGGAAAAATTTAGATACCCTCATAACTTAGTATCGTGTGCTAGGAAGGCTTTCCAAAGAAGTTGGTTGGCATAACTATGACACTATTACGGAATTAGAAGGGAAGAGAAAGGCAAAGGCTCGAGTATCATATGAGATAAGAAAGTAATTGGAAAAATTGAGATCAAAAGCAGTGGAGTTAGTCGAAAAGCAGCTTACCCCAGAGATGGATAAGATAAAACTTGACAACATATTGGTCAATTTCCTTGACCCTTTATTGGTTATTCAGAAGGAGTATGAATACACCACCATTACTATCAAGGTAACGGGCCCCTAGTATATCAAGGGGTTAAGGGGTTAAGGGGTTAAGGGGTAACTCTAGTTGAAGATCAGGATGTCATCCAAATACACCACCAAGAATCATGAGTTGGTGAAAGGTCACAAAATGTCATCCATCAGTCCCATGAAGGTTGAGGGAGCATTCGTCAACTTGAAAGGCATGACCAACCATCAAAAATGCCCTCCTTGGACTTGAAGGCAGTCTCCATAACAAAACGTCGATATATCGACCCATTGGGTAGGAATGCGCTCAAGGTCAGATCGATGGAGTGATTGACCTAACAGTGTAGAGGTACCCTTGCAGGAGAAGTAAATATGTCCTTGTACTCCTTCACGACCTTCTCTATCCATACTAAGAAACTATCCTTATCCATACCGAGCAACCGATTAGATAAGTCAAGATAATCAAAAGTGATATAGTTAGCAAGTTTAAAAGGACCTTTGTTCTGCAATTTCAACAGTTGGACAGTCGGAGTCCACCTATCCAGCTTCTGATTGATTTGAAAATTCCTTTTCGGCCAGCTCTTGAGACTAACATCTGAACATAATGGATTCATTTTCCCTAACCAGAGAGGCATGATACTTTCCTACCAGATATTCTCACCCTTTTCACTTTGATGGGGGAAATTATGAATTTGAGGTTGTAACATGCACTGCTCATTATGTCCTTTGGGTTTTGGTCTGGTCTAGTTGTTGAGACAGTGCACCACCATGATAATGACACAAGTTCAAACCGAAGTCAGCATAGATATCAATTGATTAATTAGGGGTCTTTAATCATGTATCAATTGATTAATTATGAATTAGTAAATTTAATTAAGATTTAATAATTAGTCTACAAACACATGGTAATAATGGCATTACCCACAAACACATGATACGCTCATAACCTAGTATTGTGTGCTAGGAAGGCTTTCCAAAGAAGTTGGCTGGCATGACTATGACACTATTACAATATTAGAAGGGAAGAGAAAGGCAAAGGCTCAGGTATCATATGATAGAAGGAAGCAATTGGAAAATTTGAGATACCCTCATAACCTAGTATTGTGTGCTAGCAAGGCTTTCCAAAGAATTTGTTTGGCATCACTATGACACTATTACGGAATTAGAAGCGAAGAGAAAGGCAAAGGCTTAGGTATCATATGAGAGAAGGAAGCAATTGGAAAAATTGAGATCAAAAGCAGTGGAGTTAGTCGAAAAGAGCTTACCCCAAAGATGGATAAGATAAAACTTGACAACATATTGGTCAATTTCCTTGACCCTTCATTGGTTATTTAGAAGGAGTATGAATACACCACCGTTACTATCAAGGTAACTGGCCGCTAGCAAATCAAGGGGTTAAGGGGTAACTCTAGTTGAAGATCAGGATGTCATCCAAATACACCACCAAGAATCATGAGTTGGTGAAAGGTTGCAAAATGTCATCCATCAGTCTCATGAAGGTTGAGGGAGCATTCGTCAACTTGAAAGGCATGACCAACCATCAAAAATTCCCTCCTTGGACTTGAAGGCGGTCTCCATAACAGAACATCGATATATCGACCCATTGGGTAGGAATGCGCTCGGGGTCAGATCGATGGAGTGATTGACCTAACAGCATAGAGGTAGCCCTGCAGTAGAGGTGAATATGTCCTTGTACTCCTTCGCAACCTTCCTTATCCATACCGAGCAACCGATTAGACAAGTCAAGATGATTAAAAGTGATATAGTTAGCAAGTTTAAAATGACCTGGCATGGGAAGGAAGGAAATAATACAGAGCCTTCATGTGTTTTAAATATTCGTGAATATTGTTGGGTTGATAGTAAAAAGTTTGTGGAAGACATTTGATTTAGGACACAGGTTCTTGTTAAAGATGCCCTTAGTCTCCATTCTCAATGAAGAAAATATGAATGCATGTTCAAAGAAATCATTTCTCAAATAGGAAGACTATATTCATTTCTTTGGACTAGAATGGACAGATGAAAAGATGAAATAGTTTCCCATTTTAGAACGAATCCTTCTATTTTTGTGCCACTCATGGATGACTCAAATCAGAAATCAGTTACCCCAGGTATGTTTCTATTACTTGATCAAGTTTACTGGAGAGATCCAACTTGCTGTCGTGATCTGTTAACAAAGGGAGTACTATCTTCTGCTAAGATTCATGTCATTGACCAGATGGGCTTTCAGCCTTGTGCCAGATCTATCCAAATCGTCATAGATTTTTTGTAAATGAATGATGTGTACAAACAAGCCCTCATTTTTATGGTTATCTTAGGATATTGAAACACTTTGCAAGTATTGTGTTACCATAAAAATTGTATGACGAGGTTATTCAATTATTTTACCTGTGGGTCGAGGATATTGAATCTAAGAGGGTGTACTACAATTTTGTTGTAATATGATATACACACAGTTCTTGATTCTATAGCTTTTTGGTGATTTCATGTGCAACACTTGCACTTTTAATTCATCCAATAACATCCCATAATATTGTAAACAAGATACTTTGGACCTTTTGTGTTTATCTTCGAATATTTACAGTCAGCCAGTGGGAAAGTTATTTTCAAGAAAAGTAGCTACTCGGGCAGTCACAACTTAGCAAAACTGATACGGGCGCCCTTGAACGAAACGGCCTGACTTGAACGCACCCGGTCGGGCGACCTCACATGGCACGACACAGCGCGCCCGACCGAACGATGTCACAAGGGAGAAAATGGAAAATGGGTTGCCCAAACGTGCACAAGGCACCTGGGCGGTCACAACTTAGCAAAACTGATACGGGCGCCCTCGAACAAAACGGCCTGAACCGAATGCGCCCGATTGGGTGACCTCACACGACACGACACCGCACGCCCAACCGAACGATGCCACAAGGGAGAAAACGTAAAACGGGCTGCCCGAACGTGCATAAGGCACTCGGGCTGTCACAACTTAGCAACATTGATATGAGTGCCCTCGAACGAAATGGCCCGACCCGAACCCGCCCGGTCGGGCGACCTCACATGGCGCGACACGACGCGCCTGACCTAACGAATATGCCACAAGGGAGAAAATAGCAAATGGGCCGCCCGAACGTGCACAAGGAACCCAGGCGGTCACAACTTAGAAAAACTGATACGGGCGCCCTTGAACAAAACGGCCCGAACCGAACGCGCTTGGTCGGGCGACCTCGCATGGCACGACACCGCGTGCCCAACCAAATGATGCCACAAGGGAGCAAATGGAAAACGAGCCATCTGAACGTACTACATAAGGCACCTAATCTGTCACAACTTAGAAAAACTGATACGTGCACCCTCGAACGAAACAACCCGACCCGAACATGCTCGATCGGGGGACCTCACACAACGCGACACGACGCACCTGACCCAAAAAATATGCCACAAGGGAGAAAACAGCAAACGGGCCGCCAGAATGTGCACAAGGCACCCTGGTGGTCACAACTTAGCAAAACTGATACGGGTGCCCTCGAACAAAACGGCTCGAACCGAACGCGCCCGGTTGGGCGACCTCGCACGACGCGACACTGCACGCCCAACCGAACGATGCCACAAGGGAGAAAATAGAAAATGGACCGCCCAAATGTGCACAAGGCTCCTGAGCTGTCATACCTTAGAAAAACTAATACGGGTGCCCCCAAACGAAATGGCCCGACCCGAATGCGCATGGTTGGGCGACCTCACACGGCGCGACACGACGCGCCTGACCGAACAAATATGCCACAAGGGAGAAAACAGAAAATGGGCTTCCTGAACGTGCACAAGGCACGCGGGTAGTCACAACTTAGCAAAACTGATACGGGCATCCTCAAACAAAACATCCCGAACCGAACGCGCCCAGTCGGGTGACCTCGCACGGCGCTTCATCGCGTGCCCAACCGAACAATGCCACAAGGGAGAAAACAAAAAATGGGCTACATGAATGTGCACAAGGCACCCGGGGTGTCACAACTTAGCAAAACTGATACGGATGCCCTCGAACGAAACGACCCGACCCGAACGCGCCAGGTCAGGCGACCTCACATGGCGCGACACGACACACCTGAACGAATGAATATGCCACAAGGGAGCAAACAGAAAATAGGCCACCCGAACATGCACAAGGCACCCAGGTGGTCACAACTTAGAAAAAATGATACGGGCGCCCTCGAACAAAACGACCTGAACCGAACGCGCACGTTCGGGCAACCTCACGTGGCGCGACACAGCGCGCCCGACCGAATGATGCCACAAGGGAGCAAACGGAAAACGGGCCACCCGAACCTGCACAAGGCACCCGGGCAGCCACAACTTAGCAAAACTGATACGACCGCCCTCGAACGAAACGGCCCGACTCGAACGTGCCCGGTCGGGCGACCTCACACGGCGTGACACGACGCGCCTAATCGAACGAATATGCCACAAGGGAGCAAACAGAAAGTGGGCCGCCCGAACATGCACAAGGCACCCGGGCGGTCACAACTTAGCAAAACTGATATGGGCACCCTCGAACAAAACAGCCCGAACCGAACGTGCCTGACCGAACGATGCCACAAGGGAGCAAACGACAAATGGGCCGCCTGAATGTGGCAACACATTGTTCCTAAACATTGTTCACACGACCCGATCACACGACCTGAAACATTGTTCCTAAACCATAAAACCAATCACATGACCCGTCACATTGTTCCTAAATCCTAAAATATAACTCCCAAACCCAAAACCCTAAGATTGTTCCTAAACACTAACAACACTTGCCTCCTAAACACTTTGTCTCTGTAACGTCACAATAGAGACACTTTGCCCCAATCTATCGCAATAGCGACACTTTGACCCAATTCGTCGCAATAGCGACGCTTTCCTCCAGTCGTCGCAATAGCAACACTTTGGCTCTGTAACGTCGCAATAGCGACACTTGGCCCCAAGCCGTCACAATAGCGACGCTTTCCTCGCAACGTCGCAATAGCGACAGTTTGTCTAAGTGTCGTAATACCGACATATTTCTGCATTTTTTCACAATTATGACGCTTTTCTACAAACATCACAAGACCGACACTTACCTCTATGTGTCGCAACACCTACACTTGTTTCCAAATGTCGGTATAGCGATAGTTTGGGGCAGGATTTGAAAATTTGATAAAATTTGGGGAAATTTCCGACATTTGGTCAAAAGTGTCAGAACTAAAGTGTCAGAATTTCCGCCAAATGTACTATTGTACATCCTTCTTCAACAACTTCTCCATTGGCGCAGTGATTAGAGCATACCCTTTGATAAACTTCCTATAATAACCAATGTGTCCTAGGATGGAGCGCAATTGTTTCTCATTGGTAGGAACTTCTATGTTGATGACAATTGCGATCTTGGCTGGGTCTACCATAAATCCTTGCTGATGTACTATATGCCCCAGCAAGGTATGCAGAATATGAACTTCTTCAAGTTGAGATAAATCTGGTGCTTCCCACATGTGTGAAGCATCATTCGCAGGTTCAACACATGTTTCTTTACCAATCCAAATACTGTCCAGTAATCAAAATATACCTCCAAGAATTTATGTATGAATTCATTAAACATAGCCACTACCACACACAATAAGTCGGCAGACCCATTCTTCAATCCGAATGGCATGACAGTATATTGGAAGGAACCCCATTCGGTGGCGAAGGTGGTCTTACTGTGGTCTTCCGGCGCAATTCTGATCTAATGATACCCCAAAAATCCATCAGTAAAGGAATAAGCTTCTTGTCCTCCTAAATTATCCAGAATCTCATCAAAAAACAGAGTAGGGAAGTGGTCATGTACACAGGTATCATTCAACTTGCGTAGATATACACAAATCCTTATTTCTCCTTTGGTATTTTTCTCCTGAACCACTATTGGGCTTACCCAATCAGACCATTCAACTGGTTCGATGATGCCTGCAGCCACCATCTTCTCTAAATCGTCCTTTACTTTCTGCTTATATTTCGGGTTCAATCGATATGGGCGCTACTTGACAGGGCGTGCATCTGGTTTCAGCATGATCTTCATGACACCCAGGTCCCCTACAATTCCCTTGAGCTCAAAGAAATTTGTAGGAAACGGATCTTGATACTCTGTCAGAAGCTCTGCAATCTTTCCTACTATATCATCGTCCCAGTAGTCCCCAATCTTGGCCAACTTGGGCTGCTCTTATGTCCCAATGTTGACTTCCTTCAATTTCAGAGGTTTAGTAACATCCACCATCCCTAATGCGAGCCCTGCAATTGCACACTCTCCTTCTGATTCCAGGATATTAACGTTCCCTGGGTCATCTTGATTATCCTTGATTCTCAGATTCCTGCAGTTGACGATGTCTTACATCTGCGCATCCTAGGCCAGCACAACACACTCTTTACTGGAGAGTTTTCCGGATTATCCACAGTCTCAAGGGTTTCGTGTTGTGGATAACTCCGGCTTCCGGTAAACAAGCCCGGGGAATTTGAAAACCAAAACAACACACTCTTTTTGGGGCCGAGATTCGTTAAAGACCAAAGCATCTATGTCATGCAGGGCTTCATCCAATTTTTCTGAGCCCCCAATCAAGCCAAAGGTTTCCAAGAAATCCTCGGTTATTGTAAACCAATCTCTATTACCTCTGTGTAGCTCGACTTCTAGATACCAGGTGGTGGATATCGACCCCAACGAGTGTACAAACCTATGAACCCACTCGTTCCATGTCTTTTCATCCCATACTTCCATCCATATGGCAAGGTGCTTGCGCGGATTACCCTAACCATAGAAAAACTCAATGGCTGGAGTGGCTAGAGGTTCAAAGTGCAACATCATCATTTTTCTACATTCCTCCTAGTCTTGGAAAGTTCCCTTGTGCATCTCCCACCAACGCGCTGGAGTTGCGCACATAGCCAAATCAAGCGACCAGAACCTTCATTCCTCTCGGACAAATTTTTCCAATGCTTCCAAAAATTCTTTGACATTACCAGAACCATCAAAGTAGGGTAGTTCTATTACCTCGAAGGAGATGCATCGGAAGTTCTTTGTGATCTTGAGGCAGTGCAGCACATAGACATTGTGCAACCAGTTCTGCCAATTCTCCATCTCACCATCAGAATCAGAAAAACAAGAGCTATCCTTTTCCCAGTTCAACATGCCATCAGTTGTAGGGTTGATCCAGTATTTTTCCTGAGCAGTCAGATTATAGATATGGTTGACATCACCCCCCTCCATGCACTGGTTCTGTGTACCATTCTCCTTCTGTTGGATCTAGTGGGACTATGACCCACATACCATTATTCTCAAAAATCATACTTATGTGCTTCAGATTGATGATGCCTCCCATATCAATGGCCCAATCCAATCCTAACAGCACAGGGTATGGGTCTACATCATCCAAAATTTGTATTACTTCGAAATCTGCACATACCTTCACTCTGATAATGTCTACCGCAACCTGTGGAAGCCTTTCAAGTGGAATGCTCTTTTGCTGATTAGACATGCACAGCTGAATGGTGGACCATTCCAATTTTGGCTCTCCCATCTTCTGCCAGGTTTTCTTAGGTAAGACATTTGCATTAGACCCCAGATCCAAAATGACCTGATCCATCTCATAGCCTCCAATCTCCATAGTCATGCGCATCTCCCTACCAGTTCTCTTCTTCTACTTATAAACCTTGTTCACAGCCTTGGTTTCTGTTCAAGGCACCTTGTTTTCCGCGCAACTGTCCATCAGGGCCTGGAGATTATCTACTGCCTTCTGGTTGCATAGTAGCTTAATTCAGGCTTGTAGGAATGGTTTAACTTCATCATCATCTTTTGGTTCCATTTGAGTTCTTGACGTGGATGCTCCTGCATTAGCAAAATACTTTTTGGCCTTAATAAAAATATCTTTTTATTTCTGCAAGTTGAGGCCTTCCTTCTTATCAGATGCCTTTCTGATCAATTCCTTTGTAGCAACCTTTTCCTCATTTCCTTTGGTGGTAACACCACTACGTGTATTTACATTTACACTTGTTCCATCATCGCACGGTTCAAATTTAACCATTTTTATATTCTGCGTCGATGTATGTTGCTTTTCTTGCATTTTAGCTATTAGCATAGGACAATCTTCGATTACATGATCAAATTTCCTACATTACCTGTAGGATCGTCACGTAGGGTACGGGAAGTCTCGTGCATAGTGTCCAGCGTCTCCAAAGTTGTAACAAATTAGTTTCCCTCTCCCTCGACCTGCGCCTCCACCTCTCCTCCCTCCTTGTCCTCTTTCCGGGGATCATCCTCATTCGGAGGGAGATGCTGGCGATGAAGGGTCGACCTGCACTCTGTAAAGGTTTTCTTTGTTGATCATCAGGTCATATGTTCGGCAGTTGTGCTCATCGTGACCAACTGAAGAGTAAAATCTACACCAATGTTGCTTCATTTCTGGTACATAGGCTCCTAATGTCAGATAGTGGTCTGTATCATGTCACCCAGCCACCCGAAAATCAGCGAACCATAGTGTGGGGGTACTAGGCCTAGCAACATCTCTCGGGCGCAGTGGACTTGGTCCCCTAGCTTGCATATAATGCGACAGAAGAGGGCACTGGTCTTTGGTGTGGCTAACTCCCTTGCAGCGTATGCACCAGACATCTGTGCCAAATTCTTTACCTTGGTCTCTTAGTAAATTCTGTATTTCCAAGTGCATAGCTTCTAATTGGCTTTGAATTTGCAGCACTCTAAATTGAGCATCGTCCCTCGGTGCACCTTCTAATTTCATAGAAATTTCTAGAGCTTCTTCCCGAGAATCAATATTCTGCTGACCCATAAGCCCACGTAGATGTGGCAATAGCATGGAAATGAGCCATTCCTTATGCTTTTAATCATCATAAGAAAATCCTTCGTCATTGATGGTTTGCTTCAGTTGTTGGTCAGCTTCCCAAACTGATTCCGTAAGCCCTTGCTTAATATATTTCAGTTGTATTACGCATTGAGAATAAGATTTTGGCTTTTGGAACTGCTGCTTCAAGGCATCATTGATCTCCTGAAATGTGGGATCCACATGTTGAGCAAGGTATCCCATGAACCAATCTAAAGCATGACCTTTAAAGGCCATAGCCAGTTGCGCTCTCTTGACAACATCTGTATTGACATTCTTTGTAGTTCACACTGCATTCGCCACAAACCAAAATCGGTCCATATACTCATCCCCTGCACCCTTAATGGTGGGTAACTTCATATGCGTGGCCATATCTTCCGTCGGTGGGGGTGGTGGTGGGGTAGGAGGATTCTTACCCTTGCGTGAATTTGATGGTGGCGTAGCAGGAGGGATATTCTCAACGTGCGTAGAATCACTTTCGTTTATATCAAGGGAGTTTCTCGGATGATTATATACAGATCTATCCCCTCTCTAATTGACCCGATAGTATTTACCACTGCACGTAGTACCTTCACTATGATCAGGGGTCATTCACTCGGTGTGGCTGCAAAAAATACCCTTTTCGCACAATAGCATCTTAATCAGTAGAGGAAAAGTTTGTAATAACATACCCCTCAATCCCTTGAAAAATCTCCTTTCAGGTTTAGAGTAGGACACAAACTGATCGACTACAAACTTTGTTACAAACTCCCCCATTACACTATCAACCAAGTGATCTACAGTTCGGGTAATGGAATTATCAGTCTTCTCCAACTATTGGATTAATTCAGGGGTCCACTGTGTGACTTGATCGTCCTTCCAACAAGTTTAGAATTCTACTAACCTTGCCAACCACTCCTGCAGTTTGTGTGCAAAGGTTACGAAGAATATCTCGTGTGCCTCAGTGAAAATACACTTATTCTTCCACCCTTCAGCAGACAACTTCTTACTTCTGTTTTCTTTTAGGGAAAATTCCTGAATCTATTTTTCAAACTAGTTCTCAAGTTCAGGCTTTAATGGCTGCCAATTATCTCTCTGCATCACCCAAAATATCTCAAAATGTTCCAGGTCTCGGCACGGAACCATTTGTTGGCTTGAGGAGTCCTGACCTAGGTTCAAATTTGAGGTTAACCAACAAAACCCTCTTACTACTGGCCCTTTTGGTAGTGACCTTCTTGCGCAATTCAAAGACTCACCCGAAGTAGTATGGGGGGGTGTTGGAACCAAGTTTCCACACCCTGAGAGAGGTTTGAATTATGTGGGTGCCTTAAGATCCAAAGTAGCCATAAACAGACCTTCGCAACAGTAGCCCTAACCAGGAAACCCTTATAGACAGATTTTAGGTCAAATATGCAGAATACCTTGCGCAATTTAACACAACATCTAGAATTCGAGTAATAACCCTTAACAAGAAATATCATAACCATATACCATCAGATCCATCCATTAATCATTCATATAAACTTAAACACAGTTGCGGATGAGATCTAATTGCAGATAATACAGGAATCAGAAATCAAATACAAAAATATTCATCACATCATTTCATACTTAGATATTCGCAACAACGGTTCCTTTATTAATATCAGTCGAGATCCTTCATAAAAAAAACCTTCAACAACCCGTGCACACAGCCAACAGTGTCTGCACATAGCAGGACTAAGGTCTCCGTGCACATAGCCAGCAAGAGCCTTCTATTCATACAATCCGCACAAAATATCACCAACTTTCCATATCTAACATCAACATTTAGACTTATCCAAAAACTACTTTCTTAGACTCGATCTAGCCATCTATTTATACTATTAGCCTGTGCTACTCTATGGTCCGAAAACTGTGGTTTGCGGACCCTTTTTCTACCCTTTTGACCCATTAAAATTCATGAGGGCCTTTAAACCGCCCCAAAGCCCCTACGCACATCTTATCTTGCAAAATCTATTACAAAAATATAGCAAAAATTGGTCTTTGGACTTAGGGGAACACACTCCAACAGCCCGAAAGGAGAGTGTGACCCAATTAACTTTCAAGGATACATATAATTTAGTTGTTTATGGAAAATTATTTAGTGTTTATTTACATAGAACAGTTTAAATTTTAACCAGCAAATGAAATACACATAATCCATTAATTAAGTAAAGAACATGCAACCACAATTTATAATTCATATCATTTTTAGAAACCATAGTACATAATAGTCATAAGATTTAAGACATCCTGACTTTCACGATCATAGTACCAATTCAATATCTCAAGGACATCGATCCATGACATGATTTTAGTATTGTCTAGAATATGATATAGGTTGTAAATTCTAAATTATCAAATGGAATTACACAACCAAACAACTTTATCTGACCATGAACATCAAAGGTCAATTATAATCATGATTATATAGTAAAAAATCAATCATTTATAGAACACACAAAAACATAAATATTAAATGGTAATTATCAATAAACATAATTTGGAGTTCATAAAATGAAGGCGTATACTATTCTACTTTTTTTATTAAGTCAAATTCCACAAGAAATTGGAGAAGGGCTTCACGCTATCCTACCAACCATATGCCAGTTACATTGTTTTATCTCATAACTGACCACCCCCGTGCTAGGTCCAAAGTACGATGAATTAATTTCACAAGGGCAACACCACTTGGACTGATAAATGGATACCACTTGCAAGTGGTTTAATAGTGGTCTATCAAGCACTAGTGGTTTCACATCCACAACAAGCATTTCTTGTTTCACAACCAACCACAAGCACCGGTGATTTGTTGTACGTGTGGATTCACAATAAGATACAAGAACTAGTGGTTTCACAGTTGAAACAAGCACCAATGGTTTCATAGTCTCAACAAGAACACGAAGTTTCCAATTTAATCTATATATGTCCAAACTGATAATCCAAGGTCAAAACCGAAGAGACAGTAGCAATCTAGCATAGATTGAATACTCTCTGTGAGTTTCACACTCATGTTGGCTCTCCACGAAAAACCTATAGAATTTAGTAAAAACCCTTGTCTGAATTGGACAACATATTTATGGTATTCATGTTGTGTCTTGGGTATGGCTAAGAGGGCACCCCTTCCAACCCCCCCTCGCCCTCCCCCCATGCTTCCTTCCTTCATACATTACCCTTTTGACTCACGAGAAAGGAAGGTCGTGGTGACACAACCCGGTTGCATTAATAACCAAATCAGATCAGAGAGGATTTTCCCAAAAATAAGGGTTTGGGATTAAATTTAGTGGTATATGGGTATGGCATTTCAAGTCAAGTGGGTGAAAATGAAGACCCCATCTCCCAAGACTCTGACTAGTCATCTTTCTCTAGCAGATTTAAATTTCAAAAATAAATTAAGTGAAAATTATAATTTTCGTCATTAAATAAAACACACACACACATAATCAAGCATAATGCATGATCATTAATTAAAGCATCAACTACATGATTAATAACTTTAATTATTGAGCACATTTTAAGTATTCATCACATATTCATACATGGATACTACAATTAGTACATAATTGAACACAAGATTGTGTTCGCCACCTATAAAATTTGTTCTATCAAAAGGTGGCCAAAACATTGTTTAGCCTTCAAGGAACAGTTTCATTGCAGAAAGTGTATCTCTTGAAGCCTCTGGAAGACATCATATCCTTGTTTCAATCTTCATTGCTGAATTCCATGAGAAAGACTGCTGCAAAATCCCCTTTTTTCCTTCCTGCACTCAGAAACTAACCTTCATGTTTACTCTCTTGTTCCCCATCAAGGTCCCTCATTCTCATAATTTTTCCATCTCCCCTTCATAAAAATCCCTTTCATAAGGTTTTAAGATCCTTTTTGGCCTTATCGAAACCCCCAAAACCCTTTGAAAACCATTGAAGATCCATGAAAAAAATCACATTTTCATATTAAGGGTTTAAGCCCCCTTGGGCTAAATCCCTAACTCTGTAACCCCCGGTCATATGTTTCTCATGCGCCCACAGGTCCCGCAATCGGGCGCAAAGCCATTTTGAATAAATATTTCCACCCAAAGTTTAAAACCTTTGGTTACATATTAAATTTGTTGGATTTACTATGAAAAAACTTTTCCGTCGGTGCAAAATTCCAAATTAATCTCCACCGTCGATCTGATCTGTTGATCAACGGTGCAGAACCTATCGTGGTCGGTGGTCCCCGCCACACCAAACACTATGCAGAAACTGACGGTATCCATTGCACCGCCTTTTGAGGGTTGGCAGTATTTTTCATTTCGGAGCGATTCCATACAACGGTTGACACGCGTCTTGGGCACTGTTCATAAAACTGCCATCCATCGCGCGTTAACGTTCGGACGTGGACCCCGCGCGATATTGGCATCCACCGTCCGATCTGGGGCAGGCCATCCAGCGGCTATCACTTACCGAAGATGCACACGTGATAACTCAGGGTACAACGCAGTGGTAACAGCATCTCTGCCGTCGATCTGATCTGCAGATCGACGGCCCAAATTTCATCGCCCGATCTCTTCGTTTTGACTTTCCACCTGCGCTTCCGACCGTCGATCTCTGCACGATCGACGACTCTGATTTGATTTTATTTTCCGCCTTGCCATTCACTCCTCACGATCAAGCTCGACCGTTAGATGATGCCATCCAACAGCTATGCTCCCTCCACATGCCTTCTAAAGCAGTCAGCCTATATATGCAGGATTTTTTAATAGTTTTTCGTATTTTTGCAGGGTTTAAATGGTTTTTTCCGTCATGCTGAAGAAAAATTCACAGGTCGAGGGTGACGATCCTCCCGCCTGCGATTCACCACAAAATCACTTGCAGGGTTTTAAATTCACATTTTATCAATGAATTCATGAGGCATTGATGCCATTTGACCCCTGTACGCCCTGCACACCAGAAAACACAATTAATCGAGCACCGATCAAAGAGTATTAGCATCGAAGACAGAACACACCAGAAAAAGGAGATTGAAGACCCAAAACACAGATCTCAAGTAAATTAAAGGTGTTTTAGGGAAAGATGAAGACATCTGTCGAGCTGAGAAACCCTCCACAGCCATAAGCAGAGGCCAATTGAACCCTCTCCGGCTCCTAAAGACACCTGCAGCCTCAAAAAAATCAATGAAGGTTCAGTCATTACCAGAACAATAGGTGTTTACCTGAAGACAGCTGAACAATTAATACAAATCAAATAATCTTATCTCTAATTGTCGGCAGAACCATTTTAGAAGATTAAGAACAGTTCAGAAGCACATCTTTCGATCATTATGCCTCGAAAGGCAGGAACATATGTTATGGAGCAGAGTTAGAAATGATTACATAATTAATGATATCTGATCCTTGAGAAATCCTCCCACTTCCTCATTTCTCTATAAATACCTCTATAGAACATAAGAAAATGTTGGTCTCTGGACATCTGAATGCATGTAATGGTTTTCTGAAGCTACTGATGCACTGTGTGCAATTTGAAGATAAATAAGCTGATATGAGAAGTTTGAAGTTGTAGAGACCCTCCGGGCTTGTTGATTGTAACTGGTTTGAACATCAAATACAAGCTGCTGATTTATCGGATCCTGATTTGTGTCAATGGTGATGTGTTCCTCACTATCAATTGTTATTTTCTTTAAGTTTTCACTCTGTTCATTTTCTCTGATAAGGAACAGCAAACATAGAGCTAGGACTTACTCTCAGTAGTACCCTACTCTTACTGAAAGCTTTATTTTCTATGTTTTTCTCTTGTTAATACTGAGTATATTAAAGCAGGTTGGTTTCAAAGCACTTGCCTGATCTAGATTGCTCATTATGATGATCATCAGTGTTTTCCTTTAGAATATGCTGAAAGCAGGTTGGTTTCAAAGTACTCACCTGATCTTAAGCTGTTCTAACTATTTTTGAATGTTTTTGACTGAAAGTACTTCAAAGCAGGCTAGTTTAAAAGCACTTACCTCATCTCAGAATGCTTTTATATTTTGTTTCTCTAAACTCAAAGTAATTCAATGCATGCTAGTTTAAAAGTACATACCTGATCACATAATTCTTTTATGTTTTGTCTCTCTAAGCACATGTTGAAAGCAAGATAGTTTAAAAGCACTTACTTGATCTTAGACTGTGCATTGTTCTTCATTTTGTTTTGTTCTCCACTTCCTATCTATTTCACTCCATAAATCACCTTAAGAGATCCTTTGGCATAAGTGACTTGCCCCATGGATCCTTCTTGAACCTTGATGTCCAATTAAAATCCTCCTATGACTCCATAGCCCAATGGGTTAAAACTATCTTTGCCCTTTTTGTTAGCCAAACCATTCCTTCACCTGCAGACATTTTAACCCTTCATTTTGAACTGCCTTCACCTTCATCATGTCTTTGCCCAACCAAAACAAACAAAACAAAACTCATGTTCTTCATAACTAGCCTAATATCACATTTCAGGCTTTAAAGATCACATCCTTAAACTCATTCAGAGAGAGATCCCTCTCTGGATTCAGGAGGGCTAGATCCTTGAATCCCAAAGCGGTTTGATGTTACCCCTGTAGTTGGACTTTTGCCAATCTTGCTAATTACAGGGACCTAACATAATGGCAACTCCGCTGGGGAACTTTTGAGTTCATAGTTGCTTGGCCAGCTTTTATAAAACTCTTTAGTTTTCCATACAACCACAGAAACTCAGAGAAACCAAAATATTTCAGATTGGTATTCAATAAACATGGTGGTGGACCATAAAACCTTTTACCTCCTTAGGAGCTAAAAATCTTCAACCTGGCGACTCCACACTCTGAAACTCTAAGAAGACCAAATGACTCCACTGGTAGAAGACCCTGAACTGATTGACCAGACACAGTGACCTCTTTCTTGATTTACAAATATGATTCCAAGAATACAATGAAGATATGCCCCAATGAGTAGAGATCATATCCCTGGGTTTCCACATAAGATGCCCCAGGTGAATTGGGATGACAACCTGCCTGTTTTTCAAGGTGAAAAGTTTGATGACCCTTTATTTCATGTTATCAAATTTCACATACATGTATGGAGGTTGAAAGTTGAATGGCATGAAGACTGCTTAATGAAAATATTCATGTTAACATTAGAAGGAAAAGCTAGGGATTGGTATGAATGCTTAAGATCTAGTAGTTTGTTTTCTTTAAGAGACCTTGAATATGTGTTCTATGAGAACTATAAAGAAAACACTACATCATTATCATTGGGTGCAATATGTTATGATCCATCACAAAACATCACCCAACACATTATAGATAATGAGGAAGCTTTGGAAGAGATGCATCCTGAAGATCTTTTAACAGCCATTCATGAGTTTAATCTCCTATTGAAAAATTTTAAGAACATAGATGAATCAGTTGAGGAAGAGATGATCCAAGAAATAATGGACATTCCTGAAGATATCCCTGAAAACTCAAATATTGGTTCATCATCCCTTACAGCCGAGGCTCAAGAAGACATCTAGCCTCAAAATCAGTCTTCGCAAGAGACAGAGAACTGTTGTACTTCTGTTCAAAAGAACATGGAAACATCTTCCCCTTTGACAGAGAAGGAAATAGATCAGACTATTTATAAAAAGTTAGCCTCTGAAACTTTCTGCAAAACAAACACTCTTGCCCAATCACATAGAGAACTTTGTTGTACGGATTTAGAAAGTTCTTTTGTGGATCAGAATGAAGAAGGAACTATTGATATCCCAATATTTTTGACTGATGAAAATGTTTATTCTAATAAATTTTCAAACTTCAATCAGTCTTATGATGATGATTATTTCCAAGCAGAAACTAATCATGCAGGGAAACTAGCATTTGATTGGTGTTATGAGTTTCACCGTCATCAGCTTGAAAGCCGCAATCATCCTTTTTGATCCATCATAAAAAGATTTCACTTTATTGGGAATCAGTAGCCTTTCAACTCAGAAGGTGAAGAGAAGAGTAATGAAGAAATTTTTGAGCAAGAGGAAACCATTGAATACACTCCCACTCAAGAATATAATAATCTCTTCACAGAGTTCAGCCCACTGAATCCAAGCATACCAGGGCTACAAGAGGACAACACTGCCAAATATGATGAGTCCTCCAGTTCAGATGATGATGAAGAAGAGGGAGAGAAACAAATACAAGACTATCCCGATGTGGATATACTCTCTTTTCAAGAATAAACTTCTCCTATCATTGATATCAATCTGCCATTCAAAGAACCTGAATTTATATCAGAAGCAAGCATATGTTTAGAGAAAGAAAATATTTCACTGTTTGCTATTGTGCAGGTTAAAGATGACGATACTTCCAAGCTACATACTGAAGAGATAGTCCTCAAAGCTGATGTCTTGGAAGTAGATAATCTACCAATTGTGGAGGACCAAAAGGAAGAGAACCTTCATATTTTCTTTGTTGATCCTATGGAAGAGTGTGTGGAAATCCCAACTGGCTCAAATTATCAAGCAGTGATCCTTTGCAAGAGCCAGAGACATGAAAAGCTGTCACCTTCTGTGATAGCCTTGATATTGAAGGTTAATCTTCAATATGTTCTATGGATACCTCTGACAAGCAGCCAGAGTTTCTACTTCTTCTTGACATTACTCAGCTGGCTGCATTGGCATTTTTGTATCATATGATAAATGTAAATACTCCATGTTTAGAATAGGTTAGATAGGAATATCAATAAAGCTCAGTTCTGAGCATGTAGGTAGTTGTTGTTTTCTGCTTTGAAGAAAAATCAAAGATTCAAAAATACAAAAACAAAGAAAAGAAAAAGGGCTGATTGTCAAAGCAAAGAAGGTATAGTACCTTATACCAAAAAGAGAAACAAATTAAAGTGTACAGCTCAAATGCCACTCTGAAAAACACACCTCTGGTTAGTCAAACAGCCTAATCTTGACTAATTAGTTTTAAATTTACTGCTGATAGGATAGTGAATTTGATTTGCCAAACTATTTAAACTTGGCTTGTCAGTAGATATATTAGGTTAGAAATTAAAGGTTCAAACCTGCTCAAAACCTAAACCTAAGTTTCCAAGCAAGAATTGACTCCAAACTATGTTTTATTCTGAGTCAAAACAGAGGTAAATCTGGTTCTAATCAGCTCAAAATCTGAACCAGAGAAAAAGAAAGAACAGCTCAATCAAGAGGCAATCAGAGCTGTAGAAAGGTGAAGGAAGTGCATGAACTTTTAGATCTTAAGCCTTCCATTTTTTATTTTAATTTTTCTGCAAAATAAATTTCTATGTGCAGCTTGTTTTTATGCCATGGATCACAGCAAGTCAAACAGCTTAATCTTGACTTGACTATTTTTAAATTTTTGTTGTAGAATTTAGAGAATAGAATCTGTTGGACAGTTTAATCCCAACAGATAGTAGATTAGGTAGAGAATTATATGGACTCAACTGTTTAATCTGAGTCTGTGGAGAAATAAGGAGTAGAAATAGATTAGATTTCCTATTTTCAAAAAAAAAAAATGTTGTAAAAGAGTTTGTCAATCCAAGTGCACTCTAAATGAAGAAAAAATGTTAGATCAGTAGGATTGGGTAGGTAGAAAGATTGTTGACGAAGATCCATTGTTTTCCATAGTTTGCTAATATGTTTTAGGAAAAAGAAGAGCATCCAAGCAAAGAAGGCAGCCCAATGGATGAAGCACTGAATCAGCCTCCCAGAGAATGCAGGTCTGAAGTTCTTGATGCCTTCAATAAGGAACCATCCCCAAGTGGAGCCACTGTTGGCCACCTATAAAATTTGTTCTATCAAAAGGTGGCCAAAACATTGTTTAGCCTTCAAGGAATAGTTTCATTGCAGAAATATTATCTCTTGAAGCCTCTACTAAACATCATCTCCTTTATCCAAGTTTTTACTGTTGTTTCCCTTCATAAATCAGAAATTTTGCTAAAATTCCATGAGAAAGACTGTTGCAAAATCACCTTTTCTCCCCTTCCTTCACCCAGAATGCCCCATTTTAACCCTTTTTTACCCCTTGTCCAAATTCCCCTCTTACCCTCTAAATCCTCCCAAAATCCCCTATAAATCCTACACATACCCCTTATTTAGCATTTTTTCCCTTTTTTCCCTCTATCCTTGCCCATTTTTGTCCTCAAATTTCATTGAAAAAGGTTAGAAAACCCACATTTGGACATATATGAGTCTTAGCCCCCTTCGGCCAGCTCCCTTGACCTTTTTCCCACATGACCTAGGTGTCGAAACCAGGCGCTAGCCCAGAAAGTGCTTAGCGCGTTTGGTTATCGGGAACGTTTCTAACCGTTGATTTCCTGGCCATCCGACGGTCTTCGCAATCGCATCGCGCCCATGGTCCTCACTCTTTTTCACCGCCCGATCGCATCACAGCCGTCCATTTAACTTGCAGATCCGAAACCGGTGGTATCCATCGCACCGCCTTTGGGGCAAGGGTGGTTTTTTCCCGATCAGAAGCAATTCCATACATTGGCCGACGTGTGTCTCGTGTACTATTTGAAAACCACCCTCCCATCGCGCATTAAAGTTCGGAAACAAAACCGGCGCGATATCGTTGTATACCGTCTCATCTAGGGTGGGCTATCCAACGGTGGTCGCTCGCTGGAGATGCACACATGATAACTCAGGGTACGATGCAGCGGTAATAGCATCTCCACCGTCGATCTGATTTATAGATCGACGACCCAAATTTCATCGCTCGATCTCTCCGTTTTGACTTTCCACCTGCGCTCTCGACCGTCGATCGTTGCGCAATCGACGGCTCTGATTTGATTTTCTTTTCCGCCTTGCCATTTAGTCCTCATGATCATTATTGACCATCGGATGATGCCATCCAATGGCTATGCTCTCTCCACATGCCTTCTGAAGCAGTCAGCCTATATATGCAGGATTTTTTAATAGTTTTTCGTATTTTTGTAGGGTTTAAATGGTTTTTTCCGTCATGCTGAAGAAAAATGCACAGGTCGAGGGTGACGATCCTCCTGCCTGTGATTCACCACAAAATCACTTGCAAGGTTTTAAATTCTCATTTTATCAATGAATTCATGAGGCATTGATGCCATTCGACCCCTGTACAGCCCTGCACACCAGAAAACACAGTTAATCGAGCACCGATCAAAGAGTATCAGCGTCGAAGACATAACACACTAGAAAAAGGATATTGAAGTCCAAAAACACAGTTCTCAAGTAAATTAAAGGTGTTTAAGGAAATACAAAGACATCTGTCAAGCCGAGAAAGCTTCCACCGCCATCAGCTGAGGCCAATTGAACCCTCTCCAACTCCTTAAGACACCCGCAGCCTCACAGAAATAAAAGGAATCTTAGTCATTACCTGAACAAGAGGTGTTTACCTGAAGACAGCTGAACAATTAATACAAATCAAAGAATCTTATCTCTAATTGTTGGCAGAACCATTTTAGAAGATTAAGAACAGTTCAGAGGAACATATTTCGATCATTATGCCCTGAAAGGCAGGAACAGATGTTATGGAGCAGAGTTAGAAATGATTACATAATTAATGATATTTGATCCTTGGAAATCCTCCCACTTCCTCATTTCTCTATAAATAACTCTGTAGAACATAAGAAAATGTTGGTATCTAGACATCTGAATGCATGTAATGGTTTTCTAAAGCTACTGATGCACTGTGTGCAATTTGAAGATAAATAGGCTGATATGAGAAGTTTGAAGTTGTAGAGACCCTCCAGGCTTGCTGATTGTAACTGGTTTGAACATCAAATACAAGCTGCTGATTTATGGGATCTTGATTTGTGTCAATGGTGATGTGTTCCTCACTGTCAATTGTTATTTTCTTCAGTTTTCACTACGATTTCATTTTCTACGATAAGGAACAACAAACATGAAACTAGGACTTACTCTCAATAGTACCCTACTCTTCTTGAAAGGCTGTATTTTCTATGTTTTTCTCTTGTTAATCTTGAGTATATTAAAACGGTTGGTTTCATGCCACTGATCTCATTGCTCATAATGATGATCATCGATGTTTTCCTTTAGAATATCTTGAAAACGGAGTTGGTTTTCAAAGTACTCACTGATCTTGAGTTTGTTCTATTTGTTTTTGAATGTTTTTTGACTGAAAGTACTTCAAAGCAGGCTAGTTTAAAAGCACTTACCTGATCTCAGAATGATTTTATATTTTTTTTCTCTAAACTGAAATTACTTCATTGCAGGCTAGTTTAAAAGTACTTACTTGATCACAGAATTCTTTTATGTTTTGTCTCTCTAAGAACATGTTGAAAGAAAGATAGTTTAAAAGTACTTACTTGACCTTAGACTGTGCACTGTTCTTCATTTTTTTTTGTTCTCCACTTCCTATCTATTTCACTCCATAAATCACCTTAAGATATCCTTTTACATAAGTGACTTGCCCCATGGATCCTTCTTGAACCTTGATGTCCAATTAAAATCCTCCTATTACTCCATAGCCCAATGGGTTAAAACTATCTTTGCCTTTTCTATCAGCCAAATCATTCCTACACTTGCAGACATCTTCACCCTTCATTTTGAACTGCCTTCACCTTCATCATGTCTTTGCCCAACCAAAAAAAACAAAACAAAACTCATGCTCTTCATAACTATCCTAATATCACATTTCAGGCTTTAAGGATCACATCCTTAAACTCATTTATAGAGAGATACCTCTGGATTCAGGAGGGCTATATCCTTGAATCCCAAAGAGGTTTGATGTTACCCCTGTAGTTGGACTTTTTCCAATCTTGCTAATTACAGAGACCCTAACATAATGGCGACTCCATTAGGGAATTTTAGAGTTCATAGATGCTTGGCTAGCTTTTATAGACTCTTTAGTTTTCCATACAACCACAGAAACTCAGAAAAACCCAAAAATATTTCAGATTGGAATTAAATAAACATGGTGGTGGACCATAAACCTTTTACCTCCAAAAGAGCTAAAAACTTCCACCTGGCGACTCCACACTCTGAAACTCCCAGAAGACCAAATGAGTCCACTGGTAGAATACCCTAAATTGATTGACCAGACACAGTGACATATTTCTTGATTTACAAATATGATTCCAAGAATACAACGAAGATATGCCCCAATGAGTAGAGATCATATCCCTGGGTTTCCACATAAGATGCCCCAGGTGAACTAGGATGATAACCTTCCTGTTTTTCAAGGTGAAAATTTTGATGACCCTCTATTACATCTCATCAAATTTCATATACATGTATGGAGGTTGAAAGTTGAATGGCATGAAGACTGCCTAATGAAAATGTTCATGTTAACATTAGAAGAAAAAGCTAGGGATTGGTATGAATGCTTAAGATCTAGTAGTTTGTTTTCTTTAAGAGACCTTGAATATGTGTTCTATGAGAACTATAAAGAAAACACTACATCATTATCATTGGGTGCAATATATTATGATCCATCACAAAACATCACCCAAAAAATTATAGATAATGAGGAAGCTTTGAAAGAGATGCATCCTGAAGATCTTTTAACAGCCATTCATGAGTTTAATCTCCTATTGAAAAATTTTAAGAACATAGATGAATCAGTTGAGGAAGAGATGATCCAATAAATAATAGAAATTCCTCAAGATATCCCTGAAAACTCAGATATTGATTCATCATCCCCTATAGTTGAGACTCAAGAAGACATTCAGTATCAAAATAAGTCTTCAAAAGAGACAGAGAACTATTTTACTTCTATTCAAAGGGACATGGAAACATATTCCCCTTTGAAAGAGAAGGAAATAGATCAGACTATTTATAAACAGTCAGTCTCTGAAACTTTTTACAAAACAAACACTCTTGCCCATTCACATAGAGAACTTTGTTGTACGAATTTAGAAAGTTCTTTTGTGGATCAGAATGAAGAAGGACCTACTGATATCCCAATATATTTGACTGATGAAAATGTTTATTCTAATAAATTTTCAAACTTCAATCAGTCTTATGATGATGATTATTTCCAAGAAGAAACTAATCATGCAGGGCAACCAACATTTGATTGGTGTTATGAGTTTCACCATCATCAGCTTGAAAACCGCAATCATCCTTTTCGATCCATGATAAAAAGCTTTCAATTTATTTGGGATCAGTAGCCTTTCAACTCAGAAGGTGAAGAGAATAGTAATGAAGAAATTTTTGAGCAAGAGGAAACCATTTAATACACCCCCACTCAAGAATATAATAACCTCTTCACAGAGTTCAACCCACTGAATCCAAGCACACCAGGGCTACAAGAGGACAACACTGCCAAATATGATGAGTCCTCTAGTTCAGATGATGATGAAGAAGAGGGAGAGAAACAGTTAGAAGACTATCCTACTGTGGATATACCCTCTTTTCAAGAAGAAAATTCTCCTATCATTGATATCTATCTGCCATTTAAAGAACCTGAATTTATATTAGAAGCAAACATAAATTTAGAGAAAGAAGATATTTCATTGTTTTCTATTATGCAGGTTAAAGATGATGATGATTCCAAACAAATTTCTGAAGATATGCTCCTCAAAGCTGAAGTCTTGGAAGCAGACAATCTACCAGACATGGAGGGCCAAAAAGAAGAGAATCTTCATCTTTTCTTTGTTGATCCTATGGAAGAGTGTGTGGAATTACCAACTGGCTCAAATTATCAAGTAGTGATCCTTTGCAAGATCCAGAGACATGAAAAGTTGTCACCTTCTATGATAGCCTTGATATTGAAGGTTAATCTTCAATATGTTCTATGGTACCTCTGACAAGGAGCCAGAGTTTCTACTTCTTCTTGACATTACTCAGCTGGCTGCATTGGCAATTTTTTTATCATATGATAAATGTAAATACTCCATGTTTAGAATAGGTTAGATAGGAATGTCAATAAATCTCATTTATGAGCATGTAGATTAGTTGTTATTTTCTTCTTTGAAGAAAAATCAAAGATTCAAAAATACAAAAAGAAAGAAAAGAAAGAAAAGAGGGCAGATTGTCAAAATATAAAGGTATAGCCCCATACCAAAAAGATAAACAAATCTGAAAGTGTGCAAGCTCAAATTCCACTCCTGAAAAACACACTCCTAGTTAGTCAAACAACCTAATCTTGACTAATTATTTTTAAATTTACTACTGATAGGATAGTGAATTTGATTTGCCAAACTGTTTAAAATTGGCTTATCAATAGATAGATTAGGTTAGAAATTAAAGGTTCAAACCTGCTCAAAACCTGAACCTAATTTTCCAAGCAAGAATTGACTCCAAACTATGTTTTATTCTAAGTCAAAACAGAGGTAAATCTGGTTCTAATTAGCTCAAAATCTGAACCAGAGAAAAAGAAAGAACAACTCAATCAAGAGGAAATCAGAGCTATAGAAAGGTGAAGGAAGTGCATGAAATTTCAGATCTTAAGCCTTCCATTTTTTATTTTATTTTTTCTGCAAAATAAATGTCTATGTGTAGCTTGTTTTTATGCCATGGATCACAGCAAGTCAAACAGCTTAATCTTGACTTGACTGTTTTTAAATTTTTGTTGTAGAATTTAGAGAATAAAATCTGTTGGACAGTTTAATCCCAACAGATAGTAGATTAGGTAGAGGTATATGGACTCAAGCTGGCTGTCCGGGTCCATGGAGAAATAAGGAGTAGAAATAGATTAGATTTCACATTTTTCAAAAAAAAAAAAAAATATTTTAGAGGTTGCAATCCAAGTGCAATCTAAATGAAGAAAAAATGTTAGATCGGTAGGATTGGGTAGAAATTTAGAAAGCGGTGATGTATGAAGATCATTGTTTTCCATGGTTGCTAATATGTTTTCGGAAAAAGAAGGCATCCAAGCAAAGAAAGCTGACCCAATGGATAAAGACGCAGTATTTGAAGGAATGCCAGTAGTTCAGGTTGCTGATGCCTTCGGAAGGCACCATCCCAAGTGGAGCCAACATTGGCTTCCTATAAAATTTGTTCTATCAAAAGGTGGCAAAACATTGTTCTTCAAGGAACGAGTTTCATTGCGAAGGTGTATCTTTAAACCTACGGAAAGACATCATATCCTTGTTTCAATCTTCATTGATGTTCCCATTTCAAGCTCAGAAAATTCTACTGAATTCCATGAGAAATACTGCTGCAAAATCCCCTTTTTCCCCTTCCTGCACTCAGAAACTAACCTTCATTTCTCCCTCATTCCCCCCATCAAGATCCCTCATTCTCCTTATTTTTCCTCCATGTCAAAATCACTGTAACATTTTGAATCCTTTTTGGCCTTGTCGAAACCCCCAAAACCCTTTGAAAACCATTAAAGATCCATGAAAAAAATCACATTTTCATATTAAGGGTTTAAGCCCCCTTGGGCTAAGTCCCTAACTCTATAACCCCCGGTCATATGCTTCTCCATGCGCCCACAGGCCCCGCAATCGGGCGCCAAGCCATTTTGAATAAATATTTCCGCCCAAAGTTTAAAACCTTTGGTTATATATTAAATTTGTCAGATTTACTATGAAAAAAATTTTCCGCCAATGCAAAATTCCAAATTAATCTCCGCCGTCGATCTGATCCGCTGATCGACAGTGCGGAACCTATCGTGGTCGGTGGTCCCCGCCGCGCTAAACACTGTGCAGAAACCGGCGGTATCCATCGCACCGCCTTCTGAGGGCTGGCGGTATTTTTCATTTCGGAACGATTCCATACAACGATTGACACACGTCCTGGGCATTTTTCATAAAACCTCCATCCATCATGCGTTAACATTCAGACGTGGACCCCGCGCGATATTGGCATCCACCGTCCGATCTGGGGCGGGCCATCCAACGCTATCGCTTATTGAAGATGCACACGCGATAACTCAGGGTACGACGCAGTGGTAACAACATCTCCGCCTTCGATCTGATCTGCAGATCGACGGCCCAAATTTCG
Source organism: Pinus albicaulis (assembly GCA_034641835.2). Classification (NCBI taxonomy): domain Eukaryota; kingdom Viridiplantae; phylum Streptophyta; class Pinopsida; order Pinales; family Pinaceae; genus Pinus; species Pinus albicaulis. The sequence continues at coordinate 1,052,984,168 of CM076580.1, forward strand.
TCGCCCGATCTCTCCGTTTTGACTTTCCACCTACGCTCCCGACCGTCGATCTCTACGCGATCGACGGCTCTGATTTGATTTTCTTTTCCGCCTTGCCATTCACTCTTCATGATCAATCTCGACCGTTGGATGATGCCATCCAACAGCTATGCTCCCTCCACATGCCTTCTGAAGCAGTCAACCTATATATGCAGGATTTTTTAATAGTATTTCGTATTTTTGCAGGGTTTAAATGGTTTTTTCCATCATGCTGAAGAAAAATTCACAGGTCGAGGGTGACGATCCTCTCGCCTGCGATTCACCACAAAATCACTTGCAGGGTTTTAAATTCACATTTTATCAATGAATTCATGAGGCATTGATGCCATTTGACCCCTGTACAGCCCTACACACCAGAAAACATAGTTAATCGAGCACCGATCAAAGAGTATCCGCGTCGAAGACAGAACACACCAGAAAAAGGAGATTGAAGACCCAAAACACAGATCTCAAGTAAATTAAAGGTGTTTTAGGGAAAGACGAAGACATCTGTCGAGTTGAGAAACCCTCCACTGCCATAAGCAGAGGCCAATTGAACCCTCTTCGGCTCCTAAATACACCTGCAGCCTCACAGAAATCAATGAAGGTTCAATCATTACCAGAACAATAGGTGTTTACCTGAAGACAGTTGAACAATTAATACAAATCAAAGAATCTTATCTCTAATTGTCGGCAGAACCATTTTAGAAGATTAAGAACAGTTCAGAAGCACATCTTTCGATCATTACACTGAAAAAACAGGAAACAGATCTTATGGTAGAGATTATAAATGATTACATGATTAATGATATTTACAGATCCCAAGAAATCCTCCCACTTCCTCATTTCTCTATAAATACCTCCTATAGAACATAAGCAAATGTTGGTCTACGGACACATCTGAATGCATGTAATGGGAACTTTTGAGCTACATTTGTATGTGCAATTTGAAAGATAAATAAGAGTGATATGAATTTTGAAGTTGTAGAGACCCTCCGGGCTTGCTGATTGTAACTGGTTTGAACATCAAATACAAGCTGCTGATTTATGGGATCCTGATTTGTGTCAATGGTGATGTGTTCCTCACTGTCAATTGTTATTTTCTTTAAGTTTTCACTCTGTTCATTTTATCTGATAAGGAAAAGCAAACATAGAGCTAGGACTTACTCTCAGTAGTACCCTACTCTTACTGAAAGCTTTATTTTCTATGTTTTTCTCTTATTAATACTGAGTATATTAAAGCAGTTTAGTTTCAAAGCACTTGCCTGATCTAGATTGCTCATTATGATGATCATCAGTGTTTTCCTTTAGAATATGCTGAAAGTAGATTGGTTTCAAAGTACTCACCTAATCTTAAGCTGTTCTAACTATTTTTAAACATTTTTTGACTGAAAGTACTTCAAAGCAGGCTAGTTTAAAAGCACTTACCTGATATCAGAATGCGTTTATATTTTGTTTCTCTAAACTCAAAGTACTTCAATGTAGGCTAGTTTAAAATTACTTATCTGATCACAGAATTTTTTTATGTTTTGTCTCTCTAAGCACATGTTGAAAGCAAGATATTTTAGAAGCACTTACTTGATCTTAGACTGTGCATTGTTCTTCATTTTGTTTTGTTCTCCACTTCCTATCTGTTTCACTCCATAAATCACCTTAAGAGATCCTTTGACATAAGTGACTTGCCCCATGGATCCTTCTTGAACCTTGCTATCCAATTAAAATCCTCCTATGACTCCATAGCCTAATGGGTTAAAACTATCTTTGCCTTTTTTGTCAGCCAAATCATTCCTTCACCTGCAGGCATTTTCACCCTTCATTTTGAACTGCCTTCACCTTCATCATGTTTTTGCCCAACCAAAACAAACAAAACAAAACTCATGCTCTTCATTACTAGCCTAATATCACATTTCAGGCTTTAAAGATCACATCCTTAAACTCATTCATAGAAAGATCCCTCTCTGGATTCAGGAGGGCTAGATCCTTGAATCCCAAAGCAGTTTGATGTTACCCCTGTAGTTGGACTTTTGCCAATCTTGCTAATTACAGGGACCTAACAGATTGCACATTTACATAACATGTTTATAAGCATAACAGTCTATGTAGTGGATGTTACATTATTGAACATAGAATGAATTACACATGATGTAGTATCAATGCTATTATTTTTACATGGCATTTGCCAATATTATATTAAGTACTAACAAAATTAGATATCCCTCATACTAAAAAGTTTTTTATTTTTTATTTTTATTTTTTAATTTCAATTACTTTATCTCTTTATATAAAGTTTCATGTAAAATTAATGTGGAAATTGAAGTATTTTGAGATTTTTCTTTTGTTATTCATATTTTTCATTTATTAATGTAAGTATTATTTTATTATATTTAAACATAGCACTAGCGTAACCATATAAATTAAACGGATGGTAAATTTCGATAGATATCAATCCATGATAAGCATCAAAACACTTACCCCATTATACATTTCACATTTCCTAAATTAAAAAAAAAGAAATCATAAAAAGTAACAAAATCATAACTTTATTCTAAATTATTATTATTATTTTATTAATTATACACTTTTTTTACACAATTGTCTTACAGATCCATCACATAAACAAGTTGATTTTCAATGTGTTTCGAACCATCTAATGTGGTTCATCATTAAGACTTCTTCTTATGCTTGATATACCCAATCATAACCATGCTTTCATTAGGGGAAAGACTAGATTCAATGAGGAGGATAGGGTAGGGAGTACATCCTTTAATATTGAAGTTTTAGGTTATAAAATTCTTTTGGATCTGCTCATCTTTTTCCATGATTCCCTAACAACTCCAAACCCCACATCCATATAAAATAGTAAGGGTGACAGGAGTCTCAAAGAGGAACTTTTTTAACCCCAAATCCAGAGATATGTTGGCTTACAATTGTTTTCAAGCCTGTAGTAAGCTTTCCACCCTCCACTTATTCTTTTCTCAATGCTATAATTCCAATTGAGTTGATGATCAATGTTGATTCCTATATATGAAGGATCTTCCTCCAAGTAGCTATTATCGTAAATGAAACTATCACAGGAAATATTTTTGGATTTAATTATCATGAATTTAGTATTGTAAGTGTTAATAGTCATACCCATCTTGGAGAAAAAATCTTGGAGGATTCCTAATTGTTTGCTGAGGTTGTCATAACTCTTTACCAGAAGAACAATATTGACAACATAAAGGAGAAGAGTTATGATGATACTAGTGAACATGGGGCCAACACAACTTGCATCTTATAAACACTCTTCAAGCTTATCAATATACATTTAAAAAATGGTAGGGGATAAGGGACACCTTTGCTTGACTCCGATATTGCAATTAATTTCTTCTGACCAACCCTTAGTGGTCTTAATCTTGGCAATAACATTCTCATATAGCATTGTCACAACAACCCTTAGGCTTGGGAGGAACCATTATCTCCTCTAACCTCTTCCATAGCTTTGTCCTAATAACAATGTCAAAAACTTTTCTAAAGTCCACAAAACAACAAAATAGCCCAATCTTATAATTACGACATTCCTTTGTAATGATCCCTAGAGTAACAATTTGGTCACAATTGAATGATGTCTCCTAAACCTATCTTTGCCTTTAAATCTTTTACCATGGCTTTCAAGCCATAAGCTAATATTCTTTTCCAAAATAATCCTATACAACTTGGCTAAAATGTAGCCGATCATAATAATTTTTTAATTAGAAGGAATTCGTTTATCCCACTTTTAAAGATAGGCACAATAAGGCTTTGTGTCCAAGGCTTAGGAAATCCTTGCTTCACTGGCAAATTGAAGGCTTGCCTATGTGAGGGATGAGGAAAAACCCTCCCATTTTAAAAATTGCAATTTGATAGTGTTCAATATCCTTAACTTTCCCATTAGTAAGGTGCTTAATCCTAGTTCAATGTCTTTTAAAGAAAATATATCACCATCTATAGGAGAAACCAAAACGATGCCCTTAGAATTAGGGGACTTATAAAGGTTTTTAGGGTAGATATTCTAATTATTTAAGGGGATCACACATTATTTTATTTATTTTTATGAATTATAAATTTTCTCCAAAACTTTTTGTAATCAACTTTAGAAAGGGGACGTAGTTGTTCTTGCTTCCTATTTATATAAAATATAATATTTCTTTCAATAATAGATTTATACAGATTTATCTTATCAAATTTTAAGGTTTCATTATGAGCATCACTGATAAAATTTCTAGTAATTTTATAATCACCATCTTACCAATGGCTGGTACGTAGTTCTATTATTCTTTTTATATGTCACCCTAGTAGATAACTTCCTGATGGTAGTGGGGAGGGTTGTAGTAAAATTATGATAGAGATGCTCAATGTTATCCTTGTAAGTTAAAAAATATAAATCCCTTTTTAAATCCTCTAAGAAGAGTCCCATTTTACTTTTGTCAAAGAGTAGGTTTTTGGCTATCAGAACTTTCTTGTATGTTGCTAGTGTGCATGTCAAAGTTAAGAGTTAATGGTAAAGGGCTGTGATTAGAATGAGGCTCATGGTCATTTGAGAGGTCAAAATTTACAATTTTGTTTGAAACAAGAATATCAAATATCACACAATCCATGACACTATTACAAGCCCATGAATACAAGTCATATTATTAGACTTTGGCCACTTGGTTATGGCATTACAAATTATAGGCTCTTGGGAACTAATGAGCTTGATTAACTCAATACCAAATAAATTTCCGATCTGGTCTTCAAAGTTTATTTTGAATCTACTATCTAAATCGAGGTCCTTATCTATCCAAAGAGGATTAGGGTTGGAGTCATTACATAGAAGAATAAGCTGCTTAGTTGCAATTCTAGCATTTAAGTCTCCTAACAAGAGGATATCCTTCATTCATTAGATTATGAATATCCCGTTCTAGGGTATTATAGGGGCAATTCTTATCTAGATTGTTTTTCTTATAGAAGGTAGAGTTGATAGGTGCAAAATAAAAAGTTGTGATATAAATCTCTTAACGTTAGTGTCAGATATTTCGATCCAAATGTACTAATTGAGGGACTTTGTCTTATGAAGTCGAGTGTGATGGGAAACATTATTTTTTTATATAATAAGCTATAATACCTCTAATTTCTCTATGAGAGGATTTCTTGTTCTATGTTGACCATAGAACAAATCCATCTATGTGAGGGACCTTAGACTCATCATGTTCCCAAGTTTCAACTAAGAAAACAATAACCATTTCACTTGGTATCCAACTTAACGTATGACCTTTATGCAATGTAAACCCATGACAATTCCAAAACAAGATCCAAAGTTTAATACATGTGATTTTCACCGAAAGTTTGTATACACATTTTATGGATCACAGAAGCCAAATTCAAATTCCTAATAAGATCCAAAGTGTTCGAAATTCCTATTTGTCACTCTCATTTTGGTCTCTATCCCTAATAACAACCTTCTTATTTGCAATGATTGCCCATTTTCCTTCTTTTTAGGCTTCCTTTACCTTTTCAACCTCTTTCATTAATTTGGTCTATGAGAATGAGATCATGGTTTTTTCTAACCTTCTTGCTTTTATGAGATGAGTTATTTCAATTTGTGACTTTTTTTAATTCTCCTTTTACTATTTCTAATGCGTCCTCATGTTTATGATCTTTTTATATGGACAATTATTATGCTCATGATCCGGCTCCATTAGTATTTAATACTAGCATTTGCACGATCGTGCAAAGGGAATGCTGGAGGCGCATGCAAGGTTTATTGGTTGGAGGGACAAAAGTAACAGGTGGAAGATTTTTATTGGTTTGAGGAGCTGTCACGTGCCTAATTTTTATTGGTTGGAAGGGCAATGAGAAAAACTTCTTATTAGCTAAAGTGAACAGTGTCTGCTCACCCAAAGCCAACAAAGAAAATGCCTCTGACGTAATTAAATTTACTATCTCTATTAATTAGAAAATAATCATTTAATAAAAAATTATTAATTAAAAAATAATAATAATAATATTAATAAAAAATTTAAAATAATATAAATATTTTACAATCTTTATTGAATAACCATTTTATTTTTGGCGAACTTTGAATTTAAAAAAATAATTAAATAGACAATGTTTTCCCCACTATAATGATTAAATAAGTTACTTTACATTTCATTTTCACAGTGTTTTATTATAAAAATGTCATTTTTATGCCGGATGCATTCTCTTTGTTAGCTCAGAGTGAGCAACACTATTCATCGTAGCCAATGAGACGCTTTGCCTATCGCCCTTCCCACCAATTAAAATTTAACATTTAGCTATTCCTCTTACCAATAAAAATTGGTCATCTGTCCAATAAATTCCTTACAAATCTCTGTTGCGTGGTTTGTGTTCTTTGAACAGAGGGTTTTCTGTTATGCCGTAGGGCTATGGCGTCAACACGACGGTCGCAAACAAACCAGGCCAATGGATATCTCAGAAGCCAGAAAACCACTTGAGTACAATCAAATCAAAGTTTCAAAACATGTTGGCCGCCTCCTTCATGAAGGTTAAGGTGCCCACCATTGCCGCAATCTGTGGGCACGCCGTAGCAGGAGGTTTCATGGCCGTCATAGCAAGCTCTCGCCCGGAACCCTAAGGGATGTGGTATTGGGCGCTTGAAAGTTTAGTGCTCAGATCGCTGTGGAAAGTGGATTCTGTTTTCACAGACTCGCCTCAGACATTATAGGCCGCAGTTAGCGAAGCTCAGAAATGGAGATAGGGCTGAGAGCAGCGCCATTTCAGTTCGCTTCAATCTCTGTAGGCTATCACTCATTTGTAAACGTTGACTAAACTGTTGGATTTACTCTGTTCTATCTCTTTAAATTGTCCGGTTATCTCCACTGAGAATACTACGAACTACACTCTCTTTCTCCATCAATTGAAAAAAAATTCAGAAATGGCACCCGAAGTTTTATGGAATGCAAGCTGCACATATTCACAAGTTGTTTTTTTGCATTTTGGATAATGGTTCTCACTGGGGTTCTATGTTTTGGCAGAGCAATGGAAAGCGAGAGCAGCTTCAGAGTTGCAGGGTATCAAGACTTTCACCGAAGTAAAATAAAAGCAAAACCCCTAAGAGCTTATGATATTGCACTGAAGAGTTGCATATGGTTATGATTCCTTTGTATTGAATGTGTTTACAGGATCCTAAACCCCTGGCACCATTCCATGGGAGATCGAAGATATGCTGGGAAATCAGGACAACCAAACACTGACACCAACACAAATGCATCTGCCAACCTCCGCGCCTCTACTACATCTGCAAAGGGGAAATCTACACGGGGAGGAAAAAAAAATGCTAATGTTTCTGAAGCAGCGGCGGGAGTAGCAGCAGAAGTGCCTCATGCTCACCTTTCTCCTTAGCAGATTGAAGGTAATGCAGCGGCAGAAGCTGTTTCTTGTCCTCTTCCTCCACCTCAGAACGAAGGAGGTGATGTAGCAGCAGCAGCCGGGGATGTGGCTTCTGAATACCTTGCTCCTCCTCAGATGGATGATGGTGCTGTGGCAGAAGTGGCTTCTGGTCACCTTCCTCCTCAGACATAAGCTGATGTAGCAGCAGTGGTGGCTGAAGCGGCTTCTGGAGACCTTTCTCTTCCTTAGACAGAAGATGATGTGCAGTCTGTTGCTGAACGTGGATTGGGCAGACGCAGTGGCAGAGGCAGAGGCAGGGGTTTAAGTAGGGTTACTTTTGCTTTGCTATTTTGGGGATCTGCTACTGAATCTGGATCTCGACCTGGAGGTTCTGGGACTGGAGGAAACGCTGGGCGAAGTAGTGTTTATTTAACAAGATCAACATATGCTGCTGGAAGCTCTGGTTCAAGTGCTGGTGTTCTCTCGACCTCTGCTGGTGGTGACGCTTTTATATATTTACATATTAGGTATGACCTTATTTCACTCACCCCATGAATAAATGCATAGCGATAATAAGGTATTGGGGAGGGGCTAACCGCTCGGAGAAGAGCAAATTGCTGAGTTTAGATTTAAGAACGAAAGGCTTGTACATGAGTAGCTAGCCCAAATTCGCCTAAATTCGCCTGTACGTGGTCAAATAAATTTGCAGGGCAATAGTGGTGTGTTTCATGGTTTTCTTTTGAGTATTGTGTCTTCCTCTTGAATGAGGTACTAGTAGAATTTATGCATTTAAGCTCAAGCTAGATTTCATGTTATAGATTTCATGTTATGTTTAAGTTTAGATTAAATTTTTTTTTCATGAATAGGCTCAATATTGCCCATTAATAGAATTTATGCATTTAAGCTCAAGCTAGATTTCATGCTATATTTAAGTTTAGATTTTAAAAAATGTCATGAATGGGCTCAATATTGCCCATTCTATATAATTTTGCTGCTACTTAAACAAAGCATTCAGAAATACTTCTACAGAGATTTAAATAAACTGAATTAAAAGTATTAGGGTGGCATTTATCAGAATGAGGTCTTTCTTACCAGAGATCATGACTTAAACTACATTGATTTGAGGACATTGATTTGAGGAGTTGAACAAATGTTGCCATAGAAGTAAACTCATTCAAGTTGGACAACAGTCAGCTTTGCACTTACTGGTTTTTCAAGTTATGCACTTCCCTATTTGTCTTTCAATTTATGCACAGACAGAATTATACCAAGAAGCAAGAGGCTGTCAAGATGCAAGTTGTCATCAAGGTGGGGGAGTCCAGAGGAGACATTGATGTCCACATTGATGTCCACAGTGAAGGACATACTCAACTGTTTCTCCATGAGGACATCACATATGGAGTAGTGAGAATGAATCCTGGTGGTGAAATTGTGCCCACCAAGAGAAAGTTGTTGCTCAACTTTGTATCTGAGCTATTGTTTAGGGCTATTAGAGTTGTTATTTAGGACTGCTGGTGACCATGGGTGATATTATTCAATACTAAATTAACAATATTCATTTACTATCAATACCATGTTTAATTGTATTTGTAGAATTTATGCATTTAAGCTCAAGCTAGATTTCATGTTATGTTTAAATTTAAATTAAAAAAAAATGTCATGAATAGGCTCAGTATTGCTCATTAGTAGAATTTATGCATTTAAGCTCAAGCTAGATTTCATGCTATGTTTAAGTTTAGATTTTAAAAAATCTCATGAATGGGCTCAGTATTTCCCATTCTATGTAATTTTGCTGCTACTTAAACAAATCACAAGTTTGCAAAAGTCTCACATAAAAGGCAATTGCATTTCTAGACTATGAAAATATTTCAAAAGCACAATAACTGATGCACACATACAGCTCGCTCACGTGCACGCTCAAGGTACTCTTCTCGATCCCGTTTCCTCCGATATGTATTATCTACACTATTGACCTGTGCAAATGTACATTAGCATTTACAAGAAACTATTAGAGCAACATTATCTATAATTTTTACTCCCTATCTAACAGCAAGATGTCACTAGTTGAATAATAAGAGAATGACGAAGGATATCCTCCACTGTTAGATAAAGACATTGCTAACAATTTTTGCACCATTAGTCATACTTACATGACTGCCAGGTTGAGCCATAGCAAGCAAAGCTAGTTGTCTGCCAAATTTAGCTTCACCAAAACGTTGAGTGTTTCAGAGGTTTACATCATCATTTTAGAATTGCAATCCTGCACACATTGTTCAATTTATAATAGTTGTATATCTCTACTGGATGTAACTGCCAAAACACAGCTTACTATGACTAAAAGTAAAATATCAAATCACGTTGCAAGACATACTCAATCATTGAAAAGATTCAATTTGTCATGGAAAATATGCAAACAAATGTCAATGAAACATAAGAGATGCACACTATAAATAACGTAAATTGTCTCAACGAGGATTTCCAGTTCGAGGAAAATGTCAATTTTAATAGATTTGAAATTGTATATATTGATTTATTTGCCATGAGGTCTGTATATGATAAATCAGTGTAATAAGGGAAAAGACAGTGCAACAATTAATTTTTTTTTAGCAATGATCACTTTCAGAATCAGAACATAATCAGAATTGCTAATTACTTCAATGGTTTTGCCATTCCTCGTTATCTTTGATGTTAAATTTTTACAAGGTTTTCTTTCAGAGGCAATATTCACCACAATTGATCACTACACTGAACATTCAAAACGGGGGTCTGACCGAAAGGTCTGGTTTCAGATTTAGATTTTAAAAAATTTCATGAATGGGCTCAGTATTGCCCATTCTATGTAATTTTGCTGCTACTTAAACAAAGCATTCATAAATACTTCTACAGAGATTTAAATAAAATCAACTAAAAGTATTAGGGTGGCATTTATCAGAATGGGGTCTTTCTTACCAGAGATTATGACTTGAACTACATTGATTTGAGTAGTTGAACAAACATTGCCATAGAACTAAACTCATTCAAGTTGGACAACAGTCAGCTTTGCACTTACTGGTTTTTCAAGTTATGCACCTCCCTATTTGTTTTTCAATTTATGCACTGACAGAATTATACCAAGATGCAAGAGGCTGTCAAGATGCAAGATGTCATCAAGGTGGGGGAGTCCAGAGGAGACATTGATGTCCACAGTGAAGGACATACTCAACTGTTTCTCCATGAGGACATCACATATGGAGTAGCGAGAATGAATCCTGGTGGCGAAGTTGTGCCCACCAAGAGAAAGTTGTTGCTCAACTTTGTATATGAGCTATTGTTTAGGGCTACAAGAGTCGTTGTTATTTAGGACTGCTGGTGACCGTGGGTGATATTATTCAATACCAAATTAACAATATTCATTTACTATCAATACAATGTTTAACTTTATTAGTAGAATTTATGCATTTCAGCTCAAGCTAAATTTCATGCTATGTTTAAGTTTAGATTAAAAAAAAAATGTCATGAATAGGCTCAGTATTGCCTATTAGTAGAATTTATGCATTTAAGCTCATGCTAGATTTCATGCTATGTTTAAGTTTAGATTTTAAAAAATGTCATGAATGGGCTCAGTATTGCCCATTCTATGTAATTTTGCTGCTACTGAAACAAAGTATTCAGAAATATATCTACAGAGATTTAAATAAACTGAATTAAAAGTATTAGGGTGGCATTTATCAGAATGAGGTCTTTCTTACCTGAGATCATGACTTGAACTACATTGATTTGAGGAGTTGAAACTACATTGATTTGAGGAGTTGAACAAACGTTGCAATAGAACTAAACTCATTCAAGTTGGACAACAGTCAGCTTTGCACTTACTGATTTTTCAAGTTATGCACTTCCCTATTTGTTTTTCAATTTTATGCACAGACAGAATTATACCAAGAAGCAAAAGGCTGTCAAGATGCAAGATGTCATCAAGGTGGGGGAGTCCAGAGGAGACATTGATGTCCACAGTGAAGGACATACTCAACTGTTTCTCCATGAGGGCATCACATATGGAGTAGCGAGAATGAATCCTGGTGGTGAAATTGTGCCCACCAAGAGAAAGTTGTTGCTCAACTTTGTATCTGGGCTATTGTTTAGGGCTACTAGAGTCGTTATTTAGGACTGCTGGTGACCGTGGGTGTGATATTATTCAATACTAAATACTAAAAGTACATTTAAACAAAATAACAATAAAATTAAAACCTAACCGCATGGAAATTTAGGTGGACCATGAAACAACAGCTTGGGAAATCTTTAATGTTTTGTCAAATCACAAAACTAATACTTTTGTGTTGATGTTGAGCAAGTAAGATTCAATTACTTTTCTTTCAACTTGACAAATGAGTTACAATGTGGTTGCTCATGCTTGGGCAAAATAGCCATTATTCTTGTGCATTTTTGAAACAATGTTTTACTTGGATTATGATAGTGGGTCTATACCCAACCTGCCTCGTAGACTATAGTTAATCTATTACTCAAGTTGCAATATAGAGCCACCATCTAAAAAACCAGAAAAGCAGCTTGTTATGTGAAGAAGTCTTAACTTTAAAAAACAACCCCAAGGAAAACCCTGATGAAAAATTGTTGGCAAAGAAAATGGGTTACAATCTGTAATTTATATTGGCAAAGAAAATGGGTTACAATCTGCAATTCATACATGCCTGCAACTGCAACTGAAACTGCTTTAACCTATTTGACTCAACTTCGCCAGAAATAGAGCCTTTTTCCCTCTCGCAACTTTGTTTAGATAAACTTTCCTTCATTTCCAAACAATAATTTCCCTCATTTACTTTTCTCTGTATGGAGTGGATTTTTCCAAGGACGTATACAAGGAGTGAATATCACTGTAATCAATATTGGTATTAATTTCCATAGTGGGAATATTTACATTTTCCAGTTGGAAATGGAAACAGATTTTTTGGTTGCTATTTATCAATGCAGATGCCTTGGACTTTCACTTACCTTAATATCTTACCTTGATACTAGTAGAATGTTAAGGTGTTGTCATAGTATTGATGCCTTGGATTATCACTTAGCTTACCTTAACACCATCTGATCAGGTGGCTTGAGTTAAATTCATCATTCTCGTGTGAGAAATCGAAATGAGGGTAGTTGCAGGTATGGCCAAAACCAATTTAAAAGTTACCCTATTTTCAATACTTATACTGTATCTTCCCTATGTAGATTCACTTCTAGTAGTGAATACAAGGTGAAGGATGAAGTGGGTAGTGTCCAGGCATATGGTTTTGGGTTTTTCAATGTCTCGAGGAGGTCAGTGGATGGGATTTTTCAAGACTATTAGAATGAGTGGAGGAAGCCTTTGGAATGGAGGGATTTTACATACCGAGTTTCATATCCCCTCGAGAGTCCTAAAGCAGCCTTATTTGCAGAGATTAGTGTTGGTTTATCAAAATCGGGCAATTGGTTTTCTTTATATTAACAATAAATAATCTCCGATTGGAATTTGTAGCACTAATATTGGGTATCTTGGTTTATCATGCCTCAAACTTCAGTGACGTTAAGCAGCACAAGCTTCAGTTTATGGCAACCAATATCAATTCGATTTCTAGATGTTTGAGAGGGATTGACAACCATTTCTGTATCCTTATACTCAAATAGGTCAATGAGTCTCACTAATGCGAGCTCAAGTAATGTTTGTTCAACAAACTATCAAGGCCATTTTTCACTTATTGATAACACAACATAATTCACGCCTCCTTTCGGCATTCCCTTGCACCTCTCGACAATTGCTAGTAAATAATATTTATTCGACTTTAGTTTTCTATCTCCATAGGAGATGCACGAAGAAGGCTCCTGAAGTCAACTGAGCTTCACGTGAACGGATCTTATTTTCCTCTGAAAGTCTGCCAAAATTCTCCGTCAATAAAAATGGTTTTGCAAAACTTTCTCCGTTCAACAAAAAAACAGCTTCTAGATAATTCACAGTCAGAAAATTCTTTTCGAAAAATTCTCCGCTCAACGTTAAAGGTTTCCCAAATTTTCTCCGTTCGACGAAGAAAAACAGCCTCAGTAATTCACTGTATTTTAACGAGGCGACTTTTGGGTACATTTTTTTGAGGCAGATTTTTTTTTGTTGATTATTATGAAACTGGGTTATAAGTAATTGGGAATTTAAATTTTCAAGTGGTTAATTATGTATGGTTATGTTGATAGGTATATTTATATGGAGAAATATTTTCGGTAGAATTCATATTAGGAATATTTGGTTTCAAATCTCTAGTATGGTTCATTGTCACACTCCAGAGTTTTAGATTTTGGATTAATTTTAATTCTAAGAGATTTTAGGTATATTTAATTTGAAATATAATTTAATAATTATTAATGAATGTTAAGAATTTAAATTTTACAAAATATTTTTAATTAATTTGATTAATTAAAAAAATGTAATAAGAATAAGTACTATATGAAATGTTTTATGGTTTTTTGGCATGTCTTATTCATAAATCATGATATTGTGCCATAGTAATGGAATAAAGTGTATTTACATGTTAATAATTTTCATGATTAAAAATATTTTTGCATTATTTTTTAAATGGATATATGTTAAGTAATATATCATTCTTTTTATAATTAATAATAATAGCAATAATTTAAAATAAAATTATAATTTAATATATATATATATATAAAGTTTACACAACCCTCAATGGGGTGACCAAACATCACTACGTCAATACAGGTGTCAAATGAGCATCCCTTGGAACCTGCTCTGACTCCACGAGCACATTAACTCTACTTCATGTGAGATTTGGGTATTCAGTCTGTCGGTACGAAGGAAGATTTTGCTCTCCCCGTGGATAAATTTGAGGCTAGGCTTGGGTCACAGTTCATTGCGGCAGCTCAGGGGATGAATTTTGGTAAGCGAGGTGTGTGGGTCTGCATCCATGGTGGCTCCCCAGGAACTCAACCTTGGGTGAGAAGTGCTATGGAGGTAAGAGGCTCCGTGGTGTGGTTTGGGATTTATCACTTGCTCTGTTGTTGGGACTCGAGGATGCGAACGAGCGAGGAATTGAGTTGGTTCCAAGAATTGGACCTTCATTTGCTTGGGCTCAGTAAATTCCTCTCTCTGAGCCTTCAAATCTCAGAATGGGATAAGAAATTTGTGTCTCTTGGTTCCTTTGCTTGTATGTATATTCCAAAGATTACTTATCTGGTGGTTTGTGGGTGCGAGGTTGCAGGATCTTCGCGCTCTCTCCTAGATGTTTGTTGGTGTGAGGACATCTTTGGGGTGACTAGAGAGTGGTCTGTGTGTTCTTTCTTATTTAATTGTGGTTGTGATATCTGCGGTGTAGGGAGTTCTGGGTGGTGGAATTGGTCTTTACCGCTCGACCTTCTGGTTTGGGAAGTTGTTTGTTTGTCTTGCTCTAGAGGGAGGGTGGCGAGTGCTCCGATGCAGTCTTCTCCTTTGGGGTGGTTTAGTGGTTATGGTATTTGTTTTGAGCATTGCAGGTGCTCTCTCGGGGGATTGCCTTTGTCAGCAGGTCGGCTCGACCCTCTTCTCCATGCCCCGTTAGCGGGGTTGCCCTCGCTGCGGGGGTGGGAAACTAATACAAGGGAGGCGTCCTGAGCTTGGTCATAGCACGTCCTCAGCCAACTCAGGTAGTCGGGAATCCGAGAATATTGAAACTTTCTATCCAGCTCGTTCACCTGGTCATGTTGTAGCTCCGATCACCATGGAATCCATTGTTGAACAACTCCGATGCATCCAACTTAATATGGATATCCTCATTGCCCATATGTATGAACACAAAAACGAAATCATGGCTTACTTCAATGATATTCAGTATAGCCATAATGAAATTCTAGAGTAGTTGGACAGTCTCTGACGCTGTCACCGTCATACGAATGACCACCTTTGCAGTTTGAAAGCGAGAGTGGAGCATATTGATTTCCATATGAATGATCGAGTCGGTTTCTTTGCAGCTCCCCATGTACTCTCTCCTCACCCTCTCCCTTGATATGTTGATGTCATCTATGACTTCTTTTTTGTTTACTTCAACTATGCTAAGGCTAGAAAGCCTCCAAAAAATAATGTATGTAAATTGTCTTTTATGATATTTTCCAATCCCCAATATCAAAAAATCTAGTCGGAATAGAAGAACGAAAACTTTCGAGTTGAACTTTATATATTGTATTTTGTTGAAAAAATAATTAAAATAATTTTGAATCACAAAAAAAAACATATAAAATTTAGAAAATATTTACTAAAAATCTCAAATTACTAGAATCCCCCAAGGAAGAAGAGAATAATTTGATGCAGAACGACTACGCTACTTAATGGTGGTGCAGGGAATTTCCTTTCATCAAAATTAAAATTAGGTTGTAACACCCGGATTTAATTTCCTTAAAAAACATTTCAATTTAGATATTGGAGTTTATTTTTAAATTAAATAGGATTAAGAAGCATGTTAGTCAAGTTATGAACTAAAGTTATTTTCTTGAATAAAATATTTAATTATGGTATGTTTCCATAAACTGATGGTAAAAGTTTTTTAATATTCCAAAGTAGTTGGATTAAGCAATTATTCGCAGTTACATTTCCTCTGAGGATAAAAAGAAAATCCTAGAGAAAGAAAGGGGTTATGTTCAAGGGAAAAGAAACAGCTAGAGAGCTTAAAGGTGAGAGTGTCCAGAGATGGTAGAAGCTAGTTGAACTCTGCAACCTGACATTGGAGGAGAGACTGGACAGGGGTCTTGAGGTCAACTTCCTCGAGAACTGCTACGTAATCCTACTCTGGTGAGGAGCATGGGGGGAGCTGAGGACGTCATTGCCTCTCTTACGGTTGGGAGGATGCCATCAACCTTGCTTATCTGAGATAACTATTACAATAATGGAATGAAAAGGAATAATGACTTCTCATAAAAATATTTAAAAGTATGTTATTTTCTGTAGTTAGTTTCTTCTGTGAAATTGAGAAAGCTTAGTTCCAGGAAAAAGACAGGTATAAATTCTTAGCATTATGAATGTTGTATAAACAAGTTTATCCTATAATAGTTTGTTGTTTAATGAAATCTAGCAGCACAATAGTGGAAATCTTATAAAAGAAAATAAATGACAGGATGGACAATTAATCCATTCAGGGAGGAACTTCCCAAAACAGGACAGTCTGGCCTATGAAGAAGAAACAAGAGTAAATACACGGACTGAAGGTTTGGTATTAACCCTTTTGAGGTGGTTCGGTCACCTATTAAATTCCTCATACTATGAAAAGTTATAACTCATCTAAAAACCCAAGAACGTAAAATGAACGGAAAATAAAAAACCGTAGAACTATTTGCCAGATTTAATAAGAAAAACAAAGAACATCTGATATTAACAACAATAGATGGATAAACTTTTACAGTTACAACCATATCCCTTGCGGGAAGAAGCAAATCTCTATAATAACATATATACATATAAACAATGTGCATTAACCTCCAAACATAGGTAAACTGAGCGAGGAGTGATCGAATATAGAACAATAAATAAATTTATGAAATTACTTAAGCAAATAAGGTTCTTTCGTGTACAATAATGTTGTTACGAATTAATATTCAAATAAGCCAGACCTGCATGCCCAATATGACCAAATATTCCAAAGAAAATTCCAGAATGATAAAAGCACAGATTTCATAATAAGAATTGTTTCCATAATGTTTATATTTAACAAGATTTGCAATTCTGACAATGATTATACATTGTTGTAGAAAAAATAAAAATTAAAGAAGGAACAACGGGGTTGTTCCAAGAAACCTTCATAATCGAAATACCATTACGAGAATGAAATGTTAATAGTGTTACTGATAAGTAACTAGCACACAGTTCAAGTGAAAAATGAGAAAGGATAAATATTTTTAAGTTAATACTTTAAGCCCCTGAAGGGTTTGTTTAATAAAACTGAAATATGAACCTAGAGCTTCAAGCTCATTCAAGACAAAATCATAAAACATTTGATAGAAACCCTTGGGAACAATATTGTAAAGAAACAAGGATTCTGTTTTGCCAGAAGAACTTCGAAATACATGTAGAAGAGAGACGAAGGGCTTTAGGCTGGAGATGTAACCATAGGGATGGAACGTTGCGGGATTTGGGAGGGGTTTTAGAAAATACCTGCAAGAGAAAGCAAATAAATTAGTCTCGGAGGAACTAATGTTAAACCCATTTCCAATAACTAAAACTTAAGAAACAGGTGGAGACAGTAAGCTTACCTTTCGAGGCCCAAGAATACGTGTTTTGCGAATTTGGTGACAACAACTTTAAAAAAGAAAAATAATGATAAATTAGTCTAAATCAACAGGGAAAAGCTAATAGAATGCACTGAACCGAGAATGAATTTAATTTACCTGTCTCGGCTACGTGAATTGTAACTCCATTGATGAATACCCAACTCTGTGACGTGCTCCCTTGTGGCTTAGGTGCGGTTCGTTGGATGCAAAGCCTTCGCAATAGAGGATACTCATTAGAGTTAAGCGGGCAACGATGATAGATAGAAACATACCCTTAAAACCCCAACAAATCGTCATAAGCAACCATAAAAAGAAATACAAAGTTGGAGCAGAGCCATGGTAAGTTTGGAGGTGACGTCACATACTGGGTAAGGCATAAAGCTAAGGAGAAAAACCACATGGTGTCGAAGTTGCAGAGAGGGAGGTTGCCTAACCGCGATGCCACAATGAAATTTTAGTTAGGGTTCGAGGGGGGGTAGGGAATACCCTAACCACCCTAGAACTCTTGTCATATGTTGATATAGATGGAAAGTGATCAATGATGGTCAAGCAACTAGGTGTCCCTCTATTAAATGTAAACAATATTCGAGACTACAAAGGATCCTGACATATAAATTAATTAAATTTGCAGGTAATAAGTATGCGAAGTACATGTGCTACAGAGTATCACATTATTGTTTATGTGTTGAAATATTCAATATAGTCCTGCTATTATGAAACTCAAATATGAAATGTAATAATGTCAACGCAATCCTAAGGCCAAGAGCATGCCTTAACCCGCATGGCTAGAGCCTAGGTATAAAGAAAATACATTTGTGCAAACTCATGTTTTCGAGTTGAATAAGGAATAAAGTGAGAGTCAGATGATAAACATCATGTGGAAAATGATTAATTAGAGTTATGATTAAGATATTATTACCTTAATGAAATGCTACGTCATATTGTTTTATATATGTATGTATGAATGCGTTATAAGGTAAATAAATGTTCTTTTCAATATGAGTGTTAATTTAGATGATTGTTAGAAGTTTTTTTTTTTTTTTTTTTGTATATATATATGAAAGGTAAATAGTTTATGGTTAGATGTTTCAGGTGGTACCTAGATTGGTCACCTAAATAAGTTTTGGTGTGTGTAAAAATGTGCACAGAATTGGGAAGAAGGGACTGACAGAGTGGAATGAGGAGGGGTTCTGTACATCAAGCTCCTAGGACTACAGGGGAAAGTCATCCTCAGCCTAACCTAGAAATGAATCCAGAAATGTGGGTGCAGCTGAGTGTAAATTAGCATCAACAAACCAGTAGATTGCTCGAAGAGCAGAAACGACAAACCAACGGACTTATGGATATTGTGCAACAACTACAAGAAGAAATTGTTCGAGTAAGAAGTGATAATGAGATGTTTATGTGGGAACAAGAAATGATCCTTAAAAGCCTAGCAGATAAACAAAATCAAGGGAAAGCTCAATTGAGCCCAGAAAGAGACACCCAAGAATAAGGTGAACAACGACCAAGCAAATGATAAGCTGGAAGGAAGTCAAACCCAGCGAAGTAATAAAAACATGTCTTATAATGAAGCAAAGTCAAGAAATGTCTCTGACCAATAAGAGATGAAAAGCAGAAAGTGGAGCTGCAAGGTGAATTCCGAAAAATTAAACCTCCCACATTCGATGGAGAAGCTGAAGAAATAGCAGAAGCATTGATAATTAACATGAATAAATATTTTCAAGTCTACGAATACAACAGCAAACTGAAGGCTCTCTTATCCATTTACCAACTGCGGGAAAAATCCACATTATAGTGGAAAGAAGTTCAAAATGTGCGATGAATTGATGACCAAAATGTGACTTGGGACGAATTCCAACAGTACTTTAAAGACAAATATCTAACAAAGTGTTTTTATGATGAAAAATCTCGAGAATTTCATGACTTGAGACTGGGACAACTATCTAATGTGCACGAGGCATCCATGGTGGGGGACGTGGCGAGAAACATACCCAGAATCAACGCTGCACTAGAGGATCGACAATCGGATTTCCATCCAACCATGATAGAACTGGAAGGTAAGATGTATTCCCACCCTGTTTCTATTTTGGTTGACCTTGGTGCCAGTTTAAGTGATGTAAATACCAGGATAGTGGAAAAGTGTGACTTGCAGAGCCAGAAGCTTAAAAATCCTTGGTTGGTACAGTTAGCCACTGGGGAAAAGAGAAGAGCGAATGATAAAGTTTCCAACTATCCCCTAGAAGTTGGAAACCAACATATTAAGGTTGAATTGAACATTATACCTTTAGGCTCCTATAATATATTACTGGGAATGGATTGGTTGGAAGTGCATTGGTTACTAGTAGACTGCAAGGATAAAACCATTTACTATAAGGCTGAAGACGAAACTCACCAAGAGTTGCAAGGAATTAAAAATCCACTTCAGTTGCGTCCTATTACTGCATCTCAGTTGGGAAAATGCATTAGAAAAGGGTGTCAAATTTATGCAATTCAAGTAGGATTCGTTGATTCTAAAGATAAGACCTCCATGATGGAAAACATATCGGTGGTGCAAGAATTTATGGACGTATTTCTGGAAAACATACAAGGACTACCACCAAAGTGGGACATCGATTTTACCATCTAATTAATGCCATGGGCAGCACCGGTATCACATGCACCATACCGAATGAGTGTGCCTGAACTGATAGAGTTGAAAATGCAATTACATGAATTGCCGGACAAGGGATATATTAGTCCTAATGTGTCACCCTGGGGGGCACCAGTGTTGTTCGTAAATAAGAAGGATCATACAATGCGAATGTGTATGGATTACAAACAACTTAATAAATTAACTATTAAGAACAAATACCCACTGCCACGGATAGATGATCTTTTCGATCAAGTAAAAGGGGCAACTGTCTTTTTAAAAATAGATCTAAGGTCTGGGTATCATCAAATACGGATAAAAGATGAAGACATCTATAAAACAATTTTCCGTACCCGATATGGGCATTATGAATTTGTGGTTTTACTATTTGGATTAACCAACACACCAACAACATTCATGAGTTTGATGGATGGCATATTTCATTCATTTTTGGATAATTTTTTTCTAATTTTTATTGATGATATACTAATCTACTCAAGGACTATAGAGGAACATAAGGAACATTTGCATATTGTGCCAAAAATGTTGAGATATCATCAAATTATCCCAAATTCAACAAGTTTGATTTCTACAAAGAGAAAATCCAATATTTAGGCCATGTTATTTCTGTTGAAGGTATAGCAGTAGACGCTGAAAAGATAAAGACTATTATGGACATGGAAAATTTTAGCGGCTAATATTCGCAGGTGGGCTAATTTTCCATGTTTTTTTTCTAAAAAAACGATTCACCAATTTCCATTTTTTATAAAAATGATTCGCCCACATTTTATAGTATACAATTATTTTACCTTAAAAATCGCCAAAATTGTTTATAAAATAATATAAAATCATTAGAAATATAAATAGTTTTACAAAAATGTTGCCAAACATTTTACAATTTGCATATTAAGAACTCATAAGATTCGTCAAGGTTTCTAAATTTTAAGAGCAACTTCCATCCTTAAAAGTTTCATTGATTATGGAATGGAGGGTGCCAAGAAACGTAGCATACATACGATCTTTTATGGGACTAGCCAACTATTATCGGCGTTTTATAGAAGGATTCTCTAAAATTTCATTTCCCATAACCTCCTTGCAGCAGAAAGGGCGAGTGTTTAACTGGACTAATAAATGTCAGACTAGTTTTGAAAAGTTAAAACAATTGCTGACCACAACTCCTGTTTTGAAGGTGGCAGCTCCAAATTTAGAGTTTGAGGTTTGCACTGACGCTAGCAAGGAAGGAGTAGGAGTGGTATTGTCACAATATGGAAAGGTTGTGGCATATGAGTCTAGGAAATTGAAATAGCATGAACAATGATATTCCGTGTATGATCTAGAGTTAATCACAGTGGTGCACACACTCAAAATATGGAGACACTACTTATTGGGAAAAAGGTTTGCGCTAAAAACATATCATAATAGCTTGACCAATTATTTTAAACAAGCTGACTTGAATGCCTGCCAGGCCAGGTGGAATGCATCCTGAGCGAATTTGACTTTGAAATGCATCACCTTAAAGGAAAATAAAATCAGTTTGTCGATGTGTTAAGTAGAAAATTGCATTATGTGTATGAGTTATACTTTAACCATGTGGAATTCAAGTTCCAGGAACAAGTGAAAGAGGTTGCGGAAAAAGATCTTGAATATTAGTTTCTATGGCAGCAAACACAAGACACATAAAATCAGGGAAAACAATTAGATTATACAATCAGTAATGAACAACCACTGATTTTCCAAGGGAAGATATACATTCCTAATCAAATAATTTTAAAAGATCTGATCTTAGATGAGTATCACTGAAGCTCTTATTTTGGACACCTTAGTTACCAGAAAATGTTAATAGCCATCAGAAAAGGCTACTTTTGGCCTGGTATGCACAAAAACATTCGTTGAATACTTGACTTAATGTTTGGAATGTCAGCGGGTTAAGGTTGAGCATCAAACCCAATAGTTATTCTGCAACCCATACTCGTACCAGAATGGAAGTAAGAAGTTATATCGCTGGATTTTATTACAAGCTTACCAAGATCGAAGAGACGCAATGATTCTATAATGGTAGTGGTTGATCGACTGAGCAAAGTAGCTCACTTTATTCCTGTACAGTCCAAATTTAAAACTGTGCAAATTTCTAACATCTTCATGAGTGTGATATTTAGATAACATGGCATTCTGAAAACAGTGATCTCAGACAAAGATGTAAAGTTCACTTCAGCCTTTTGGAAGACACTGTTTACCAGATTAGTCACACAAATCCAATTTAACACAACATATCATCCTCAGACGGATGGGCAGACGGAGCGGGTGAATAAGATATTGGAGGACATGCTACGAATGGATGTAATGCAATAACCCACGAAATGGGAAGATTATCTGCATTTAGTGGAATTTGCCTACAACAATGGATACTAAGAATCTCTCAAGATGAGTATGTTTGAAGCCTTATATGGTAGACAGTGTCGAACTCCCATAAACTGGAGCAACTTAGAAACCAAACTAATGCTTGGGCTAGAAATTTTTGCTGAGATGGAGCAAGAAGTAAAGAAGATCTAACAAAATCTAAGAGCTGCTCAGGATAGATAGAAAGTATATGCAGATCGAAAGAGGATATATCGAGAGTTCGAAGTGGGTGATCATGTTTATGTGAGAATTAGACCCAAGAAGAGTACTTTAAGGTGGACTACCTGTGCCAAGTTGGTTCCGCGATTCTGTGGACCTTTAAAAATCTTGGAAAGGGTGGGGCTAGCAACCTATCGACTGGCTTTACTAGGACACATACGAGTGCACAATGTGTTCCATGTGTCTGTGTTAAAAAGATACCTACATGATCCAATTCATGTAATACACTGGTAAAATATTCATTTAGGAATGAAATGGGAATTAAGATCACTATGGAAGATAAATAATTGTTTATTAATTAAACTTTTTTGCTGGTTGTAGGTCGAACCAAACGATGAATTTCTGGTAGAGCCTCAACTTATTCTCGAACAGAGAGAAATAACGCTTCGGAGGCGATCCATCACCTAAGTTAAAGTGCAACGAAAGCACTTTAGCGCGGAAGAGGCGACTTGGAAAGATGAAAGGTTTGTGCAATAAGCGTATCTATAACTATTCACTAGAATGGAATAAAAAACGAGGGCGATGTTTACCTTAAGTGGGGGAAGATGTAACACTTGGATTTAATTTCCTTAAAATACATTTCAATTTAGACATTGGAGTTTTCTCTTAAATTTAAACATGATTAACAAGCATGTTAATCAAGTTATGAACTGAAGTTATTTTCTTGAATAAAATATTTAATTATGGTATGTTTCCATAAACTGATGGTAAAATTTTTCCAAGATTTCAGAGTAGTTGGACTAAGCAATTATTGGTAGTTACCTTTCCTCTGAGGATAAAAGGAAAATCCTAGAGAATGAAAGGGGTTTTGTTCAAGGGAAAAGAAATAACTAGAGAATTGAAAGGTGAGAGTGTCCAGAGTTGGTAGAATCTAGTGGGACTCTGCAACCTAACATTGGAGGAGAGACTAGACATGGGTCTTGAGGTCTACCTCCTTGAGCAGTGCTACACAATCCTACTCTGGTGAGGAGCATAAGGGGAACTGAAAATGTCATTGCCTCTCTCACGGTTGGGAGGATGCCATCAACCTTGCTTATTTGAGATAAGTATTACAAGACTGAAATGAAAAAGAATAATGAGTTCTCATAAAAATATTTAAAAGTATGTTATTCTCTATAATTAGTTTCTTCTGTGCAATTGAGAAATCTTAGTTCCAGGAAAAAGACAGGTATAAATGCTTAGCATTTTGGATGTTGTATAAACAAGTTTTTCCTAGAATAGTTTGATGTTTAATAAATTCTAGCAGCACAATAGTGGAAATCTTATAAAAGAAAATAAATGACAGCATGGACAATTAGTCCATTCAAGGAGGAACTTCCCCAAATAGGACAGTCCGTCCTATGAAGAAGAAACAAGAGTAAATACACGGACTGAGGGTTTGGTATTAACCCTCTTGAGGTGGCCCAGTCACCTATTTAATTCCTCATACCATGAAAAGTTATAACTGAAGTAAAAACCCAAGAACAGAAAATGAACGGAAAATAGAAAACTGTAGAACTATTTGCCAGAATTATTTAATTGCAAATACAGTAATATCTATACATTAAATAAGAAAAAAAAGAGAACATCTCATATTGAAAACATGAGATGGATAAACTTTTACAGTGACAATCGTATCCCTTGTGGGAAGAAGCAAATATATGTGATAACATATATACGTATAAACAATGTGCATTAACCTCCAAACAGAAGTACACTGAGCGAGGAGTGCTCGAATATAGAACAATAAAGAAATTTATGAAATTACTTAAGAAAATAAGGGTCTTTCGTGTATACAAACAGTGTTACGAATTAAGATTCGAATAAGCGAGACCCGCATGCCTAATATAACCAATATTCCAAAGAAAATGCGAAAATGATAAAAGCACAGAGTTCATAATAAGAATTGTTTCCATAATGTTTATTTTTAATAAGATTTGCAATTATGACAATGATTATACATTGTTGTAGGAAAAAAAAAAGGAACAATGGAGTTGTTCTAAGAAACCCTCATAATCGAAATACCATTACGAGAATGCAATGTTAACAGTGTTACTGATAAGTAACTAGCACACAGTTCAAGCGAAAAATGAGAAATGAGAAATATTGTTCAGTTAATACATTAAGCCTCTGAAGGGTTTGTTTAATAAAACTGAAATCCGAACCTAGAGCTTCAAGCTCGTTCAAGAAAAAATCATAAAACATATAATAGAAACCCTTGAGAACAATATTGTAAAGAAATGAGGAGTTTGTTTTCTCGGAAGGACTTCGAAATACTTGTAGAAGAGAGACGAAGGGCTTTAGGTCGGAGATGTAAACCATAGGGATACAATGCCGTAGGATTTGGGAGGGGTTTCAGAAAATACCTACAAGACGAGAGCAAACAAATTAATTTCGGAGGAATTAATGTTAAACCCATTTCAGAGGACGAAAACTTAAGAAACAGGCAGAGACAGTAAGCTTACCTTCCGAGGCCCAAGAAGGTGTGCTCCACGAATTTGGTGACGATTGCTTAAGCAAAAGAAAAAAAATGATAAATTAGTCTCAATCAACAGGGAAAATATAATAGAATGCACCGAACCAAGAATGAATTTAATTTACTTGTCTCGGTCGCATGAATTGTAACTCCATTGACGAAGACCCAACTCTGTGACGTGCTCGCTTGTGGCTTAGGTGCAGTTCGTTGGATGCAAAGCCCTCGCAACAAAGGATACTCATTAGAGTTAAGCGGGTAGTGATGACAGAGAGAAAAATACCCTTAAAACCCCAACAAACCATCATAAGCAACCATAAAACGAAATACAACGTTGGAGCAGAGCCATGGTAAGTTTGGAGGCGTCGTCACACACTGAGTAAGGCAGAAAGCCAAGGAGAAAAGCTACATTGTGTCAAAGTTGCAGAGAGGGAGGTTGCCCGGCCGCGACACTACATTAAAAGTTCAGTTAGGGTTCGAGGGGGGTAGAGAATACCCTAACCACCCCCGAACTCTTGTCATCTGTTGATCTAGATGGAAAGCTGCAGACGGTGGTCAAGCAACCAGGCGTCCCTCTATTAAACGTAAACAATATTCGAGACTATGGAAGATCCCAACATATAAATTAATCAAATCTACAGGTAATAAGTATGCCAAGTACATGTGCTACAGAGTATCACATTATTGTTTATGTGTTGAAAGATTCAATATAGTTCCACTGTTATGAAACTCAAATATGAAATGTAGTAATGTCAACCCAATCCTAAGGCTAAGAGCATGCCTTAACCCGCATAGCTACAACCTAGGTATAAAGAAAATACATTTGCACAAACTCATGTTTTCTAATTGAATAAGGAATAAAGTTAGAAGTCGGATGATAAACATCATGTGGAAAATGATTAATTAGAGTTATGATTAAGATATTATTGCCTTAAAAAGATGCTATGTCATATATATATATATGTGTGAATATGTTATATATATATGAGAATACGTTGTGAGGTAAATAAATGTTCTTTCCAATATGAATGTTGTTAATTTAGGATTATTGTTAGATTTTTTTTTTAAAATAAAAAGTAAATAATTTATTGCTAAATATTACATAGGTAAAATATTTGGAACATTCTTTTATTATAGATACAATAAAACCGTCATTATATTTGAAACTTACACATTTAATTTTAAATGAAATTTAAATATTTAAAATCAAATAACTTTTTCTTTAATTTAATCAATTTTTTTATTAAATCTGAAATTTTATCATATAAAAAACTTGAAAAATATAGCAAAGTAACTATTGAAGCTTTGAAAGAAAATACGAACAATATAGTTCACACTGCTAATCAGTTACATTAAATAATTCTTTATACAAAATTAGCTATATTACACCAATCAAGAAAGACACTCTTCTCACAGTACCACGACAAGCTAATCTCACCCAAGCAGACTACGACTGCAATTTCATGACAGAATTAGAGAGCTTGATAACCATAGGGCACACGCAGGTGCCTGGCAGAGCATAGCAAGCAACTCACAACAACCCTATTACTTTTGTAGGGATCTTATTTCTTTACCTAATTTGTTCAGAAACTAAACATTTATTGTAATATTAAAAAAATAAGAACAATCTATGTCATAAACTATTTTTGTTATATTTTTCACTGGATATTTGATTCGCCCATCAGTTTTTTTCTTCTAGAAAAAAATTCAGATTATATTATAATATAAACAGTACATAATCAATATCATTCTCAACTAGTGAAAAATAGCAAGAGATCAGTCATTATGCCAGAGCATGTACTGCTCATAAAAGAACTGTGAGCAGTAAACTGGCAACCACATCTTGGAGATGATTAACCCATCCCATAAAACATAGAATTTCTGTCCAATACCAGATGACATAAAGACTCAGGAAAGAGATTAGGAGAAAAAACACCCTATATAGCTATACAGAAAGGTAACTATCTTTTTAAAAAACAAGCATAGCTAAGGATATGATGAAGCTTTCCGTGATGACAAGATTAACGATAAGATAGCACGTCCTTTCCAGAGGGAAAAGACTGTATACAGGCTCGCTTGAAAATTCGGCTACAGAAGGACAGCATTGGCATGTCACAGGAGAAATGAAATATATGAGCTGGCCCGAATAATAGCTATCCAATCCGGCGATAAAAGGAGAACCAGGCTCGCTTGAGATGATTGTAACCGTCTTGCCGAGAGCGAAGAGCAGTTAAACTTAAGTCTGGCACGTTGTATGGTTCCATTATGAGCAGGTGCAATAAAACAGGACCTCCGGACAGAAAATTAGAAAACACTCAGGTCCGTGATAAGGTAATACAAAAAACTGGCTCGCTTGAAGATCATCAACAGGCTCGCTTGAGGCGGAATGAACAGATCAAATGACAATACGACATACAGTTCCAAGTTGAAAAACCTCAGGCTCGCTTGAAAGACAAAGGTAAGAAGAAAAAACCACATAGCGAAACCATTCTGTAGCATATAGAGGTGAGGATAAAACAGATAACAATAGTCAAAATAAGACAAAGGTAAGAAGAAAAAACCACATAGCGAAACCATTCTGTAGCATATAGAGGTGAGGATAAAACAGATAACAATAGTCAAAATAGTAAGAGGAAGGATATCATGAAAAGGAGCAGAAACGATTCCAAGTGAAGAACCAAAGGAAAAAAGTGCCCAAAAGGAGATACAGAGAAAACATTTAGCTCATGGAATGGGTATGGATGACTCCTCAATCAGCATCCCATCTCTGATGTGTTCGACCCTCATTTACCAATGCGTGGAGCGGCTTGGTTTGATCACAAGGAAATTGGTGAGTTTGGTATGGGTATTGAAACAAGCAACATAAATCAAAGAAGAAAGCAATACAATTTGGGTATGGATGACTCCTCAATCAGCATCCCATCTCTGATGTGTTCGACCCTCATTTACCAATGCGTGGAGCGGCTTGGTTTGATCACAAGGAAATTGGTGAGTTTGGTATGGGTATTGAAACAAGCAACATAAATCAAAGAAGAAAGCAATACAATTTGGGTATGGATGACTCCTCAATCAGCATCCCATCTCTGATGTGTTCGACCCTCATTTACCAATGCGTGGAGCGGCTTGGTTTGATCACAAGGAAATTGGTGAGTTTGGTATGGGTATTGAAACAAGCAACATAAATCAAAGAAGAAAGCAATACAATTTGGGTATGGATGACTCCTCAATCAGCATCCCATCTCTGATGTGTTCGACCCTCATTTACCAATGCGTGGAGCGGCTTGGTTTGATCACAAGGAAATTGGTGAGTTTGGTATGGGTATTGAAACAAGCAACATAAATCAAAGAAGAAAGCAATACAATTGCTATTAGTGGGACTAAAATTACCAGTAATAAAGCATGTCCTTTCTTTGAAGAACACGATCGGACCTCAAGCAAAGCTGGATCACCACAGAGATTGGAATCGTTGAGAAAACTATCTTTAAAAGCCCTCACCTGGAAAGTTGAAGGAATTGAGCCAGACAAGTGGTTGCCTGATACGTTGAAAAGGGTCAACCTCAGATTCCCCAATTCAGGAGAAATAACCCCTTCCAGTAGATTGTTTGACAGGTCTAGAGAGTTTAAAATTGACATGGAGCCTAACCATGCAGGAATTTCTCCTGTCAACTGGTTGTTGGCAAGATTCAGTTCAGAGAGAACTGCCAATGACATTATCCCTTTTGGAATTTCCCCAGACATTAAATTGTGATCAAGCTGGAGGCTAGTGATGTTACACAAACCTGCAAGTTCATCAGGAAGAGGTCCCCTGAGTCTGTTATTGCTTGCACTAAAGTTGACAAGATTCCTGAGTTGTCCAATCTGTGAAGGAATGATTCCGCTGAACAGATTGTTGGAGATCTGTAACCATTTCAGCTTCTTTGCCCAGCCAATCTCATCAGGAATCTGGCCTTCAAACATATTATTAAAGAGCTTCAATTCGATAAGATTTTGAGAGCTCCATAATGCCAGAGGAACCTCACCACTTAGCTGGTTTTCATAGAGCTGTGCGTATTGCAGACTGTTGCAAGAGTCTACGGACTGCAAGCTCCCATTGAAATTGTTTGAAAATATAATCAACGCGTAAAGATTTCTTCCCTCACATAGATGTGTAGGCAGGGGTCCCCTGAAATTGTTCTCTGAAACATCAACGAGCCAAAGATCAGAATGTGTACCCAAATTCTGTGGCAGCTGCCCAGTAAGCTTGTTATTGCTGAGATCCAAGTATGTCAGGTTAACAAGCATTCCTAGCTGCGCAGGGACGGACCCCGTGAGGTTGTTTTCCCACAAAGCCAAGGTTTCCAAATGCCTCAGATTTGCAATTGTTTCAGGGATTGTTCCATTCAGCTGATTAGTTGAAAAGTCCATAGATTTTATGCTCCTCAGCCCGTCAATATTATGCGGGATTTCTCCAGACAGCTGGTTTTCCCAAAGATCTAGTTGTGCAATCTTGGACAACCTCATCAAACTTGCGGGAATGTTGCCAGATAGATGATTGTGAGCGAAATCCAAGCTCTCCAGCTCTGTCAAATTGCCGAGAAAAGCAGGAATTGAACCAGTCAGCAGATTAGCATGCAGCCACAATGTCTCCAGGTTCAATAACATGCCGAAGCCTGGAGGAATATCTCCTGAAAAATTGTTATACCCCAAATTCAAATGACGCAACTCACCCAGTGCAGAGATGTTGTGCGGCAAGCTTCCCAGGAACAGGTTCTCTGACAAATCTAACATCTGCAAATGCTTGCAAGCCAACAATCCATTGGGAAATGGACCTCCGAAATCGTTGGATTGCAGTACCAAATCTGTCAAATTGTGAAGACCACATATAGTAGGAGTCAACCTTCCTGCAATGGAAGCGTTGGAGACATTAAGTTTAGTAACTACATTGAACCCATTGTTACAAAATACTCCTTTCCAACCACATGGATTTTCATCAGAGGAGTTCCAGTTACTCAAAACATTATGTTTGTCAATCCAATCCATCTCTTTTATTTGCAGCAGGATTTTCCCTTCGTCAGAGATGGCATTGCATGAAAGAAGCTGAAATAGGAAGAGACCGAGGATAAAGAAGAGGAGCGTTCTGAGAATTTTGGATTCGAAAGAGAGGCTCACCATGGTTGCTTGGTGTTTTAATTTGGCTTGGCTTCCCTTATATATATATAAACACACCTTGAGATATGTGTGGTGAAGCCTGAGAGTGATGGCAATGGACAAATTACATACCAAAACAAATTCAGATAAACTGGAGATATGTGGTTGAAACGAAGTCCTGACAAACAAATGTAAACGACTGTATCAACATGTGAATTTGATACGTTAAAAATGAGAACCTCTGTTTTCTACATATCATCATACTTATTTGGACTAACCGTCTATATTTATCTTTATTATGAAGACTAAGTTAAAAGTATCAAAACCGTCATACTTATTTTGACTAACAGTATATATTTATCTTTATTATGAGTAGCCAAATTAAAAGTATCAATATGTGATTTTCATAGGTTAAAAAGAGAGCATAGGTTTTCTACATAGCATCATATATGCTATACTTATTTGGACTAACGGTCTATATTTATCTTTATTATGAATATCAAAGTTATAATGATAATTTTACTTTTATAATGATTAGAAGATTATAATAAAAAATATTTTTAAAAGTAATATTATGTAATATGTTATTACATAATATTATATCTATCACACTTCTAATTTTCTTGATTTATTGAGTTAATTGATCTATAGTGATTTTGGATCGTTTCTTTCTCTTGTCTTTGATCATAGAAATAAGATTTTGAAAAATCAAACTTAGATTCCTTTACATCATCATCATCATCATCATCATCACTGTCTTTACATCTTGTACTTTGGATAAGAATAAAATGATATTTATTAGATAAAATAGAAAAGTAATAAACAAATCATTGATTTAATCAAGGGGTTAAATTTGACCGGTCTGCTACCCATCATAGAATTTTTCTATGACGATCTTATTTTTAAACAACTCTTCATATCACTTTTAGTATTTCCTTTTACTAGTTTCATCTACAAATATTGAAGTAAGTTTCAATTTTAATTAGATTTATTTTTCAGAAAATATAACATTTTAGTTTAAATTTCAATAAAATTTTGCTAAAATGATATTTAACATGTTGATATTAGATATTGTCAATAAAGGTATTCAAACGAAAGTAAAGGCCAATTGAACTTACTAAAGTTAAGATGAATCCTTTCCTAGAGAAGAGTCTGCTACTTAGGATTTTCCCTTCTTCATAGATGGCATTGCAAGAAAGAAGAACTAGCGAGAAATTGAAGATAAAGAAGAGGAGCGATTTGAGATATTTGAAATCTAAAGCGAAAGTGACCATGGTTGTTTGGTGTTTTGAAAGTATTCATAATCCTATCTAGAAGTGTGTGTTGAAGCCTCAGAGTAAAATTGTCTGCAATGGACAAATTACTTACCAAAACAAATTGAGAAAAACTAGAGATATGTGGTTGAACCAAATTCCTTACAAAAACAAATGTAAATGACTCTGTAAAAATATCACTATGTGATTTTGATATGTTATATGTTTTCTATATACCCTCATACTTTTGATATGTTATATGTTTTTTACATACCATTATATTTATTTGAATTAACAGTCTATATTTATCTTCACTATGATTATTAAAGTTATAATGAAAATTATTTATAAAATAGCTTATTTTTACAATGATTATCAAGATTATAATAAAAAATATTTATAAAAACATTTTTAAAAAATAACATTTTGTAATATGTTAATTATTCTCTTTACATATGATATTTATTAGATAGAATAGAAAAATAATATACAAATCAATGATCATTGATTTACTCTATAATGCTTAGCATTTATATATTAAACACTATAAAATTATTAAAAAAAATATCAAACATTTAAAATATATATATAGTATGATTATCAAAATTATATTATGAAATATAAAATAACATATATTTGATTTTAAATATAAAATAATCCATCCAATTTTAATAGCATATTAATTTTTATTGAGTAGTTATTTTATATATATATATATATATATATATATATAATTTAATATATATTAAAATAAATATATAAAATACGCATATCTAATTTTTAAGTTCTTAAAATTGACCAACATTTAAGTTCTTAACTTTAATATTTGTTTATTTAGACCAACATTTTAATTTATCAAAATTATAATAAAAAATATTAAATAAAAATATATATATTTTAATTTTAATAATTATATTTTCAAAATGATATATTAAATTCTAATTCATCATTTACTAATCTTCATTATATTTGAAAATCTTCAAATCTTGATGTTATAGTGCATATATTCATTTTTTTTAAATAAATAATTAGTATGTATGAAAATATTTAAAATATTTCTTTATTATAAATCATCTATTACATTTTTGCAAGTTTTCAATTTTCTTATTTTGATCTAACCTGCATTTTTTTTTCATATATATATTTTTTAAGAAATCCTCTTAATCCTTTAAGTCTACACACTATTTTTACAAGTCTTTAGTAATCATGTGCAAAGAATATCTATATTCCTTTAAGTCCACATACTACTTTTATAAGTCTTCAGTAATCATGTGCAAGAAATATTTATATAACTTTCATGAGTCTTTAGTTTATTTTATTTTACCCAA
Source organism: Pinus albicaulis (assembly GCA_034641835.2). Taxonomy (NCBI): domain Eukaryota; kingdom Viridiplantae; phylum Streptophyta; class Pinopsida; order Pinales; family Pinaceae; genus Pinus; species Pinus albicaulis. Next base: position 1,053,017,213 of record CM076580.1, read on the forward strand.
TGTCCTTTAAGTCCACACACTACTTTTACAAGTCTTCACTAATCATGTGCAAAAAATATTTATATAACTTTCATGAGTCTTTAGTTTACTTTATTTTACCCAATGAGTGTGTTGGCTCCCTGTGATTTGCAAAGAATGGCAAGAACAAAAACTGCAGGGGCCACATCAGAACCACTTTGGAATCCTAGGACCTAGCCTTCCTGGATTCAGAGAGGGATCTCTATATAAAGTATTTTAATTGATATATCTTTGTGTTCTTTGTTTTAAGATATTAGGCTAGTTATGAAGTTCTAAATTTTTGGTTGAATTAAATGATAGATTGAAGGATCAATGGTGTGACTGATTGAGGGAAATAGACTGTAAGAAACATCAATCCATTGGGTAATGGAGTCATAAAAGGATTTAATTTGTCATCAACTTTGCAAGGGATTTCATAGGGCAAGCTAATTATATCAAATGGATTCTTTAGATTAAGTTGTGATATGAAACATTAATAAGTTGTGAAGGCAGTAAAGCTATAGTTAGTTAAGAATCTTCAAGCTCTACTTAGACAAGAAAAATCCTTTTAAGGTAACTGTTTGGAGGAAGCCAAAGGACAGGGCAAACCATAAATCTCACTGGACAAACCTTTAATAAGCAACCTTTCAGACAACAATCTAGCAATCAACAGACTACTTTCAGATAAAAAAAACATATAAGAAAACAACAAGAGTGGTCTAAGATCAAACAGAAATAATCTAATCTGCTTTTGACAACTCTCAAAGACTCTTCAAAGCAACATTTTAGGGCAGACCAAAGAGCAGGGCATACCATAAACCTCACTAGTTTAGACTCTAATAAGTGTACTTCAAAGAAAGATCCCAAAAGCAATATCTCAAGTCTTACTCAAAGGAACATGGGCTCACCATAATTTCCTTGGTTTCACTCTATTGAATCATTTCCAAGATAACAAGCTAGATGTAAGTAGAAGGCAATTAAGAATCTTCTAATCAGACCTTGCAGAAGAAAACATAAACATAAAGAATACAGACAGAAATAGGGTGCTGAAACAACAAATCCTAATCCAAAACTTCTGCTTCTTTATCAGAGAAAGATGAACATAATGAAAACATAAGGAGAAACAATAACAATTAGGAAAACTTCACCATTGATATAGCTCAAGGATCCTATGAACATGCTTGTATTATTGATGATCAAACCAATTACATCACTCCATGTACAATAGCTCTCTGCAACTCAGAGCTTTCTTTGGTTCAGTCTAGCATTCCTCAACTAGCCTAGCAGTAGAAATCAGTCCAATAAACATCAAGTAACCAACATTTGAAATGAAGCTCATATGCCATATTTATATGCGAAATGAGGAGGTGTTGCTAACCTAGGGTGTTTAAATGTTATTTATTACAGAGTTAATGATTTTTGACCTTTGAGACCATGCAAGGCCCAAGGCAAAAATATCTGAAAGAATTACTCTGAAATAATAACTTCTGAGTTATTTTAGTTGAAATTTTTGACTTTTAAGGCTTAGTAATAACTTTGTAATAATTGCCGAGCCGCTTCAAAAATATCGCTGACTGTGTAATAACTTTCTGATGCCTTTATTGAAAATAATGCTTGTAGGTGGCAATTTTGTCTTTAAAGGAGTAATTGCCTCTTTGCTTGAGTTATCCAAAGTTTGTCTTTGGGTAATCTGTCTTTATTTCATTCATCAAACCTTTGTATTAGGCCTCTAACCTTGATTTAGCTTTAATAATCTCCATCATTGTCTTTTTGCTTGTTTCTACTTTATAACTGCTTGATTCCTTTATCCTTTATCTTTAATCACTGACTTTTCATCTTTAAACACTGTTTAAAGGGGTAATTTTCTGTTTTGTCCTTTAATCTTTAATTATCCCTCTAATCTTCCTGTTCTTCATTTCTTCTTTGCTTCTCTGTCTGTATCTATTCTTCGTGTGCATGCAGGTTTCTTCATGGCAGAAGGGCTTATAACCCATCGATGATCATGATACATCGATGGGTTAATTCTTTTTTGTAAATCCTTGGCCCTTTAATATATTTCTTGCATCTAGATCGTCATCCAGAGGTTTTTCATCATTTAAAATGCCTCTTTGGGCTTTGGCCGCCATTAAACCTGTAACATACAAACAAATATTAATTTAAAACCTGCGGGATGGGGTAAACTGCAATTTTTTAGGGTTTTTGACTTGTCAGAAAGCGTTAACAGAGGAAAAAATGGCACAGGGGCATGGTTCCGAGGCGAAATCATGAAGAAATTTGAATGGGGGCGCAAAAAATTGTATTTGGCGCGCAGAGGGAAAAGGCGGTTTTGTAAAACCACCATGGTTTATCATGCAGGTAATTGGTGGTAAATGGTTTTGGCCTGGAACAACGTGATACCACAAACTGGCCGCCACATGTCCTGGGCTAAACTACCCATTTTGCGCGGATTGGGGGCGTTATCCTTCGGCAATGAAAACCACGCGATATGTATTTCCGATCGTCAGATCTCGATGAGCGAGATCGACGGTGCGGGTGGAGCCCGAGGATGGGACGTGGGATTGGTGGAGGGGAAGTGAAGTACAGGTGGCGGATGATGATTGGGGCATGGGATTTGAGTGGAAGGTGGGGCCGGGTGGTGACGTGAGCAATTTCGTCGGGTAGAGGGGCTAGGTTATATGCAGGATTTTGTTATGTGCGGGGGGAGGACGGATGTCAGCCGTTGGATCGGGGGAGTGGGTCTCCGATCAAAGGTCCAAGTGATCCGGGAGATAAAAAAGGGGCGGAATGAAATGAAGGGGCAAAGGCATTGTTTGCATGGGGGAAGGGGCTTAAGAACGAGCGAAGGGAATGGTCCCATGGAGGTAGAGGGGACCAGGTGTTGGGGCCCTTGTTTTGGATTAGTTTTTGAAATCTTGGCTAAGACATTTTGAATTTTGAACTTTTTGAGTTGCGGTATGAATACACATGGCAACCGCGACCGCGCCACAACTACCAGGATTCGCGGAGCTATCAAGGTAGCGCGGAAGCATGCGATAGCTGGAGATAGAACAGGAACAAGTACAGATGAAGGAAACACACAGCAGAAGACAGAAAGTGGAACACGCAGATAACAGGAGAGAAGCCGAGAGAAGCTGAAGTAAAGTCACAGAGGAACTGATAGTCGCGAGAGCGGGTGAATAAATAACAGTCACCCGGCTGAAAAGAGAGGATGCTGAAGAGGTTGCGAGGCTCGTGACAGAGGAAGACGCACAGAGCGACTGCAGGAAGAAGCATGCATGACCTTCCTATGGTTCTTCTTCTTCTCTATTCTACCTTTCTGTTCCGAAGACCATCTGTACCAGATTTGTAAGCTATCATTGAGAATGCCATGTAATCATGTGTTTGGCCAAGAGATTAATACAATGGAAGGTTTTTGTCTCAATAAGATGTTTACGTGCTTGTAATGTGTTTATGCTGGTTTAAAATTTTATTTGCAAATGTTTGAATCCTTATTAAGTGATCTTGCGTATATAACTCTGTATATGTAATCGATGCACTGTCCTTCATGAGTTGCGAATTTGTTCCTTGCCATTGATCTCATCCCCTTCTGCATGTGGTTGCGGCACGCCTCAGGTGAGACTCACTGCTCTCCGGAGCATGGTGAAAATGCCGGCGTGTTCCTAGACTACATCGGACCCCTTTGTTGGCCACAACTCTTGAACCTGGGTCTTGTCCGCGAGACCTGACTTCTCGCCAACAAATGGTTCCGTTGCCGGGACCTGCATGTTCTGAGGGGACCTAGATCATGGTATCGAGGATTTTTGAAGGAGAGATACGGCGATGGTGGGATGATCATCTTGACCAGTTCATTTCTCAGCAAGCAGAGCTGACCAAGAAAAAGGAGGCGACGATCAAGGAGCTTGTTCTTTTCTCTGACTCAGCCAGTGATACATACGAAATTTTCTGGGGAAGGTTCCCAACGGACCTTTACAATTGGTTGCGGAGATTGCGAGCGAAGGTGCCTCAAGAGAGCTCGCGGAAGATAAACCGCAGGTGGGCGCACGAAGATCTGGTGGCACTGCATCGGGTAGACACTGAACTAACTCGTGCGGTGGATTTTTGGGTAAGGACCACGTTGGAAGGATACACTGTGGAGTTTGCTGCTGAGTGCTATCAATCCTTCTCGAAAGTCGAGGCTGTTGTCCACTCAGGGCTAAGAGGGAAGCTGTTGAAGGAGATTCCGCTATGGATCAAAGCCCTGATGGTGGACGAAGGGTTGATTGAATTCCACAAACCGAGTATGGAAGCGTAAACCTCCCGTACTGGGGGAAGGGTTGAGGGGATCGATGCTGTGTAGAATGTGAAAGTGGGGAGCGGGGAATGGATGTTGAGGCCGCATGCAAGTTGCGGGAGCGACGTGCGCATCGGTGGGCACAGATCGCCGATAGGTGGCGAAGAAGGGTGATGCGAGATTTGAAGAGAAGGGAGATCGAGAGGAAAAATTAGAAGGAGGCGCCTCAGAGGACAGGAAATATGGGTTTGGATACTCGAGAAGAAGACGGGACAGCGGTGGAAGTACAATGGGTGCATGGGAGCCCAGCGACGCGAGAAAGAGAGATAATGACTAGCAAAGATAATGGAAAGATGCGGCCTGAAGAGAGTTCCGATGACGAATGGCACGGCGTGATGCAACGGATGTTTCAAGATCAGACGACACCCACCCCTCCAGGCAGCCCTACTTCCCACCTTCTGCATGGCTAGGATCCCGACCTTCCCTTGGTACTGTATTAACCTTTAAGTAATATTTTTATTCAGTTACAAGCATTTAGTCGGTCATACGATAATTCATCAGTGTCAGTAACGTCCGGTAACAGCAGCGTTACTAGTAGTGGTATTTTTCCTAGTGGGACCGTTACGCAACCAGGACCTAGAGGCTTTATCCTGGTTAATTCTCCGCAAGCACACATGGCTGGATCTTTCACCCGGTATCCAGAGTTCTCTGGCCGGGGCAATGATGATGTAGAGCAACACTGGTACCTGTGCGAAGCCATCTGGAGGGCTCGCCAGATGCCAGATGCAGGGAAGTTAATAGAATTCCAAACCACGCTCAGAGAGAGGGCTCTGCGATGGTTTATCAAGTGGTCTGAGGCTCATCCTAACCCCGTAATTGCGGACGTGAAGCGGGATTTTGTCCGCGAATTCAAGCTTCCCCAGACAGACCAGCAGGGCCTGTCAGAGCTGTGGGAAATTAAGCAGAAGGAAGGTGAGACCGCGTGGGAGTTGATGCGGCGATTCAAGGACGCGATCGGGAAACTTAGCTACCCGATCGATCCAAACCACCAGAGGGACTGGTTCATCAAGGCTCTGCTTCCCTTGACACGAACCCCTCTCACTCAGCAGAAGATTGATAATCTGCAGGACGCTTTGGAGCAGGCCATGAAGATTGAAGCCATGGCAGGCTACCCCCAGGAATATAGGGGGGGGGGGGCGGCCCCGCAAGATCCTTCTTTGATAGGGTTGCAACACCAGATCGCCAGCTTGACTGAAAAGCTCAAGGAGCTTTAGCCAGTGAGACCAGCGCGACCGAATGTTTGGTGTACTCATTGCCTGGTCGAGGGCCACGTCACAACCGAGTGTCCTCGATTGTGCGGCGTAGGAGCAGGACCCTCGGTCGCAGCAATCCAGGGGGGTCCACCACCAGGGGGTGGCGCGCCGATGAACCCGCAGGGAGTCTACCAGCCGCAACAGACTTACGCGAGGTTCCCACCGCAACCGGGTTCCTCCACCACAGAGTACTACGAGATTTGCCGGACGCTGGGGCATCCTCCTCGGATGTGCCCGATATTACAGAAGTACTCCACGGTCCCGAATAATGTGTACTGCGAATTTTGTGTTTCCACGACTCACAACACCGAGCAGTGCAGGGTGCTCGATGCACTTGCGGATCGATTGGATCGTCCCTCCTACAGAGTGAACGAGGCTCCAAGGGGAAGAGGCGGCGGCATGCGGGGAGGCCGCACAGGCGGACGCGGCTCGGTAAAATGTTACAACTGTGACCAGGAGGGTCACGTGGCTCGAGAATTTCCCCTTCCGCGACGACCCTGGTGTTCCCAGTGCCGGGTCAACGCCCACGCTACAGAAGACTGTCCGGAGCTCATCAAGAAGTGGGAAGAACGGGCGAGGCAGAGGGGAGCGAATCTGATAAACTCAGAGCCGCGAGGGACCGCAACCCCAGACTTGCAGAACGTCGCAATCGTGACGAGGGGCGGAAAGAAGACTGGAGAGGATGCCCACGGGAAGGAGCCAGCACGAGTGGTTCGACCGACATCCTCGAAGAAGTTGATCAGGCCCGAAGTCCAGAAGAAGTATTTCCAGGAGGCAGTTGAGGCGTTCGCCCAGTTGTGGAACGAGGGAGGTTTGGAGGAGCCCATGTTGCCGGAATCTGGTGCGCAGAACATCGCAGGTATTGTGGTCGAGGATTGGCTCCGGCTATTCCTCAGGATTGTTGACAACGCTGCGCTGCGGCAGCAGCTCAAGCATGCTTTGGAAGGAGCACTGCAGGGGCGCACAAAACTTGGAGACTCGGTGAACGCTGCCCCTCAATACGTGCAGCGCGTCAAGCGAAACAAGCAACGAACAGGCAAAGAATTCCGGCTTAATACACAGGTCGCGGGATTCCAAATCAGCGACACCATGTTGGATTTGGGGTCCGACGTCAACATTCTGCCACGAAAGACATGGGAGGCTCTTGGAAGGCCACGGCTAGCCTACTCACCAATCCAACTCAGGATGGCGAACTAGTACTGCATTCTGCCAATCGGCCGGCTCGAGGGTGTCGAGGTCGACGTTGCGGGGGTGAAGACATACACCGATTTTGAGGTTATTGATATCATGGGCGACAAGGATCCCTATCCTGCCTTACTCGGCATTGATTGGGCTTTTGAGAATTACGCCATCATCGACCTTAAGAAGGAGCTGATGATCTTTGAGGATGGGGAGGTACGGGTCACCCAGCCTCTCGACCCGTATCAGGACCCGCGATATACGGAAACAGTGGACAATCGGGAGGATGCTCAGATGATGGACCACCTTTATCAGATGACCGCAGGAAAGCGAGACGATTATATTAACTCGACCGCGACTGGCTCTGTCAGTTGGCGGAGTGTGCAGAGCTCGGAGCTCGGATCCGAACTCGCTTGGGAAGACTGGCAGCAAGGGGGGTATGAGACCACCACACGGAGATGTGCTTCCATTGCTCAAGTCCGATGGGTAGGGACTGAGATCCGCGGATATCCCACCTTGTCGAACATGCAAGCAGTCAATACTTTTATCACCAAGGTGGAAGACTTGGTCCCAGCTGAAAGCCGGATATCACTTTTGGATGTGGCCTTGCAATCCATGTCGGCCCGATGGTGGAAAAATCACCGCAACGCTCTATTGCGATGGGAGTGCGTGGCGGATGCTCTGCGGGCACGCTTTAAAGAGGACGAAGGACCCTGCAGTACGCTTAAGTATCATGGAACTTCCGACCCGCGACACCATTTGCGGGCCTGTGAGGAATAATGGCGTAACACCCGGTACCCTGAGGAGCTGTGGGTCCACAGGTTTATCCACTCCCTGGGCACAATTCCCCAGGCCTGGTACCTGGAGGAAGAGTGGAAATGGGGAACCCGCTCTTGGCAGGCAGTCACGGAAAAGTTTGTTCGGTGCTTCTTGTTCGAAGGGGAGACGACGCAGGAGTCTCAGGCACTACAGGCAATCAAGGAGGTCCTGTTTTTCCGCCCTCCCGAGCCCGATGGGGGACCGGATGTGTCACGACCTGAGGTCAGGCGCGAATTGGTTTGCCACCAGATTGACGACGATCCGGATGACAATAGTCTGGAGGACCTCAGGCATCTCTATTTTGACGAAAGGGAAGGCGAGCGGAGCATCAGTGAAGAGCCGACGACTGAAGGAGTCCATTTACAGCCACTAAAGACAAAGAAGCTAAACATTGGAACAGACGAGAAACCCAAGCTCGCAACGGTGGGAGACTACTGGGACGAGGAAACAACAAAAGAAATTTTCAGCCTCCTTCGGGAATATGAAGACTTATTCCCGTCCTCAGTTGCGGACCTGAAGGGGATCAAGGGGGACCTGGGCGAAATGCGCATCGCGCTGAAACCGGGGGCCAGGCCGGTGAAGCACCGCCCCTACCGGCTGAACCCACGTATCAAAGAAAAGGTCAAGATGGAGATCGACAAGATGCTGGCTGCAGGTCTTATCTTCCCAGTAGAAGAAGCAGAGTGGGTGAGTCCCATTGTCATCCAGAACAAGAAGGACAAAGCATAGATATGTGTCTGTGTAGACTACCGGAGCCTGAACAACGCCTGCATCCATGATCTGTTTCCCACTCCTTTCAGCGATGAAGTTTTAGACCATGTTGTGGGAAATGAAGCTTATTCATTCACTGATGGGTTTTCGGGTTACCATCAGGTGCGCATCGCCGAGGAAGACAAAGCAAAGACGACATTCACCACTGAGTGGGGATCATTTGCATACCACGTTATGCCGTTTGGTCTGAAGAACTCACCGGCTGTGTTTTCCTGGATTGTCATTGCTGCTTTCCGGGAGTACATTCACAAGTTCTTGGAGGTCTACATGGATGACTGGACCGTCTACATCCTGTTAAAGAAACACGCCTCCCTGTTGCGTATTATGTTTGACCGGTGTCGTCAGCTGCAGATTTCCTTGAACTTGAAAAATGTATTTTTGCAGTTCCATTCGACACACTCTTGGGCCACGTGGTGTGCAAGCAAGGGGTCTGCGTTGATCCCACTAAGGTCGCGGTCATCGTCCACATGGAGGCCCCCGAGACCGTGAAGCAGTTGCGGGCACTGCTCGGGCACACAGGATATTACAGGCGGTTTATTCGCAACTACGCAAAAATTACGGCCCCTTTGGAGAAACTGTTGCAGAAGTCAGAAGTGTTCCAGTGGACGGCGGAGTGCAGGAAGGCACTTGACACATTGAAGGAGAAGTTGGCGACGACACCCATACTTGTGCATCCTGACTGGGATAAGCAGTTCCATGTGCATATTGATGCGTCCGGTATTGCACTCGGGGCGGTATTGGCACAACTCGGGGAGACGACAGTTGACCACCCCGTATACTTCGCCAGTCGTCGGTTATCGAATACGGAGAAGAATTACACCACGACCGAGCAGGAGGCGTTGGCGATGGTGTACTCTCTCCAGAAGTTCTGCCACTATCTTCTGGGCGGCAAATTCACATTCTTCACGGACCATTTTGCATTGAAGTATCTGGTGAATAAGCCTGTGTTGGAAGGACGGATCTGTCGCTGGCTTCTACTTTTCCAGGAATTCATGTTTGAGGTGATTGTCAAGCCCGACAGGTTGAATGTTGGTCCCGATCATTTATCTAGGTTGGAGACGGGAGAGAATGAAGGCTCGTTGGACGATCAGCTGCCGGATGCCGACCTCTTCCGAGTAGAAGCAGTACCAGATTACTTGGCTGACATTGCCACTTATCTGACTACGGGAAAATGCCCTCAGGATTACACCCCGCTCCAGAAACGCCACCTGGTTGTCCGGGCGGCCGACTACCAATTGATCGCGGGGCAGCGATACAAACTGGGCCTTGATGAGGTGTTGCGCAGATGCGTTCTTGACCACGAATGGGAAGCGATGATGTGGGAATGTCACAGTGGTGTTGTGGGAGGGCATGTAGGTGCAAAACCCACCGCAAGGAAGGTGCTCCAAGCTGGCCTGTGGTGGCCGACGGTACATGCTGACTGTAAGGCCTATGTGAAGCGCTGCGATGTTTGCTAGCGGACGGGAAGGCCTTCGCACCGGGACGAGCTTCCACTACACCCAGTGCATGTGTTGCGGCCGTTCGAAAAGTGGGCTATTGATTTCGTAGGTCCCATCGCCCCAGTCGCTAGACACTCCAAGGCCTGGTACATCATTACCGCCACAGATTACCTCACCCGGTGGGCTGAGGCAGCAGCGGTACGCGACTGCTCGGCAGAGATCGCCGCCTGGTTCATTTTTGAACACATCATCAGCCGGTTTGGCTGTCCACGGAGCTTGACCAGCGATCAGGGTACATATTTCATTAATGCCACGGTCAAATCACTATTGGACACATTTATGATTCAGCATCATAAAAGCAGCCCATACCACCCGCAGGCCAATGGTACTGTGGAAGCATTCAACAAGATTCTCGAAAAGGGCTTGACTAAAATTTGCAATGCTCAGCGCGATGATTGGGACGAGCGTCTCCCAGCAGCATTGTGGGCCTACCGGACCACGGTGAAGCGGTTGACTAACCAGACACCATTCCAGTTGGTGTATGGCCGGGAAGCTGTGCTTCCCTCCAAGTTCACTATACCCAGTCTTTTGATCACAACGTCTCTTCAGTTCTCAGAAGAGGAGTCACTTCGGGAATGCCTCCAGGAGCTACAGGAGCTGGATGAGGCCCGATTCCTGGCGGAATTCCACCAGAAGGTTTAGAAGGCCAGGCAGAAAGCGTGGCACGACCGCCACATCAAAACCAAAGCCTTCCAAGTTGGCGGCAAAGTTCTCTTATATGATAGTCGGTTCCAGAAGTTTCCAGGTAAGCTCCAGATGCACTGGTTGGGACCCTACTTTGTCATCGAGATCCGCGACTCAGGAGCTGTTCGGTTGGCACAGCTGGACGGTATAGTTCTCCCTGGGTGGGTGAATGGCGCACGCCTGAAACCCTACCAGGAATAGGTACCTTTCACTTCTCATCAATAACTCTCGCAACCGAGAGAACCCGTAGAGTAGCTTAGTCGAATAACTCTCCCGCAACCGGGATGAGCATAAGGAGTCTTTTCCATTCATAGGTAGTCTGTCAAATAACCGGTCAGTTGCGGATACATCCCCGCAACCGACTGTGGTCGGGGCAGACCAGTCCAGCGTGTCGTCCTTGTAGGATCCATCCCCGTGCCAGTGTCAGTCCAGGTCATTTTCGTCAGTCCGTAGGATCGCTCAGATTTGCATCATAAATTACCATAAGTAGATAGTAATCATACCGTAATCATTTTCCATCACCCGCAGTTCCCTCAGCCGTCGCGTCCGCCCATCTCCCTATGACGCCGTCAACAACTGTCAGATTACACACAGGCATGCGATTGATCGCACGATTATCGCAAGAAAGAAGGATAGCAAGAATTAATTGTCGTTATGGAGTCTCATCAACTCCGCTCGTGCCAGTGGATGACATAACTTGCATGGAGACCAACAGCACGAGAATGACGGACCAGTTCAATTTGGAAACTGCAGCGACTCCAGAACAGTTGCAGCCTCAAAGCGCACCGCGCCCAGAATGAAACTCCAGAAGAATTCTCCAAGTTTACCAGCGCCGCGCCAAGATGCCGAGGGCTCTCTTATCCGTTCCTGAACCAGTGTTGGACAGCCGAATCCACCGCATAGAGTCGCTGGTTGGCAAGTATGACAATGCAGCGATGATGGACGCCAACCTGTTCGACCCAGCTGAATTCCCCCACCTTCATTGGCAGACCTACATGGAGCATCATTACACACCAGGCAACAGCTCCAACATCCGAATGCGTCAGGAATACAGGGGCCTCCAGCAGTCGTCCTTGATGAATTTAAGGACTCTTCCAGTTTTTGGAACTACAGGACCGGCCCTGCAATGCACCCAGTTCCTCCTCAGTCGAATACAGAACGGGTCCCTGTGGCTCAATGAGGAAATCCCAATTCATGCCGAAGACATTCATCGGCTTATAGGGCTGTCTCAAAATGGTGCAGATGTCTTCGCTGCCGGCCAGACATCCTCCAAGCGCGCCCGAAAGTCGGGTGACACAGACCTGTACACCAAGTATGGCACCCGCCGGGGGGGGGGGGAAGGTGCCAAAATTGATTTGATTAATAAGCCATAAATTTGGTTCGCTTGCTACCTCATAGCTAGCAAGACGATGCGGCACTACACTAAGGGAGAGTGCACCTTGGACACAATCTCCATTGCGGAGCACTGTATCCAGGGCGTCAGGCTGAATTGGTGTTCTTTCGTGCTAAAAGAACTCTTCGCAGCCTGCGAAGAGAACTACAAGCGCACCACCAGTTTCATTTACGGTTACTTGATTTCAGCTTTCGCCATGTGGAAATGGCAGACTCCTCCTGTCCGGATGCCGGCAGAGACTACCGCGAGCCAGCCTCTCGCGATGAAGTTCACCCCATGGCAGGTGTCCTTTGACCCCAGCACCAAACAGGTGAACGCGGCAGCGTTTCGGGCGTGGTACGGGTTAATGACAGACGTGGTGGCTAACCAGCAACGGGTGCCCAGGCACCTGTTGGATGAATATAGTGAGCAGGTATGGTTCGGGGTAAGCCACAGGCACACTTACCTCCACCCAACTTGCGTGTCGGAAGCCACCTTCCACATGGCGCCCCTCAGATTCCAGTTGAATGATGATACCTTCCACCGTGAGGTCTCTGCGTGGCCGGGGGTCACAAAGCACATCCGCGACGGGATCCCCCGATATAACTTCGAGCGGATGCTACCGGCGCAGCGGGGTCCTCACAGGTCGCGGCGGGACCTTCTTTGGATGCAGCCAGGCCCGCACATGAATTGCCCGAATCACTGGTTCCCATCGTACAACACTTAAACGCCTAGGTACGAAGTCTTAACGTGGTAACCCAAGTTGTTTCAAGTGGTGCCCCTTTGTTTCCCTCATTTTCTGAATTTCAGCTCGGTCGGTCTCTTGCTCCCTCCCATACCGCCCCTCTCACTTCTCCCATCCCCACCAACCTATTCACCTCTACCACCCCTATCATCACACCGATGGGCGAAACGGGCCCAGAACCTGATCCCTCAGACCCCCCTCCATCCAAGAGGGCCCGCATTGCTGTCACAGATCTAGTGGTGGATCTTACCGATGATGATCCACCATCCACTCCACTTCCAGGGGCATTGATTCCGGAGGAACCCCTGATCGATCCATCAGAGTTCCTCAACATTCGCCTCCCCCATACCCCTTTCACCCCGTCCACCGCTCCCTCCACCGGCCGACCACCTGCCACCTCCTCTGCGCCATCAAACTCATCGGCCACTATATCAGATCCTATCATCCAGGAACTTTTCGGAGGAGACCACGGGGTCGAAGTCACCTCTAGTACTGAGGCCATAGTACCGCCGGTTGACCCTGTGGCCACACCCCAGGATCCTGTCTCCACTATATCTACCCGGCTGGCCACGGTTGGGGCTGATTCGGCTGACCCTCCCCCAGAGCAGACCACGCAGCAAGAGCGGTCGGAGTCCGATATGGCCACCTCAATGCAGCAGCAAACGCCGGTCCATCCTCCTGAGACCTCAAACCGATCAGTGGCCAGTGGCCAACCTTCGCAGGAACGGATGCCGGAGCAGGGCGCTCCCAGCACGACCAATGCAGAACCATGGGGTACAGGGCAGCTGTACCTACTCATTCAGCGAGCGGCCCTAAAGGCCGAACAGATTCATTCAGAGCTGCAGCAACGGTGTACCGAGCAGCACAACCAGATCACAGCGCTTACTGAACAGCGCGATCGGCTGACTAGGGAGAAGACCTACCTACAGGAGCAGGTCACCATTGCTGCTCAGGCGTTCTTCGACTTATGGCCCGCTGCAAGAGCTCATTATGCCCCACTTCCTGACAATATAGCGGAGGATAGTGTAGCAGTCCAGGCTCACCACCTTCGGACTGCTTTCACTGATTTGTGCAGGGAGAATCAAGAACTCCAAGCGGCGTTAGCCGCACGGCCTACCCTTTCCAATCCACAGATTGTTTACTCCGAACAGGTGGCTGCCAAGCAGACTCAGGCAGCTTGTATGCAGGTAACTCTTCACTCCACCGCGGGCGAGGCTTACGCCCTCCTACGAAGTCTGCAAGAGTGCTCACTCGCTCTCACTATCAAAACGCAGCCTATCTCTGCCCAGCTGCAACAAATTTCCCGTGAAATTCAGGAGACCGCGGACCCAGCACGGTTAGATCAGCTCTATGCCCAGGCGGACGAGCTTGAAATTCAAATGCAACAGACTGAGGCCGACTCGACAGCGGCCAAACAGGTCATTCAGAAAATTCGTCCGCCCATTTGAGCCAGTGCCAAATCCATACAACAGCTGGATGCCAAGGCCGAGACCCAACTTGCTGCGATGTTCGGGGCTGTCCCGACGACTATAGAAGAGGCCGCCGCCACCCGGATCTCTGAAGAAGCAGACTTTCTCATGCAGGAATGGCAGCAAGCGGTGGCGGACTTCACCGGGCTTAAAGATACAGCGCTCCGCAGGGTCCCGGAGTTGGGGCCCTTGTTTGAACAATCGCATGGCGGAGCACAACAGGAAAGGGCGAGGGATGAAGGCACAGCAGAACAGGGCATGGGAGCCAGCGGGGCAATGGAGGTGGAGACTGTTATTTGTGATTGACTCGGGGACGAGTCAAGTAATTGTGGTCGGGGCCTATTGGGGCCCTTGTTTTGGATTAGTTTTTGAAATCTTGGCTAAGAAATTTTGAATTTTGACCTTTTTGAGTTGCGGTATGAATACACATGGTAACCGCGAACGCGCTGCAACTACCAGGAGTCGCGGAGCTATCAAGGTGGCGCGGAAGCATGCGATAGCTGGAGATAGAACAGGGACAAGTACAGATGAAGGAAACACACAACAGAAGACAGAAAGTGGAACACGCAGATAACAGGAGAGAAGCCGGGAGAAGCTGAAGTAAAGTCACAGAGGAACTGATAGTCGCGAGAGCGGGTGAATAAATAACAGTCACCCGGCTAAAAAGAGAGGATGCTGAAGAGGTTGCGAGGTTCGTGACAGAGGAAGACGCACAGAGCGACTGCAGGAAGAAGCATGCATGACCTTCCTATGGTTCTTCTTCTTCTCTATTCTACCTTTCTGTTCCGAAGACCATCTGTACCATATTTGTAAGCTATCATTGAGAATGCCATGTAATCATGTGTTTGGCCAAGAGATTAATACAATGGAAGATTGCTGTCTCAATAAGATGTGTATGTGCCTGTAATGTTTATGCTGGTTTAAAATTCTATTTGCGAATATCTGAATCTTATTAAGTGATCTTGCGTATATAACTCTATATATGTAATCGATGCACTGTCCTTCATGAGTTGCGAATTTTTTCCTTGCCATTGATCTCATCCCCTTCTGCATGTGGTTGCGGCACGCCTCGGGTGAGACGCACTGCTCTTCGGAGCAGGGTGAAAATGCCGGCGTGTTTCTAGACTACACCGGACCCCTTTGTTGGCCACAACTCTTGAACCTGGGTCTTGTCCGCGAGACCTGACTTCTCACCAACACCAGGGGTTGGGAAGGAGAAGGGCTTAGGAGAATAACGGAGGGTCGAGGTCAAGGGTCACATGGGTAGAAGGGGTTGGGGCTTAAGCCTTAAAGGGGCTTAAGGCCTATATACAAAAAAGTGGGTTTTTTACATAAAAAACAGAGTTTTTATAGAAAGTGAAAGGGTATGATAGGCTAAATAGTTAGGTTTTATCAATGAAAAAGGGGTTTTTCCATTGTTTAAGGGTTTTTATGAGTAAATGATGGACGAGGGGGAATTTTCGAGGGTTTTTAGAGGAAAAGGGAGAAGGATAAATGAGGGTGTGAGTAGAGGGCTGAATGAGGGAATTAGGCCCAAAAAATGGAGTTTCTTTTAGAGAAGCAGGGTGAAATTTTGAGGAGGCATAAAGATAGGAAATTTTAGTGAAAAATAATCAATTTAAGGATGATGAAGGCAGTGAGACTTCTAAATATAGCTAACAGGAAAATTATGCTATCTTTAGGTGCTTATAGGACATCCACAGTCATCTAGTGAAATCTGTAGAATACAGGAGGATAACAGTGGCTCCAGCTGGGGAGGGTAGCTCCTTTAGGAGGTGTCAAGAACCTCAGAAAATAGATCTCTGGAAGAAGTAGACCAGTGCCTTGATTTTCACCTTGATAGAGCTCCTTTAACTTGATGATTTATTGCTTTGGAGAAGTGATTTTCAGCAGCTGAATCATAGCACGATTAATTCCACTTCAACAATCTACCTACCCATCAGAATTGTTCTGACATTTTTTCTTCATTGGGTGCATTTGAATTATCCAACCCTTGACATCATTTTCTTTTGAAAACAGGAAACTAATAATTTCTACACTTATATCATCCAAGAGTTCAGATTAAACTGATGAACTCATTTATTTCTCTACCTAGTCTAACTATCTGTCAAGATTAAGCTGTATGACAGATATTTATTCTCTAATCTATAACAGAAAATTGAAAACATAACCAAATCAAGATTGTACAGTTTGATTTTTTATAGGCAAAGATACTTTGTACAAGTCTGCATACATAATTTATTTTGCAGAAAATTAATCACAAAATTTTGAGGGCTGATATTTGGAATTTGCTTTTTATCTCTCTCTTTCTTTCTTGGTTCAGATTTTGAGTTTTTGGGACCAAATTCTTTTCCTAATCTAATCTAATCCTACTGATAAGCCAAGTTTAGACAGTTTGGAAAATCCTCATTCACTAAACTATCAACAAAAAATTTAAAATATATTTAGTCATGATTAGGCTGTATGATTAAATAAGGCTTTTCTTCAAGTAGTGGCATTTGGACTTGCACACTTTCAGAACTTACTTTTTTTTGGCATGGGGTTGTACCTTTTCTTTTTCAACCCTCTTATTCTTTGTTTTTCTATTTTTCTATTTATTTTTCTTATCTTCTTCAACACAATGTTATATACAATGGATAAAGCTTTAAACTTAGGCCTCTCAATGGAAATAATGCTTGAGCATCTTGCCATTGACAGGACCTCCAAAAAGTTCTGTTCCATCTATCTCTTGTAAGAAAAATACATTGTTGCCTCTGCAATAATGGATAATATAGGAACCTTTCCACAGATTTTCAAACTTACCATGCTTTCCCTTGTCTTCTCTTCTTGAGTCCTATTTGAGCACTTTGTCACTGGTGCTGAAATCATTTGCTTTTGTCCTTTTGTCGAATAGCTTCTTGATGTTTTCTTGCACTAATTGTGTTCTATTGTAGACTTCCTCTTTTGTTTGCTGCAACTGTATGGTCTGATTTATCCTTCTCATCATGTCATTTTCTTCAGACTGTACTTCTTGGATCAGCTTCATGACTGGCACTCATAGGATTGTTGGAAAAAATGCATCTGTTCCATAAACTAGCTGGTAGGGAGACATTCCAATTGATTTCTTGCATGTTAACCTGTCTTCCCATAATGCATGTACTAGCTTCCTATGCCATGACTTTTGATTCCCTTCCAACAATTTCTTGATGATGTTAATCAAACGTTTGTTTGAGGATTCTTCCAACCCATTATCTTAAGGGTAATAAGCTGTGGAATGACCCAATGTGATCTGATATTTGTGGCAAAATTCTACCATCCTCTTGGATCTAAAGACAACAACATTATCAGTAATAACTTTTCTAGGACAACCAAATTTAGACAAAATATGGTTTTCAAGGAATTTGATGATGACTAGATCAGTGGAAGTTCTAGAGGGGATGGCCTCGATCCATTTTGTAAAGTAATTAGTTGCTGTGAGGATCCATTTATGTTGGGCAGATGAAGAAGGATGGATTTCCCCAATGAAGTCTAGGCCCCACTGTTGAAAATGAGCTTCAACAGAGATAGGATGCAGAGGTAAGGGTAAGAGTTTCCTTTTGCCTCCAAATATTTGAAATTTGTGGTAGGCAACTACCAATTTAAGTATATCTTGAAAGAGGGTGGGCCAATAGTAACTAGCTCTACGGATTTTGTTGATAGTTGTTTTCCAATAGAGGTGGCCTCCACATTCTCCTTCATGAAATTCATGCTTGATCTTCTTTGCACCATTCTCAGGAAAAAATTTAAGTAGCATTTTTCCAATATAACCATTTATCTATAATGCAACAACTTACAACTTTTAACTTCAAGAACCTTGCCTTCGTCTTAGATAAACCAGGAGGAACATTAAGATAGAAGAGCACATACAAGATATCAGCATACCAAAGTGAATTCAACAATAATTCTTCAACATGAGGGGTTGTGCATTCTTCTTGTTCTTCTAAGACATCAACCATATTCATATCTAAGGCTTTGCGGTTTCATTCAACCATAAGTTTTGCAAGTCCTTGTCCTTTGATCAGTTTAGTGGGTCTAATTTCTAAATCATATTCTAATATAACAGCAATCCACTTTCCTCTTTTGCCATCAAGATCTTGTGTTAAAATGTCTTTGACAACAGTGTGTGGAACAAAAACAATGATGTGTGAGTGTAGAATGTAAACTCTGAAATCTTTTAAGGCCTTGATTAAGGCAAAAACCTGTTTTTCCATTATGTTGTATTTCAGAGGTGCATCTCTTAAGGCCTTGCTGAAAAATGCAATGGGATGCTCTTATTCTTTTATGTTTTTCTGAAGTAGGAAAACAATAATTATGTGTTCTGATGCAAAGGAGAAAATGAAAAAATCTTTGCTAAAATCAGGGCTAATAAGAACTGGTGTTTGAGTGAGTGCTTGTTTAACTAGTTCAAAGGATTTCTTTGCTTCAATGGTTCATTTAACTCCTGTTTCCCTTTTTAGCATGTTTGTTATGTTTCTAAGGAGTTCAACAAGGTTTGGTATAAAATTTCTTAAGAAATTAATCTTTCCAATGAAATATTTCAGTTCTTTGATGTTTCTAGGATGATTGATTTGCAATATTCCTTCAATCCTCTTTGGGTCTATTCTTATCCCCTCTTCATATATGATATGGCCTAGAATTTTGCCTTCTTGGAGGCCAATTAAAGTTTTCTTGGGGTTCAAGGATAAACCATACTTTCTACATCTTTCAAAGACTATTCTTAAGTGAGCAAGGTGTTCTTCATCTGTTTTGGAATATACAGTGATGTCATCTAAATATATCACAATGAAGAAGCCTATCTCTTCTGAGAAAGCAATATCCATGGCTCTTTGGAATGTGGCACCAGCATTTCTTAAACCAAAGGGCATTTTCACATACATGAAAGTTCCCCAAGGTGTAGTGAAGGCTGTTTTTAGTTGATCATTAGAATGTACCAGCACTTGGTTGTATCCTGAAAAGCCATCTAGCAAAGAAATTCTTATAGAACCCACTACCCTTTGTAAGATATGATCCATTTTGGGCAAGGGGTAGTTGTCCTATAAAGAGGCTTTTTTTAAGTTTCTAAAGTCTATACAAAGCCTTATTTCTCCCATTTTCTTCCTCACAGATACAAGATTGGATACCTAGTCTGAGTATCTTACTGGGACTATGATTCCAGCATCATACATTTTCTTGATTTCTTTCTCAACCAGAGGTAATTGCACAGGGTTTATTCTACACAATTTTTGTCTAAAAGGTTTCTAGTTTTCTTTGAGGGGTATCTTATGTTGGATTATCTCTATATCATATGATTTTAAGTCCTCATAACTCTAAGCAAAAACATCCCAAAATTCTTTGAAAAGCTCAAGATATTTTAGTTTTATATGAGATGGCAGTGTTTTGGATAATTTGATCATCTTAGGTTTTAATTCACTGCCTATATTGCACTCTTCTACTTTAGCTTCAGTGGGTTCCATTTTTGGCTTTTTGGCAACATCATTAAAGTCCAACAATTCTTCTAGAGGCACCAGTCCCTTTGGCAATTGATCAGTGTGAGATTGCAGAAATTCAAAGTCTTCTTGTTCTAAATTAGTGCTCAACTCTGTTTTTTGTGAGTGTTCTCTAGTTAACATATTTATATCAGCTATGTTTATTTCAGTAATGTTAGGAGTTTCTTCTTCATAATATTTTTCCTCAGCAGGACAATCTTCTTCATACTATGAGTCTGAATTTGGCATTTCAAACCCATTTCTGGACTGTAGGAAATCTTCTATCTGTTTATATCCTTCAAAAACTTGCCAATATTTGATATTATCAGGGACTGCTACCCTATATTTAACTTGGACTGTGTATTGTTTGCTTTCATAAGGTTTTAGACATGTACTAGCAGCAAATGCTAAACCATTGGTAAGGATGTTTTGGTTTCTAGGGACAAAGTTAAGCTCATATTCTGTGAATTTTTTCAGAAGGTCAACAACATCATCTCTATATGCTTGTAATATTGGATGCTTGGCATTATATTCTCCATTCACTTGTTTAATAATCAGTTCTGAGTCTCCACAGATAGTTATTCTCTTGGCTCCTAGTTTTCTCAATAGTTGTAGTCCTAAGAGGAGAGCCTCATATTCAACTATGTTATTGGTGCATTGAAAGTTTAGTTTATATGAATGGCCCTCAGAATGATCATTCTCTGTGTTATGTACCCATATGCCCGCTCCTGAACCAATTTTTCTACAAGATCCATCAAAAATCATACTCCAAAGAGGTTCCATTTCAGATTTGCTGTTAAAGTCGTTTATGTCCTCTTTGTCCTGTTTATTTTGGTTGCCATTGTGTTTCTTCTTAGGATCCACACTATGTTCATTTTTATCTTGTTCCTCATGGTTTTCATTATGTTGAGGATTTTCTATTTGATTCTTATGGACAACACTATGTTGGTGACTGGTCTGCTACTTATGATCCTTATCATGTTTGTTGTGATTTTCTAAGTTAGCAAACTGTTTTGGCTTTTTCTCCTCTCTTCCTTCTTTCCCTATTGCTAAATTTTCATCTACTTCCCCTTGCTCATTAGGATTTTCATCATTGTAAAGAATGAATGAGTCTAGGTCTGTGTGAATAGAATAAAGTGGGGAGTTGTTGGGTATTTCTTGACTACTAACCATGTATTTCATGTGTGTTTCCCGATATAGTCTTCTTGGTTGACTAAAGACAGGGATGGTTGCATAAGTCATATCCATCTACAAGGTACCTTGAATTTTAGCACCCCATGACCTTGAAAGGAGCATGCCATAATTAGGAGGTATATCAGCCACTACAATGTCCATCAATAAGCTCTTGGCTGGTATTTGTGCTAAGTTGACACATAAGTAAGTTGACACATAAGTCTTTGATTAGGCTTAGACATTTGACTCTGCTGGAATCAAAAGAGTATAAATCTTTTTAAGGTCTAGTTATCTCAAGGCCTAGTCTTTCCATCACTACTTTAGGAATAAGGTTGTGGGAAGCTCCTGAGTCAAGCATGGCATTGTGCAAAATCTTATCATGGATGTTTAGACTGACATAAAAGGGAGGAACACCTCCTTCTTGAAATTTTCCTTCTACTTCTGGTCCAAACAAAAGCTTAGGCTTGTCATCAGTCACATTGATAGAATTAGTTTGTTCTCCTATGTTTAAAGCTCTTAAAAGTTGGGTTTTATATACATCTTGGGTGACTAATTCAGTAAGAGGGACAGGGATCTTGATTTTGGCAATTTCACCCTCTATGCTGAAAGGTATGTGAGTTCTTAAAATGTTTAGATCATCCTTCTTAGCCACTGTTTTCTCAGCAAGGCTTGCTGGTTTTGATTATGGACACCATTTTAAATAGTTTTACTAGGAGCGTTAGCTGAGTTTCTAGTGCTACTTTGTTCACCACTATGTTTGCCATAAATTTGGGTTCTTTTTCCTTTGTTTTTATCAGAAATTTCAGTCATTGTTTTCTGATGTCTTTTTAGAAGTGTTTTCAGAGTTGTTTTTAGCAGAAATTTCAGAGGTTTTCTTTTCGGGAATGTCATGTTTCTCAGGTCATATTGTTTGTGCACTTCCATTATAGCATTTTCAAAGCCTTGTTTGTAGTCTTCAGATTCCGGGCTTTCCTCATCATAGGGTGTAAATATGCCTTGTTCTTCTTCATTGAGGAAAACAATATCCCCATTGTTTATTCCCAATAAGTTTATGTGATTTCCATCTATTTCTTCAATCACTCCCTCATCCTCATCAACATAATTCTGTTGGAAAGGAGGTCAGACTTACTGATCAGGGCCTCTTTGTCTAATTTGAGGGGGATTCCTTCTAAAGTTTTGGTTCTGATTTTGGTTTTTGTTTTGAGGAGTTGTTTGGTTTTCTTTAGGATAGACTCTCTCATTCATGTTTATTCTTTCCATCATCATCTCCATGTTTCTAACCAGACTATCAATTTTGGAGTCTGATGTGGAGGGTCAAGCTTCATCTTTGTAGGTAACCTTTTTCTTTTATTTCAATTTAGCCCTTCTAGCATTTAGGTTAGATTCTACACTTACTGCCCCTTTTTGCATATCTTCTAATGTGAGGGGTTCTCTCTCTCTTAATTGATAACACATGTCTGGGTCAAATCCTTCAGGAAATTTTATTAAGGCTAAGCCTTGTGGGAGTTTCATTTGTGGAGGGAGTGCATTATAAAAAATATTGAACCTAGTGCAATAGTCCTGAACACTCTCTTTAGCATTTCTTTTAAGGTCATTGTATTCTGACAGGATTTGAAGGGGATTTCTCTTGACTTCCCATTTGTTTAGGAATAGTTGATGAAAAGCAGGGAGATCATTAATATTGTTAGGGGTTAAGCCTTTGAATCATTTTCTTACTTCTCCCCCTAATCTTTGAGCAAACATTCTAAATTTTACAGTTTCATCATCTATTTCTTGTCTGTCAAAGTCATCATTCATTCTATCCACATGTTGTTGAGCTGTAGTAGAACTACTAGCATCATATAATGGAATCTTGGACTGATAGTCGTGTGGTAGAGAAACTAGAGGTAAAGGATGGAATAAGGGAGCATACCATGTTTCCATGATATGGACTTGTGGAAAAAATGGGGTGTTAACAAGTGGAGGAAGGTGATGAAGTTGAGTGGTTTGAACAGTGGGTGTAGCTGAAGTAATTGGACCAGCTAGGTGATGTTGAGTAGATTTAGGATGAGAGAAGCCAAAGTTATGGAGGAAATGGAGATCGAGAGGAGTGGAAGGGGAGGCTTCCCTACTGCTGCTTTGTTGTGAGGCTACAAGCTCAAGGTTTATCTGGTCTATACTACTTTGTGACTTGGTTCTTGATAAGCTTCTTATTTGAGATAAGTCAACTTGGGTATTTTTCAAGTTTGTAAGGTTCTCAAGGAGAGAAATTTCTCTTCGGATGGGTCTAGCAATAGTTGGATTTTTAGATGTAGAAGACTTCCTATGGATGCTTTTAGGATTGTCGACTATTGGAGGAGTATTTGGGTCAGGATGGGATCTAGTATGGATTCTTCTAGAAGCCAGGATTTGGACCTGTTAGGAATCTATAATTTTAGCAGATTGGTAAGACTAAAACTGCAGAAGCAACATCGTTTCAACCAACTTTGGGATTCTAGGATCTAGCCCTCCTGAATCGGGAGAGGGATCTCTCCAATATGTACAAAGATGGATTTATCTTTGAAGTTTGGGGTTATGATATTAGGCTAGTTATGAAGGCCAAAGGTTTGTTTTGTTTTTGGATGGTTGAGCATGATTTCAGTTTAAGGCGGAAAGTCCTGAAGATAAAAAGTTCCAAAGGTGAGAAGTTGCAATCAATCAGAGTAAGCTTCGGCCAAAAGGTATATAATTGCAGGTTTTAGTCCATTGGGCTATGGATTCATAATAGGGTTTAATTGGAACAACAAGAGGCAAGAATGGTCCATGGGGCAAGTCATCTATGTCTAAGGATCTCTTTGAAGATTGATTTATGGAATGAAATGATACAATAAGAAGGAGAAATTAACAGATGCAAATACAAGAGAAGCCCAGGATCTGGTAAGTACTTTTAAACTAGCCAGCCTTTGACATGGACTTAAGAAAAACATAAAAGTAAACTAGGATCTGGTAAGTACTTTGAAACTAGCCAGCCTTTGATACACTTTCAATAGAAAACATCTTAAAACAAAGGGAAACTTGAAGGAAACCTTTAGAGTAGAAACTAGCGGGCCGGGCTCACCACAAATCCTCTCCTAGCTCTGCTTTACTTGGTTACTTTCAAGACAATCACAAAGATAACACAGGATGGCCTAAGATCTGGTAAGTACTTTGAAACCAGCCAGCTTTTAACACATTCCAAGGGAAACAGTCAGACAGTCTGTGGGATCAAACTGGGACTAGGGCTCACCATATCTTCCTCAGTTCATCTTCACTAAACTTATACTGAAAATAACATCTAATAATAACATTCAGCTAAGACAATAAGACGAGGGAACGCCAACATTCCTATGCTTGAACTGAATTAAATCATTCCTAAATAACACAGATTGGAAGAAAACATTCAGATAAAGGTTTTCAGTCAGAGAAGGATACTGATATACAATAGGTCCTAACCCTATGCATGTTTTTCTTTATAAGAGAAAATGAAACACAGTGGAAACAAAAATAAAATAACAAGTTACAATGAGAAAAACATCACCGTCAACATAGACCAGGATCCCACAAATCAGCTTGTATTAATGCTCCAAACCAGTTACAGCTTTAAGTCCAGTGCTTTAGGTTAGTAGTCATCTACACATCTCAGCCTAACCTATCTATCACCAGCAGAGCTCCAAGAGCCAGTGAATACTATGTACAATCAGAAGTTTAAGCTCAAGTGTATATCAAAGTTCTACAACCAACAATTGCTCATCTTCTACAGAAGTATTTATAGAAGGATGAGGAGGTGTGATCTAACAAAAGATCTTAAGGACAATTAATATAGATTCAAGACTTCTTGGCCTTTTGAGGGGCTCGATGAGGAAGTTTACAGGTGTTTCACTGTATTAACTTTTTTACAATTAAGATTTAAGCTCGGTGGGAGCTTTATGTTGACTTTGAGGCTTTGCATTATGTTGGAGTAACTCTGCAAATATTTTTGCATTGATTTCCTTGCAGAAGTAACTCCCTGGCTGTGCTGAGGTAAAATATTTGATTTTGCAATAACTTCAGCCTCTGTTTTGAAAGGTTTGAGGCAACAGGTGGCTTTGTGGTAGCTGAGGAATCAATTCGCCTCAAATGTGGCGGTGGAGGCCTTTCTGCCTGTTAAACACTTATAACTTTCTTTAATTGTGTTTTAACTCTGTGAATTAAGCCTCTAATAAGCATTCTTAACTGTAACTTCAAAAATCTACCTTCAATCTTTGTCTGCTGTGCTTTGTCTTCAAACTTATACTCTTTAACTGTTCTTTTGAATGAAACAGTGTCTTGTTGATGTGCAGGGCCGCACAGGGCTCTTTATGGTATCGGCGCCCATGGAGCATCGATAAAATGTTGAATCCAACCCTGCGAATGGTTCTCTTCATGGACTAAAGACACGAGAATCGTCATTCTCGGCCCCTGGCCTTTCTTTAATATAACAGCGGAAACCATTTAAAACTTGCATAAAACACAAAATAATTAAGAAATCCTGTGTGTTTTAGGTTTATTGCTGCAGAGGACGTGTGGAGGAAGTGTGGCCGTTGGATGGCATCATTCAACGGTCGGGATTAATCAGGAGAGATCGCAGAACGGGCAGAAGAAGATTGAATCTGAGCCGTTGATCGCGCAGAGATCGACGGTCGGGAACGGAGGTTGAAAGTCAAACGGATGAAACAGGGTGATGGAATGTGGACCATCGATCTACAGATCAGATCGACGGTGGAAAATGATTTATCGCCGCGCCGGGACCACGTTAAGTGTCGGGTAGCTTCGATGAGCGACAACCGTTGGATGGGCGGCTTAGGATTGGAGGGTCCACGGAAATATCGCTGGGCGTCCTTGTCCGAACGATAACATGCGATGGACGGCAGTTTTCCAAACAATGCCCAAGATGCGTGTCAAGCAGTGTATGGAATCGCTGACGATTGGGGGAAAACAACTTTTGCCCAAAGGCGGTGCGATGGATATCGCCGGTTTTGGGCAATCGGCTGATGGGCGGTGGGGACCATGGAGAGACGCACTCCGCACCGTTCGATCTATGGATTAGATCGACGGTGTAGATTTATTGAGAAATCGCTCTGGCGGAGAATTTTATAAAATGAAATAAAACCCAAAGTTTACAAATAACAAAGGTTTTTTGTGGTTTTGGACGGGATATATATGTGATATAGGATAAGTGCCCGACTGCGGGGCCTTTGGACTTATGGAATACAATGGGCCCGGGGCTTTATATAACAAGGGCCAATCGCAATCGCAATTTCAGGCCCGGGCTTTTCAATCAACCCATTGGAAAATTTGCGATGCGATAAAATATAGAACGTCTATCTGCAGATCAGATCGACGACGGGAGATGCATCGGGGGAATCGCAAATCGCAGATCGGGCCAGGGCACTTTAATCTTCTCATTGGAATATTGCGATGTAATCGTGTGATCGCATCATAACTTTTATAATGGCATAAAGACTTGCGCTCTTGTGTTTGCGATGCGATAAGCGCCGGAAAAAGGTTAGCGCTTAGTTCCAGGGTGTGAGTGTATGGAAGAAAAGGGTTAAGACTTAGCCCGAGGGGGCTTAAGTCCAATACATAGAAAATATGCGTTTTAATGGTTTTTCAAGGATTTTGAAAGGGATCTGAGGCTTTCGATAAAGTTAAGAGAGAGTCTTAAAACCTTATCAAGGGTTTTTATGAAGTGGAAAGGGGAGAAACTTAAAAATGAGGGGTTTTCATGGGAAATGGAGGAATAGAAAAAGAGGTTAGTTTTTGAAGAGGAGGAAGGGGAAAATGGGCTTGCAGCAGTATTTGGCTTTGGAAATGAGCAGGATTTCGGAGTCTTTTGAGATGTAAACAACAGTGTAGAATCTGGACAGAAGCATGAGGCCTTCAAGAGTCTTCAAGAGCCAACAGTTTTTAGTAATGAAAATTGTTCCTTGAAGGCTCAAAACAGATTTAGCCACCTTTTGGTATAACAAATATTATAGGTGGCTAACAGGACCCAAACAAGTCAGAAAGGTTTTTAGAGGTATAACAGTCTTAAGACACAAACCAAACTATAAAAGAAATACTTAAATCACAAAGTATTCTTGACTGGGTATTGTTTAATATTTTGATGATAGGGTAAGTTTCCCAGTGGATTCAATGGAAATCAGTGGAGTCACCAGGTGGAGGATTATTACTTGTCTTATATGACTGATTGTTGTCCACCATCAACAATTAGGAACCATTCTTGGCTGACACTTGATTCATTTTAAACTAATGAGGTTTTCTGAGTTTTGAGTGAATCTGAATTGTTTATTACTCAATACTCCCCAGTATGGTTGCCACTATGTTTGCTCCCTGTGATTTGCAAAGAATGGCAAGAACAAAAATTGCAGGGGCCACATCATAAGCACTTTGGAATCCTAGGACCTAGCCTTCCTGGATTCAGAGAGGGATCTCTCTATAAAGTATTTTAATTGATATATCTTTGTGTTCTTTGTTTTAAGATATTAGGCTAGTTATGAAGTTCTAAGGAATTGTTTTGCTTTTGGTTGAATTAAATGATAGATTGAAGGATCAATGGTGTGACTGATTGAGGGAATGTTTTAACTGAAACAAACAGACTGTAAGAAACATCAATCCATTGGGTAATGGAGTCATAAAAGGATTTAATTTCTCATCAACTTTGCAAGGGCTTTCATAGGGAAAGCTAACTATATAAAATGGATTCTTTAGATTAAGTTGTGATATGAAACATTAATAAGTTGTGAAGGTAGTAAAGCTATAGTCAGCTAAGAATCTTCTAACTCTACTTAGACAAGAAAAATCCTTTTAAGGTAACTGTTTGGAGCAAGCCAAAGGACAGGGCAAACCATAAATCTCATTGGACAAACCTTTAATAAGCAACCTTTTAGACAACAATCCAACAATCAATAGACTATTTTCAGATAAAGAAAACATATAAGAAAACAACAAGAGTGGTATAAGATCAAATAGAAATAATCTAATATGATTTTTAACAACTCTCAAAGACTCTTCAAAGAAACATTTCAAGACAGACCAAAGGGCAGGGCATACCATAGACCTCACTAGTTTAGACTCTAATAAGTGTACTTCAAAGAAATATCCCAAAAACAATATCTCAAGTCTTACTCAAAGGAACATGGGCTCACCATAATTTCCTTGGTTTCACTCTATTGAATCATTTCCAAGATAACAAGCTAGATGTAACTAGAAGGAAATTAAGAATCTTCTAATCAGACCTTGCAGAAGAAAACATAAACATAAAGAATACAGACAGAAATAGGGTGCTGAAACAACAAATCCTAATCCAAAACTTCTGCTTCTTTATCAGAGAAAGATGAACATAATGAAAACATAAGGAGAAACAATAAAAATTAGGAAAACTTCACCATTGATATAGCTCAAGGATCCTGTGAACATGCTTGTATTATTGATGATCAAACCAGTTACATCACTCCATGTACAATAGCTCTCTGCAACTCAGAGCTTTCTTTGGTTTAGTCTAGCATTCCTCAACTAGCCTAGCAGCAGAAATCAGTCCAATAACCATCAAGTAGTCAACATTTGAAATGAAGCTCATATGCCATATTTATATGCAAAATGAGGAGGTGTTGCTAACCTAGGGTGTTTAAATGATATTTATTACAGAGTTAATGATTTTTGACCTTTGAGACCATGCAAGGCCCAAGGCAAAAATATCTGAAAGAGTTACTCTGAAATAATAACTTCTGAGTTATTTTTAGTTGAAACTTTTGAATTTTAAGGCTTAGTAATAACTTTGTAATAACTGCTGAGCTGCTTCAAAAATATCTCTGACTGTGTAATCATTGTCTGATGCCTTTACTAAAAATAATGCTTCAAAACGGCAATTTTGTCTTTGAAGGAGTAATTGCCTCTTTTCTTGAGTTATCCAAAGTTTGTATTTGGGTAATCTGTCTTTATTTCTTTCATCAAACCTCTGTATTAGGCCTTTAACCTTGATTTAGCTTTAATAATCTCCATCACTATCTTTTTGCCTGTTTCTTCTTTATAACTGCTTTATTCCTTTATCCTTTATCTTTAATCATTGACTTTTCATCTTCAAACATTGTTTAAAGGGCTAATTTTTTGTTTTGTCCTTTAATCTTTAATTAGCCCTCTAATCTTCCTGTTCTTCATTTCTTCTTTTCTTCTCTATCTGTATCTTTTCTTTGTGTGCATGCAGGGTTTCTTCATGGTAGAGGGGCTTATAACCCATCGATGATCATGATACGTCGATGGGTTAATTCTTTTTTGTAAATCCTTGGCCCTTTAATATGTTTTTTGCCTCTGGATCGTCATCCAGAGGTTTTTCATCATTTAAAATGCCTCTCTAGGCTTTGGCCGCCATTAAATCTACAACATACAAACAAATATTAATTTAAAACCTGCGGGATGGGGTAAACTTCAGTTTTTTGGGGTTTTTGGCTTGTCAAAAGGCGTTAACAGAGGGAGAAATGGTGCATGGGCATCGTTCCAGGGCGGAATCATGAAGAAATTTGAATGGGGACACGAAAAATTGTATTTGGCGTGTAGAGGGAAAAGGCGGTTTTGTAAAACCACCATGGTTTATCGCGTAGGTAATCGGCGGTAAACGGTTTTGGCCTGGAACAACGCAATACCACAAACTGGACACCACGTGTCCTGGGCTAAACTGTCCATTTCGCGCAGATTGGGGGCATTATCCTTCGGCAACAAAAACCATGCAATATGCATTTTTGATCGTCAGATCTCGATGAGTGAGATCGACGGTGGGGGTGGAGCTTGAGGATGGGACGTGGGATTGGCGGAGGGGAAGTGAAGTACAGGTGGCTGATGATGATTGGGGCACGGGATTTGAGTGGAAGGTGGGGCCGGGTGGT
Organism: Pinus albicaulis; assembly: GCA_034641835.2. NCBI lineage: Eukaryota > Viridiplantae > Streptophyta > Pinopsida > Pinales > Pinaceae > Pinus > Pinus albicaulis. The sequence goes on from CM076580.1 coordinate 1,053,046,881, forward strand.
GATGTGAGAAATTTCGTCGGGTAGTAGGGTTGGGTTATATGCGAGATTTTGTTATGTGCGGGGGGAGGACAGATGACAACCTTTGGATCAGAGGAGTGGGTCTCCGATCAACGTTCCAAGTGATTCGGGAGATAAACAAAGGGGTGGAATGAAATGAAGGGGTAAAGGCATTGTTTGCATGGGGGAAGGGGCTTAAGAACGAGCGAAGGGAATGGTCCCATGGAGGTAGAGGGGACTGGGGGTCGGGAAGGAGAAGGGCTTAGGAGAATAGTGGAGGGTCGGGGTCAAGGGTCACATGGGTAGAAGGGGCTGGGGCTTAAGGCCGAAAGGGGCTTAAGGCCTATATACAAAAAAGTGGGTTTTTTGCATTAAAAAAAGAGTTTTTATACAAAATGAAAGGGTCTGATAGGCTAAATAGTTAGGTTTAATCAATTAAAAAGGGGTTTTTTCATTTTTTAAGGGTTTTAATGAGAAAATAATGGATGAGGGGGAATTTTCGAGGGTTTTTAGAGGAAAAGGGAGAAGGATAAATGAGGGTATGAGCAGAGGGCTGAATAAGGGAATTAGGCCCAAAAAATGGAGTTTCTTTTAGAGCAACAGGGTGAAATTTTGAGGAGGCATAAAGATAGGAAAGTTTAGTGGAAAATAGTCAATTTTAGGATGATGAAGGCAATGAGACTTCTAAAGATAGCTAACAGGAAAGTTATGCTATCTTTAGGTGCTTGTAGGACATCCACAGTCATCTAGTGAAATCTATAGAATACAGGAGGATAACAGAGTGTAATGAGCATCCATACCACTTTGAAAAGTCTATATAGGGACACTCAAATGATATACTAACCATGGTGTCTCCATCCTACACTTTCAAAATTTCTCTTATAAAATTTCAATTTATTTATCATCTGCATAGAATTTCCACTTTGTGTGGAGATACTCTATGAGAAATCAAATAAAAATTTTCAATAATAAATTAGTTAAAACCAACCAAAAAAACATATAGCCAAGTATTAAATCAAAGATTTTAATTTCTTAGTATAATTATGAAAAAAAAACTCTTCAAATAGTCTTTTTAATAATAAAATGTGGTGCATTTTAATGGCCCTTCCTTGAGCATTGGTGTGGATTCTCTTGTAACAATTATTCAAATAAGATCATTATGTTATATTTCATCCATCTTGATTCTTTGAGAGTGGAAAAATGGGAGAAATAAGCTCATCGGACCATTCTTTACCTATGGGTCCCAATTTGGTTAATTTGAATTTTAAACCTTCAAAATGTAGTTTGAGGCATTTCCTAACGTTTTTTGGGGTTTGGAAACTCTTTGTTGTATCTGTTTCTCGTATAAAATCCTTGGCTGCAAAAAATAAGTCGAGAAACCAAATCGACCAATCCTTAGATTCAAGCTGACCCTTGAACTAGAGGGGGCTCCTTCAATAGTTACAAGACCTTGTTTAACGTTGTTCATTGTAACTGAACAATAGCCTATGAAACACAATGGCCAAATTTATGGTTTAATTTGGGTGGTTGCTCATGATTACCAATCCCTGTTCATGAATAAATGCCCCTCTTGCAGAGTCCTTGGTTAAAGTGTCAGTGTCCAATTTGACAGAATTACATGTTTTTTTTTTTTTTTTTTTTCAATTTTAAGAATTTGACAGAAGAATATAGGGAGATTCCTGCTAATTAAGCAGTCATACTGAATACTTAATTAATCAGGAAAATTTGTATGCGTGTAGAAAACTTCTACAGCCAAACAAAACACATTTAGGAGGATGACAAAAGGAAACAATTAAAAAATGTAGAGGAGTTATCTTAGACAAACAATCCAATAAACTAATCTCTTTAAATGATTATAACTTTGTAGGGGACTTCGGAGAGATTGATACTCAATATATTCTTACCCATAATCTCCTATGGTACCTTGAACATGTGCAAAAAATTAGTATGAAAGTACTCGAAAAACAACAGGAAACACAATTTCTGTCAAGGGTTGGAGTTGGGAAGGCTTCAATTAGGATTTTTGATTTTGATTTTTATTTTTTTGGAAGATGAAAGGTTTTGACATCAAAATCCAACCTATATTTATTACAAATGATCAAATACATATAGAATAAATCTCTCCTAAATGTTACTATATTTATGGAATAAAATCCTAAACAATAAACTAAAAATAAAATAATATCTCTAATTTCTCTCCTGGAAAATAAAAGAACTGTTAATAAGTCTTCTTCCTTGAACTTTTGAGCTGCTCAAATAGTCTAATGGAAAACTACACTTTGATTTCAGTTTGTCGATCTTCTATTGCTAGGTGTGCTCTGAATAAGAATGACTGCTGATCTTCCTCATTCTTCAAATGCTAAAATCATGTCTGTAATATACTTCACCATTTTTCGTAAAATATTTTGATTAAAAAAAATTCAAATATTCTCTAAATAAATTTCATAAAATAAATTTTCAAAATATTTATTTGAATGATTTAAAAAAACATGTCATGTTTTTCCTTCACATGGATTTTTAATCCATGCCTTGTTTTTCCTTCTCATGGATTTTAAAAACCATGTGTTGTTTTTCCTAACCATGGATTTTAAAAAACGATGTGGTCTTTTTCCTTCCCATGGATTTTAAAAACCATGTGTTCTTTTGCCTTCCCATGTATTTTAAAAATCATGTCTTGTTTTCCCTAGTTGGTAAAGTATTTCTACTTTCCTCGACTTTTCTTCCTGTAAAATATTTGGATAAAAAATTATCCAAATATTATATTCTTATACATTTTTCCTTCATAATTTCCTTTCCTCCTTATCTCTGTAAAACTATTGTTGGTTTTGAATTTAAAAATAGTTATTACAATTTCAAAGATATGTGCATAATTTATATACATTTTTTCTAAATCAAAACATACACGAAAATAAATGAACAAAATTGGCTTCTCCTCCTCGTTCAATTCCTTCTGTCAAATTTCATTTTTACTAGGTGATCAGGGGTTCATAAATTTTGCTCAAAATTTAAAGTTACAGGATTGGGTTGAAACCATGATAGTTGCGTAGATATCGTCTTCCTGATTTCGATGCCGTAAATAGTTCCAAAAACCGATGTTGTATGAGGGAGATATCGCGTTCTGTTCGAATTCCCAAACAACTAAATTTTGCGACAGGTTTGACTGGGAAGCCCAATCAACATGGAGGGTACACAGTCAGCAAAAGGAATATTATGAGGAATATTCATTTCCTTAGAATTAATCCTAGGCTGACAAGTGGTGCGTTATGATTCTCTGGTGGATTGTACGTTATTTTATGGAGGACCAATTATAGGGTGACACGTGGCCAACCTTGAGGTCGCCACGTGTCCCCAAGGTGTTAGTGTAAAATTTTATAGAGGTCCATAGGGCTCGACCCCGTGACCTCTGGAAGCACATGCACAGGTCTTCAGCGTCTCCTTTATGTTTTGAATTAACCATACTAGTGGATGAGTTATATTTAACGTTTAATGGAAGTTGTGTTGGGGGTTGGAACCGCTGGCTGTCCAAACCGCCAACGGTTCCATCGGAGGTGGTCACATTACCGAAACAAACGTAACAACAAAACACCAATCGTTGACCTAACCATTGGAGTCTTTGTAGCTTTTAAACTCACTCCGCAACCTTGTCACATTTCCATGGTTAGTTCGCCGACTGTTTCGTTAACACGACTCTTAACTCCGGTTTCAATGCTATTACCCACGGTTTAAGCGGACCTCCGCTCCACCAAACGGTAACCGCGGGTTTTTGGGGTTGGCATGTGGCCACCCCCTACCCATAACATTTATTATTACAGTTAAGATTGGTGGAGTTCTAGAGCGTGCTATTTTTTGTGCAGATTTGGCTAAACTAACTCCAGTTAAGTGGAGTTCTCCACAATTAGTGGAGATTTTCTAGGTTTTACTGGGAAAATGAGTTGGAGGCTCAAGTTTCGCCCATTCTGAGTGAATGAAGAGTCAATCTAGACTAATTGGAGCATTATGGAGCCATTGGTGTAGAGAAAACAGCCATTAGATGCCTGTAACTACATGTATTTGCAAAATTTTGAGCATAATGAAAGATGGACATGCCATTGGGAGTTGGACTAGAAGATATAGCCTAGGAGGGGTGAACTGCTTCATCATGCCTGCTGTGTAAATGTTATGTGGTGACTCATTTCTCTATTTTTCATTGTTGTTCGGTGTATTTTGTGCTTATTTCATGCTTCTAATTCAGTAAAGTCATCTACAATTCATGGTTACAATCCTCAATCCTTAAGCAAACTCAAGAGACAAGTATGCACATGTTTTATAACTGAAAAGACACTTAGCAGAACAAAACTAATATAGTCCTTTCAGATTAGATTGGTATCAGAGCTAGAGTTTATTATATGGTGTTATTTTGCGCAAAGATTTGTTTAGATATTTGCGAGTTTTTATATGCTTACTAGGCTCAAGCTCAAAAGAGGAGAAGACAAATTGGTGGGAGCAGAAGGGTCTCAAGAAGAGCCAAAGCAAAGGAGAGTGAGATTTCCACAATCTACACCACCTAGTTCACCTCCTGAGGAAGCAAAAGCTACTATAAGCATGCCTCATGAGGAAGGAGAAATCCATGAAGAAGTTGATCCCAAAGAGCAAGAAATATTGTTCGGGAAATCATTCCTTGACACGATTGAGATGGTTAGAATCCCCTATCAAGAAAGGAATGAGAAATTGGAAGGAAAAGGATCCAAACTTCACAAGGAAGGATAGGGATATTCAAGAGGTCACAATGATGAAGATAAGTCAAATAAGGGAAATGGAGCAAATGGAGGAAATGGAGAGCCATCATCCTCACCCTCATCATCATCATCCTCTACTTCATCTTCAGTACATCGTCCACACAAGTTAAAGAACACTCGTGAAAGTCCTTTTTTAAAACTTGATGTTGAGTTTGAATTGCCAATGTTTAATGGTGAAGTCAATGTAGAAAATCTTGATAATTGGATTAGGCAATTGGAGGTCTATTTGAGAATCCAGAACCTTCAAGATGATGATACCAAAATCCAATTAGCTTCATTGACAATGGAAGGTGCAACACTTGTTTGGTGGGAAGCCAAGACAAAGGAGGAGATCAAGAAGCATGGTAAGATTATTCTATCATGGACTGATTTCATTGCTACAATAAAACAACAGTTTTATCCATTAGCTCATATGCAGAAAGCCATAATGAATTGGAAAAGCTTTAGGCAATTGAAGGGACAAAATGTGCAAGAATACACCCAAGAATTTAGGAGAAGAGCTCTCTTATTAGCGGTAGATTTGCAGAGCCAAGTTACTTTGCTCAAGTACATAGGAGGCTTACATAGCTACCTAAAACATACTATGTTCGTGTTTAACCCCACAAGTCTAGATGAAGTATGTGTTCAGGCCACACATCTAGAAGCTAGAGGGAAAAACATTTTTGAAGAGGGTAGAAAGAAACCTTCTAAGGGGAAAAACAAAGAGAAGACCTCAAAAGGTAAAAGCAAAAAAAATGCATCTGTTAAGAAAGAGGGAGAAAAATTGGTTTGTAAAAATTGTTCAAAAGAAGGCCATGATGAAAATCATTGTTAGGAAATTACATCCTAAAATGAGGCCCAAGAAATACAACAACAAAGGGAAACAGAAAACTGGAGCTACAACTCAACATGATTTAGGAGAGGATTCACGTGATGAACCTAAAATTACAGCCATGGGATTGGAAAACGTGAAGGGGAAAGAAATTGAAACTAAACCCAATACTAGTACATCAAACTGTCACATACATGCTCCAAATGAAGAAGAAATAATTGAATTGTTTCATGTGAGGGTCATATCCAAACATACTAAGATTGACACATTATTTGACAGTGGGTCACAAGCAAACTTAATCTTTGAAGACTTGGTCAAGAAACTTAACCTTGAGACCATACCACATCCAGAACCACATCCACTTCGTTGGATTTATAAGGATGCAAATTTATAGGTTTCAAATAAATGTATATTGTGATTTGCAATCACTACACATTTTGTTGACACAGATGAATTAGATGTGGTTCCGCTTGACATAACAGGTATTGTGTTGGGATTCCTTACTTGTATGGCAGGAAAGTGATCTTCCATCGCCATGAGAAAAAATATCATTTATTCAAAGATGGAAAGGAGTACATTGTTAGGGCACATCGCAAGAAGACAAACATTGCTATGGTAAATGCTGCACAGGTAAAGAGGCTGGTGAATTCAAGTAAGAATTTTGTTCTTCTAATGATTAAGCCTAAAACTGATGTTAATCATGAATCATTTGAGGGATGTGATCCTAATTTGAAATCAGATTTATATGATGTAGTTGATGCACATCATGAGATGTTTTAGGAGCCAACATTATTTCCTCCAAAAAGAGAGATTCAACATGAGATTCAGTTGCAACAAGATTTTACTCTTCCAAACATGGGCATGTATCGCATGTCAATAATGGAGAATGCTGAAATAAAGAGGCAAATCAAGGAGATGCCGAGCAAAGGAATCATAAGGCCAAGTACTTCGCCATGTGGTTCGCCGATAATCTTGATTCCAAAGAAAGATGGGACTTGGCACATGTGTGTAGACTTCAGAGCTTTGAACAAGATAATGGTAAAGAATCGATACCCACTTCCAAGGATAGATGATTTACTTGATCAACTGAAAGAAGAAATTTTTTTTACTAAGTTAGATTTATGAAGTGGATATCATCAAGTAAGAATTGTAGAAAGTGACATATGGAAAACTGCATTCAAAACCAAACAAGGACTCTTTGAGTGGTTAGTAATGCCATTTGGTTTGTGTAATGCACTGAAAACTTTCATGCGTGTTATGGATAATGTTTTGCATCCATTCCTTGATGAATTTGTGATTGTGTACTTAGGTGACATATTGATTTTTAGCAAAACAAGAGAAGAACATGTTTTTCATGTGAATAGAGTGCTTGATGTTTTGAAGAAAGAGAAATTGTTTCTTAAGATGCCAAAGTGTGAGTTTGGAAAGACTTCTTTGGTTTATTTGGGACACATTGTAGGAGGAGGAGAGTTGAGAATTTATTCTTCTAAAGTGGAAGCCATTGTGAATTGGCCCACACCCAGAACAGTAACCGAGGTAAGATGTTCCTTAGGTGCAACTCAGTATTGGAGAAAGTTTATTGCTAAATTTTCTGCCATCAGAGCTCCTATGCATGCAGTGAAAATTGTGAAAAAAGGCTTCCAACGGGGAGGCAAACAACAAAAAGCTTTTGAAGCTTTAAAATACAATATCAATTGAGCTTTAGTCCTTGCATTACCGAATTTGAGACAACCATTCGAGATACAAATTGATTCTAGTGATTATGCCATGGGCACAGTTCTTTTGCAGCATGGTAAGCCTATCGCTTTTCATTCCGAAAAATTCAATGGTGCTGTAACTAATTATCCTACATATGAAAAAGAACTGTATGCATTGGTACAAAGCATCAAGAAGTGGAAACACTACTTGATGGGTAAAGAGACTATTGTGCATACTGTTCGCCAACCATTACAGTATTTGCAGTTGCAAACAAGATTGCAGCAATCAAGACATTTTAGGTGGATGGGATTTCTTCAACAGTTTCACTTGGTTATAAGGTACAAGAAAGGAATTTTCAATAAAGTTGCTGATATTCTTTCAAGACCAATCATTAGTGCATCTACTATACTAAAAAATGATTCTATTGTACATGAGAGTTACATATAACAATATGCACATGATGTTGATTTTCAAGATGTGTATACTAGTTTGAGTGAAGGGAATCAAGTCGAAGAAAAAGATTATCACATGCATAAAAAATTGTTGTTTCATTTGGGCAAGCCATGTATACCACAAGGAGAGAGGCTAAGTCTCATGAGAGAAGCTCATTTATCTCTTATTTCACATCTACAGAGGTATTGCTATTGGCCTCACATGATAGATAGTGTGTTGCATTTTATAAGAGTTTTTCTATGTGTGCAACAAGAATGCCTAGTAATAGGAAGCTTGGGTTGTACACACCACTACTGGTACAATCAAGGCCACGGGAGAGTGTCTCCATGGACTTTGTTGGAGGTCTACCTATGTCAAGAAAATAACATTATTATCTTTATGTAGTTGTGGATAAATTCAGTAAAATGTGTATACTTATGCCATGTAAGAAAACCATTACTACTGAACAAACTACTGAACTTTACTTTCAACATGTATGATTTCATTATGGATTGCCAACTTCTATTGTTAGTGACAGGGATTCTAGGTTCATTGGGAATTTTTGATCCAATATTTGGAGTATGATGGACACAAAGTTGAAAAAGAGTACTGCTTTTCATCTGCAAACTGATGGACAGACCGAGGTGTGAACATAACCGTTGTGCATCTATTGAGAGGATATTGCAGCAAACATCCTAAGTTGTAGGATGAGCAACTGCATTACATTCAGCATGCTTACAACCGGGCAAAGCACTCTTCAACTCAGACATCACCTTTTGAAGTATGCTTTGGGTATTGTCCAAAATCGCCATTAGACTTCATCTTTGGTAAGGATGTTGCAATTGATGGCCATAGTGACATTAAAAAGGCTCATAAGTTCATTGAGAAAATTCAGATTATACATCAACAAGTTCGAGAACATCTTGAGAAAAGTTAAAGCAAATACAAGGAGAGGCATGACAAACATAGAGTTGATCACAATTTTCAAGAGGGAGATGAGGTATGGTTGCACATTAGCAAAGAAAGGATGCAAGGGGAAGGTAAAAACTCAAACCCATTTGCTATGGTCCATTCAATATCATAAGGCAAGTTGGTAACAATGCATTTCAACTTGACTTGCCTTCATATATGCAAATGTATTCAGTTTTTAATGTTGAAAACTTATGTTTGTGTGAGCCACCTTTGATTGATGATCAAGGAAGTGATGTTTAGCTGCCTTATATTGAATATTTCTCGTCATAATTTCAAGATGAGCTCAAAGAAGATACAATTATTCACAGGAGGAAAAGAGCATCCAAGAGTGGAAGTGTTGATTACCTTCAAGTTGGGCTCAAAGGCACTAAACCAAGCAAGGAAAAGTGGATGGAGGTTGGAAAGGTGAGGGTGTTGTACCCTCATCTACTAAACAAGTAATAAAGTCATTTGGGGTCCAAAAGCTTCCTAATGGGGAGGAGAGATCAAGGGTTCATAAATTTTTCTCAAAATTGAAAGTTATAGGATTGGGTTGAAACTAGAATGGTTGCATAGATCTCATATTCCTGATTTTGGTGCCGTGAACAGTTCGAAAAACTGATGTCGTATGAGGGAGATATTTCGTTATGATCGAATTCCCAAACAACTAAATTTTGCGATAGGTTTGACTGGGATGCCCAGTTAGCATGGAGGGTGCACAATCAACAAAATGAATATTTTGAGGAATATTCCTTTCCTCAAAATGAATCCTAGGCTTACAAGTGGCACGTTATGATTTTTTGGTGGATTATACATTGTTTTATGGAGGACCAATTATAGGGTGACATGTGGCCAGCCCTGAGGCTACCACGTGTCCCCAAGGTGTTAGTGTGAAATTTTATAGAGGTCCGCAGTGCTTGACCTTTGGCAACACATGCACAGGTCTCCACCATCTCTGCTATGTTCTGACTTAACCATACTAGTGGATGAGTTATATTTAATGTTTAATGGAAGTCATTTTGGGGGTTGGAACCGCCGACGATCCAACTCGCCAACGGTTCCATCGTAGGTGGTCACATTACGGCAACAAACGTAACAACAAAACACCAACAATCGAATTAACCACGGAGTCTCCACAACATTTAAACTTACTCTGCAACATTGTCACATTTCCATGGTTAGTTCTTCGACGGTTTTGTTACCATGACTCTTAACTCTAGTTTCAATGCTATTATCCACGGTTTAAGCAGAGTTCCGCTCCACCAAACGGTACCTGCAGGTTTTGGGGGTCGACATGTGGCCACCCCCTACCCATAAAATTTATTATTACAGTTAAGACTGGTGGAGTTCTAGAGCACATTATTTTTTTGTGCCGATTTGGCTAAACTAACTCTAGTTAAGTGGAGTTCTCCACAATTAGTGGAGCTTTTCTAGGTGTTACTGGTCAATTGAGTTGGAGGCTCAATTTTCGCCCATTCTGAGTGAATGAAGAGTCAATCTAGATAATTTGGAGCATTCTGGAGCCATTGGTGCAGATATAACAACCATTAGAGGCCTGTAACTACATGTATTTTCAAAATTTTGAGAATAATGAAAGATGGACATGCCATGAGGAGGTAAACTAGTAGATGTAGCCCAGGATGGGTGAACTGCTTCATCATGCCTGCTGTGTAAATGTTATGTTGTGACTTATTTCTCTGTTTGCATTGTTGTTCAATGTATTTTGTGCTTATTTCATGCTTCTAATTCAGTAAAATCATCTACAATTCATGGTTACAATCCTCAATCCTTAAGCAAACTCAAGAGACAAGTATGCACATGTTTTATAACTGAAAAGACACTTAGCACAACAAAACTAATACAGTCCTTTCATATCAGTGAATCTCCTTTTACTTTCACCTGTAACCTCATTTGACGCCTATATAATTTTTCGCCTCAGTTTCATTTTTACTTAGGGTCACATCCTTAAAGTCATTTCATAAATATATCACCTGTAACTTTCACCTGTAAATCCATTTACTTAAATGCATGACTTGTAAAAATATCTTTTCACCTCAGTCGCATTTTACTCAGCTTCCTATCCGTATAAATGTATTTCATAAACATATGAAATTTCCTTCCCGCCAGATTTTATAAAATTCAAATCAATACAATTAATGGATTTCGAAGGGGGCGGTAGATAGTAGGTTAAATTTCAAAAAGGAAAGGGCCCCCAAAATCCATCAATAATCATTGATTTATTTTCCACATATCTCAAGGCATGAAAGATTAGGGTAGTTTAATAGTTAAGTGCGAGTGGGGCATAAGATAAAATGTGGTTTCTATAGTTTGGATATTAGGTTTGTTATTTTTAAACTAAGTTTTAATATGTTATAAAAATAAAAATATATATATTTTATAAAATTGAATTTTATTTAAAATAAAAAATTATATTAAAAAAACTCAAAGACATTTATAAAAGCTTCATAACTTCATGGTTTAGAAATGGAAAGGGTTAGATGAAATGATATTTAAAGGAAGGAATTTATCAAGGTAAGGATAAAATTGTAGGAATGTGGCAAATTATTTTTAAATAGTTTTGTAACTTACAGGGTGTCAAAATAAGTTACAACATAGGCTCCAACTGGGAACTATTTCCCCCTGTGGGATGCGGAGAACCTAGTAGACCAACTACCTTGAACTCATTTGGCATTGAGATAGTTCATCAACTGTTAATGTGCAAATCTGGAAAAATACTACCTGCACTTTTCTAGGGACTGATTCTCACTGGAATCTAAAATCTAAAATTTGTTGAAGTGAAACAACTAACATTGCAAGTTGAAATAACCACAACAGTGGATAATTCATTGGTCTATGGAGTCAATCAGTAAATTAACAATAAAATTACTCCTTTCAGTCCTCTACAAGTCATTTCACTTCCACCAAACCAAACTTTATACTGCAAACTTGAAACACAAGTTGAAAGAACTACTAACATACTGAACTAATCCATAAACTGTAAACTCAATGATCTACTGCACACTGAATCTGAAACTAAAAATTGTTGAAGAAGATTTAAAGTAAACTAATATGTTGTATACTAACACTTTTGAGATCACCCCATTCATAAACTGCAAACTTTATGATCTACTGCACACACTCCTACTTTACTGAACTGCAACTTTACACTGTTGGGTGTAATATTCTTTCCAATGTAACCAAGTGAGGAGTGGATTTACTGACATACCACTTTGTCAGCGGGTGAAAACTTGAAACATATTTACAATGTAAAACTCAAACTCCATAGGCAACAAATACTTATGTGTGAACTTAGAAAGTTGCCTCCTTTGTAGGGATCAGAGATTTCTTATCATATTTAAGAGGAAGAAAAATATGATGTTGAATTCAACCATCTCTTAGTGTTGCACAAGCACAACAGTAAAAATATCTGACATATGGAACCAGTGGAATCAGTAACCTAGTTGAATCGCCATATGAAAAAGTGGAGTCACCAAGTGAAAACAATACAACCAATATCAAATGCTTACTCATTGTTCACCAGCAAGGAATAAATCTAATATTTATCTTTCTCCAAGGAAAGATATCTTCATTGCTTCGCTCCCCGACAATGACGCCAAATGTTGTATCTATTTCTCGTAGGCAGTCCTTGGCTGCAAAGACTATGCCAAGAAACCAACTCAACCAATCTTTAGATTCAAGCTGGCCCTTGAACCATAGGGGGCTCCCTCAATAGTTACGAGGCCTTGTTTAACATTGTTCACTATCACTGTACAACAACCTATGAAGCACAACGGAAAAAATTATGATTTAATTTGGGTGGTTGCTGATGATTACCAATCTATGTTCATGAATAAATACCCCTCTTGCAGATTCCTTGGTAAAGTGTTAAAATCTAGTTTGTCAAAATGATATGATTTTTTTTAAAGAATTTGACAGAAGAATATAAGGAGATTCCTTATAATTAAGCAGTCATAGTGAATACTTAATTAATTAGGAAAGTTTGGATGCGTGTAGAATACTTCTACAACCAAACAAAACACATTCGGGAGGATGGAAGAAGGAAATAATTTAAAAATGAAGAGGAGCTATCTCAGATAAACAATCCAATATACTAATATTTTTAAATGATTATAAATTTACAAGGGATTTCAGAGATATTGATACTCAATCTATTCTTACCTAGAATATCCTATGGTACCTTGAACATGTGCAGAAAAAGAGTATGAAAGTACTGGAAAAAGAACAAGAAACACAATTTTTGTTAAGGGTTGGAGCTTGGAAGGCTTCAATTAGGATTTTTGTTTTTTTTTTAAACTGAAAGGTTAGGAATCAAAATCTGACCCTTGTTTATTACAAATGATCAAATACATATCGAATAAATCTCTCCTAACTGTTACAATATTTTTGAATTAAAATCCTAAAAAATAAACTAAAAATAAAATAATATCTCTAATTTATCTGCTGGAAACTTTGAACTATTCACAAGTCTTATGCCTTGAACTTTTAAGCTGCTCAAACTGTTTGTTGGAAAAATTCACTTTGATTTCAGTTTGTTTATCTTCTGCTACTAGTTGTCCTGTGAATGTTGACATATCTGCATCTAAATCTGAATAAGAATGATTGTTTATCTTCCTCTTCCTTAAAATGCTAAAATCGTGTCTGTAATATGGTTCACTGATCTTTTTTCTAGGTGTCCTTCGAATCTCCAATGCTTTAATTGACCAATGATTTTATGTCACTTTTTAAAGCGCTTCACCATTTGTCGTAAAATATTTCGGGAGGAAATATTTTGATAAATTTTTTTTCAAACATTCTCTAAATAAATTTCATAAAATAAAAATTCAAAATATTTCTTTGAATTATTTAAAAAAACATGTTTTTTTTTCCTTCCCATGGATTTTTAATCCATACCTTGTTTTTCTTTCTCATGGATTTTAAAAACCATGTGTTGTTTTTCTTTCCCATGGATTTTAAAAAACAATGTGTTGTTTTTCCTTCCCATGGATTTTAAAAACCATGTGTTTTTTTTGTCTTCCCATGGATTTTAAAAACCATGTCCTATTTTTCCTGGTTGGTAAAGTATTTCTACTTTCCCTGTTTTACTCCTGTAAAATATTTGGATAAAATTTTATCCAAATCTTATATTCCTATATATTTTTCCTTCATAATTTCCTTTTCTCCTTATCTCTCTCTGTTCTTGGTTTTGTTCCCATGATTTTTATTTTAAAAATAAATAAAATTATTTTCAATTTCAAAGCCATGTGCATAATTTATATATAGTTTTTCGAAATCAAAATAACATACAAGAAAAGAAATGAACATAATTGACTTTTCATTCGATTCGTTGTGTCAGATTTCATTTTTACTGAGCCTCCTTTTACTTTCACTTGTAACCTCATTTTACACCTGTAAGTATCATTTTTACCTGTAACTTTCACCTGTATATCCATTTACTTAAATGCATGACCTGTAAAAATATATTTTCACCTCAAAGCTCTTTTCACCCCAGTCACATTTTACTTAGCCTCCCATCCGTATAAAATATATTTCATAAACATATGAAATTTCCTTCCCACCACATTTTATAAAATTCGAATCAATACAATTAATGGATTTGATAGGGGGGTAGGTAGTAAATGGTTTAGGAGGGGGGAGGAGTCTGAAATGAACAAGGGGGTGACAACTATACAAAGTGGTAAATGTGAAACTGCTTTTCGGACCCCCCTTTCCCCTTGGTTAAATGTTGAAAAGGCCCCCTTCTTGGTTAAATGTCGAAAAGTCAAGGGCCCCTGGAAATCCATCCATAACCATTGATTTATTTGCACATATCTCGAGGCATGAAAGCTTATGGTTTAATAGTTAAGTGCGAGGTGGGGCATACATTTAATTTTTGACTTTTTCGATTTGACTTGTGACTTGACGTATTTGGCATGAGATAAAATGTGGTTTCTATAGTTTGGATATTGGGTTTGTTATTTTTTAATTAAGTTTTAATATTTTAAATAAATAATTTTATAAAAATATAAATATACATATTTTATAAAATTGAATTTTGTTTAAAATAAAATATTATATAAAAAAAACTCGGAGACATTTATAAAAAAATCATAACTTTATGGTTTAGCAAATGAAAGGGTTAGATGAAATGATATTTAAAGTAAGGAATTTATCAAGGTAAGGATATAATTATAGGAAGTTGAAAATTTATTTTTAAACAATTTTGTAACTTACAGGGTGTCAAAATAAGTTACAACAGTCTCAATAGTTCTAGTCCCATAGGGTTATTCTACACTTAGATACCTTTCCAATGACATGAGAAACACCTGAAATGGAGTCCACATGTAAAAGTTATTCCACTTAAATGTTGACCTTCATGTTGTTCCCACATGATTCAAGAGGATGCCATGTCATCCCTATTACTCATGGAAAAGGTGATAGCCACATGAACATGATCAAGGAGACTCTAAAAGAGTTAAGTTTTAACACATTTAGGGTAGAAGGGGTCAAATTTAACACTTATTAGGCTATTGGGTTGTCTTATAGTCAGGCCATTAAGACAAAAGGGGGTTTTGTTCTATTTGAGTGCATTTTGTTCAATGGTAGAGTAGAGTAGCTCAAACTGGATAAAGAGAGGAAAAAATAAAGATGGTTTTTGTTCTATAAAAACCCACAACCACAATTCTCACATTTTGTATTTGCACCATTTCCATTCAAAGAAAGAGAGAGAAGAGGAGTCTCACCTTGCTATAGGATTTTTCCGCGAAAAAGTTTCCCATATCATATGTAGTTTTTATTTTGGTTTTTTGAGTGATTTATTTTAAATGTCTCTATTTTTTGCATTTTTATATTTTGAATGCATAAGTATAAAATAATAACTTAGTAAATACAAAAATCTAAGGAAGAAGTAACCTTTGTAGTACATATTTCGATAAATTATTATCAAATATGTTGTGATCAATTGTCTAATGGAGTATCCAAAATAGTTTATGGATCATATTGGTATCAGAGTAAGTTTCTATAGGTATATTATGGGGATTTGAAAGTGATATAGATTAGTTAACCTCAAAGTCATAAAACCCTAGCCATGTTCCACCAATCTATTAATAACCCTTGATATCAAGCAGAGGTGAGGTTCTTAAGCCTACAAGAGCAGGTTGTAGAAGTAAGCCATAATATGAACCTCCTTATGGTGGCTTTGGTGAACAAGATTGGAATTAGATAAGATAAAGGTTCCAACTCAAAGGTCATATCATAAGGAATATGGGGGATCATGAAGAACTACAGAAGGAGTTTAGGAAAAAATCAAAAGAGAACAACCCAATTCAAGTGTTGTGAACCATTCATAGTCCTTGTTTAACATGGAAGAGAAGGTCGACATGAAGCTATATAAAGGTGAGATTGACACTTTCAAACTAAATAATTCATTGCAGTAGTTAGAGGTTTATTTTAGCATTCATCACATATAGAAAGATACATTTTTTTCACTTGTTTAAAACTAGAGGGCCATGCCTTCAACTATTAGGACAACTAGATGGAAATATTAACATTGGAGGGGGATTCTCCAGTGATTATGTGTGAGGATTTCAAAACTCTCATAAATTCCCAGTTTTTCCCTATCATGTATGTAGAGGATTAATGGATCTAGTGGTATCACTTTATCCAAAGACATGTGTAGAGTGTACAAGAGTACACCAAAGAATTTAGGAAGATAGTAAATATACTAATGTGTATCTCTCCCAAGGCCCCATACAAGCTCTTAAGTATTTGGGGGGCTACACAGCGATCTGGGGAAGTAAGTGACGTTAATAAAACCCATAATGATGTATGGGGATTTTTATAGAAAAATACATGAAAAAAATAGGTAAGAAGAAAGTGAAATTGAGTGGATCAAAGCAAAAGGAACTCTTGTAAGATTCCAAATAAGTGAATAAATGGAAGAGGGGGAGGATAAAAATATAATAGCCACAACACACAAGTGGAAAGATCCAAACAACCACTACAACCATTGTAACATTTATGGCCATACAAAAGAGGAATGTTGGAAACTACATCTATAACTCAACTTGAAGAACTGGCCTAAGTATGTGAAGGAAAAAAATCTCATGGCCAAATATTCAAGTAATCAAATGGAAAACAACTCAGATATGGATGAGAATATTTTCTAAAAATTAAGGCAGGAGGTGATCTTGGGTATCCTTCACTAACAGGAAGAGAAGAATACGAATAAACTCTCCCATATAAATATACAGGCTAAGAATAAAAAATTTGTTGCTTTGTTTGATTCGGGGTCATAGGAAATTCTCATTGCAGCAAAGCTAGTCAACAAATTGGAATTTGAGGTTTGAGATCATCCCATCCCATACCCATTTCGATGGGTATATAAGGATGAAAAATTAAAGGTAACCAAATAGTACAAAATCATATTTTCTATCAGTGCAAATATTTATTGATGAAGTAGAGTTGAATGTGGTTCCACTTGATGTATGTGGAGTGGTGTTTGGAAGTCCCTATATGTACAAGAATGATGAAATATTTATGTATAGAACCAACTAGTACCACCTCATAAAGGATGGAAAATTCTTCACCATTAATGCACACAGGGGAAAGTCCAAATTTTTGTTGGTAAGTGATATCCAATCTAAGAAACAATGTGAATTTACACAACAATGTTTTTTGGGAAATTTCAAGAAGTGTTAGTTTGCACAATATTATTTGGTTTATTTAGTCGATGTGATTGGTCGAGGATAGCTAAAGATAGATCCTTCCAAGATGGAGGAAATGATGAATTAGTTAGTGCTTATCAATTTTTTTAGCTCAGGAGTTTTCTTGGGGCATCATCATACCTAAGGAAATTCATAACCTCATTTTTAGCAATAGTAACACCACTTCATGCCATAATAATGAGTAGGAAGAGTTTCCAATGGGGAAAGAACTAGTAGAATACCTTTAAGGAGTTAAAAAGGAAAATTATTCAAGCATTGGATCTTGAATTACTAAACTCACAATAACCCTTTGAAATGGAGATAAATGTGAGTGGGTATGCTATGGTGTAACATACCCAAATCCCTAATATTACATTAGGGATGTGGGGGCATAATTAGACCCAAACTTCAAAGTTTATTATGAATATGGATTTATCTAGTTTTCTCTTTCTTTTGTTATCTCAAATCACAATTTTGATACCATCACCATCTTCTAATTGTTGATATATTTTTAACAATATAAATTTCATCTCATTTTGAGCTCCAAGAAAAAAGTTACAACCATTTGAAGATTTACCCTCATAAAGGACACATTAGCATCCGTACAATCCATGTTGTTGACATGTGTTGATCCTTGGCAAGACATCATACCCACACTAGTTCACACCCTCATCTTGTCTATCTTATGAGAGCCTTTCCATTTCAAGATTTACATAACACGTGGACTTTCCCTAGTTATGATGCTTTGGTATGCCAATATACTGGTAGCCCATAACATCAATATGGTGATATGTTGATACATTGATATAATAATGTGCCGATATGTTGATATATATTGTTATACCCCTTTGAGGTGCCAATATTCTAATGTGTTTGTATTCTTTCAATATGCTACCATGTCGATTTGGAAATATCCTTCAATATGCTGATATGAAATACCAGGGTATCGATTAATTTCATATAACTAAAAACCTTTACAAATTCTTGATACATTGATAAGCTGATGGAATACTCAACATGCCACCTCATATCTTTGATGACCAATCATCATCCAACACGTGGCATATGTTGATGTGTCCCATGCCATGTGGCACTACTAAATTGTTCTACGTGTCACTCATCTTCCTAGTTGGAAAGCCAAAAATGCCAACTATGGGTGACATGTGTCCTCCACCTGGAACTATGACATCATCAGTTTTTATGTCATCATGATGTCATTCTTCAGAAGTCTTCATGAATTAATACTTCAAATCCATCTATGTAAATAACTATTTTTTCATCAAGTGGAGCTTGTTCACTAGAACACACCATACCAAAGTGTCTGAAAGGAATTTCCTTTGATTTCTCCTAGGGTTTAGTATTTTCATAATACCCCTTTTGACCAGTTTTGGGTCATAGCCCTTATGTTAGCCATGTGTCAGAGGCTAAGTTTGAGGCATCAAAACCCTAAATTCTCATAGAAGGTCATTGAGGGACTCCATCCCCATAATTTATTTTCATCCAAAATAAAGGGTCAAAACCAAAATTCCCTGCTAATAAATGATTGACCACATAGATAATCCTTACCTTATCCCGAAAGTTGAGGATATATTCTTGATAGGGCCTTTATGGCACAAAGGTCTCCATCAGGATACAATGTCAAAAAAATTCCTCCATTTTAGTGCTAATTACTATGTATTCTTTCCAATAAGTCAAAGAGGCACATGTGCCTAGTTTGCTCCATTTGAAGTCTTCAAGACTCTCATTCTGTCTGAGGAAAATATTCCCATCAGTCAATCATTTACACTAGTGTACATTATGGCTTATTTAATCCTTTAGTTAGCCTTCAACAACTCCAAAGTTCTTTAGTGAATTCTTTCATGTTTCGTTATATGTTTTGAGAAGAATAATTCCCTTAAGTATGCCCTTTTTCAAGTCAAGTATTTTTTTCCTTCCTCTGGAATACACATCATTCACAAGAACCTCTTATTACCTCAACTAGCTTGGAGCTTCTCTAGTCTCTCTAAGAACAGACCATGGAAACTAGTCATGCTTAATGAGCCTGTTACATATTGTTCATAACATGAAATACATGATACATAAGTATATTAAATGTTTTCAATAGGGCACATAAGTATTATACAACCATTTCAGCCAAATCTACAATTCAAATCTTAAATAGGGACTATATAGACCACATTTCCCATTAGGTCAGAAAGCACTTAAACACAATAAATTCCATTGATGATCATTTCTTTCTCATTAACATAGTTTATAGTACATAGATGAAGCCCATTAACGTACCTATCTTATCAAGATCATACACTATCTATAGCTAACACTCAAGGAAAATACCTTCCAGGGGAGGTTAGAAAGGAGGTTTTTAGTGTTATAAAATTGGCCAAAATTGTCAAAAAAACATTTGCTACAACATCCGTTTATGGTTACGGAGGTTTTGGCGGAGCTTTTAACAGAAATTCAACACAACTAAAAAAACCGGGCAACCGGAGGTTATTACGGATGTTTTTTTCATCGGTGCGCTGCAAAGGTTTCAACGCACTGGTGTGTGTCATCTAGTCGGTGGCCCCGGGGTGGTCGAATGTGCATGCACCGGGCCATCAAGATATAAAATTGCACTGGGCACAGTGTTGGTGATACAACGCATGGGGCCGTTCTAATTGGTCTTGGGATTTGTGTGGTGCCCATAGGTCGTCTCAATGCACCAATTCACTGTATCAGACAAACACACCGATATTTATAATTGGTATTAGTATTTTTGCAGTGTTCATACGTCGTACAAATGCATTGGTACGTAGTCTCACATAAAAGCACCGGTGCGCAGTATCACATAAGCACATTGAGATTTTTAATTGGTTTTGGTATTTGTACGGTGCCCATAGGTCGTAGAAATGCACCAGTGCCCTGTAACATACAAACGCACCAGTGTACAATAACTGAAAAGCACCGGTGTTCATTTTGTATTTTTTAGAAACATTGACTTGTGACAGTGCAATTATTGTGATTTTTCTAAATTCATTATTTATCAAAAGTTGACACATCTTATAACAATATTTAGATTAATTAAAATTTTATTAATGCATTTGAATGTGATGTTTGGATTAATTTGTTATATCATATCATAATTATTGTGATTTTTAAAAATTCATTATTCATCAAAAGTCGACACATATATATATCTTATAACAATATTGATATGAATTAAATTTTTATTAGTGAATTTGAGAACGACAATGGAGAACACAATAGCGAAAATGGAGAATGCAATAGAATAAATTAAAACATATTTTATTATATATATATAAGACAGTCTTTGTCATTAAAAATGGGACAGTTATTGGTAGGTATATATGTATATATATATATATATATATATATATAAGACAGTCTTTGTCATACAAAATGGGACAGTTATTGGTATCCTTTTGTCTTTCAATTGGGAAACTATGTCCATGACATGAAACAAAATGTCTGATTTCACAGACAAATATTTCAAAAAATACAACGCCTTGCTTTGATATCCAAACATAGTGATCATCATTCTTCACTTGAACTGCTGTCACTGCTAAAGCTACTTCCATGCCTTGGGTTATTTTAAGGAATGTTTTGTTCATGGTGTTGATTGTTTTCTTCTTCTTCACCTTCCATCTACAAACATAAAAATAAACTATAATGAGTGTATATACATTGGTGAGAATAATGAAAATTGAAATATTAAATAATATATTACATCAATGTAAATCGAAAAAAA
Organism: Pinus albicaulis; assembly: GCA_034641835.2. Classification (NCBI taxonomy): domain Eukaryota; kingdom Viridiplantae; phylum Streptophyta; class Pinopsida; order Pinales; family Pinaceae; genus Pinus; species Pinus albicaulis. The sequence continues at coordinate 1,053,067,995 of CM076580.1, forward strand.
TTTACGTACCATAGCAACAATTAACTCATAAACTATACACATTCTTTCAAAACCATGTACCATGGCATCTTTCAAAACTTCATCTGTTTTCACGGTTCCATACTTTGTTTCCTGCAAGTTTTATAACCCATAACAAATCATATATTTAATATAAAATATTTTTTTATTCTATTAATTATATATAGAGCTAAGTAAAACAAGATCAATAGATGCTTACAAATTCCACAATTAATTCCTTCTTCTTCTTTTTTGTACGTTTTTTCTATTAAAAGTCTAACATGTCTCATTGACCAATTTTCTGGAAACTCTTCTTGTAGTTTATATAAAATTTGATTTTTGGAATCATTGGATTGATTTTTGTATTGTAAGTGGAAATTAAGGACATCTATACATTCGTTCCACTAGATCCCTCAAACTTTTGTAAAATCTTTTCCCCCTTTTGTTAACCTCCAACACCACTTTAGATGAGCTAAGGAGCAATTCATTCTCATTTGCATGTTCTATTTTTTTTATTTTCTTAGAAAAACATTCCTTTTCTGAGTTGTTGGTCCCTGTAGAACATTAAACATATGTGAATTAATAGACTATTTGACACATGTTATCTAATAATTTTAAGTATATTATTAATGAAAATTAAAAAAAGAAATTCATATTGGATCGATAGTATTTTTTCATTCACCTGATTCATCCTTTTGCAATTTTTCCATCAAGGTTTTACACTCTTCTGGTCCTAGATTAGAACTAATCCTATCGAGCTTCATCATTTTGTGGCTCTGCATGATCCACAGTAAACAATACATATTAGTTAAATTTACATATAGTTCAAAAATAATATTTTTTGTAAAGAATTTACAAAGAACTTGCCTTTTTTGTTTTTCTTGATGTGTTATCAGTATTTTTGTTACTTGATCTATTTTCAATCATTTTTTTATCAATCTGAAACCTGTACCATATCATTCATTAATATATTTATAAATAAATTGTCAAATTTTCAGGTAAAAAAGAAATCTCAAAAAATCGGTGCTCCTTTCATGATGTACGCACCGACGTCGGTGCGTGGGGGTCCTATAAACGCACCACATAAACAATATAATAGACCGTATGGTGCTCTATGTCAACAAGGAGCACTGATGCGTTACATGTTAACCACCATACCTATTAACACTGAGAAAATAATAAAAATCGTCCAATGTTAGTTTTTGTAGCGTAAACACCCTACACAAACAAGGGACCACCATATGGTGCTCTCTGTCAACTAGGAGACCCGGTGTGGTGCGTTATATGTTACACGGTGCATCGATTAACACAATAACACAATTTTTTGCGAAACAACACGTTCGATGTGTGCCTTAATGAATAGCTCGTTATCAGTTCTCCCCTCGTAACCTAGTGCACTGGTTCCATATTTTAGATGTGGCGCACCGATTAAAAAAATTTGTTTTTAAATTTTTTATTACATAGTAATTGTGTGGTGCACTAGGATAATACAAAGCACCGATGCACTAGGTTACTCGGGGTGCACCAAAAAAAAAAAAAAAAAAAAAACCCTTTTTTTTTATAAAATTCACGCTAGGGACGACATGGATTGGGATCCGACTATGAAAGTCGTCCCATGGGTTGGATGTCAATCTAAAATGAAAAGCCCTAATTCTGAAATCACAAAAACAAGGAGAAGAAAGGGCAGAAACAAAAATAATGAAGGGTTTAGGGTAAAAATGGATTTTTATTTATTTATTTATTTATTTTGTTTCTGAAAATAAAAAACAAAACTGCAGAAAAAAGTAAAAAAAAAATCAAATTTAATTATGATATTGTTTGAAATTATATGCTACAGGGTTTGAATCACTAGAGGTTTGGAATTCTGATTGTCTGAATACTTCTGTTCGAACGTATTTCGCTGCTCCACAGTGCTCTCGTGCTCTCTTGCTCCAGGTGTGTCTCTTGCAAATCTCTGGCGGAATTTTTTTGCAAAAATAGTGAAATAGTGAAAAGTGTTTAGTATTTAAATAATTGTTTTATGAAATTAGATTTTCGAAAATATTTTGCTGCCCATTTTTCAATTTACCATTTTTTTCACTTAAATAAATAGAGTTGCACTTTTTTTATTTGCGGTTATTCGTCTTCGGTGCGTCAATTAATAGAACTGCACTGGTGCGTCCATTCATAATAGGGAATCGATGCACAGTAACTAAAACGCACCGGTGCGGTTATATTTACATTAGCACCGATTTGCGGTTAAGGCTCCAAAATTACTTTTAGGTGTGTACACCAAAATTTAGTGGACTCCAACCATAGAAATTGAGAATTAGAATTTTGTTTATTCTTGATGGAAATATGAAATTAGAATTAGAATTATAATTGAGAATTAGAATTGGATAAATTTTTGATGGAAATAACTGTTCTTCCAATGCATTTTTTTTTATTGCAGGAGGTGCCCACTGATTATGTGGAGATGATGCAGGCGCATCTAACGCCCCTTAGTCAAAGAAGAATCCAAAGCGGAGCATGGAGGACGTGGACAGCGAAGCTGAACGAAGGGAGGAAAATCTGCTCTAAAAACAGATTTAAGGCGGATATGTCTCGAGGAGATTTACTATTGTTAATAGCCATGCATGCATTATATTATGGAGAGCTTTCGTTGGAGAAAAATAAGGAGAGGATCTGATCGATCCTTCCTATCTAACACTTCTTATATAAATGTAATGTGATAGAGAATGATAGATAGGCATTTGTGAGTGGGCAGAATGTAATCGAGAGCAAGCTTGTCTCTAAGGCTGGAATGCCTGGAATGTAAATTGTTCTGTATTTATATGAAAACATGTTTTAGCGTTATGTACGCCTGTGTGTTTTATAAATGAGTCAAATCCTATGTTGTAAGTTTGCTGATCGACCATCGATCACTTCAAGGATCGATGGCAATCTAATTTAACGTTTAACAGTCATGAATAAATGTTGTGATCGGATTGTAGAGATGGATTGGGTTAATTGCCACAGTAGAAAGTTCTTAATAGCGAAATTTCAGATGGAGCTCGTGCCGAGAATTGTATGTATGAAGACTCTAGAAATCGATTTGCTGTAAAGTAGGTTTAGTGGAAATTAAACGATGAAGGGACGGAGGCATAGTCGTAGCAATCGAGTGAAGACCAGGTGGAGATTGCTGTACGTGATCACAGTAATCGCAGAGGAGCGGAGTAAGCTACATCGCATCGGAACCGGAGAGACTCCCATATTACAATAGAAATGGATGCGATCAGTTATAAATCAGTTTTGATGTGAATCGGGTCCGGAGAGTTCGATCGGAGCTATGAAATTGGACAAATTCAAGTCACATAGCAAACGCCGATCTCCGATTCCGATTGAATCGGATCGGAGAGGTAGGAGATTTGGATCAGATCGGAGTTGGTGGGATCGGCGGACCCGCCGATATCTATAGAAGCGGGTATATATGTTTTGAAATCCATATATGTGGATTGGAGCAGAATTCATATGTTTTCCGTGTAAATGCATTACTTGTGGCAGCGGGGTTTTATACTTATATTGCATGCTTTGGTAGAGGATTTAGACTCCGATAAGGGGATGCTCGATTTCAATATACATCCGTGTTAATAAAATTAAAAGATTTAAAAGCCGAAAACGCTTCCGATAAGGCTTAGTGGACCCATAACCCACAGGTCCAGGATCGAAATTTTTACGTGCAAGGGGATTTGGATAATAACCAAGATCTCTTTGCGTCAAGTGGTATCAGAGGTGGGAAAGGATTTCCTGCGAAAAGGAAGAAGAATGCAAGCAGAAGGGGAAAGAGGTACAGTTGTGTTAATGCTGGAGAGTTTATGGTCTTACTATCGTGCAGATGGTGGCAACGAAAGGTGAGAAGATTTGCAGCAACCTAGAGCAAGGTGTGCTCAATTGGTTCCAGAGAAGAGAACCAGAAGGATGCCAAAAGACCGAGTGCGGAGGGCTTGGTGAGGTATCATGTAACAAAAGGAGACTGTTACTCCAGAGGTTGGTTTCAGCTCACAGAAGATCATGAAGGCAGATCCATTGAAGAAATGTAGTGGGTAGAATTGCTAAGGACAAGGAGAAGCATATGACCAGGAGGTCATAAAATTTTTTGTACCTTGGGAGTCTGATGCAAGAGCATCTAACGCCCCTTAGTCAAAGAAGAATCCAAAGCAGAGCGTGGAGGACGTGGACAGTGAAGCTGAACGAAGGGAGGAAAATCTGCTCTAAAAACAGATTTAAGGCGGATATGTCTCGAGGAGATTTACTATTGTTAATAGCCATGCATGCATTATATTATGGAGAGCTTTCGTTGGAGAAAAATAAGGAGAGGATCTGATCGATCCTTCCTATCTAACGCTTCTTATATAAATGTAATGTGATAGAGAATGATAGATAGGCATTTGTGAGTGGGCAGAATGTAATCGAGAGCAAGCTTGTCTCTAAGGCTGGAATGCCTGGAATGTAAATTGTTCTGTATTTATATGAAAACATGTTTTAGTGTTATGTACGCCTGTGTGTTTTATAAATGAGTCAAATCCTGTGTTGTAAGTTTGTTGATCGACCATCGATCACTTCAAGGATCGATGGCGATCTAATTTAACGTTTAACTGTCATGAATAAATGTTGTGATCGGATTGCAGAGACGGATTGGGTTAATTGCCACAGTAGAAAGTTCTTAATAGCGAAATTTTAGATGGAGCTCGTGCCGAGAATTGTATGTATGAAGACTCTGGAAATCGATTTGCTGTAAAGTAGGTTAAATGGAAATTAAACGATGAAGGGACAGAGGCATAGCCGTAGCAATCGAGTGAAGACCAGGTGGAGATTGCTGTACGTGATCACAGTAATCGCAGAGGAGCGGAGTAAGCTACATCACATCGGAACCGGAGAGACTCCCATATTACAATAGAAACGGATGCGATCAGTTATAAATCAGTTTTGATGTGAATCGGGTCCGGAGAGTTCGATCGGAGCTATGAAATCGGACAAATTCAAGTCACATAGCAAACGTCGATCTCCGATTCCGATTGAATCGGATCGGAGAGGTAGGAGATTTGGATCAGATCGGAGTTGGTGGGATCGGCGAACCCGCCGATATCTATAGAAGCGGGTATATATGTTTTGAAATCCATATATGTGGATTGGAGCGGAATTCATATGTTTTCCGTGTAAATGCATTACTTGTGGCAGCGGGGTTTTATACTTATATTGCATGCTTTGGTAGAGGATTTAGACTCCGATAAGGGGATGCTCGATTTCAATATACATCCGTGTTAATAAAATTAAAATATTTAAAAGCCGAAAACGCTTCCGATAAGGCTTAGTGGATCCATAACCCACAGGTCCAGGATCGAAATTTTTACGTGCAAGGGGATTTGGCTAATAACCAAGATCTCTTTGCGTCAGGAGAGAATGCAATGTGGGGCGTGTGAAGATGCAATACTACAAGGCCCAAGTGGGCAATTGTGGCATGTGAACCTGTGTTATGCTAAGACGTGGGCAATTTTCACAAACGGTTGGGAAAGTTTTGTTTCTGAGCAGTTTATTGAAGTTGGAGATATTTTAGTTTTTAGACATGTTGGAAATGTACATTTTGCTATGAAAATATTTGGGCCATTTCTTTTCAAAACTACACCTCTTCTTCTTTCAGAAAAATAAACTTGAACCTTTCCACAACCTGCAACAAGAAAAGGTGCCAACATAAGCCTCTGTCATGCATATCTATTTCTGACATGCATATCTATTTCTCCTATTGAGGTCTCGAAGAAATTGATTATGGCCAGTCTACTTTGCTGAGGAATCTGCTTGAATTTTCTTTGGTTCTACCAAAGGGTGCAGTTACTAACAGATACAGGATTGTAAGCTCCCTCCAACCCTCATTAAATTGCAGAATATGGAATAGTGCTCAATTATATGACAACAATCTCTAATCATATTCTCAAAAAATATGGGTTCTTTGTTAAATCCATAGCTACAAAATTCAGTCATATCGCTGCTAGGAAAAATTCAACTGAAATATCAATACGGCAGGGTTGGTACTGTCTACTGTCCCATGAACCCATAAACCCCACAAAAATTCTCAAAAACCTTTTAATAAAATGCAAAATAGTCCAAAAATGTTTTTTTCTTTTTTTTTCTTTTGTCGATTGCTCTTGACACTCGAATTCTTCTAAAATATGTTTATGGAATTAGCATCTATAAGAGGAAACACAATGGTAATATACTCGAATTCTTCTAAAATTTGTTCAATGGAATTAATACATGTGAAATGGTACATGTGTTATTAATTCATCAATATTTATACTTTTTAAAATGGGTTTTTATAAAGAAGAGGACTTAATTACCTTATACCTTATAAGACTCTTTTTTTTCGAAACATTATAATATGTATTTTGAATTAATGTTAAAATCAATATTTCACTTGATAATTTGCAATTATGTTGATGTCAATAAAAATGGCATACTGTATAAAGTTCTTTTTTTTTGGTATGCAAGATAATAATAAAATAATAATAATTCTAAAGTACATGAATTTATTTGCATTATTTTCTAAACTTTATAATATTACAAAAATTCATATTATTCTAGATTTACTATTTTACAATTATTTACAATTTTAAAATTTTTAATAAAATCATTTCACAATAATACAATTAAAACTTTCACATTAATACAATTAAAATTTTACAAATATTTTACATACGATTACAATTAAAATTAGAATTAGAATTAGAGTTACAATTACAATTTTGCAATTTCACATACAATTACAATTACAATTTTAGAATTTTACATACAATTACAAATATAATTACAATTAAAATTTTATAATTACAATCATTTCACAGTAATACAATTAAAATTTTACAAATATTTTACATACAATTAGAATTAGAATTATAATTAGAATTACAATTTTAGAAATATTTTACATACAATTACAATTAAAATTACAATTACAAGTACAAATACAATTTTACAATTTTACATACAATTAAAATTAAAATTAAAATTACAATTATAATCACGATATAATATTCAATAAATATCATGGTCATTTAATATTAAATTAATTAATAAACATCACGATCATAATAACCATCATACACACATCATATTTGACTAAAAAACACATTCAAATTCGCTAACATCATTGTGATCATGATCATCTAACAAAACACAATTAGCATTGTATAACATCATCACAACACAAACATCAAATATACATCTCATGTCAAATAACTCATGCTATCACATACACATCTATCTGCAAGCTGCACATTAAATGAACATATCTAACACGACCTAACAATATACACATCATGATGATCACCAACATGTAAATTAAGTACAAATGCAACATGAACATAAAATACATGGACCATATATATATATATATATATATATATATATATATATATATAACTAAATAATGTAAAAAATATACAATTGTAATATAAATGTCATGGATCAGCTGGTGGTAGAACATTAATAATAGTACTAGTCGAGGCTTACTCAGTCAATGGTGCAGCATCGACGGTCGATGGTTCAGCCTGCTCATGATCATGAGTACTGCTGGATGTTGCAGGTTGCTGACTGGACGAGGCCGATGGTCCAGCCTGATCTCCATGACGACTCCTGCTAGATGCTAGTGGAGGTTGCTCATCTAGTGCGGCGCGAGGTGAACGATCATGAGAAGATGAGTCGCTGCTCACGGACTGTCGATCACGTGCTGCATCTCGACCACGCCTATAACGTGCAACGGTCCTCCTCAACCGCGTAACTAAGGTCATAGCTCCTATGACATGCCACATACATATCATGCGGCATGCCTCTCCGCATATGTAACAACCTACCATCGACCTATATGTATCTCATATTAGCGGGCCTGATGCCCGCCTCAACAATCAATGCAGTGAGTTGGTCGCCCCAACTCCATCCTGTATCTGGTATCAAGCTGACTGCGCCTATCAAAAGGCTGTACTGGCGCACCAGCAGAAGCAAGTCTCTCTGCACCGGCCTCCTGATGATCCTTGGCATCTGGCATGCCCTGATCGTCATCAGGATCCACACCTAGATCATGTGGTGGTGCCAGCATGTCCTCGTCATCAAAAGACCCAATGTCTGCAAAATATATACAAGTACACAACAATAATTAGACAATTTCATTACACAATTTAATAAAAACAAGTTAAAGAACATGTTAGAATAAATTTAAATAAAATAGTAATATTACTGCTATCATCCGGAGGCTCATCATTTGTGAAGAGGATGTTTGCACGCCCTTGCCAATCCAATCCAACATAAGGACAGGGGACCATAATGAAGGGATGCAGCTCGTCAACACTGGCTAGCAACTCTAGTGCATCATACGATATCCTCGTTGGAAACACAGTGTCGCCCCTCTTGGGCATCATCTGCCCCCACATGTGCATCTGTGCCTCGAACACTGACCTACGAGGCTGCCGAACAAAAGTAGGCCTTGTCTCTGGAAACCTATCAAAAAATAAAAAAAATCTCTCAAGCAAAAGGGAAGTTGACCCTCCCTTGTGCATGAGCACGACATCTATCTAAGGTTGTACAGAACTGCCGCAAAAAAATGGCAGACCACCTGAAAATTCATGGCTCATGTACTAAAGACTCAACATAATATAGAAGCGAGAAACTAATGCATTGCCCGTCACTGGTGTTGTGTGAAATGGTCGAAATCAGAAGTGAGAGGCACCTCACCTCCTCACTACCAAATGCACCAATACGTAACTAAACTTCGGAGACCTGAAAATCTGAAGGAGACAGTATGTCTGTGCTAATGTATCTCTAGGAGTACACCAAATGACTCCCTACTGCATAGCCAACTGGAACCTTTGGGAACGAGGGAAAATCCACCCCTCTCCTCGATAGCCCTGTAATGAAATATATGTCCTCATCAGTGGGTGTGTACCACTAGTTAGGACCAACTTGGAAAGCCTATCATTGGGCATTCCACCTGCGGATAAGATGTCTCAAAAATACACCATGGCCCTTTAGGGAAGTAGCCTCCTCATAGAACTTGAGGAGGCCTACCTGCCTTAGGAACCCTTTGGTATTTGTTGTAATAGGGTGATCGTACGCATCTCTCTCCCTCTCTCATGCCTCCCACAGGAGAACCATGTCATAATGCTCCACTTGTTGTTGTTGTTGTTCCCCCTCTTCTCTCTGAATGATTGACATATTAAATATATTTTTTTATTAAATGAGACATGTATTTAGGAATATACATATATAATTTTTTTTGGAAAAAAACAACAAAATAGTTGGTGCACCACAAAACACAGTGATGCACCGGTTTCGGTGTGTCTTTTGTTTGTCGCGCACCGGTGGTGGTTCCCTAGATGATATTCAACACACCGTACACAGTGCACCTACAAATTTTCATAGCACCGTTGACTACGTACGGTGTCAGGAGTGCGGTGCGTTGACTAAAATCTACGCCCCAACGCGTATAGTTGGGTCAGCGCACCGACCTCCTGACTTCATTACATAGCCAACGGTGCGGTCTTTTACCAGGCCACACTATTGACCATGTGGAAATGTTGAATGCAATGCGCTGACAAAAATACCCACCCCGGGGCGAATATTTTAGTTAATGCATCGCGTTGCCGCTATCCACATGGTCAATGGTGTGACCGAGTAAATGACTGCACCAAACTTTTTTTTTTAAATTTTAAAATAACAAGGTGCGCCTTTCAGTACCACCCGGAAAACGGTGTGGATACTGTTAGCACCGGTTGTGGTGCAGCCTATAAATTTACATGCAGTACTGCTTACCAATGCGAGCCGAATGGATCGAGCGCATCGCGCGACAAATGTTTTTTTTTTCCTTTTAAATGGTTAGTTTTAAGGTTATTTGAAATTCTAATCCGCTAAAAAGCTTAATTATGTAAAAACAAGAAAAATACCTGTACATTTGGCCTTCAAGGAGGCATATTGGCTGTAGAATTTACAAAAGAAAATTTTCCCACTGTTTTGCAAAATGCAAGCTGGAGATTGGTGGGCAATGCACAACAACAGTGCATGCAATGGGTGCAATGGGAGCACCGATGTTAGGGTGGCTCAAACAAGGATAAATTGCACCGGTGCTTGAGAGCTCTGGAGCATTGAGAAAAGTGAAAAATGTGGTTTTTTGGCCATAATTTTTTTTTTATTTAACCCTGTTATGGTGCGCGTGGTTTATAGGCACACCGGTGCGGTTTCTTAAGACTGCACCGAGCAGTTTCTGTTTTGGCGCGGTGTTTTATGATGCACCGGTGTGGAAGAGTTGTAAAGCACTGGTGCTCTATAGTAACAATGTGCATCGGGCGAGTGTGTACGCAGCGCACGGTGTCCGATGTGCCAATGTTTTGTGCACACCGGTGCTTTCTCTTGTTGAACGCACCGATGCAGTTTAGGATTATAAGCGCACCGAACGAAAAACATCCGCAAAAACCTCCTCCCACCAACCTCCTCTAGTAACCTCCACTAGAAATAGATGTCTGGGGTATTTTTATAAGGGGTTCCTCAAAAACATCCGCTAGAGGGTCTTTTACTTGTAGTGTAATGAGGGTGAGTCGTGTTCCATTCCACCATAGGCTCAACCACACTATAATATTTCTTTCAGTTACCCACCCATAAGCATAACCAAGAAGCCATGAGGGAATTTCTACTCGGAAATATAGGGTGGATTCATGGAGGCCATCCTCCTTTATCGAATTAAGACACCAGTTTATTTTTTATCATACTAGGCCTAGGGTCCTACCTAATTTCTATGGGTAGTTTCTCAACTACTCTACACAACAAGAAGCCTAAGAGAAACATCTCTTAGGCTATTAGTGGTGTAAGGATGAAGGCCACACTCCTTCATAATTACGTACATGAAATAGGAGATATACCTATCAAGCACTGATTTTGGGCTCATCACACAACCAAATATGTCTATTGAAGGCTTACATAGGTTAAGAGGGAACCCCTTCACCACTTCCTATAGTCCCTCAACAATTCACCTTCTCTTTAGTGATTCTCATGCACAATATAACCAAAAATCAAGTTCCTCTCAATCTACCTGAATCAGTTTGAGAGTTATCTCACTAATTTCCATAACTAACACATTTAATCCTCGACTTGCTCAAAGGCCTGCCATGAACCAAGGGATTCCTCCGTCCCCCTCTATCCAAGTCCCTCTTCCACAACCCCTATGATTCAATATCCAAACTTCGAATAACCAATAATGTGTTTACAAGTTGATACCACTCTATAGGATGTGGTGGGTTAAGGTTCACACATAGTCTCTACAAATGGCTCTTCTCTATCCTCGTGCACGAATATATTTTTCTTTCCTGCCAATTTTTTTTCATTTCCCTTCATGTGTTTGTATCTTTATGTTTCTTCCTTAAATGGTTTTATATCAAGTTTCATGGGTATGTTTCTTTGTGTTTCTTCCTTGAATGTTTTTCTATCAGTTTTCCCCATGTTGGTTAGTGGTAAACTTCCCATGCCCTTGAATAGTCCTGGTACTACTACCCACTCCTCTAATAACTACTGGTAGTTTTTGCTCCACCTTTCCATTAGATATTTTCTTGGGGAAAGGATGAAAATATTGATGTGTATGTATATTTAGCTCAATCAATAATCCATTGGAAAACATTAATCCTCTTATTCCCCTTTGTTGGCTCCACCAATCCTCATTACTTCTCATGGTTCGTATCATATCAAGGCTCCACCTCTTCATTAGATGATATTTAAATTTTAATTAAAATTATTTTGGGTCTTTTGGCCATTTACTATATTCCCATACAAATATCAGTAACATAATTAATTACAATTACATTGTCAAAAAAGTTAAGTTTTGGGGACGTTACAATCCCCTCCCCCATAAAGGAATTGTGTCCTCAGTGTTAACACCATTTCAAGTGTCATATTTAGTAGCATTACACTATTTCAAGTTCCTTTTTTTCATTGCAACAACCTATGGACTGCTACCTTTCTGTTGCATCAACGTCCTTTCACCTTTATATCATCATAAGTCTTCACGTTCTTTGTCCTTTTCACTACTTTAGCAATGGTATTTTATTCATGGTATATTCACTTTCACACTTAATGAATTTCTACAATAATTATTAGCAAAAAGGTGTATTAAAATATTTTTCTAAGCATAAACACTTTCCTAAATTTCACAAATTCGAATAAACTATTTATTTGGCCACAATACTTATATATATAATTATCATTTGCTTCATTATGCTTTCACATGTAACAAGTTTAGCTCACTACTTGTAATCATATGTACCCATTCACTCTCCCAATCTAGTGAGTGTGCAACAAGTCTCACATTTCTGATATTTACTCACCTGGATTTCAATGTCCATATAATCCCCTTCCCTGTGCAATATACTTAAATAAGATCGTCGTGTCCTAGGGTCCAATATCGCTTTAGTTGCCTTGATACTAGGCTCTTTTTCTCAACTTTTTGCTATTCCAACTAGGAAATTTACTAGATCCCTGTAAGGAGGAATCACATGGAATACTTCCAAGTATTTAACTGCACCACTCTGATTTATAGCCATTTTCTATTCTCCCTATATAGATACATAAACTCACATATATCACATGCATATAGTTCCCATGAGATTTATCATAAAATTTTCAAACTGAAAATTTATTTTCCAATCTTTCTTCATATAGAAGCCAAGTCTCACAACCAGAAGACTCCTCTCCTAATATTTGGATTTTTTTTTTTTTTTTTTTGTAGGTGATGAAATTCCCATCCTTCATTAAGGTCTTACATTCCATGTCACACCCAAGGAAATATATCTTCAATCCACATTTTCACACTGAACTACAATGTGCTAGCTTCTCTGGAATAAAATCCCTTTAATATATCATTTACGATGATTACTATTTTTTTTCGAAACCATCACATAGTAAATCCTTACATCATATTCAACTTCTTATAAAAAAAATAAAGGGAAAATCATTGCACTACACAACTCATTCAAAATTGTCTGAACCATTTAAAAATATGATAGGGAAATTAAATCTTTTGATGCCAACAAATAAAAATGTTTAGGTTAAGATTTTCATTTTCATTCTCTCATTTACATGCAAGATTCAATATTCCACACTTCAAGCACCGAGTTTAGTCCTATTAACCGATCAAAACATGGTCAATTGGGCTAATACAATACAAATTGGAGCCCGTCATTGATCTTGTAGTCGCTCGACATCTATCCTTCTTCCAATGGTTTGTGTGCCTTAATTGCACCAATATTTGAAAATTTCCTTTAGACCCCTAACTAGGTTGAAGGCTGCTACACTGACCTCCTTAATCAAATATGGTTAAATCACAATTTCTCCAACACTCAATAGATTTTCAGCCATCCCTTTTTGGCGTCACACACATAACCTCTAGGGTGGATTAAGTTTAATTCTCATAAGCTTCATAGTTTTCGAAGCCAATATTTCCTTCATAGTATCTTAAATTTAATTATTCAAATGAATAATAGACACTTAAATTATCCATTGATTATAAAGTGTCTATTGCATTTCTACAATAACTTAACTTTCTTAATTTGATGTCACATGCAACTTTTAATCTCATTTACTTTTTAGAAGTCTCTATCTTGTTTTTGCAAGTCTTTAATTTATTTTATTTATGTAATATCTACTGTGAAGGGAATAATCCATTAAGTTTAAATCTACATATAACTTTTATAAGTCTTTAATTTACTCAATTATCACGTGCAAGGAGCATTCATGTTATTTTCAAGAGTTTTTTTTACTTTATTTTAGTGAGTGAACATGTGCAAAGAAAACCCATACCATTTTTACAAGTCTTTAATTTACTTAATGATCATGTGCATAGAATTTCCACTGTGCGTGGAAACAATTTTTGTAAGAACTCAAATAAGAAAATTTATTAAAAAATTAAATAAAATTAATCAAATAATATATAATATTAAATTAAATGTTAATTTGTTTGGTTTCATTTTACTAGAGATCGATATTAGTTACATCAACCAAAAAACCCACTTGTGTTTAGGTGAGTTGATTATCTTTCATGTAGAAATGGCTCCCTAAAAACAAAAACAAGCATGTCAATATCAATGAGATTGGAACTTGGGTGGAGAGGATAATAGCAACTCCTCCCTACCACCCAAGCTACACCCACTTGACAAGTCAAAGGTTAAATTTCTTAATATAATTGCGCAAAAAAATCTCCCAATAATAATTTTAATAATCGAATGTGGTGTATTTTATAGATTGAGTGGATAATTAAATATTCTTGTAGGATTGATATGCAAATAAAAAATCTTATTTTAAAATTTAAATCATGTTAAATTGATGTGATAATGTGGTCTCCGTTCCCGATATATAAATTGAATTATTCCTCATTGGGTATCTGTGGGGGTTCCCTTGTGACAATATGTAATGGAAAATTGTTAATACCTATCAATATAATGATAACCATAGTTTAATCCATCCTTTTGTTTAGTGAAAAAATAAAATTCTTCATCTCAACAAACATTATATTTGTCACTAATCATTCATAGTGCATTCAAGATAATCATTCATAAGTTTGACCCTTCCAATGCCATATATTTGGCATGTCATGTTGAGATTGGTTGAACAAGCATGGATTGTCAAATATAAAAAGACTATATTGCATTTATTTGATATGGTGTCCATTGTTCACTTTTATTTCTTTTAATATGCATATATTATTGCATATATTTAAGTTATTTAATGAGTAGTACTAATTAGGATGACGACTTTTCCTAGTGGATTAGGATTGCTTATATCATTTCTCAACAACAAATTTATTTGTTCATATAACTTCTTTGAGTTAATTTAGTAAGGAATTAATTAAATATTTCCATGAAGTTGGATAATTCTCCCCTATGGTTTAATGTTGCTAATAAAGAGGTCCATAATAAAATATAGATATCTCTCTCTCTCTCTCTCTCTCTCTCTCTCTCTCTCTCTCTCTCTCTATATATATATATATATATATATATATATATATATGTTATAGTTTCCCTATTCAAGGTTATTTGTAGAATTAATTTTTTAGTCATTGTGATTGAAGATTAAGAGTTATTATGTTTGGATTGTTCATTATCACCCCCTCCTTATAATGTAGGAGCATTAGATCCATGATCACCATCCCTTTCCCATTTTTAGTTTTTTCTTTTATTATGGCTCAATCATCTATTTGTAGCAACTTATTCAATGGTGTATGTTAATTTGTAAGGGTTTGAATGTGTAAAAACCATCAACAAGATATTGGGCATCCATAACTCTATCATGAATGACTATATTCTTATTGTGAGGATTTAATTTTGGTGAAGTTTTGCTAGAGAGAAGGGCTACTCCAGATATTAGTCAGTAGAGCAACCCACATCTAACAATCCAAAACTTTCCAAGGATCACATACCATTCATCCCCCCAACAATTTTTCAACCATTTAATCCTTGCTCATGTGGTTCTCTAGCTAACATTCCACTAGGGTCCTTCCATCATGAAACAAAATTGTTTGACCCATGTTTAAATAGACCATGTGATAATTTAAACATGGTTTAGTTGGGAGTACAATAATGTTTTAATGGACCTTTAGTTTAGTGTTGTGTATTGGGATTGAAAAGGATAAGCTTTAATTTAACCCTCGGAGTTAATTAAAAATCTTAATATAAAGGAGAGAAGTTGGTAAAGAAGGTATGATTAGTGGAACTTCTTTTAGGTCCATGAAAGTGAATAAGAAGGAGATAGAGAATGGAGGAAGAATAAGATAACAATGGGAGAAATAATGAAAATGAAGAAGGGGAAGAAAATAGTCAAAGAAGAAGAGGAAATAAGAGATAGAAGTAGAGAGAATGATTCATATTAGATCATTATATTGTTTTTCATTCATTTTGACACTATCAGAGGGGAAAACATGAAGGAATCATCTCACAGGACTATTTTTACCAGTGGGCCCCATTTTCGAAAATTCACGGTTTGAAACCTTATGAAAGTAGCTTGAGGAATCAAATAGAAATGTTTGGGGGGTAAAACTTTTACTGTCAAGAATAACACCCCATAGAGTTTTTATATGCATAAAATACTTTCCAATGGCTCAATAATTGGCCCAATCAAATTTTGTATGCAAAAGTTATGTCACGTGAAATTTGACCTTCCAATTTTAACCACCATGGTTCAAGAGGATGCCACGTCAACCCCCATTATTCATGGAAATAGGACTAGCCATGTGATCATGATGAGTAAGACTTTAGAATATTCTATATTGTAACTCTAGTTAAGAGTTAAAGGAGTCAACCTTAATAAGTAGTAGGCTATCGATTTTTGTTCCATTATATTTGAGTGCATTTTGTTCTATAGATGAGGAGAGTAACAAAGAGTGGCTAGGGAGAGAAAAATAGAGAGGGTTTGTGAACTATAATATCTCACAGGTCATAGGTATCACTTCATTGTGCTTTCATCTATTTCCATTTAGAGGAAGAAAGAGAGTAGAGCAGCACCACCTTCTAGTTGGGTTTTCTCCCAAAAGGGTTTCCTAGGTCATATATTATTTTCCTATGGTTGTGAGTGATTATATTTGTGTTTTTTTTTAATATATTTTTAGTATTATCTATATTGCATGCATAAAAAAATAATTAAAAAATCCAAAAATATAAGGAAAAAAAACCTTCATAGTGTATATTTTAGATTTACAAATATATTTTAGCAAATATGTTGTGACAAATTATCTAGTGGAATATCCACAACACTTAATGGATTATATTTTTATAAGAACATGTTTCTTTTGGTATATTGTGGTAAATTGTAGGAGATATATATAATTTAATCCAAAATTGATAAAACCATAACCATTGCCAATTAATCTATTAATAACCCTCAAGATCCTGCAAAGGAGAGGTTTGTGTCATTGGAAGTAGAAGTTGCAGATATAAACCACAATATAATCCTTCTCATGGTGGCCCTAACCAATAATATTTAGATATTTTGAGAATATGGGGGTTCTAATGCAGAGGTCTGATCGAAAAAGAGATCAATATATTAAGAATAAACAAAAAAGGTGCTAAAGAAGGAACCTGAAAAATATCAACTCATTTAGGAACCATTCACAATCCCTATTCAAAATGGAAACAAATGTTGACATCAAAACATATCAAGGTGAGATTAATTATTTGAATTTAAAACACTAGTTTCAATAGTTATAAGTGTATTTTAGTTTCATAGTATAGAAGAATAGAAGATTCCATTTTCTCAACAAAAATTTGAGAGAAATTCCCTAATTTGGTGAGAAATCCACACAAAAACCAAAGGTTGGAGAGAAATCCTCCAGTGGCTGAGTGGTAGGATTTTAAAACCCTCATAAAATCAAAATATTACCCTATCAAGTATGTAGAGGATCAGTGGATTTGGTGGAATTACTTCAGGCAGAGGCAAGGGCATATTTTACAAGAGCACACCATAGAATTTAAAAACATGGCCATAATGTTGGGTATATCCCAAAACATCCCATATGTACTCCTCAAGTATTTAGGGGTATATGAAATCATGTGTGGAAGAAAATGGTGTTGTTCAAACCTAGATCGGTCGATGAGGCTATTGAGAAATCAAGGGGAAACTTAATTACATGATTTCTCTTACTTTGATAATTGCTTGTGATGTATTTTTACTTAAATTGATTAGATTATTTTAATGATGCCAATGCTTCTTTTTGCTTCTTTTAGATGATGTGAGCTTCCCAAGAATTTTTCAAGTGTAGAGTCCTTCTTTGAATGAGATGGGGTCTTTCAGACCTTCTTCTTCTTCAAAGTGTTGTTTCTTCTAGATAGTGTGATTATTGCGATGACATGGGTAGTCCTCTTTGATGTTCCTTAGTTCCTTCCTTTAAGATGATGTGTGGATTAGTCCTTCTTTATGATCTCCTTGTGCTCGATATGATCTCCTTGTGCATCGCAGGTATCATCTTCACAACTGGGATGGACAGAACAAGGGAGCAGTTGAAACTCTGTAGAGAAACATCAGTTTGGGCTAATCAACAAGGCAAGAGCATCTAGGGGTATGTTGTGAATTTTATACCACTTCTCATTTTTAAGGAGTAGTCTTTAGTGCGACTTTTTGGAGTTTTCGGTGCCAGAATCCGGTGAAAAAAATTGAGGTAAAATCTTGAATTCTGTTATTTAAACTAGTTTTTTTACTGTATATATAGATTCGACACCCTAAAAAACCCCTAGGACACTTCGATTGTGCAAGTTACCCATCAAATTTCTATTTTCAATAAATTCTTGCCAGATTTTAAAGAAAATAGACCGGAAAAATCCACTGGAAAAAATTTCAAAAAGTCGCACTAAAGACAACTCCCATTTTTAATATGAACTGGATTGCATGCAGTGGTTTCTTTGAGTAGTTAATTGTGTGGGTTAGGTGTCAGAATTTCACTTCTCTATATGATTGGAAAATTCCGAGCCAACCTCTCAAGGGGTCTATTGGGAAGGTCTTTCATTTCAGATGGGGAAAACTGTATGCCCTATTATTCATTGGAGGTAATAAGGACGAATTAGAGAAAACACCTATGGAACTGGGCTTTGTACACCAAAGCTCTTATATTTGTTTCTTTGGGGTTACTTCACTGACAAAAAAGATAAAGTATAGGAATTTTCCTTGGAGGATGTCTCTAATAATTTGCTATAAAATTACTCCTTTTTTTTCTGTCAATTATGTGAAAATGGAATTAATGTGGATGGGGGATTCCTGCATTTTATACATGATTCCTGGCTAAAAATTTGTTTCTCTCCTTCTAGAATGGTGGGTCATTTTACATGGAAATTTTGAGCTCATTGGCTTTATCTGTGTGGAATTTCAACACCAATCACCAAAATGGCACTCTTATGGCACCCTTGGACAATATTTTGGGCTCCCTCTTTTAAATGGTTCTGTGTTGTCTCAATTTTTGGTTTCTGTTTTTGTATCTTCAGTGTATATAGGGTCTATTTTGGTATTGGACCTCCAACTTCTATCCACAGACGTACTGCTCCAGGGTCGTAGTCAGTGTGTAGGTTCACAGTCTTTTTCAGGTGGCAGAGTGCTAAAGAAGGCTCTTTGACATCATAGGAAGAATTCCACAGTGAAGTTTATGTCGATATTGGGTATGCGAAGTAGATAAATCAGTAGGTAAAAGTATCAATATGTGATTTTGATATGTTAAAAATGAGAACCTAAATTTTCACCAAACCATCCTACTTATTTCACGTAACAGTCTAGATTTATCAATCCTATGATTATGAAGCTTAACCATTTATAAAATATCTTAACTTCGATATGATTATTAATATTATAATAAAAAGCGTTTATAAAATATCTTCTAGATGATAAATATCAAACACCATCAAATAAGTTAATTATTAGTTTATTGTTTTTACACAGTGTTAAATTGATAAGAATAAAGTCTTATTTAATAAAGAGGATAGAAGGATGGCAAGCTAATCATTAACCTAATGTATAGAGTTTAATATATGCATTATCAAAATTATGATAACAACATTATCACAATTATATCAAACAAAACATTAAATATTTTTTTAGTATAATTACCAAAATTATATATAGCATAAAATAAAATATTATTTGATTTTAATAATAAAATAATCAAAATTTAAATAGCTTATTATTTTTTTTATTGATTCGTTATTGTAAATAATTTAAGAATTTCAGATATATAAAAATAAATTTATAAAAATATGAATTTTTAATTTCTAATAAGTTAAAATTGAAATGGTAAGCTTTCAATAGCCATCATATTTGTTTATTGAAACAAACATTTTATTTTGTCAAAAATGAAGATTGTGGAGATTCTGAGTTTTGCATCTAAAAATCTACACCACATAAATCTCCAATCTAAAATAACTTATTTTTAATTTGCAATTTATCATTTAAAAATCTTGATATTATACATGTAAATTTCCCATTCTTAATGTTATAGTACACTATTTCAAGTTATTTATTCAAATAAGTGTGAATGAAAATATTTAAAATATTAACTACTTATAAACTATTTATTGCATTTTTGCAAGTTTTTAATTTTCTTATCTATTACATTTTTGTAACTCTTTAATTTTCTTATTTTGATTTACTATTTTTTTTGGGTAAAATTTTCTAATCATTTCAAGTTTACATACTATTTTACAAATCTTCAATTTATATCATTTTCATGTTTTTTCTTTTCTTTCTTTTTTTAAATTTAGTGAGTGTAATAAACATCCATATCAGTTTGAAAAATATTTAGTTACTTTATATGAATTTTGAGAAGTCTTTATTTACTTTATATGATGTAACTTCATATAAGAATACTCAAATTATCAACTAACCATGGAGTTTGCATCCCACTCTTGCAACTCTTCAATTTACTTAATGATCATCTACATAGAATTTAATGGAATTTCCACTTTGTGTGTGGACACTCAATGTGAGAAATCAAATAGAAAAATTCAATAATACATTAATTAAAACCAACCAAAAAAACATATAACGAAGAATTTAATCAAAGGTTAAATGTCTTAGGATAACTATGCAAACAAATTTCCCAATAATATTTTTAATAATCAAATGTGGTCCATTTTATAGATAGAGAGGATTATTGAACTTCTTGTACAGGCTTGATATGTAGATAAAAAAAAAATATTTTAAAATTGATATCGTGTTACATTGATGTGCTAATGTGGTCTCGATTCCTAATATTTAAGTTTAATGGCCTTTCATTGAGCATTGATTGGGATTCCCTTGTGACACCGGTGCGAGTTGCATCATTATGTTATATTTCATCCATCTTGATTCTTTGAGACTGAAAAAATGGGAGCAATTAGCTCATAAGACCACTTTTTCTGAAGGTCCCAATTTAGCGAATTTTGGTTTTAAGAAAAAAGGGGGTTCCATTCTATTCGAGTGCATCTTGTTCAATAGTAGAGTAGAGTAGCTTAGAGTGGATAGAGAGGGAGGAATAGAGATGGTTTCTGTTCTATAGCTTCCCATAGACCACATGTTTGACATTTTATCTTTGCACAATTTCCATTCAAATAAAGAGAGAGAAGAGGAGCCTTGCCTTACTATTGGGTTTCCCCGCGAAAATGTTTCCTAGATCATATGTTGCTACTTTTTGATTTTCTAGGTGATTTTTAAAAAAATTTCTCTATTTTCTGCATTTTGATATTTTGAATGCATAAGTAGAAAACAATAGCTTAGTAAATACATAAATCTAAGGAACAAGTAACCCTTGTAGTACATATTTCGATAAATTATTATCAAATATGTTGTGAACAATTTCCTAATGGAGTATTCAAAATAGTTTATGGATCATATTGGTATAAGAGCAAGTTTCTTTGGGTATATTATGGGGAGTTGTAGGTGATCTAGACTAATTAACTAGAAAGTCATAAAACCATAGCCTTGTTCGACTAATCTATTAATAACCCATGAGATCAAACAGAGGAGAGGTTCTTGAGTTTGGATGAGCAGGTTGCAAAAGTAAGCCACAATATGAACCTCGTGATGCTAGCTATGGTGAACAAGATTGTGTTAAGTCCCTATATTAATAGTGTAGTCCCTTATTATGTTAGTGTAGCCCCCCTTATTGTTATTTTTGTACCCCTGTAACCCCCATATTGTTATTATTGTGCCCTTACATTATTATTGTTAGGTCGGCTAGGATTATATTGTGCCCCCATGGACTCCTATATATAGAAGGAGGGTTTGTTCATTTGTATCATCCAAGAATTGTGCATTTATGTAATGTATTGGAGGTTGCCCCCTCGAAGTGGCTTATTTCTAAGGCATTGATATCTATTTTCTTCTCTTTTGGAGCTGGTTTCACAACATTTGGTATCAGAGCTTTGGATTCTAAGGTTTTTGTTGCTCCAAACTGGTCAATGTGGCATTTTCGCTATAAATTTTGTTCTAAAAAGGTTCACAAGCTGAAATTTTGTAGAGTGCGAAGACGAAATCCTAAGGAACATATTCGTAAAATTGTAGATCTTGGTTCGAAATATTTTCAGAGATATGATCTGTGGAAGCTAGGGCTTTTTGCAGGCTCCTGAATTTAACCTAAACAGGTCATCGTGGATTTTTCGCTATAAATTGTTTTCTACGAATATTTAGAAGCTGAAATTGTTAGAGAGAGAAGTCGAAATCCAGAGGAACATCATCGCAAAATTTTAGAGCTTGTTTCGCAATACTTGCAGAGATATGATATGTGGAAGTTAGGTATTTTTCAAGCTCCCGAATTTCATCTCAAAGAGGCTATCGTGGGAAAAGATTCATAACTCTCTCTCTACGCATCAGATTGGAATTTTGTAAAAAGTGGCAACATTCAAACAGACTTTTGTTTCCCGTTTATCAATTTTAGAGCCAAAGGAGGAAACAATGACACGTGGCAAGTCGTACAAGTTCGCTCTACTGAACTAGTCCATAATTGGGTCATTGTGGGAGATCAGACATAAATTTGCCTTGAAGAATGCAAATGAAGTCAAACCTGTGAAATTTTAAAGAAGATTCAGAGGGCTATTACAAGGCCAAATTTTAGATATTTAGGATCCACAATTACAGAGATAATTCAATTTCAATATAGAGCTCCTCAAAAGCTAGAAAAAAGGTGTGTATTTTGGTTTTTAAAATTGCATAATGCTTGTTTGAAAAAGAAGTTTGAAGTGATTCCAAGGGCATATTTTAGAATTTTTATCAGTATTGGGTTCTAGAATGCTTCAAAAAAATAATTCCATACACATTAAGACCTCAAAAAGCTATACTATGATGCATGAAGAGGAAGAATTGTAGTATGAGATATCAAAATTACAGTACCAAGTGCAAAAAATTTCGATATTACGAAGAGAAAGCGAAGATGACATAGATGGTTTAAAATAAAAAATGGAGGCTAAGTTGGGTGGTTTGAAGGATAAAATAATAGCTAATATGGATGATAAATTAGTGGAAGATCACATCGAGCATCAACAACAAGTTATCCAACTCTCAAAGGATAACCTAAATTTGGTGTAGAATCTAATGAAACAATAGGAAGATCAACATCACATCGAAAGAAGTAATGAAGAAGTCACAGAAACAAGAACTCGAAAAGTACGATCAATTTCAGAGTATCTCAGCAAGTGGAAGAACTTTCCTGTAGAATATTCCACACAGGAGGATGAAAATTTTATATAGAAGCATGAAGAAATAATCAAGCATTGAGGAAAACACTTGTTTGAAGGAGAGGGGCATGTTAAGTCCCTATATTAATAGTGTAGTCCCTTATTATGTTAGTGTAGTCCCCCTTATTGTTATTGTTGTACCCCTGTAACTCCCATATTGTTATTATTGTGCCCTTACATTATTATTGTTAGGTCAGCTAGGATTACATTGTGGCCCCACTAGGATTATATTGTGGCCCCATGGACTCCTATATATAAAAGGAGGTTTTGGTCATTTGTATCATTCAATAATTTTTCATTCATGTAATGTATTGGAGGTTGCCCCCTCAATGTGGCTTATTTCTAAGGCATTGATATCTCTTTTCTTCTCTTTTTGGAGCTGGTTTCACAACATATTGGAATTAGAGAAGATATAGGTTCCAACTCAAAGGCCGGATCATAAGGAAAATTGGGGGAACATGAAGAACTAGATGAGTCTAGGAAAGAAATCAAAAGAAAAAAACCCAATTCAAGTGTTGTGAACCATTCATAGTCCCTATTTAACAGGGAAGTGAAGGTCGAAATCAAGTCATATTAATATGAGACTAACACTTTGAAACTAAATAATTTGATGCAATAGTTAAAAGTTTATTTTAGCATTCATAACATAGAGAAATATATAAAAATCTATTCCACTCATTTAAAACTAGTGGGCCATGCCGTCAATTGATGGAAAATCTAGATGAATACCGTGATGTTGAAGGGGGATTCTCGAGTGATTAAGTGGGAGGATTTCAAAAATCTCATAAATTCCTAGTTCTACCTTATTAGATATGTAGAGGACTAGTGGATCTAGTGGCATCACTTTAGCCAAAGACATGGGTAGAGTGTACAAGAGTACACCAAAAAATTTAGGAAGGTGATAATAGTATTGTGTATCTCTCCCAACACCCCATATAATAATCTAAGTATCCGGGGGGTCTACAGAGCCATATGGGGAAGCAAGTGATTTTAATCAAACCTAGAATGATAGATGAGGATTATATATAGGAAAAATACCTGAAAAACATAAGTAAGAAGAAAGTGAAATTGAGTGGGTCAAAGAAAAAGTAACACCTGTAAGCTTCCAAAGAAGTGAAGAAATGGAAGAGGGGGAGGATAAAAATTCAATAGCCATAGCACATTAGTGAAAATATCCCAACAACCACTACACTAATTGTAACATTGATGGTCATACAAAATTTGAATGATGGAAACTACATCTAAAACTCAACTTGAATAACTGGAAGATGGATGAGAAGAAGAAAAATATCATGGCCACAAATTCAAGTAATCAAATGGAAAATATCTCAGATGTGGATGGGAATATTTGAGGCACATCATTGTAGAAGGAGGTGAATTTGGGTATCCTTCACTAACAGGAAGAGAAGAAGATGACCAAACTCTTTCATATAAAGATACAAGTCAACAAGAAAAATTTGATGCTATGTCTGACTTAAGATCATAGGTGAATCTCATTGAAGAATAGTTGGTCAAAAAATTGGATTGGACGTTTGAGATCATCCCATCCCATACCAATTGGGATGGGTATATAAGGATGCAAAATTAAAGGTAACCAAATAGTAAAAAATCAAAATTTCTATCAGTGTGGATATTTATTGATGAAGTAGAGTTGTATGTTCTTATACTTGATGTATGTGGAGTGGTGTTTGGAAGTCCCTATATGTACATGGATGATGCAATATTTATGTAGAAACCTAACTAGTATGGCCTCACAAAGGATGGAAAATTATTCATCATTAATGCACACAAGGGAAAGTCCAAATTTGTGTTAGTAAGTGCTATCCAAACTAAGAAACAATGTGAGTTTGCACAACAATGTCGTTTGGAAAATTTCAAGAAGTGTAAGTTTACACAATGCTATGTGGTTTATTTAGGCTATGTGATTGGTTGAGGAGAGCCAAATGCATATCCTTCCAAGACAGAGGAAATCATGAAAAAGCGAGTGCTCACTAATGTTTTTGAGGTTAGGGGTTTTTTTTAGGCATCATCCTACTTATGGAAATTCCACAAGGCTTCACTCAATGAACCTCTAACATACCACGTGCTTTTGTGGCACACTAAAAAATACCCCTAATTTGACTACATATTGGAAAATAACTCTAAAAGTCACATTATTTAACCCCATACCAATACGAACCCAATACACCTCCCTTATTAAAAAAACCCCTAATTTCACTATATATTGTAGGTATCCATTTTTTCATTAACATTTTCTATACCCCTTTATATTTTTTCATTATCTTTGAGTTCCATTTTTTATACTTGCCAATATAAAAACTCGTTACCCCCTATATATCCCCCAATATATTACGTCATTTTTTCCTCAATATATATCCCCCAATATGAACGCACGTTGTAGGGTATTGCTCCCCTCGTGAAGCCCCTATGGGAAAACATTAGCCTCCTTTTCAACAGTAGTAGGACCACTTCATGCCATAATAATGAGTAGCAAGAGTTTCCAATGGGGAAAGGGTTAGTAGAATATTTTTGAGGATTTCAAGAGGAAAGTTATTTAATCTTTGGATCTTGCATTACTAAACTTGCAATAGCCCTTTGAAGTGAAGATAAATGTGAGTGGGTATGCTATGGTGTATCACACCCAAATCCCTAATATTATGTTAGGGATGTGGAGCATAATTACACCCAACCTTCAAATTTTATTATGAATATGGGTTTATCACGATTTATCTTTCTTTCATCATCTCAAATCACAATTTCGATACCATCACCACCTTCTACTTGTTAATATATTTTCAACAATACAGATTTCATCTCATTTTGATCTCCAAGCACAAATTTACACCCATTTGAAAATTTACCCCCTTAAAGGACACATTATCTTCCATACAATCAATGTTGTTGACACATGGAAATCCTTCTCTAGGTGCCACATTTGCATTGGTTCACATCCTCAACCCATTTGTGATATCAGAGCCTTGCCATAGCGATATTTACATAACAAGTGCACTTCCCTAGTTCTGGTGCTCTGGTATGCTAATATACTAGTGGCCCATGATAGGGGATATGTTGATACATTGATACAATAATGTGTCGATATGTTGATATCTAATGTTATACCCGTATGAGGTGCTAATACACTAATGTGGTTGTATTCTTTCAATATGCTACCATGTCGATATGGAAATATATTTTAATATGATGATATGAAATATCGAAGTATCGATGAATTACTTATAACTGCAAACCTTTAAAATTTCCCAATAGGACGACAGGTTGGTGGCTAACTTAACATGTCACATCATATCTTTGATTCCCAATCATCATCCAGCATGTAGCATATTTTGATGTGTCCCATGCCATGTGGCACTACTAAATTTTTCTATGTGTCACTCATTTTCCTATTTGGCAAGCCCAAAATACCAAATATGGTGACCTGCATCCTCCACCTCGCACTACAACATCATCATTTTTTATGTCATCGTGACAAAATTATTGATAAGAAATTGTTCTTTAATAATTCAATGCCATCTATGTATAAAAATATTTTGTAATCAAGTGGACCTTATTGACCATAACACACCATACCAAAGTGTCTGAAAGGAATTTCCTTTGGTTTCTCCTAGGCTTCTAGTATTTCAGCAATCCCCTTTTGACCAGCTTGGATCACAAACCTTATGTCAACTATGTGATGAGAGGCTAAGGTTTAGGCATAAAAATCCTAAATTCTCATAGAAAACCATTGAGCGACCCCATCCCCATAATTTATTTTCACCCAAAATAAAGTTTCCAACCCCAAATTCCCTCCTAATTAAGCAATGCTTGACAATAGAGAGAATCCTTACCTTTCTAGAAAGTTAAGAGATTCTCGATAGGGAATTAATTTTCAAAGAAGAACCTTTATGGCACAAAGGTCTCCACCAAGATACAACATCAACAAAAATCCTCGGTTTTAATGCCAATTACTAGGTTTTCTTTCCAAGAAGTCAAAGAGGCCTTTAAGCATATTTTTATTCGTCTAATATCTCAAAGCCTCTTATTCCCTCCAAGGAAAAAATTCCCATTGGTCAATTTTGTACACTAGTGTACATTATGGCTCATTTAAACCTTTAGTTAGCCTTCAAAAAATCCAAATTTCTTTAGTGAACTCTTTCATACTTCCATTAGGTCTCCCCTTTTTTTAAATCAAGGTTTTTTTTCATTCCTTTGACAACCACATCATTCACAAGAACCTCTTATTACATCAATTAGCACAAAGCTTCTTTGGTATCTCTAAGAAAAAACCATGGACACTAGCCATGCTTAATGAGTCAATTACATCTTGTTCATAACATTAAAGACATGATACATAAGTATATTAAAGATTTAATATGGGTCATATAAGTATTATATGACCATTTCATCGAGATATATAATTCACATCTTAAATAGAGATTATATAGAACATATTTCCCATTTAGAAGAAAAACACTTAAACACAATACATTCAAAAAATTATCATTTCTTTCTCATTAACATATTTTATAGTACAAAGATGAAGTCCACGATGGTAGCTATCTAATTAAGATCCTACACTATCTATAGCTGATGAGGGTGATCCATGTTCCATCCCACCATAGGCTAAATCACTATAATATTTCTTGTTTTTGCCCACACGTAAGCTGGTCAAGGAAGCCATGAGGGAATTTCTGCTAAAAAATATAGGGCAGAGTCATGGAGGCCATTCTACTTCATCAAATTAAGACATCGGTTTCTTTTTTATCATACTAAGCCCAAAGTCCTACCCATCTGTTATGGGTGGTTTCTCAACTACTCTACACAACAAGAACCCTAAGAGAAACATCCATTATGCTATTGGTGGTGTATGATTACTTGAAATAGGAGTGATACCTATCAAGCAATTATTTTGGGCTCATAACATAACCAAATATGGATATTGAAGGTCGAAATAGGTTAAAAGGGAACCCCTTCACCACTTCCTATAGTCCCTAAAAAATTCTACTTCTCTTCAATGCTTCTCATACATAATATAACCAACAATAAAGTTCCTCCCAGAATACTTGATTTAGTTTGAGGGATACCTCACTAGTTAGTTTTGAGCGACTACAATCAATTAAATATTCAATGCATGGAAGAGGAAATCTATACCTAATTATGATTTTTCTAATGGCCCTTGAATCAATGCACATCCTCCATCCACCATATTTATTTGGGATAAGGATCATTGGAATAATAGATGGACTTAAAATTTCTCTAATAAAACCTTTGTTTAATAGCTCTTACACTATAGGTTTCCTTGTTGAGAATACTTTCTTTGGGAATAAAATATATATGATGGTTGTTGCTTCCAATAGGGGTAAGTTTACTTGGTAATTCATCCACAACTATATCAGCAAAATCATCCAAAACATCCTTGAATTCCCCAGGAAAAATATTTAAACTTTTTCTAGTTGGAATAAACTTAGGTTTAAAATTTGAATTCCTTCTTTTTGACCTCTTTGAATTCATTGTTTTTGACAAAAGAGGACTGACATCTTCTTTAGCTCCCTCATCATGTAAAGGTGTAAGTGTATGCCTATGAAAATATTTCTCAAGTGTGTAAAAGTGTTCTTTCTACCATCATGGATACATCTCCTATCAAAATGCTTTCATTGTTGTACCTTCCAATTTGAAAATCTTCCTTACATTGTTCATTGAGTAAAATTTGATGACCTTTTCGCAACCATGAAACATTGTAAGTGGTAGGATGTGGTTTTATTTTTAAATCCAGTTTCTATACCATATTTAGATACAATATTATCCGTGCTACCACTATGAATTACAACCTTACAACACTTACCTCTCGACTTGCACATGTTCCTGAACAAACATATCTAAATATGTGTATTCAAATGTCCCCCCCTCTCAATATATGGCTCTATCTACTAGACTATGCCTCTCATACTCTTCTCCCTCTCATTATATTAATATTATTTCCATAATCTAGGTAAATGATGAAAAAATGAAGATCAAACACAATAAAAAAGGACATGAGATGTAGGCACTCAACCACGGAAAAATCCCTGAGAAAGGGAAAACCTACTCAAACTCCTCCAATAGTAGATTTAAATCAGATTCAGACAACTAGTACCTTTTGAACAAAGACATAGACTCACTCCATCCACCAAGTTAGCCCTTAACATAAATATCCATCTAGGTTTTCGTATTCTTCTTTCCTAAAACTCCTGAAACTAAATATCTTATTCTCATCCCCTCTAACAAACTTCAATATCACACATGTGACATAGAAACATTAGAATTTATGTTCTCCATCGCTTGATAAACTTCCCTTCTTCTTCGATTGAATTGGGTCTCCTTTTTCTAGGTCTTCATTGATCCAAGTGGCTCCAGGGACACATAGGACAAAGAGGGCTTATGAAAGCTCAAAAATCAAAGTGACAGAAACGTGGCAAACTCAAGCTCAAGTTGAAGATCTCGTCGTCATGATTACAATGATGCAAACTATTCATCAAACCTAGTTCGTATGTGAAAGAGTTGTTCAAAGTTGTGGGTTTGACTAGGTGACATGGCAGGTTAAAGAGGACACAATTCATAGAAATCTGTCCAGCTCTGATCAGATTCCAGGCAAATTTGTGGGGTCATTAAAAAGACTCCAACGGTCAAAATCTGGGTAAATTAAAAAAAATGCAGTTTTTTTTTAAACAAATTAAATATTAAAAACAGGTGGCGAAGCCACCAATCCTGCCACCCGACCAACAAATCAAAACACATTTTATTAAGGTTTGGCGGGTTGTGACCCCCGTGGAACCCCAAGAAAATGTCAACATATATATATCATATATATGTTATAAAATATAACAGATTTATCGTTCAAAATTCGGTGTCGGCGGGGGTCAAACCCTCCCGGCCAACGTGACCGACCCCCAAGCGGGTGGCACCACCAAACAAAAAACCTACCATATATGAAATGTTAAAACAATACAACATGCAATGCTATTTCGGAGCCGGTGGGATTTTAACCCAACCCGCCTCCATAGAATTTGCCAACGACACCAACGGAGCACCGATAGAGCTTTGATAACTTTGCCCATCAACTAATATAAAAACCTAGTTTTTCACAAATGCACCAAGTAGACCCGAGCACGCATCTCGAGGCAGAGGAGCTACAAACCAGAGGAGCGAGCATAGATTTCGAGGTAAAATCTTTTTTATGCTTGGAGAATCTTTTTTATTCCAAGGAGGTAAATTTTCCTGTCTCTGAATCGATTGAAATTTATATGCATTTTAACCAGAATTTCATGCGATGGTGGCCCCAGATTCACCTTTTGAGCAGTGGTTTTACAGAATCCCTGTGGAGGAGAATCTTCAGGAATCTTGAGGGAATCTTTCAGATTCCTTAGAGGCCGAAATTCGTCGGTGTCAGAATGAGGTCAACTTTATACTCATTCTTCTTAGAATTTCATAAGGATCTCAATAGTGAGATCAAATTCCTGTTTTGAGTTGTAGAGTTCCATAATCCCCGTGGATCAGAATCTTTGAGGAATATAAGGGGAATCTAAAATATTCCCTATAGCCTAGATTTCACGTTGTCAGAATTCAGAAATTTGACAGTCGATTTTTCACTATTCAACACCACGAATCTGATGGTATATTCAAATTTTACATTTGACCGTTCCATTTTTCAGCCACTTTTCAATGTAGAGTTTGCAGGTGTCAGCATTCAATGTGTGAGAATTTTTTTTCAAGATATTCGACGCCACAAGATTGATGGTATAACCAGATTTATAAATTATCATCCTTGTCTTCTGATAGTTCCAGGATGTGAGGTATATGCAGTGTGATCATGTACTTCTTTGTCTCTTTGCCATGAGATGCATTGTGCTATATAGATCTCTATTTGATATTTGATGTGGGATATTTTTTTGTTCTTGATGTGAGATGTAATTTCTATCATCGATTTGTTGTTTGAGATCCCTTTGTTTCCATGTTTGGCAGGATACTCTTAGTCACCATTGAGTGAGATTGTCATGCTAATAGGAGTCATTTTTGTGAATGAGAGTTCCTGTAGCGGAACATCTCGTGAAGAGGTCCAACCACTCCTGTGTGAGGGAATTTTCCTTGTATGACAGAGAAGATACCATCCGTGTACATCACCATTATTTCCAGCACTTAATGTAGTGGCCTACACCATCTTGACACTGAGGCCCAGAGACGTAGTCCCTCCTAGACGAACTCCATTATCAATATCTTATGTTGCTAATGCTTGTTATGTTCCTCTTCTTTACATCATGCATATATGTTCATTAATGGTTTGATGCAATTCTAATACATTAGCCGAAGTAAAAGGTCCTGGTTTAAAGGGTAGCGAATTTTACCTGGATCATTCATAGTACTTTCCTTCATTAAAATTGAAGATCAAATATATGGTTTGTAGTATCTCAAAATAGGTCGAGTTTCTTTTGTATATAAATCAAAATGAGGCTCTTTTGAGCTCGACCTGTAGGAGAGGTAGGCCGACATATAGGAGAGCGAGCTAACTTGGTGGAGGAGTCATTTCTGACATAAAAATATTTTTTATTCTTTGACTTATGGTGCCCATGAAGGGTATTTTACATCTTGACTCAAGGTATAAACTCTAGAGCACATAATGGGTGCTTTAACCTTTTGAACATTGACCAAAGCATGAAACCCATGTTTTTTTTAGATTCAAAAAGAAGATTAAGCACCCATGCCTAGTGCATTAAGCACCCAAACTAGGGTGGGGCCCACAGTGCTATTTTTTGGTGCATGCCTATTTTTATTATCCCTTAATTAAGATGGACATACATTGTAATCTATTTTCAATGTGGACTTGAATGAGTTAAATGAAAGTGATAAATTCAGTTAGCTAGTGGATTTTGAGTTAGAGGTTGTTGGTGAGGCATGCAGAGTAATTCTAGTTGTAACAGAGTTCGAAGTGTAGTGGTGCATGAGTTGGTGCAAGTTGTAAATCAGTTTAACTCAGTTGTGCTAGTTGTAACTGAAGATACCATTAGGGGAAATTTCAGGTCTAAAATGGGCCTCCTAAGGAAATTATAAAATAATGGTGGAAATAATAAAATAATATTTGATTACATCATCAAATTTTAGAGGGAAAAAAGAAAAAAACTACTTTTTCAACTCGTATTTTGAACTTATCTCCCTAAGGTTTTACTCAAATTTCGAACAGGAATATTCATTGGATGCAACATTTAATTCCCCATCCAAGGAGTACCGATGTTGCATACTTTTGATGGACTCTGCTACACGAAAAATGAGAAATACATGAAAAACGTGATTGCAATCACGTTTTTCATGTATTTCTCATTTTTCGTATAGCAAGGTCCATCAAAAGTATGCAACATGGGTACTCTTGGGATGAGGAATTAAATTTTGCATCCAACGAGCACTCCCACTCATAATTTGAGTAAACCCTTAGGGAGATACGTTGAAAATACGAGTTGAAAAAAATATTTTATTATTTTATTATTTTTTAATCTTTTTACTTTTTTACTCCAAAAATGGTGAATCATCTCCCATGGTTGACATCATCATCTTGAATTCTATTGGTTCTTAGAAAGTTTATTTTGGTTGTACATTTTTCTTAGGATGCCCATTTTAGACCTCAAAATTCCCCTAATGACTAGTGAGAGATCAGGTGAATTAAATATTAATTAATTCACAATCAGTGATCTCACATGCAACTAAGGATTTACTATTATTAGCTGCATGCATGTCATATCTAGTGGAGACCCATTTGAGTTCTAGGTGAAAGGGAAGCTGAATATCAGTTGTAGGATTATTGGCTTGCACACTTCAAGAAAACACCCATTGAAGTGCCCATGATACTTGCATAGTCAAGGCAGACAAGAATTCCTATCTTTTAGGGATCTCTACCATCAGGGATTGCGCAAGCAAGGCAGGTTGTTTGGAGGCTGAGAATTGGCTATGTGTTGGTCAGTTTTGTATATGACAGCGTGAGGCAATTAACTGAGTACTGGAGGGCTCTTGTGAGAATTGTTTTGTATGTAATTGTTTCATGATCCATGCTTAATATACAATAGAAGATAGTGAGGTTTTTAGCTGTAAGCTTTTCTCTGGAAATTATCTGTGTTTTGTGTGATTGATCTTTCTTCATGTTCATGTGATTAGCGATTGTGTTTTTAATTCTGCAAAATATTTGTAGAAACGATTCAGTATTTAACTTTAGTACATTGTTATATCAGGTGAATCCAAGGTATACATGCATGTTGTATAATTTCTACATTCTTTAATAAGTCAATCTTTCTTTAATAATTTTTCTTTTCTTTTCTTTTGAAAAATACAATACATCATGACTCAAATACAATTATGAAGACTCATAGTAGTTACATTCTTCAACACTCCCTCTTAACTAGGGAGGTATTCATAATTACATACATATATAGATACATGGATGAACTCAAAATGATATGATAAATGAAAATTCACAACAAAAATACTACTATAGCCTATCTGCTTGACCAAAGTATCTAATAGGGTGGGACTAAGGTGTGTTACAAGCTTCAGTCACAATAAGCACCATCAAGCTTCAGATCTAACAACAAATCAAGGATATAGGTATCATATCCAAGGTTAGAGCTCCACAAGAGCAATGATACCTTCCATACTTCGAGATCTAGACACCATCATAGATAGACCAAATGTCCTCCCAAGAATCTTGTCGCCTCAAGATGCTTCATCTCTCCCTATCAACTAAATCATATATATACACCCTCCAAGCATGCTTAAAAAAATTTAACCTTATTATGGAGAGATCCTTCACAATCACAACCCCAATTAGTAATACAATATATATATATTAACTCAATCCTCTAGGGTTCTCAAATATACTTATGCTTCTTAGGTCATCATCATATTATCCAAAAACATCTTTGTTGTAAGATTTCTTCTTTAACTTCTATAGCAACACTAGTCTCATATGGATTCTATTATGTAGGAGCCCATACACCTAGGGTTTCATTCCTAGGATTTTTACTATAGTAAGGATTTTTACATAAACCCTCAAAATATAGGGTTTGATCATATAACCAATTTATCAATAATAAACCCTAAAATTCTGGGGTTTCTTCATAGAATTACCAAAATCCTAAACATTAAGATAGTTAGATTTCATCATGAGATCTAAACCCTAATAAGGCTAGGGTTTCATTGTTAACATATCCATAGCATCACAGGGATAGGATTTTGTAGTGAACCCTAAGGGTTAAGGTTTTACCAAAATAAAAAAAATTGTAAGAGATGGCATGACAAGGGTAGATTTAATCTAGAGATTGATCACCCTCACAAGAATCTTTATGATTCAAAAAACCTAAACACAAGAAATTAGCAATACAAGGCAAATTTAAAAAT
Organism: Pinus albicaulis; assembly: GCA_034641835.2. Taxonomy (NCBI): domain Eukaryota; kingdom Viridiplantae; phylum Streptophyta; class Pinopsida; order Pinales; family Pinaceae; genus Pinus; species Pinus albicaulis. Next base: position 1,053,102,617 of record CM076580.1, read on the forward strand.
TATTATACCTTTTTTTTTCTAATGAAGAAGTTTAACTACAAATATTTTGATCATAGACATATCTTGAGTTACTCCTTTTACAAATATTTTCTTGTTAGAGGGATCTTTTGATCTGAAAAATGGGTTGGATAACTTGTTATGATTTTCAAGAACCTCCCGCTCAGTTAAACAAATAAAAGATCTGGCTTGTACTTGACTTTTTTTGGAATTATTACTTGAAATAGGTGTATGATTTTTAACTTTTTAAGTGTCTTAAGTCCATTTTTTTTCTTAAATTAAACCTGTGTAACAACAATATAATGCATCAGCAAATCATCAACACATAACAACAAATTTAATCTAGGATTTCACCCGAATATCGTGGGCTACGTCTCCTTGAGCTCTTGTCATCTTGACTTGGCTCTTTGGGATTCTGGAAAAGTTTCTTTTACAAGTTCCACATTGAACATAACCAATGGGCTTAGAATACCATCTATATCCCTGTAATGGCAGTCATCACTCTGCAAACAGATCTAGGCTCCCTTAGACTTTATTCCTTTTGTAAGTGCTCTGAGCTACACTGATATTCTCTATGGAACTAACTCCTTCAGAATTATTTTAATCTCCTTGCAACCTCACCTAATGTCTCTAGCACACATCAGACACCAAAAATAGACTGATCATTTTCTCAAAACGAGCACTGCATCCCCAAACTAGACCTTCCTCCACAATTGGCATTAGGTTGCCCAAAAATTACCTGTAGCTTCTTGAGCTCTAGAAGTCTTCAAATGGACGTGAAAATCCCTTCATTGGATTTAGAATGCAAAAAATATTCAGAATAGACTATTGGTTCATTGAAAATGGCTTCCGACTGCTGCGGTTTCACCTCCAACACCTAGGGCACCTCGTGGCACTTGGGTCACTGAAAACTTCTCTGATGGGTTATCGACCTCTAGAAGTCCTAAAAAACTTTTGAAAACTCCTCCATTGAATTTATAAGTACCAAAACAGTCAGAAATGATTATTGGTTCGCTGCATAAGGCCTCTGGCAACCCTGGCTAGGCCCCGAACTACTGTTGGCACTTGTTGGCACTCATGGCCCCTAGAAATTCACTGAAGAATATAGTCCTTCAAAATTCCTCTACAGGCTCTAAAAACCAAACCATTAGTTCCAAAACATCTGAAACATCCAAAACTGACTATTGGATTTTTGAATAAGGCCTCTATCTCCCCTGGATAGGCCTCAAACTATTACTGGCCCATGGTGGTCCTAGTGGTCCCTAGAAATTATCTGAAGCAAAAACCTACCCAAAAGTCCTCTGAGGGCTCTAAAACCCTCACGAATGAGTCTGAATGTTGGATATTGTTGAAATTTACTATTGGAACTCCAAAATTGGTTGAATCCAGCTCAAGATAGAGCCTAAACTCAATTTTCCCAATGACCCCTAAATCAACTCCACCAAAATTGGAGCAACTGAAATTAATTAAAACAAATTCGGCCAAATTCGAAATTTCTGGTGGGCGCTCCAAATATACCGCCAAAGCACTAATCCTGTCAGCCATTACGCATGGTCACATGTGCTAATTGTCTGCGGTCTTCATGGTTATGGTTAGCTGTAGCCATAACGGTCGGTGGACTAACCGGCATTTAAACCTGCATGTGAACAGGTTTCTGCATAACATTGGTGGTTAGGCTAAGCCCACGGTCTTGGGCGCTTGGTCATGTGGGGAGGGTTTGGCCCCTCTAGACCCCCAAACCCATAACCATAACATGATAAAATAATCTGACGCATATACAAGGTAAGAAACACCCGTAGGGCAGGTGGTAAGGCACATGCCTGGTTGTTCGGTGGTCACGCGTTCGAACCTATAGAGTCCCACCAAAATTTTAAACCATGGTACAAGGGCCACATGGATGCCTCCGAGCCTGCCATGTGGCGGCCTATGATTGGCCTGAACCAAAACATTGTACAATCAACAATGAATCAAAACCTGCCACTTGTCAAAATTCGCCTAGTCGAAATGGAATATTCTAGGGAATATTTTGAGGAATATTCCAGAATATTCCCTGTAATATTCTCTTTTTAGTTTTCCCAAATCCAAGTTAAATTTGGTCAAAGTCCAAAAATTACAGTTTACTGGACTTTTCAAACTGCGATAAATTCTTCATACGATGTCAGTTTTTCGAACCGTTCATAGCACTGAAATCAGGAAGATGAGATATATCTAGTCGCTCAGGTTTGGCACACTTCCAAACACTTTGAATTTTGAGCTATCACTTAGAACCATGATCCAATTTTGATCACACCTCCCCATTGGGAATCTTTTGGACCCAAAAATACTGATATACTAATATGTACAGTAGATGAGAGTACAATACCCTCTTCTTTTCAGCCTCCATACACTTTCCTTGCATGGCTAGTGCCTTTGAACCACAACTAGAAGGTAGTCGACACTTCCCTTCCTAGATGTGCTTGTCCTCCTGTTAAGAACTGTCTTCCTTGAACTCACTCAGAAATTTCTGGCGAGAAATGTTCAGAAGGTAGCTGAGCATCACTTCCTTTATCATCAATCCAAGGTGGCTCAAAAAAACGCGAGATTACAACATATAAACATGCATACATAACTGAAATTTGCATATGTACAAATGGGTGTATGTCTTATTGTGTCAAGAAGTCTAACCACTTCTTACCAAGCCACTTCGACGGCGACTTTTGCTGCTGTAAATATTCTTCATGTGAAACATCCATTCTCACATCAATGATGGAATCCTTGGTGCCACTTTCGCTAGTATTTCTATCCTCTTGCCTCATGTGCTTGGGATTATTAGTTGGATGCAATGTCCAACAATGGGAAACAACATGTCCCTTTCACTAGCAATGTGTGCAAGTCTTTTTCACCTTCTTTTCAAGTTGTCTTCACTTCAACTACTTCCTGTATGCCTTATTCCTCTTCCAGCATCTCGAAACATCATGGTTAAACATACCACAATATGCAACAACTCTTTCTTCCATTCAAACATGCAGAATTGTCGTGCCTTGCAGAAAGATAATCAACTTGAGTATGGGAAGAATTATACCTCACATGTTGCTTTGCATGTCCATATTTTTTACCTTCATGAGGAGATGAACTTGTAGAGGCTCCAGCTTTTCTTTGAAGACTAACATCAGTGTTTATCTCTTGATAGCTATCCGAACTCTCGTGCTCGCCATAAGCTGCATGTCTACACACATCTTGCTACAACATAGGCTTCAAACAATGGCAACCAACTTGAAAACAAACTTGACATGTTTGTGTATTAGAACTTGAAACCAAATTTCTCTTTGAAGTTGCCTCACATGCCTTCATGGCTTTGGAGTTTTCTCCATTAGATTGAACACAACCAAGACCAAATTTCTTAGGTCGTTCCTCAACCAAAATAGGATCAATCATGCCTTGTGCATACTTTCCTAAGCCCTTGCCTTCATAGCCCATTTTAAACATTAATTTGGATCCTATATGTCTAGTGTGCTTTTCAAATGAACCAACACATTTATCTGAAGAGGAAACTGAAGACAAATTTGAGTGAATTACCTCTACTTCACGCATGTTCTTGGTCAAAGCCTCTTGCGCTTTATGGAGCTGCGTCTCTGTCTCATGCATTCTTTGGAGAAGTCCTTCATTCTCTTGCTCCATAGCAACCAATTTCTCATGAATTCTAGTGCTTTCTCTTCTATCTTCAAACAAAATTTGCACCATGTCCTTCAAGATGTAGAAGTCTCGCTTCATGTCTTCATCAAAGAATCTTGTGAAGGAGGAGGATTTTGAAACCTCACTTGATGAAGTTTTCATCTTATGAAACTGAACAAAATAACTTCAACAAAAATTCACAAAGCTTTCAAAAACTATTGACAGAGCTTCTGAACAAAATGGTTGTAGAGTCAAGCTCTTATTCAAGCAACCTTTTTCAAACAAACCCTTTTTCGCTTCAAGGGTTGCCTTGAGGTCCTTTGGGTAAGGAAATTGCTTTCAAACCTTCTTCCTTCTTGTACTCTCCTGTAATTAGCTATCAATAGCTTTCCCTTCACCTCTAGAAAACTCAAGCAACAGTCAAATCCTTTGCATTGTTTAAACACCTTTCAAGTCAAACAAGCAATATATTGCTCTCTAAATCAAGAAACCAAGTGTTATGATACCAACCTGTTCTGAAAATGGGTTGGATAAATTTTTATGCTTTTCAAGAACCTCCCACTCAGTTAAAGAAATAAAATTTATAGCTTGTTCTTGACATTTTGCGGAATTATTACTTGAAACAGGTGTATGATTTTTAACTGTTTAAGTGTCTTAAGTCCATTTTTTTTTGTTGAAATTAAACATGTGCAACAACAACATAATGTAGCAACAAATCATGAACACATAACATAGAATTTAATCTAGGAGTTCACCCAAATATCGTGGGCTACATCTCCTTGAACTCTTGTCATCTTGACTTGGCTCTTTGGGATTATGGAAAATTTTATTTTACAAGTTCCACACTTAAATACAATGGTTACTGAACTGAACCAATGGGCTTAGAATATTATCTATATCCCTGTAATGGTAGCCATCACTCTGCAAATAGATCTAGGCTCCCTTAGACTTGATTCCTTCTTTCGGTGCTCTGAGCTACACTGAGCTTCTCTATGGCACTAAATCCTCTATAATTATTTGGATGTCCCTGAAACATAACCTATTGTCTCTAGCACACATCAGACACCAAAATTAGAATGATCGTTTGCTCAAAACGAGCACTGCATCCCCAACTAGGCCTTCCTCCACGGTTGGCACTGGCTGCCCAAAACATACCTGTACCTTCTTGAGTTCTATAAGTCTTAAAATGGCTCTAAAAATCCCTTCATTTAATTTAGAATGCCAAAAATAGTGAGAATAGACTATTGGTTCATTGAAAATGACCTCCAGCTGCTCCGGTTTCGCCTCCAACACTTGGTGGCACCCCTTGGCACTAAGGTCGCTGAAAACTTCTCTGATGGGTTCTCAACCTCTAGAAGTCCTGAAAAGCTTTTGTAAACTCTTTCATTGAATTCAAAAGTATCAAAACAGTCATAAATTACTATTGGTTCGCTGCATAAGGCCTCTAATTGCCCTGGCTAGGCCCCAAACTATTGCTGGCACTAATGGCCCCTAGAACTTCACTTAAGCATCACAACCTTCAAAAGTTCTCTACAGGCTTTGAAAACCACACCATTAGTTCCATAACATCTGAAACATCCAAAATTTACTATTTTATTTCTGAATAAGGCCTCTAGCTCCCCTGGCTAGGCCTCAAACTGCTGCTGGCCCATGGTGGCCCTAGTGGCCCCTAGAACTTATTTGAAGAAAAAACATGATCAAAAGTCCTCTGATGGCCCTAAAACCATTTCCAATGAGTCTGGAATGTTGGATATAGTCTAAATTTACTAGTGGCACTCCAAAATTGGTCGAATCTTGCTCTAGATAGAGCCTAAACTCAATTTGCCCAATGACCCTTAAATCAGCTCCACCAAAAAGGGAGAAATTGCAGTTAATCCAAACAAATTCGGCCAAATCCAAAATTTCTAGTGGGCACTCCAAATATTCCGCCAAGAAATAACCCTGGCAATCATTGTCAACCATCACGCATGGGCACATGTGCTAACTGTTCGCGGTCTTCGTGGTTATGGTTAGTTGTAGCCATAACGATCGGTGAACTAACCAACATTTAACCCTACATGTGAAAAGGTTTCCGCATAACGTTGGCGGTTAGGCTTAGCCCATGGTCTTGGGTGCTTGGTCACGTGGCGAGAGGTTGGCCCTCGGGGCTAGCCCCTCCAGACCCCCAAACCCATAACCATAACAGAATAAAATAAATCGGCGCATATACACAATAAGAAACACCTGTAGGGCAGGCGGTAAGGCGCAGGCTTGGTTGCTCAGTGGTCACGCGTTCGAACTCGCGGAGTCCCACCAAAATTTTAAGCCACAGTACAAGTGCCACATGGCGGTGTTCGGGCCTGCCACATGGCGGTCTATGATTGGCCTGAACCAAAACATCATACAGTCAACAATGAATCGAAACCTGCCACTTGTCAAAATTCAACTGTTCCAAACGAAATATTCTGGGGAATATTTCAAGGAATATTCTCTTTTTAATTTTCCCAAATCCAAGTAAAACTTGGTCAAAGTCCAAATATTATAGTTTATTGGACTTTTCAAATTGTGATAACTTCTTCATATGGTGTCGGTTTTTCGAATTGTTTGCGGCGTTGGAATTAGGAAGATGAGATCTATCCAGTTGCTCAGGCTCGACACACTTCCAAACACTTTGAATTTTGGGCTATCACTTAGGTCCATGATCTACTTATGATCATATTTTTGAACCATGACAACATCTTCATGGTCATATGAGTCAGATTTTATTCAAGGATCCAATTTGATTTACCAATTCATCATTTTCCATTACTCCTTTCAAATTGTTTTAACATCATTCAATTTCATTCTTTCCAAGGATTGATATACTATTTACTAACCCTAAACATTATGAAATAGGTTTTCTAAGAAGGAATAAACTAATAGAGTTTACTATCTAAGGTTTCCAACTCCTAGATACAAAGAGATCTAAGTAATAGAATCCTAAGAGATTAGATTCAAATGAACATGTTATGCATGCCTAAAAATTACATACCTTATATACTTTGATATTTCAATGGGCTTGTTGCCTTTTTGCAAACTGCAAACATTTTGTTAATTGATTGAGACATAAGAAACAAAAACAATACTTACTTGAGATCTTCAAAACTATTTCCACATGTTGGTGCATGAAAATCTGAACAAATTCTTTTCATTGTGTTGGACTACTTCCTTTAAGAGATCCTTCAAAGAGACTTCAAATATGAATTAATTCACTCCTCTTTAATAATCTGCAATAGGACTCGAGCGTGACCCTATGATCAGTGCTTTATCAATATACAAATATATCCTTTCCAAATAAATTTGGTATGCTTGTCTTGACATCGACTTTATATTTCCATAATATTGGTAATTGTGGTGACTTGACCTTCTTTTATGTGTCTGTTTCATGATCAAATCTCATATAAATATATCGTGCACTATCTTTTTTTCTATGCCAAAGGTCACCAATGTTAGGTAATTGACCAAAATAACTCAACCTTGATTCTTTGGTTCTTAACGGAGGCTTTAATTCAGGTCTTTTAGGATATACTTATGCCTAAGACTTTGAAATAGGAATCTCAACTCATCTTTTCACTGTGAATGTAGCTTTATATCAAGCTTTGGGCCTCAAAATATTTTGGTCTTCTTTTAAGAGATCCTTTATCTGGTTTAATATGACTCCTCCTAGTTCACACATGATAAGATTCAGTTATCCTCAAGTATGCTTATACTTCATGTATTGTTAGGTTTCTAAAATGGTGCCAATATTTAAGATTTCTAAGGTAACTTCAAATATTTATTTCATGCACATAGCTTCACTATTTTCTTCACGATGCTAGGTCTTGAAAAGGCTATTTATCTTATCCCTTTGGTGCTTCAAAAAAATGGTAATCGTACCTTTGTCTTCCTTGCTTAGGAATGCGTCTTAAATACTAGGATTAGTGCTAATTGTTGTGCCCGTAAATCCTATTTACTTCCTTCTAGTAGCTCGGTCTTAAGGTGTTGGGTGTGGAGCCTGATTATCTTGTTTACTTTGTATCACAGCATTGGACCCCTATACCTTCAAAGGGGCGGCAATGCCGCCCGTAATTAATCGCTGTTGTGGGGGGTCCAGGGGGGGTGGCAACGCTTTTCGGAGGCCCCCCCTGGCGGTGGTTTTCAGGGGCAACGCCCCCGAAGCTAAAAAAAAATGTAAAATTGCCTTGTAAAAGTATAGTAATTTCTAGTCAATTTGGGTCGTTCATTAGGCAAATGATCTGATGGTAGAAGTTATGTTTAGATTAGGGTTTTTTTTGCCCTAAAAGGCAACCCCTTGCTTTTATGAGGGCATTGTATTGCGTCTGTGCATTGTATGTGTATTCTCAGAGCGAGAAATAGAGAGGAAGACTGTGAGAGAGAACAGAGGATATTACAACGGATATGCTGTAGGTTTTGTCTCTTCATTTTGCTGGATAATAGAAAGGAAGGACTGGCTGTTCAGGGTGGACGTAGCCTAAACTGGGTGAACCACGTATATCTGTGTCTCTCTAGTTTTATGTGTTCTGTGTGCTTTTTTTTTCCGCATATTTTATGTGTTGTATTTCTCTGTAATATTTAATTTTCTAACAACTAGTATCAGAGCCGAAGGTATATTTGGCTGATAAACTCGTAGGAAAGAAGGGTTCCTAGTTCGAGTGGGAGCAATGGCGGAAGATGGTAAGTTTAGGGTTGAGAAATTTAATGGCCAAAACTTCCCGCTGTGGAAGATGCAGATGGAAGATTATCTGTATTAGAAATATCTATACCTACCATTGAGTGGAAAAATGAAGAATTCAGCGGCCATGACAGACGCGGAATGGAACATTCTCAATAGAAAGGCACTCGGAACAGTACGTTTGTGTCTTGCGGCGTCCGTCGCCTTCAATATTTCGAAGGAGAAAACAACAGAGGGTTTGATGCAGGCGTTTGCGAAACTATATGAAAAACCCTCGGCCTCAAACAAGGTATTTCTTATGAAACGATTATTTAATATGAAGATGTCAGAAGGTGGATCTGTTGCAGACCATTTAAATGAATTTAATACAGTTACCAGTCAGTTAAGTTCTGTAGGGGTAAACTTTGATGATGAAGTTAGAGCTCTGTTATTCTTATGCTCATTGCCAGAGAGTTGGAATGGTTTAGCAATGGCCATTAGTAACTCTGTCTCTGGATCAAGTACTTTAAAGTTTGATGATGTTATTGGTGCTATCCTTAGCGAGGAAATGCGACGGAAAAGCTTCGGTGAGACATCAGGTAATGCTTTGAGTGCAGAGTCTAGGGGAAGAAGAATGGAAAGAGGAAAGAGCTCGAGATATCGCATTAAATCAAGGAAAGGTAGATCCAAGTCCAGATCGGGGATAGTGTGCTGGAATTGCGGAAAGAAAGGACACCTAAAGAAAGACTGTAGATCTCGGAAGGGAAAGGAAGGAGACACACAGCAAGAAAACAATCATGAAGCAAATGTGACAGGTGATGTGTTACAAGATGCTTTGATTCTTTCTTTCGAAAATGTTACTGATTCTTGGGTTGTAGATTCAGGGGCTTCATTCCATGCCACACCTGATAAGAAATATTTTCATGACTATGTTCAAGGAGATTTTGGACAAGTTCGTTTGGTTGATGATAAACCCTGTAAAATTGTTGGAATGGGTAAAGTTCTTGTAAAACAACAGAATGGAAACCAATGGCTACTAAAGGAGGTAAGGCATGTTCCAGATCTGAAGAAAAATCTGATTTCAACAGGGCAGTTAGGTAGTGAAGGTTGTGTTACAACTTTCACATATAAAACTTGGAAGGTCACCAAAGGAGCGCTGGTAATAGAAAAAAGTGAAAAGGTTGGTACATTGTATTTATGCAATGGTATTTCTAACTCTGTTAATGCTTTAACTTCCAAAGGAGCAGATGCAGCATTATGGCATCATAGGCTTGGACACATAAGTGAGAAGGGAATGAAGATTCTTCACTCAAGAAATTTGTTGCCAGGATTGAAGAATGTTGATTTGGATTTCTGTGGGAATTGCATTTATGGAAAACAAAAGAGAGTCAGATTTCTCAGAGTTGGGAAAGAAAAGAAGAGAGAAAAATGGGAGCTTGTGCATACAGATGTATGGGGACCTGCTCAGGTATCATCTCTCGGTGGCTCTCGCTATTATGTTATTTTTATTGATGATGCAACTAGAAAAACATGGATTTATTGTATTCAGAATAAATTTGATGTATTTGATACTTTCAAGAAATGGAAAGCTCTGGTTGAGATTGAGACAGGAAAGAAGTTGAAGTGTCTCAGATCAGACAATGGAGGTGAATATTTCAACAAATATTTTGATAGGTACTTTTCAGAGCATGGAATTCGTAAAGAGAAGACAATTCCAAGAACACCACAAGAAAATGGTGTGTTAGAAAGGATGAACAGAACAATCATGGAGCGTGCAAGGTGCATGAGATTGCATGCAGGATTGCCTTTACAATTTTGGGCAGATGCTGTAGATACTTATGTTTATCTAATAAACAGAGGGCCTTCAAGTTCCTTGGATGGTGGTATTCCAGAGGAAGCATGGACAGGTAAAATGGTAAACTACTCTTTTTTAAAGCCTTTTGGTTATGAAGCCTTTGTCCATATTAATAAAGAAAACAAAACAAATCTTGACGCAAAATCAAAGAAATGTACCTTTATTGGATATGGTGCTAATGATTTTGGTTATTGCTTATATGATTATGAAAATCACAAAATCGTTAGGAGCAGAGATGTAATATTTAATGAAAAGGTCTTGTATAAGAATCAATTGCAGGAAAAGAAACGGGAAAAAGAAAGCAAGGAATATGTGGTTCTTGATGAGATATCTGAAAAAGTAAAGGTGCCTGAAAATAATAATAATCAATAGTCATAACAGCAACAACCACCACAATAGCAACAGGCACCTCAAACACCTGAAAGTGGTGTTAGAAGATCTACCAGGATAAGTAGACCCCTTGAACGATACTCTCCTTCATTATATTATTTATTGTTAACTGATTCTGGTGAACCTGAATGTTATGAAGAAGCAATGCAGGTTGAAAGACAGAAGAAGTGGGAGCTAGCCATGGAAGAAGAGATGAACTCCTTAATGCATAACCAGACTTGGGACTTAGTCAGGTTGACCGCAGGTAAAAATGCATTGCAGAATAAATGGGTTTACAGGCTGAAGGAAGAAAATGGAGGAAAACAGAGGTACACAGCTAGACTTGTGGTGAAGGGGTTTGCACAGAAGAAAGGTATTGATTTTGATGAAATATTTTCTCCTGTTGTTAAGATGAATTCAATCAGAACTATCTTAAGTCTTGTAGCAGTGGAAGATTTACATCTTGAACAGTTCAATGTAAAGACAACATTTCTCCATGGAGATTTGGAGGAAGAAATATACATGCAGCAACCAGAAGGATATGAGGTAAAAGGGAAAGAAAAATTGGTGTGTAGGTTAAAGAAGAGCTTGTATGGTTTAAAACAGGCTCCAAGGTAGTGGTATCTAAAATTTGACAAGTTCATGTATGAACAAGGTTATACTAGATGTCACTCTGATCATTGTGTTTATCTAAAAAGGAAAAATGATGGTAGCTATATTATATTGTTATTGTATGTAGATGACATGCTTGTTGTAGGATCTAACATGCAGGAAATAAATGTGCTAAAAAAAAAAATTGGCAAATTCATTTGCAATGAAGGATTTGGGAGCTGCAAAACAAATCCTTGGTATGAGGATAACTAGAGACAGGAAAAATCGTAAATTAACACTGTCTCAGAATGAGTACATAGAGAAGGTATTGAAAAGATTTAATATGCAGAATGCAAAACCAGTTAGTACACCTTTTTCTAGGCATTTCAAACTTAGTAAGGAGATGTGCCCAAAGACCCAAGAAGACATGGATTATATGTCTAAAGTTCCATATGCATCAGCAGTTGGAAGCTTAATGTATGCAATGGTCTGCACAAGGCCTGATATTGCACATGCAATGGGAGTTGTAAGCAGGTACATGAATAATCCAGGAAAAGAACATTGGATGGCAGTAAAATGGATTCTCAAATATTTGAGAGGTACCACAAATCAAGCATTATGCTTTGGTGGTTCAAACATTGCTCTACAGGGATATGTTGATGCAGATATGACAGGTGACAGAGATAAAAGGAGGAGCACTACAAGATATGTATTTACTGTAGGTGGAACAACTTTCAGTTGGGTTTCAAAAATCCAAAGTGTTGTTGCACTTTCAACAACAGAAGCTGAGTATGTTGCTGCTATAGAGGCTAGTAAAGAAATGATTTGGTTACAAAGGTTTATGGATGAATTGGGTAAGAAGCATGATATGGGCACACTATACAGTGATAGCCAAAGTGCTATTCATCTTGCAAAGAACTCAACATTTCATTCCAGGACTAAACACATACATCTCAAGTACCATTTCATACGATCAGTATTGGAAGATGGAGAGTTGAAGCTGGAAAAGGTACACACTAGCCAGAATCCTGCAGATATGCTAACAAAAGTTGTAACCAGGGAGAAACTGAGAATGTGCTCAGTTTCAATTGGTCTTTAAGGATGACGATGAAGATGAGGAATAGCCAGGTCCAAATAGGAGTCATTGTCCAGTAAATGAAGCAACGATGGAGTTGCTACAATCAGTCTCCAAGTGGGAGATTGTTGGGTGTGGAGCCTGATTATCTTGTTTACTTTGTATCACAGCATTGGACCCCTATACCTTCAAAGGGGCGGCAATGCCGTCCGTAATTAATCGCTGCCGTGGGGGGTCCAAGGGGGGGGGGCGGCGCTTTTCAGAGCCCCCCCTGGTGGGGGTTTTCGGGGGCAGTGCCCCCGAAGCTAAAAACAGATGTAAAATTTCCTTGTAAAAGTATAGTAATTTCTAGTCAATATGGGCCGTTCATTAGGCAAATGATCTGACGGTAGAAGTTATGTTTAGATTAGGGTTTTTTTTCCCTAGAAGGCAACCCCTCGCTTTTATGAGGGCATTGTATTGCGGCTGTGCATTGTATGTGTATTCTCAGAGCGAGAAAATGAGAGGAAGACTGTGAGAGAGAACAGAGGATATTACAGCGGATATGTTGTAGGTTTTGTCTCTTCATTTTGCTGGATAATAGAAAGGAAGGACTGGCTGTTCGAGGTGGACGTAGCCCAAACTAGGTGAACCACGTATATCTGTGTCTATCTAGTTTTATGTGTTGTGTGTGCTTTTATTTTCCGCATATTTTATGTGTTGCATTGCTCTGTAATATTTAATTTTCTAACATAAGGATCTAATTTTTTCTTAATCTCTTGAAGCCTAATTTGTATCATTTGTTTGATATTCCAGCTGCCCTGATGTCAATAAACCAAGCTCTCATACCATGTTGAGAAATATAGAGAAAAATTTAAATTGGGGTTCTTTAAATGATTTCTCTTAACTTGAAAAATTCTTGTGATTCCTTTTAGTTATTCTTCATTATATTATTATTCTTTACATCATCAAGAAAAATGACAAAACAAATGAAGATCAAACACAACAAAAAATACACAAGATGTAGGCACTAAGCCAAGGAAAAAATCTTAAGAAGGGGAAAACCCATTCAAACTCTTCTACTAGTAGATTCAAATCAGATTGAGACAACTAGGACCTTTTGACCAAAGACATGGACTAACTCTATCCACCTAGTTAGCCCTTAACAAATAATCATCTAGATTCTTGTATTCTTCTTTCTTGAAACTCCTGCAACTCAATCTCTTATTCTCAATTGCTATAAATAGCTTCAAGATCACACATGTGACAAAGAAACATCAAAATTTCGGTTCTCCATAGCTTGACCTACTTCCCTCCACTTGAATTGGATCTCCTTTTTTGTAGGTCTTTCTATTACTTTCCTTCATTAAAATTGCAAATAGAATATATGGTTTGTAGTATCTCACAATAAGTCGAGTTTCTTGTGCATATATAGTAGAATTAGGCTCTTTTGAGGCTGAATTGTAGGAGAGGTAGGCTGACATATAGGAGATGGATCTGACTTGGTGGTTGAGTCCTTTTTGACATAAAAATATTTTTTCTTCTTTGACTTAAGGTTCCCATGAAGGTTCTTTTACATCTTGACTCAAGATATAAACCCTAGATCACACAATGGGTGCTTTGACCTATTGAACATTGACCCAAGCATGAAATCCATGCTTTAATAAGTCAAAATTTCCTTAAAAAATATATTTTACTTTTCTTTTGACAAATACATTTCATCATGACTCAAATACAATAATGAAGACTGACACTAGTTACATTCTTAAACACTTTTATCCCAATTCAGGATACATTCAATTTTTTGTTCCATTCCTCCTTGGTTGTATCCAAAATGTGCATGTATATTTTCTTCAAATATAGAATTTCACAGCTTCCTCCAATTTTCCCCTCCTTCCTCATCTTTCTTTAGAAACACTTGTTTCCTTTTTTCTACAAGCTCAATTATGCTCTTGGAAATCTTATCACCATGAAAATTATCAAAATATTTAGATGCATTGGGAACCTTAACCTCTTCTAGTTTCGTGGTTGCATTCCTCATGCAATCTTCCTTAACCTTGGGACTATCTAACTAGTCGTTTTAGAAATTCTAAATCCTTTTCATATTGTGACATAAAAATATCTGAATGTTGTCCTTTCTCCTCGTTGTTGGTGTCTCCACGAATCAACTCTTTATCTCTGCTTCTTTTTTTAACATCCTTAGAAAGCTACCCTTCACCTTTTATATGGATATCTTCATAATCCAACTTTATTTTGGTTGTAGGCACAATTTCTTGGTGACATGACTACCTTGGATTACTTGCAGGAGACATTTCATTTTCCTCATGTCCCTGCTTCTATTAAGTTACCTCTGTATCTTCCATTGCATCTTGATGGTTATTCAACAAAATTTCATTCTCTAAAGGTAAATATACCTTAGCATCTGCAATTCCCTCCTTCGTAGGTTCACTATGAATGGTACTATCCTTTACCACCACAAGCTTTTTTTCCTTCATTCCATTAGTTGAATCTTCCTTTTCTATGTTCCTTAGGGACACTTGCATGACAATTTCAATTGTTTCCCAACTTCATTGCCTGCAAAGCCTACATCCACACACAATTTATTAGTTTCTAAAACACAGGGCTCCTTAGCCTCATCCTTTGTCATAATTTTATCCTATTGTTTTCGACTTTTTACACAGTCCGTGAGACTTTCAATTAGTTTCCTCTCATCATCATCATCATTTTCATCACCAAGGATTTTTCCTTTTTGTGGTATACAAAGGAAAAAATCCTCTCCCTCCTACTCAACAAATTTGAGTCCTCTCTTCTTTATCAAGGCACTCAAACTATGCTTCAACCTCTTTTCAAAAGAGTTTCCTTCACCTTCTTTCTTCTCAACACCCAACCATATCTCTAGTCTTATTCCCTCTCTTGTAGTAGTTGCAACATTTTGTTGACCCTTTCCTTTAGTTTGACCTTTTATTGATTAAATTCCTCTTGGATTATGCTTCCTTTCGTGCCATTTTCCTTAGCATCTTTATCTCCTCTACTTGGCTAGCACATGAACCTTTATCATGACTAGAAATGGTCATTATTTTCTCCTTCCTCGTGAGCTACAATCTAGCCCTGTAACAAGTATTTCCTCGCATTTTTCCTAAACACCTCACCTCACCTCACCTTAACTCGACCAAGCCAGCCTAGATCTCACTTCTAGTCAGGGGTGAGGAAGTCGGCCCCCTTTTCTTTTCTTCCATGAATACAATTTAGACCCACAAGGTTGACTATATGGGCCTTGCATCAACGTTGATGTCGGAACTTGGTCAGCTCTACTCAAGGTCAACGTCTCTTACCCACACTTGTATTTTTCTGCAAGTCGAGAACCACCTGTCCGAACAAACGCTTAGCCCCCAAATTCCTCTATTCTTATCTGCGCAGTGGATTTCCATTGTTAATCCCCCTTTAATAAATGGAATTTGGCTGGTGAAACACTGCACCACCATTAGACTTGATTGTTTTCTCCTGTTGGTTAATTAGTATGATTCATATGAGTGAGATATCACTCCAGTCTATAGTAATATTTAGAACTCAAACTTTGTTCGAACCAAAGCAATTCTTCCAATAATTATAAGAAGATTTGCATATTTAAACAATGCTTGCACATGATTCACAAGAAGTAAAAAAACAATGTGGAACCTTGAGGGATTTTGTCACATATTCATCGAGTTCTCTTCTCTATCTACTTTCCCTATATGTCCTCGCCCAAATCAATACTTAATCGAGATAAAGGGATTATGACTAGAAGCAAACATACACATGCACTTTTGCATAGCTAATTTAATGACCAAGATACCGATAATGTACTCCAAAGCATATTAAGAAAATTCTTGATCCTTTAACTCTCTATTCGAATGGGAGAGTTGTCGTCGACCAACAGAGTCACAGTAAACAATTTCATCACACACATTGAGGTCATTCACCCATATGTACATGAAAAGGATTCAAAACCATATTATTCAAGCAACAAATATTTACAATAAAATTCCATTAACGCTCTGTCTGAGTGCTCCAATCTAAGACTTTTAATTCTGTTTATTTAATTTTTTCTCCCTCTTAGTCCAAAGCTCTGTCTATTAGAAGTTTCCTCTTGAACTCTTTTCTAGACTTCCAAATATTTCCATGAGACAAAAGCGTACAAGGTACAAGGTCACTCTCCGAAATGGGCAGGAGGTGGTTGTCAAGAAGATTTTGAAGAAGGAAAAATAATTTTAAGTGGAGGTTGAGACCTTTGGGTTGATCAGACATGCCAACATCTTAAAACTCCTATGTTTCATGTAAAAAACACAATCGGATTTCAAGTTATTGGTATTTGAGTACATACAAAATGGAAGCCTATTTTATCATCTTCATGGATCAGAATCAATGGCAATGCTGGAGTGGCCAGTCCAAAAAAAGATCGCAATTGGTGTAGCTCGTGGGATCCTCTATTTGCATAATTATTGTAGGCCTAAAATATTGAATATAGATGTGAAATACAGTAATATATTGCTGGACTTAGAGTTTGAACCCAAGATTGTTGATTTTTGCAAGTGTACAATCAAGTTTCCAAATCGAAGGCCATCGATGAGACAAGTGCTAGAGATGTTGGAGTCCATATGAAGATGCCATGAGCAGTTAGCATGACAACTATATAGTTAATTACTTTCCTCTTCTCTCCCCACAATAGGACTAATGTGTGCTCTAGTGTAGATATGCATATATTACAGGGATTTTGAGAATAATCAGATATTGCGATTCTTCCTTTCAGCCGTCGTAATCTCTGGGATCTTGGGAGCATTGGATTACAAGTGTAACTGAATGTTCATAAGTGTGGCAGTTTGCATTGGAATTATTCTATTCTAATGTCACTTGTTTCACAGTGAATGTGTCATTTCTAGTTGCCCCTAGAGTTTTCAATGAGATCATTTATGATTTATCAAGAACTTAAAATTCCCAGTCCGAGTTGGTGGACATGGAGCGATTGAGTCTATCCCAATCCATGTTGGTGGATTTGAAGCCAATTAGTTTATCCCTTCTGGAGTTGGTTCGAATGATGTGGCCTAAGACATTTTTGATAAGCTAATAGACAATGTTGTTGCTAAAAAATTGGAGCCGGTTTGGTTAAGTAAGCTTGATTTTTATATTCCAAATATTTTTTAGTTGTCAAAACTATTCATCCAAGTTATTTTTGTTGGAGAATATAATTTTAACCACGTGCTAGGTTTCAAAACCATCCATCCAAGTGTCCTAGTTCAAAAGAGCCCATCCAAGTGTCCTAGTTTAGTTTCAGTTAGTCCAACCACCTGCTAGGTGTCAAAACTGTCAATCCAAGTTTTCTTTATTGGAGAATCTAATTCCAACCACCTACTAGGTTTCAAAACCACCCATCCAAGTGTCCTAGTTCAGTTTCAGTTAGTCCAATTTAGTTCAGTGTCACGACAGCCATTTAATATTTATATATCTAAATGTAGATATTTATTTTATTTATATACTTTAATGAAAAATAATATATAAATACATTTGAAGTTTTTATTAATTGTAATTTAGTTATATTTAGAAGATAGAAATAGATTTTATTTGATTTAGAATATAGTTTTGTTGTTAAGGCACTTTTTGGTGAAAAGATAAAGTGTGTATTTTATCAAGGCACTCTATGCTGAAAAAATCACCATTTGAAATTTTATAGGCAAAAAACCAACCATACTAAAGGCTAGTTTGACCTAGAACAAATACATTCCCCACAATGAATTTGACACAGTAAGAGTGTAACCATCATAAGTATGAAATTACTTACATTATTGTTGAAATTATGTTTTTATTTATTATTTACAAGTACACTGGAAAAATTATGATTACGCTAAAAATAATATTAGAATGTGGATATTTCATTTGGAAGATGTTTTGGTTTTAATTTTATTAACTCTCTTTAAAGAAAACAATTAAATAAAAAAAAAAGTTGGCTAGTAACGAACGAAGTCCTTGAACAGTTAAGGACAGTTATGCGGTTACAACCACTCTCCTAAGATTTATAGGAAATCCAGAGAGAGGTAGGGGTTGGTTCTAGAGGATTCCTAAGGAAGGTCTGAGAGTGACCAGGAACAAACACTATATGTGTTCAGGCAGGATTTTGTCTATGGTATACTCCCAAGCTGGCTGTGGGCCAGTGGAGAAATTGAGAACCAAAATCGATATATGGCTGGAACAAAGTCCTCAAGCCATCATGGTTTAAATTGTGCAAATAACTACTTAAGTTGTTCAAGAACTGTGGCTCGGGGGAAAAAGAGAACAAAAACGCCTCTCTCATGGTCGGGAGGACCAGCCCAGCGTAAAAATTTAAAAGCTATGGAGAAAAAATAAGTAAATCTGACATTGAATGTTTAGAATTACATGTTTTAAATTGTTTTCTCTGTGTATCTCCTATTCTGTGTAGGTGGTAAAGAATACAATTTTGCATTGATTATAATGAGATGTGTGGATATTCTATTTTTATTCTTGTTATTCTAGTTAGGGTTCCATCATCAATGTTCAACTATTTGATATTAGCAATTCGAGCAAGGTAATTACCCATTGTATTAAGGTTTAATGTTACAACCCTTTGCGTTCAAATAACTGACCCTACGTACTTACCTTTTCGTTTGTTTTTATTCCAGTTACAAGATTCATTGCTGGGATTCACAATTCCCAGTGGTATGCTTCCTGCATCAATTCCCAAGTATGTATTATCAACATCCTAATATGCTTAACAGTCTATAAAATAAATGTATAAGGTTTTCATTGTTATTCATTTGGTACCTCTGTTGCAGGCCCAAGAATGTCAATTGGTCTGTCTGAATCTTCGTTTGTTTTCCTAGGAATTATCCACACCACTGTGTTCTAAATATGTCACTATATCTTGGATTATCTGTCCTAGGGTTTGTTCTAGACTATCGTTATTGAATACACTCAGTTTCTTTGTTATATTTGCACTGCACTATATTTGGCCTCAGTTGTCAAGTGTTTACAGTTTTGAATGTGATCATTTATGTTCTCCCTATGACTATTAGAGGTTTATCAATTTGTTTAAGACCACAGTTTCAAATTTTCTCCTATAAGGAGGTGTGACAATGTTGTGCTTTTTACCACATTGCATTATGAATTAATATTGCATTTACTTATTATTTCCACATTGTGTTATTGTATAACTCACTGGTTCTTGTTTACGATATAATTTCATTGTTTTACATGGTAAATGTTACGAATTGTTATTATTTTTATTTTATTTCTAATTTATGCCAGGGTTCTACCCTTCTGTGGAAAAATCGTGATAAATGCTTGTTTAATGTGCATGACATAGGTCATTATGCATACTTATGGTTAAAATATTTGCAAGGTATTTACCATGTTGTGTATTTATTTTTATATATCGATTGATCGACATATTTTCCTACTTTGTTTAGAATGGTTGCTCTTCTAGAGAGGGCCTTAGGCAGAGAGACACAGACCGACAGCGGGTCCTGCACCTGTAGTTGGTCTCAACTCTCATGATTATGTGTTTTTTGTTCTCCTCTTAGTGTTTATCATTTAATTACCCATCCATCTCCATATGGTCTACTCGAGAAGGGAGTATACTAAGTTCATTCTTTCTTTACCATTAGTGAGAGTTTCATATGTTAGGTTTACCTAGCTGGGTTCTTATCTAGCATGGTCTCGTTCCTATTCACCCATTTCCCATTTATATGGCCATGCTATAGGTTCTCAGTTGTTATTTTTTTTCCTTGTTGAAACCCTAAACTCCTACCTTTGTTTAAACATGACTTCTAATTAACATGTAAGTCTGTTCAACCTACTGATAAATTAAAAGAAATGGAATTTATCAACTAATCTGATATTCTCTTAACTAGAATAGCAAGAGGATATAGACACAAAGACAAGAATTAGTGTTTTTACAGCTAAAACAAGCACCAATGGTTTCACAGTCTCAACAAGAACCAAAAGTTTCCAATTTAATCTCTATATGTCCAAACCGATAATCCAAGGTCAAAACCGAAGAGAGAGTAGCAATCTGGCATAGGTTGAATGCTCTCTGTGAGTTTCATACTCATGTTGGTTCTCCATGAAAATCCTATAGAATTTAGTCAAAACCCTTATCTGAATTAGACAAAATATTTACGGTCGTCATGTTGCATCTTGGGTATGGAACTACAAGGAAAAGACCCTCTAGTGGATGTTTTTGAGGAAGTTGTTATAAAAATAGCCCAGATATCTGTTTGTAGTAGAGGTCTCTAAAGGAGGTTGGTGGTGGGAGGTTTTAATTAGGGAGCTTTGAGGTCTAAAATGGGCTTCCTAAGGAGATTATAAAATAATAATGGAAATAATAAAATAAGATTTGATTACATCATCAAATTTTAGAGGGAAAATAAAAAAATACTTTTTCAACTTATCTCCTTATGGGTTTACTCAAATTTCGATCAGGAACACTCATTAGATGCAAAATTTTATTCCTCATCCAAGGAGTACCCATGTTGCATACTTTCGACGGACCTTGCTACACGAAAAATGAGAAATACATGAAAAACGTGATTGCAACTACGTTTTTCATGTATTTCTCATTTTTCATGTAGCATGGTCTATCGAAAGTATGCAAAATCGATACTCCTTGGATGAGAAAGAAAATTTTGCATCTAATGAGTACTCCCAATTGAAATTTGAGTAAAACCTTAGGGAGATAAGTTGAAAATACAAGTTGAAAAATTAATTTTATTATTTTATTATTTTTTAATCTTTTTACTTTTTTACCCCAAAAACGATTAATCATCCCCCGTGGTTGACATCATCATCTTGAATCCTATTGGTTATAATAAAGTTTATTTTGGTTGTAAATTTTTCTTACGAGGCCCATTTTATGCCTCAAAAGTTCTCTAATATGTGGATGTTTTTTTTTTTGCAGTGTGTTTCTCATCATAAAACACACCATTGCATACTAAAAATTGGCACACTGAGACACCATGTTCTCCGTACAAACCCGCCCGATGCGTCTAAGTACTCCAGCGCACCGTAATAATATGCGGTGCACCATTGATAAAATCACCCGGTGCGTCTCAAAATCAAGCGCACCGAAAAAGTGTTAATTTAAAAAAAATTATTGGTCGTAAAAACCTCATTTTTACTTGTTAAGTGCTCCATAACTCTCAAGAACTGCTGTGAGTATCTCTTCTGTGAGGCATCCTTCCATCCATGCTCCCATTGCTTGCATTGTTGCCATCCATTGTGCACTGTGTGGAGTTCAAATTTTCGAAAATGGTGGGAAAATTTGGTTTCTTCAATTCCTCAGCAAATATGCCTCCTTAACGCGTAAATGTACAAGTAATCTACTTGTTTCTCAATAACTAAACCTTTTAGGGTATTAAAATTTCAAATTAACTTAAAATTAACCATTTAATATATATATATATATATATATATATTTATTTATTTATGTGTTGTGCATTTGATATGTTTAGCTCGCAACGCTCGCGGTGCTTTCTGTAAATTTATAGGCCTCACCGCGAATGGTGTTAATGGAAACCCGGTGCGGTGTCGAAAAAACACACACTAATAAAATTTTAAAAATAACACGGCGGTGTGGTCCTTTACAGGATTGCATCGTTGGATATGTAATGCTGTCGGGAGGGCGATGCATTGACCAAATTAATTGCCCCAGGGTAGATAATTTAGTCAATGCACAACCTGCCCGACAAAATTACATAGTCAACGGTGTGGTCATTTACATGATCGCCATGTTGACTATGTACTTGGTGTTGGGCGGTGCGTTAAGTAGATTATCCACCCTGGGGCGGTTAGTTTGTTCAACGCACCACACAAAATTAATTCCTAGTTGTGCGGTGCACAAACATTTTTCATGCGCACTGGGCGCGGTGCTTGATAAAGTAGTACGCACTGGTAATGGTGTGTTATTGTTTTTTTTAGCGCACCGAGTATTTTTTCTTTTTCAATAAAAAATATATAAATATATTTGTAATTATATTTCTCATTTAATAAAAAAAAATGTATTTAATATGTGAATCATTCAGCGACGTCAACGAAGAGAGAAATGGGGACAACAAGAACTTATGGAGGACCGTTATAACATGATTTAGCTGTGGGGGGCATGAGAGAGGGAGAGGATTTTGTACCCTCACCCTATTACAACAACCACCTAGTTTCTCCTAATGGAGGTATGCTTTCTCAAGTTCTACGAGGAGGCTACATCCCTGAAGGGGCATAGTGGGTTATTGGGACAATTGATCTACAGGTGGGATTTCCACCGACAGGCTTTCCAGGTCAGTCCTAAATAGTGGTACGAGCCCCTTAGGAGGACATCTAATTTATTACTTGACTATATAAGAGAGGGCAAGATTTTCCCCAGTTCCGAGATGTCCCCGTCGGTTATGTAGCAGGGAGTCAGTTGGTGTACTCCGAGAGATACATTAGGGATGATATAGTTTCTCCTATAGATTTTCAGGTGTCCAGTGGTCAGTTACGCATTGCTTCATTTGGTCCAGAGGAGGTGTGATGCCTCTCACTACTACTAACTACCTTTCACATTATACTAGTGACAGGCAACGCATTAGTTGCCCGCTTTTATTTTATGTTGATTCTTTATTCCAGGCACCACGACTTGTGAGATGGTCTGCGATTATTTTGCGTCAGTTTTGTACAGCATTATATAGATGTCGTTCTCAGGCACATGGGAGGTTGATCTTCCCTTTTGCTTCAAAGTTATTTTGTTTATTTTTTGAGAGGTTTCCAGAGACGAGGTCTAATTTTGTTCGGCAACCTTGTAGGCCAATGTTGCATGTATGGATGCAGATGTGGGGCCAGATGATGCCCAAGAGGGGCTTGTCTAACTTTCTGGCCAGGATATCTACTAATGCACTGGAGTTGCTATCCAATGTTGATGATCACTCGTTCGTGATGGTGCCAACATCATCTTCACATAGGATGAGCCACATGATGCGAGAGGTAATATTAGTGTTTTCTTTGAATTAATATATTTTCATTTTATTGTTTTAATTAATTAATTAGAATAAAATTTATTCTAACATGTTCTTTAACTTGTTTTATTAAATTTTTTAATGAAATTGTCTAATTATTGTTTTGTACTATATATTTTGTAGATATTGGGACATTCGTTGGGGACATGATTTCACCCCCACTAGATGATCCAAGTGTAGATGTTGACGAGGAGATAGTGGAGGCGGAGGATCACGGTGATAGACCTGATCCTCAGGTGCAGATACCTGTGGGGTGTGGCGTAGGGGAGACACCCGATTCAGGATGGAGTTGGGCGACTGACTGTGTCGACTCCTAGTTGATGAGGGAGTTTGCCTTGTTACGATCAGAGAGATCCAGGTTGATCATAGGCTCATAGAGCTACAGAGAGACATGCCCCACGATATGATGACCCTTATGTGTCATATCGTTGGAGCTTATAGAGTACTGGCGGCTAGGATGGATAGGCGTCATGGAGATGCATGAAAAAGAATCTCTTTTGATGGTCATGATCATGAGGGGAGTGATCATCATTCTATTACTCCACCTCCTCCTCCTTAACCTCACGCTGGAGATCATGAGTAGCCAACACTAAGTCCTGATCAGCAGGCATCTTCTTATTAGTCTGTACCATCTCAGCAGACACCTAGTCCTGAGCAGACACGACCATCCACTGAGTAGACATGTCATCCATCTGAGCATGAGGCTGCACCATCGCCTGAGTAGGGCTCGACTAGTACTAGTATTGATGTAGTACAACCAGATATTTGACATTTATATGCAGTTATATTACAATTGTATATTTTTGACATTATATATATATATATATATATATATATATATATATATATATGTTCATGTTCATGTACTTAATTTACATGTTGGTGTTCACCATGATGTGTATATTGTTAGGTCATATTAGATATGTTCATTTAATGTGCTTGCAGATAGATGTGTATGTGATAACAATTATTTGACATGAGATGTATATTTGATGTTTGTGTTGTGATGCTATACAATGCTTGTGTCTTGTTAGATGATCATGATCACAATGATTAGATGATGTTAGGGAATTTGAATGTGTATTTTAGAATATGATGTTTATACGATGGTTATCATGATCGTGATGTTTATTTTTAATATTAAATTATGATAATTATTATATGTTATGTCGTGATTGTAATTGTAATTGTAATTGTAATTTTAATTTTAATTGTATGTAAAATATTTGTAAAATTGTATTTGTAATTGTATTGTGAAATTCTAAAATTGGAATTGTAATCATATGCATTGTTATGATTCAATTTTATTAAAATTGTAAAATTTGTAAATTTGTAAAATTGTAATTGTAATTATATGTAAAATATTTGTAAAATTGTAATTGTAATTGTAATTGTATGTAAAATATTTGTAAAACTGTAATTATAATTGTAATTGTATTGTGAAATTGTAAAATTGTAATTGTATGTATTGTCATGATTCAATTTTTTAAAAATTTGTAAATTTGTAAAATTGTAAATTAATTGTTAATTTTGAACCATAACTACTGTAAGTAAAATGTATACCATAAATATTGTTAAATTACCATAAATGTAAATTTGTAAATTTGTATGAACATAAATTATTGTAAAATAATAAATCTAGAATAATATGGATTTTTGTAACATAATAAAGTTTAAAAAATAATGCAAATAAATTCATGTTTACAGTTATCATTATTTTATTATGATATTACATACCAAAAATAACAGTATACATTAATACAATTTTAAAATTTTGAAGATATCATTCACACACATTTAAAGCAATCAAAGTAGTTGTATTATTTTAGGAATTGACCCAAAAAAAAAAAAAAAAAACTAACTAACTTGATACAGTGCATTGTTTTAGAGATCAACATAATTGAAAATTATCAAGTGAAATGATTTTAACATTAACACAATGGAAACCAATTAATTCAAAATACATATTATAATGTTTCGAAGAAAAGAGTCTTAGTTCTAAGGTTAAGTCCTCTTCTTTATAAAAACCCATCTTAAATAGTATAAATGATGAATAACACATGTACCATATCACTCTCTATTCTCATGATCACCCTCATTATCTTCCAGCTTGCTTGGCATGATAACACTATTTTTCTCAAAAATATGTTATCATATAAGTTCATGCCTCAATACCAACCACCAATCTCTATCCAACACATTTGGATAAAAAAGCACCTGGTTGCAGTGTTTGGGGAAAACATAAGGCTCCTTAGCTTCATCCCACATATTTCTAGAGTCGATACATATCAGTTTACTATCACTGTCTTCCTTTACATTATTCTGATCAAAGGTGTCCCACCATTTACACCAAAAATAACACATTGGAAAGAAGAGAAGTCCACTTCAATGATCTCTTGTACATTTCTGACGTAACCTAACATCCCTTGTACTAGATTTTGATCACGGTGGCTAGCTCGACCAGATTGATCGAACTCGAATTCCACTCTGGAGTATTATGTCATGTGTCCATCATCGACAATTTCTGTGCGAAAATGGTGTCCATATACCCACATAGATGAGAATAAATGCAGCGATAAAAAATTTAAAAAATCATAGTGTCATGTGTCTTATAATGACCCAACTGTTAAAATATGAAACATAGATGTTACATTTCAAAGGTGCATTATTAAGTTTAAAATGTACATAAATAGATTATTATCGAGTTTCTGCACCCTATCCCTATGTTTAGCGCATCCTCTTTAGCATACGGGTAACGACCCGTTGCACCATATTTCTCTCTGACTTGGTCAAAAACCTAACTGTTGGAGCATATAATTGGCATATTTTCTTTTAAATGATCAAGATAAGGCACACTTCTACCATTGAACAGTTTGAATTATTTCCTAACACTATCCCATTTCATCCTATTTTGTTTGTACAATGAGACCCAAGGTTGTGTCACTTCAGAATTGTAAAGAAAATTTTTTTTTATTGCTTCAATTTCTTCATTCGATGATGAAATAAAACCCACATATATTACACATGAGATCAAAATATACATTATATCGAAGTTCAACGTGAATATTTACTTTGTGTAAATTTGAAAAATTGTAATTCGCTTACTCTTTATCAAGTGCCTTTTTCCATCATTTGGAGAAGCGCTCTTTCTCTTTTGGCTTCATCCCTTTCATCGTCCCAAATCACCGCACCTGGTCTATTGTTGATCTGATTGATGTACTCA
Source organism: Pinus albicaulis (assembly GCA_034641835.2). Classification (NCBI taxonomy): domain Eukaryota; kingdom Viridiplantae; phylum Streptophyta; class Pinopsida; order Pinales; family Pinaceae; genus Pinus; species Pinus albicaulis. Next base: position 1,053,129,056 of record CM076580.1, read on the forward strand.
CTGGCATAATAGAAAGACTCATACGCTATATATCCCTCTGCCGCAGACCCCTCAGGTTTTTCCCTTTGTCGAACAAAAACTTTCAATTTCTTCATGTACCTCTCTAAGAAGAACATCCAATGACAAGAAACCACCCCATCAAATTCAACCTAATCTACTAGGTGGATTAAAAGATGAAACTACAAGTCCGTGAAACTCGTCGACAATTCCTTCTTAAACATACAAACAATCTCAACTATATCTTGACGCCATCGTGGAATGCTAGCCACATGAATCTCCTTTGATGTGATCCAACATACAAATCCATATAATTTAGATATGGCACATCCTAAGTCTTGGGGGAAGTCATGTTTCACACACCCACGCATGAACAAAGGATAATAGCACTGCAAAGTTATAAACACATGAAATAATATACAAAATTAGTTATGTTTTATTATCCCTACACAAGATAAAATTTATTAATATAACAAATAATAAAATCATGCTTTTGACATTATACGTACTCTTAGAAGATTCCAATGGTCATGCGATTTCAACCCCGAAAAATGGTCATCCACGGTGAAGCAGCATCGTAGTGAAGACCCATATGAAGATGGCACCCTCACACCCAATATAACTTCCTTTGCCAAAGAAAGATTGTCTTTTTTTAAAATCCATGGGACATCACCTTCTTTGAAATACCAATTAGAGGGGTCAGCTTCCTCTGATCCTATACTTTCTAATCGTCTTGGCCAATGTTTCTTTTTAGTTTTTGAGGTAATAAGATCTTTCCTAACAGCCAATGTGTCACTTTTTTTCAATGATATATGCCTCCAAAAAGAAGATGAAACATTTTTAAATATATCTATGGGATCTAATAAGTGGGTAATCTTAAGATGCTCCTAATATGGGAGGATATAAAAAATAGATTTCCTTTTCATCCCAATGGGAAATTTCTCAACATAGGTGTTGAAGAATTCTGGATCATCGAACATAGGCTCCCCATTTGAATCGAACATTTCTATGAACTCCTTTTCCTTCTCTCTCTCATATGCTCTAAGCCATCATTAGGGGAATTTTGAGGTAAAAAATGGGTCTCCTAAGGAAAATGTACAATCAAAATTCACTTTATGAGAACCAATCACATTTAGGGGATGACATCATCCCCCATGGTTGAAGTGACCTTATTTGAGTTAAATGTACTTATTTGTCACATTCTCAATGGTGGATAAAAACTCATGGTTAACCATGGTAGTATTTTAAGTACTTTTAAAGTCACAAAGTAAAGTACTCATAATAAATGTCATTTCACACTTTTTGAATAAAATATTATTATTGTCATTTCATATTTTTTGAAAAGAAACAATGCATATCCCTATACAATCTTCATGTATTTACACATTTTAATATATCATATTCATTTTTATATTATATATTATTTCTTTTTATGTTATAAATAAAATCAATTCAATATGTAATATAAAATTAAAACATAAAATAATATATTACATTTATTTTATTATATTATTTTATTTTTATATAGTATATTAATTACATGTTATTATATAATTTAAATAATATAAATTTTAATTAATGGTATGTTGTACAACTAAGAATTTATAAATTAAATTTATAATTTATTTTAAGTTATTTAAGTATAAAGGACAAATGCATTAGTTGTTCAATGATAATAATATTTTTTTTGAAAATCTTATTTTTATTTATAGTCGCATCAATACAATTTTTTATATTAATTTTATTTTGGTACAATTTTTCAATTGAATTTAACCATGGTTACATGGATTTTGGTGCAAAAAGTGAATTGTAAATTTATATATATTATTTTATTTGTTTAGATATTATTTTATTATTTCCTTAGGAGGCCCATTATAGACCTCAAAATTCCTCTAATGTCAGCAGGTGTTATTATTGCAAGCCTTTGGGTTCTCTCTCGTTTACCATTGAAAGCAGATGTTGCTCCTCTGTAAGGGTGTTCTTCTGGGAGGAATACCCCGGAGAAGTCATACACTGGCTTTCGTAGGTCGTTGGACCATCTAGCTTTCAGAGAAGGTCCACAACATTTACATCCATAATACCCTTTTTTTACAAGACCTACGAAATTATTGTACACAATATGCATGGCATGTTAAAGAATATCATGAAGATTAGAACAATTACAACGAATTAAATCTAATATTAGAAATAATATTGTTACGTATATAAGAAAATCAATAAACATGCAATTTACCAGCACAAACTCCTAAGCCTCGATAATCACATGTCGCATAAGCACATATGCCATACAACGTAAAAATCCTCTATGTTGCGATGGGTCTTGATACATTGTATACATTTATCCTGTCCCATAATTTCTTCTATTCATCTACCAGTGGTTGTAAGTAGACATCCATATTATTCACTTGTCTTCTACTAGGTACTGTGAGATCCAACATAAGATGTTCATTCTTCACGGACAACCATGGGGGGGTATTGTTATTTATCACTACTACAGGCCAAACATAATAGTTAGTGTTCTGGAGGGAATATGGGTTGAAGTCATCCATGGCTATGGTGAGTCATGGACTTTGTACTTCATCCTTGAATTTTTCGGGCCATGTATCCTCTATATGCTTCATGGCTATTGAATCTATTGGGATTTGCATAACTCCCAACTCACTTTTGTGTGTGGCATGCCATACTTGCAACATAGCTAATCCTTTGCAACGAAAGAGCCTTTGAGTACTTGGGATTATAGGCATGTGCTTCAATATCTTAAAAGGAGGACCATGTGATTTACCCTTCTCTTTTGATTTATCATATCTGTCATGCTCACATTTCAGACATATCTCTTTATCTACATATTCTCCTTTATATAAAATACAATCATTTGGACATGCATGATATGATATGTACTCAACACCCAACATTTTCAAAAATTTATTTACCTCTTCGCAACTACTGGGCAAGACAATATCACTCAAAATAACCTTATCTTTGAATAAATTTTAGCTGGTCATGGACAACATTAAATGTAAATTATTGCCGATAATTATTAACGTTCATAAAATTGACCATTTGTAATGTTCATTGTGTAATTATATTTCTCAAAATATACAAGACTTGAAGGTCAATTACCTCAAAATTTCCAAGAAACATGCATTCGACAAGCCAAACTTTTCTTTCAAGTTGTACAGTAACATTGTTGTCCCCAACTAGGTAGACTTTGATTAACCGGTAAGTCCAAAGAGAGGGGTGGTGGAAGCAAATTTAAGGCTTTCGAAAAAGGTATCAGCGATATGAGAATCATCCCCTAGCTAATTATCGTTCTGGAATGCATCTAACAACATCGTCTCCATGCTAGTCATATCCCTTATGTAATCATCCATACCAACCTATATTGATTGCCTCCATTGCCTACTTGTGAAGAACTACTATTGTTGTAGTCATTCCTAATTGGTGAATCTGGACGTAGTGGGAATTGAATAGGTGGTTGATTCAACCATTCTTGGTATCGTTCCTCTCTGATTTTTTCTCTTAATTCAGCCTTCTCTCGATTTGACATCGTTGTGGGGTGCAACAGAAGATGGTAGGTAGGACGCTCATCATCACTAGAATCCTAATAATTAAAAAAAATATATATATTTGAACATGATTAGTACAAAATCGATGATATCAATTAGTAAGCACGTCGACAATACATGATTAATTGGTTTGATGTTGAGATAATTACATTAATATACCAAACAATTATTATTACCATCATTGTCCCAGGATTGTAGCTAGAAGATGGCATGTTACAATTGGCAGGGTGAAGCGGCTGTCTATTTTCATCTACCAACTGCGTCGTACAGTATGCTGCTCCTAATAAGAGCTTTCGACATTTTGGAGCTGTTTGAATATTTTGTGCATCTGAACTCGATTCTGAATCTACATGAACCTGCAAATTTGTATACATTAATTTCATTCAGCTGATTGACATGGATTTAAAAAAATCAATTAGATAATGAAAATATAAATAAAATATGAAGTAATTATGTCTGGAGATGGATAGGGAGAACTCTGCGATGGACTTTGATAAATATTATGGAACGAATTGGATTTTCAAGAAGTGTCCATTTGATATAATTATGAGATTTTATCCCTGCATTTGAGAAAAATCAACAACAAATTTTGGTGTACATACCTAAAAGTAATTTCGGTGCCTTAAAAATGGACTTATAGTTATCGGTGCTAATGTACTATTAACCACATCGGTGCATTTTAGTTACTGCGCACCGGTGTGGTTTCATTAACGAACGCACTGGTGCGACTAGTTAAGAAACACACCGGATATCCGTAAATAAAAAAAAACACAACTTTATTTTTTTGAAGCGAAAAAAAAAAACAGTAAATTGAAAAATGGGCAACAAATTATTTTCGGAAATCTAATTTCATAAAAAATTTCTTTAAATAGTAAATGCTATTCATTATTGCATTATTTTTGCAAAAATTTTAAGGGAGGGATTTGCACGAGAGACATACTTGGAGTAAGAGAGCATGAGAGCACTGTAGAGCAGCAAAATACTTTCGAACAACAACACTATTCAGAGAATCATAATTTGAAACATCTAGTGATTCTCACAAAAACCCTGTAGTATAGTAAAATTGTTAAATTTTTCTATGAAAAATTAATTAATTAATTAAAAAAAAATCATTCTTATGTTAAACCCTTGCTTCTTCTTGTTTATGTGACTTCACAATTAGGCTTTTTCATTTTAGATTTATATTTATATATATATATATATATATATATATATATATATATATATATATATATATATATATATATATATATATATGTACAACGAAGCACACCACGTACGGACCTAACTATGTTGTTTCTTGCACTACTTAAGAACCGTATTTAACTGCAAAATTATTAGAATTATAAAATTAAAAGTTTATTGTAGTATAGCGCACTAGGTGTGTACAGACAAAACACACCATTTGATAATTTTTTTTTTTTAATTAATTTATGTTTGTGTTAATCGATGCACTGATTAACATATAACGCATCAGGTCTCCTTGTTGACAAAGAGAAATGTACGATGTTTCGACTGTATTTGTGGTGCGTTTATAAGAACCTACCGCATCGCGTTTGATGCATACTTTGCAAAAGGCGCACCATTTTATTTTTATTTTTATTTCTACTTAAAAATTATGCGATTTATTTATAAAATATATCAATGAATAGTATAGGTTTCATATTGATAAAGAAATAGCTGATAAGAGTTCAAGTAATAAAAATATTGATAGCACATCAAGAAAAAAATGCAAGTTCTTTGTAAATTCTATACAAAAATTATTATTTTTGAACTATATGTAAGTTTAACTAATATCTATTGTTTAGCATGTATCATGCAGAACCACAAAATGACGAAGCTCGATAAGATTATTTCTGATCTAAGACCAGAAGAGCATAAAAACTTGATGGAAAATTTGCAGAAGGATGAATCAGGTGAATGAAAAAATACTATCGATCCAATATGAGTTTATTTTTTGAATTTTCATTAATAATATACTTAAAAATATTAGATAACATGTTTCGAACAATCTTTTAATTCAGATATGTTTAATGTTCTACATGGAAAAACAACGAAGAAAAGGAATTTTGTTCTAACAAAAGAAAATAAACAAAACATGCAAATGAAAATGAATTGCTCCTTAGCTCATCTCAAGTGGTGTTGGAGGTTAACGAAAGGGGGAAAAACTTTTACAAAGCTTTGAGGGATCTAGTGGAACAGATGTATAGACGTTCTTTCCACTTATAATACAAAAATCAATCCAATGATTCCAAGAAACAAATTTTATTTAAACTACACAACGAGTTTCCAAAGAATTGGTCAATGAGACATGTAAGACTTTGAATAGAAAAAATGTACAAAAAAAAAAAAAAAAGGATTGAAAAAGTAATATTCCTTTAAAAATTTTTCTAGAATTTTATGTATGTATTACTACAAAGAAATCATTTATAAAAATCACTTTTGTTATATTTATTTTTCATATATCAATATAAAAATTAAATAATTTATTGTCATGTTACATTTTCAGGAAGATTATGAAAATATCAAAGGATGAATGAGCTAATATCATAAATATGCCAGTAGGAATGTCCAAAAAGGTGTACAAGGAGATGGTCAAAGAAATGGACAAAATTGCATCGCACGAGGAGCCATATAAACAAAAACGTGCTTCAAATGTTATATGTAATCATTTAATTTTTCGATTAGGTAAGATAAATAAACAATTTAGCATTAAATATTAGTTTTCAATTATTTACTTGCAGAAAAGAAAAGAAAATGGAGCCCATTCAACACATAAAACCGTAAGACAAGGAAGAAAAGGGTTGATATATATGTTTGTGAGTAATTGTTACTTCCTTATAACAACTTAACTAGATTTCATTTTTTATATTTTAAGTTGTTTTACAAAAGTCATCATTGAATGTCTTCAAACATGTGCTAACATACAAAGTAGAACCATCAAAAGAATTGATTGACATTGGGTTAAATATGGGTTGTCAGTATATGTTGGCATATGATAAATTAATTGTGGAATTTGTAAGCATCTATCTTATTTTACTTAGCTCGGTCTATAATTAATAGAACAAAAAAATCTTTTATATTAAATCTATGATTTGTTATGGGATATAAAACTTACAGGAAACAAAGTATGGAACTATGCCAACAAACGAATTATTGAGAGATGGCATGAAATTTGGTTTTGAAAGAATGTGTATAGTTCACGAGTCAATTCTTGCTATGGTACATTTCTTTTCTATTTAAATTGATGTATATTATTTAATATTGCAATTTTCATTATTCTCAGTAATGTATATACAGTCATTACACTTTATTTTTATGTTTGTAGATGGAGCTTGAAGAAGAAGAAAACAATCAACACAATGAACAAAACATTCCTCCAAATAACTCAAGTCATGGAAGTAGCTTGAGCAGTGACAATAGTTCCAGCGAATAATGATGATCAATATGTTTGGATATCAAAGCGAGGCATTATAGTTTTTGAAATATTTGTTTGTGAAATCATACATTTTGTTTAATGTAATGGACATAGTGTCCCCATTGAAAGACAAAGGGATACCAATAACTGTCCCATTTTGTATGACGAAGAGTGTCTTATTCATATATATGATAAAATATGTTTTAATTTATTCTATTGCTTTCTCCATTGTCACTGTGGAATGTTACACCAGTGATTAATTATATGGATGATTGAATATTATAATGAAGAGATGTGAAATCTGATGATATGATATAACAAATTAATCCAAACATCACATTAAAATGCACTAATAAAAATTTAATTGATATGAATACTGTTATAAGATATGTGTCGACTTTTGATGAATACTGAATTTTAAAAAATCACAATAATTGCACTGTCAGAAGTTGATGTTTCTAAAAAATAGAAAATGAACATTGGTGTGTGTTAGTTATTACACATAGGTGTGTTTGTATGATATTGTGCACCGGTTCATTTCTATGACCTATGGGTACCGCAAAAATACAAATACCAATTAGAATGCCTGGTGCACTTTATCAATGACTACCACCCAGGCGGTCGGATAGGAGTTGCATGCACAGGTACAGTTTGCCTTTAACGAACCAATGTGTTTTTATAACTTAACGACCTAATGCGTTTTAACACCTAAATGGCTCAATGCATTTTTACACCTTAACGGCGTTGGTGCATGCACCTTCCATCATCCCGGTGTGTCTTTGTGGGTGACACGCACCGAGTCATTGTTAAATGCCCCAGGGTGTCCAAAATTTGTTTTCCATCCCGGTGCTTGGTATGTTTACAGTACCGGTGCATACATGGTAAAACACATCGGTGCGTTCACACATGATGCGCGTACCGATGAGAAAAACATCGATAAAAACATATGGTTGCCCAGTTTTTTTTAGTTGTGGTGAAGTTCTATTAGAAGCTCCGCTAAAACCTTCGTTACCAAAAATGAATGTTGTAGCAAATGTTTTTTTGACAATTTTGGCCAATTTTATAACATTATAAACCTCCTTTATAGCCTTCGCTAGAGGGTCTTTTCATTGAATTGTGGCTGAGAGGGCACCCCTTACAACTACCCCTCGCCCTCCCCCCATGCTTCCTTCCTTCATACATCACCCTTTTGACTCACGAGAAAGGAAGGTCGTAGCGACACAACCCGGTTGTATTAATAACCAAATAAGATCAGGGAGGATTTTGCCAACAATAAGGGTTTGGAATTAAATTTAGTGGTATATGGGTATGGCATTTCACGTCAAGTGGGTGAAAATGAAGACCCCATCTCCCAAGACTCTGACGAGTCATCTTTCTCTAGCATATTTAAATTTTAAAAATAAATTAATTGAAAATTACAATTTTCGTCATTAAATAAAACACACACACACACATAATCAAGCATAATGCATGATCACTAATTAAAGCATCGACTACAGGATTAATAACTTTAAATATTGAGCACATTTTAAGTATTGAGCACAATATTCATACATGGATACTACAATTAGTACATAATTGAACACTATATTGCACATTTACATAACATGTTTATAAGCATAACAGTCTATGTAGTGAATGTTACATTATTGAACATATAATGAATTACACATGATGTAGTATCAATACTATTATTTTTACATGGCATTTGCCAATATCGTATTAAGTACTAACAGAATTAGATATCTCCCTCATAATAAAAAGTTTTATTTTTTATTACTTTCAATTACTTTATCTCTTTATATAAAGTTTCATGTAAATTTAAGGTGAAAAATGAACTATTTTGACATTTTTCTTTTGTTATTATTTTTTTTTAATTTATTAATGCAAGTATTATTTTATTATATTTAAATATAACACTAGTGTAACCATATAAATTAAATGGATGGTAAATGTTGATAGACATAAATCCATGATAAGCATCAAAACATTTACCCCATTATACATTTCACATTTCCTAAATTAAAAAGAAAAAAACATAAAAATTAACTAAATTACAACTTTATTCTAAATTATTATTATTATTTTATTAATTATACATTTTTTTTACACAGTTGTCTTCTAAATTATTCACATAAACAAGTTGATTGCCGATGTGTTTCAAACCATCTAATGTGGTTTATCATTAAGACTTCTTCTTATGCTTGATATACCCAATCTTAACCATGCTTTCAATAGGGGAAATACTAGATTCAATCAGGAGGATAGGGTAGGGAGTATATCCTTTAATATTGAGGTTGTAGGTTATAAAATTCTATTGGATCTGCTCATCTTCTTTTAATAACAACTTTATACAAATTTATCTTATCAAATTTTAAGGTTTCACTATGAGCATCACTGATAAACTTTCTGGTAATTTTACAATCATTATCTTACTCGGATGGCTGGTAGTTCTATTTTTTTTTTATATGTCACCCCAATAGATAACTTCCTGATTGTAGTGGGGAGGGTTGTAGTAAAAATATGATAGAGATGCTGAATGCTATCCTTATAAGTTAAAAGATATAAATCCCTTTTAAAATCCTCTAAGAAGAGTCCCATTTTACTTTTGTCAAAGAGTAGGTCTTTGGCTATCACAACTTTCTTGCATGTGGCTAGTGTGCATGTCAAAGTTTAGAGTTAATGATAAAGGATTGTGATTAGAATCAGGCTCGGGGTCATTTGAGAGGTCAAAATTTACAATTTTGTTGGAAACAAGAATATCAAATATCACATAATCCATGACATTATTGTTAAGCCCATGAATACAAGTCATCTGATTAGACTTTGGCCACTTGGTTATGGCATTACAAATTATAGGCTCTTGGGAACTTATGAGCTTGATTAACTCAATACCAAATAAATTTTCGGTCTTGTCTTCAAAGTTTATTTTGAATCTACTAGTTAAACTGAGGTCCTCATCTATCCAAAGAGGATTAGGGTTGGAGTCATTACTTAGAAGAATAGCTTGCTTAGTTGCAATTCTAGCATATAAGTCTCCTAACAAGAGGATATTACCTTCATTCATTAGATTATGAATATCATGTTCTAGGGTAATATAGGGGCAATTCTTATCTAGATTGTTTTTATTATAAAAGATAGATTTGATAGGTGCAAAATAAAAAGTTGTGATATAAATTCTCTTAGCATTACTGTCAGATATTTCAATCTAAATGTACTAATTGAGAGACTTTGTCTTATGAAGTCGAGTGTGATGGGAAACATTGTTTTTATATAATAAGCTATAATACCTCTAATTTCTCTATGAGAGGATTTCTTGTTCCATGTTGACCATAGAACAAATCCATCTATGTGAGGGACCTTAGACTCATCATGTTCCCAAGTTTTGACTAAGAAAACAATAACCATTTCACTTGGTATCCAACTTAACGTAGGACCTTTATGCAATGTAAACCCATGACAATTCCAAAACAAGATCTAAAGTGTTCCAAATTCTTATTTATCACTCTCATTTTGGTCTCTATCCTTAATAACAACTTTCTTATTTGCAATGATTGTCTATTTTCCTTCTTTTAGCTTTCCTTCTTGTCTATTTGAACATCTTTCCTTAATTCAATTTGGTCTATGAAAATTAGATCTTCTTTTATAAAGACTATCTTTCCAACCTTCTTGCTTTTATGAGATAAGTTACAATTTATGGCTTTTTTAAATTCTTCTTTTACTATTTCTAATAGATCCTCATGTTTCTGCTCTTTTTATATCAACAATTATTATGCTCATGATCTGGCTCAATTAATATTTAATATTAAATTTAATATCTTTATTAATTAGAAAAATAATTTTTTAATAAAAAAATCATTAATTTACCCCAACAAAAAAGAAAGAAAGAAATAAATATTAATAAAGCAAATAAAATAATATGAATATTTTACAGTCTTTGTTAAATAGCCATGAATATTTTACAGTCTTTGTTAAATAGCCATTTTATTTTTGGCGAACTTTGAATTTAAAAATATTAAATATACAATGTTTTCTAAACTATAATAATTGAATACCTTACTTTCCATATCATTTTCACTGTATTCTATTATAAAAATGTCATTTTAATTAATATTTATTCAAGTTTTGTTTTCTATCTCCATAAGAGATGCACGAGGAAGCCTCTTGAAGTCAACTGAGCTTCACGTGAACGGATCTTATTTTCCTCTGAAAGTCTGCCAAAATTCTCCGTCAATAAAAACGGTTTTGCGAAAATTTCTCCGTTCAACAAAAAACAGCTTCTAGATAATTCACAGTCAGAAATATCTTTCCGAAATTTTCTCCGTTCAACGATAAAGGTTTGCCAAATATTCGAAAAACAGCCTCAGTAATTCAGAGTCTTTTAACGAGGCGACTTTTGGGTAGATTCTTTTTGACGCATATCTTTTTAGTTGGTTATAACGAAACTGGGCTATAAGTAATTGGGAACTTAAAATTTCAAGTTGTTTATTCTGTATGGTTATGTTGATAGATGTATTTATGGAATAATGAGAAATATTTTGGGTAGAAATTATATTAGGAATATTTGATTTTTATGGAAAATTTTAATGGAAATATATCTTAAAGTTTAGAAATTTTGGCAAATTTTACTAGTGCAAAAAATAAAATGTTTAGCGATATTTTTGTAAAAATATTCAATTTTCAAATGTTTATATATCTCTATAAAAAATTTGCGAATTTTAAGGTTAAAGAATTTTAGGATATAAAATTTGGGCAAATCATTTTTAGGAACATAGAAAATTAGCCCACATATAGAAAATTAGCCACCTGCCAATATTAGCACCTAAAATTTTCCATGATTTCGAGCTTCTAGTATAGTCCATTGTCACAATCTAGAATTAGATCTTGGCACCATATTAAATAAGAACTCTGCAATGCAGAGACAATTAATTCTAACTCTAAAAATTCTAGGTATATTTAATTTGAAATAGGATTAAAATAATAATTTAATTATTAATGGAGGTTAAGAATTTAAACTTCACAAAATATTTTTAATTATTTATAATGGTAATCATTTATTTGAAAAAAAGTTTTTTTTTTAATTAAATTGATTAATTAAAAAAAACTAATAAGAATAAGTATTATATGAAATGCTTTATGGTTTTTTTGACATTTGTTATTCATAAATCATGATATTGTGCCATAATACTCGAATAAATTGTATTTACATGTTAAGAATTTCCATGATTAAAAATATTTTTACATTATTTTTTAAATAGATATATGTTAAGTAATATATTTTTCTTTTTATAATTAAAAGAAAACAACAATAATTTGAAATAAAATTATAATTTAATTTATATATAATATATAAAGTTTACACAACCCCCCATGTGGGTGACCAAACATCAATATAGGTGTCAATGAGCATCCCTTGGGACCACCTACTCCGACTCCACACACACATTAACTCTACTTCATGTGAGATCTGGGTATTCACTCCATTAGTATGAAGGAAGATTTTGCTCTCCCCGTGAATAAATTTGAAGCCAGACTTGGGTCACAGTTCACTACAGAAGCTTAGGCGATGAATTTTGATAAGCGATGTGTGTGGGTCTGCATCCATGGTGGCTCCTAGGGACTCGACCTTGGTGAGAGGCACTATGGAGGTTAGAGGCTCTGTGGTGTAGTTTGGGATTTATTACTTTCTCTGTCGTTGGGAGTCGGGGACGCGAACAGGTGAGGAATTGAGTTGGTTCCAAGAATTGGACCGTCATTGGCTCGCACTTAGCAAATTCCTCTCTTTGGGCATTCAAATCTCAGAATGGGGTAAGAATTTGTGTCTCTCAGTTCCTTTACTTGTATGTATATTCCAAAGATTCCTATCTGGAGGTTTGTGGGTGCGAGGTTGCAGGCTCTTCACGGTCTCTCCTAGACGTCTCTTGGTGTGAGGACGTCTCTAGGGTGACTAGAGAGCAGTCTGTGTGTTCTTTCTTGTTTAATTGTGGTTGCGTTGTCTATGGTGTAGGGAGTTTTGGGTGGTGGACTTGGTCTTTACTGCTCGACCTTCCGGTTTGGTAAGATGTTTGTTTGTCTTGCTGTAGAAGGAGGGTGGCGACTGTTGCGATGTAATCTTCTCCTTTGGGATGGTTTAGTGGTTCTGGTATTTGTTTTGAGCATTGTAGGTGCTATATTGCTGCTCTCTCGGGGGATTGCCTTTGCGATCCGATTAGCTTGACCCTCTTCTCCATGCCCCGTCAATGGGGTCGCCCTTGCTGCGGGGGTGGGTAACTGATACAGGGGAGGCGTCCTGAGCTTGGTTATAGCGCCTCCTCAGCAAACTCAGATAGTTGGGAATCCAAGGATATTGAAACTCTTTCTCTATGTCGTTTTCCTGGTCATGTTGCAACTCTGATCACCATGGAATCCACTGCTGAACAATTCTGCCGCATCCAAATTAATATGGATATCCTCAGGGACTACAGGTACGAAGACAAAATGAAATCATTACTTACTTCAATGACATTCAGGATAGCCAGAATTAAATTCTGGAGCAGTTGGACAGTCTCCGACGCCATCACTGTCGTACGAGTGACCACCTTCGTCGTTTGGAAGCGAGGGTGGAGCATATTGATTTCCATATGAATGATTGAGCCAGTTTCTTTGCAACTTCCTATATACTCCCCATTCACCCTCCCCTTGATATGTTGATATTGGTTATGACTTCTTTTTCGTTTACTTCAACTATGTTAAAGCTAAAAAGCCTCCAAAAAATAATGTATGTAAATTGTTTTTTATAATATTTTTCAATGTCCAATCTCAAAAAATCTGATCTAAATAAAGAACAAAAACTTTGAAAATAAACTTTATATATTGTATTTTGTTGAAAAATCTAATGAAAATAATTTTGAAGTGAACTTTATATACTCTATTTTGTTGAAAATCTAATGAAATAATTTTGAATGACAAAAAATATATATATAATTTAAACCATATTTTTATTGCGAGAATCACCCAGACGAAGAAGATAATAATTTGATGTAGAACGACTACGCGCGAATGGTGGTGCACAGAATTTCCTTTCATCAGTTTTAAAATTAGGTAAAATATTTGGAGCGTTCCTTTATTATGCATACAATAAAACCGTCATTATATTTGAAACTTAAACATTTAAATTTAAATGAAATTTAAATATTTAAAATTAAATATATATATTTTTAATTTAATTAAATTTTTTATTAAGAATTTTTTTTGTATATAATGTAAAAAACTTGAAAAAGATAGCAAAGAAATGAAATGAAATTTAATTTTAAAGTTTATTATATTAAAAATAGTATATGGTATTATAATTTTTTTTTTTTTTTTTTTATTAAATTGATAATTAGTTGGCTTAACATTCCAACAATCTTATAACTAAAAAGACAATATCAAAAACCAATACTAACATATTCCCATAACTTTCTTTAATATATTTCTCTAACACTTTAAAAATAAAATAAAAACAACAATATAATTCACACTGCTAATCATTCACAGTGCGATATTACAAAAATCAAGAAAGACACTCTACAAACTAAACTTCAACTATGTTAAAGCTATGTTAAATAATGTATGTAAATTGTTTTTTATAATATTTTTTAGTGTCCAATCTCAAAAAATCTGATCTAAATAAAAAAAACAAAAAATTTGAAAATAAACTTTATATATTGTATTTTGTTGAAAATCTAATGAAAATAATTTTGAAATGAACTTTATATACTCTATTTTGTTGAAAATTTAATGAAATAATTTTGAATGACAAAAATATATATATATATAATTTAAACCATATTTTTATTGCCAGAATCACCCAGACGAAGAAGATAATAATTTGATGTAGAACGACTACGCTACTTAATGGTGGTGCACAGAATTTCCTTTCATCAGTTTTAAAATTAGGTAAAATATTTGGAGCGTTCCTTTATTATGCCTACAATAAAACCGTCATTATATTTGAAACTTAAACAGTTAAATTTAAATGAAATTTAAATATTTAAAATTAAATATTTTTTTTTAATTTAATTAAATTTTTTATTAAGAAATTTTTTTATATAATATAAAAAACTTGAAAAAGATAGCAAAGAAATGAAATTTAATTTTAAAGTTTATTATATTAAAAATAGTATATGGTATTATAATTTTCTTATTTTTTTATTTTTTATTAAATTGATAATTAGTTGGCTTAGCATTCCAACAATCTCATAACTAAAAAGATAATATCAAAAACCAATATTAACATATTCCCATAACTTTCTTTAATATATTTCTCTAACACTAAAAATAAAATAAAAACAACAATATAATTCACACTGCTAATCATTCACAGTGCGATATTACAAAAATCAAGAAAGACACTCAACAAACTAAACTATTCTCACAATACAACGACAAGCTAATCTGACCCAGGCAGACTGCGACTGCAATTTCATGAGAGAATTAGAGAGCTTGATAACACTAGGTGCCTGGCAGAGCATAGCAGCTCACAACAACCCTGTTACCTTTTTATGGATCTTATTCCCTCACACCACATTTACATATTTACATATTTGACTCGCCCATCATTTACCAAGGCGTGGAGCGGCTTGGTTTGATTATAAAGAAATTAGTGAGTTTGGTATGGGTATTGAAACAAGCAACATAAATCAAACAAGAAAGCAATACAATTGCTATTAGTGGAACTAAAATTACCAGTAATAAAGCATGTCCTTTCTTTGAGGAACACGATCGGACCTCAAGCAAAGCTGGATCACCACAGAGATTGGGATCGTTGAGAAAACTATCTTTAAAAGCCCTCACCTGGAAAGTGGAAGGAATTGAGCCAGACAAGTGGTTGCCTGATACGTTGAAAAGGGTCAACCTCAGATTCCCCAATTCAGGAGAAATAACCCCCTCCAGTAGATTGTTTGACAGGTCTAGAGAGTTTAAAATTGACATGGAGCCTAACCATGCAGGAATTTCTCCTGTCAACTGGTTGTTGGCAAGATTCAGTTCAGAGAGAACTGTCAATGACATTATCCCTTTTGGAATTTCCCCAGACAATAAATTGTGATCAAGCTGGAGGCTAGTGATGTTACACAAACCTGCGAGTTCATCAGGAAGAGGTCCCCTGAGTCTGTTATTGCTTGCACTAAAGTTGACAAGATTCCTGAGTTGTCCAATCTGTGAAGGAATGATTCCGCTGAACAGATTGTTGGAGATCTGTAACCATTTCAGCTTCTTTGCCCTGCCAATCTCATCAGGAATCTGGCCTTCAAACATATTATTAAAGAGCTTCAATTCGATAAGATTTTGAGAGCTCCATAATGCCAGAGGAACCTCACCACTTAGCTGGTTTTCATAGAACTGTGCGTATAGCAGACTGTTGCAAGAATCTACGGACTGCAAGCTCCCATTGAAATTGTTTGAAAATATAATCAACGCGTAAAGATTTCTTCCCTCACATAGATGTGTAGGCAGGGGTCCCCTGAAATTGTTCTCTGAAACATCAACGAGCCAAAGATCAGAATGTGTACCCAAATTCTGTGGCAGCTGCCCAGTAAGCTTGTTAGTGGAGAGATCCAAGGTTGTCAGGTTAACAAGCATTCCTAGCTGCGCAGGGACGGACCCCGTGAAGTTGTTCTCCCACAAAGCCAAGTATTCCAAATGCCTCAGATTTGCAATTGTTTCAGGGATTGTTCCATTCAGCTGATTAGTTGAAAAGTCCAAAGATTTTATGCTCCTCAGCCCGTCAATATTATGCGGGATTTCTCCAGACAGCTGGTTTTTCCAGAGATCTAGTTGTGCAATCTTGGACAACCTCATCAAACTTGCGGGAATGTTGCCAGATAGATGATTGTGAGCGAAATCCAAGCTCTCCAGCTCTGTCAAATTGCCGAGAAAAACAGGAATTGAACCAGTCAGCAGATTATAATGCAGCCACAATGTCTCCAGGTTCGATAACATGCCGAGGCCTGGAGGAATATCTCCTGAAAAATTGTTATACCCCAAGTTCAAATGACGCAACTCACCCAGTGCAGAGATGTTATGCGGCAAGCTTCCCACGAACAGGTTCTCTGACAAATCTAACGTCTGCAAATGCTTGCAAGCCAACAATCCATTGGGAAATGGACCTCCGAAATCGTTCGATTGTACTATCAAGTCTGTCAAATGGTGAAGACCACATATAGAAGAAGTCAACCTTCCTGCAATGGAAGCGTTGGAGACATTAAGTTGAGTAACTACGTTGAATCCATTGTTACACAAAACTCCTTTCCAACGACATGGATTTTCATCAGAGGAGTTCCAGTTACTCAAAACATTATGTTTGTCAATCCAATCCATCTCTTTTATTTGCAGCAGGATTTTCCCTTCTTCAGAGATGGCATTACAGGAAAGAAGCAGTAGGAAGAGGCCGAGGATAAAGAAGAGGAGCGTTCTGAGAATTTTGGATTCGAAAGAGAGGCTGACCATGGTTGCTTGGTGTTTTAATTTGGCTTCACTTCCCTTGCACAAACAAATGTAAATGACTCTGTAAAACTATCAATATTTGATTTTGATACGTTAAAAATCAGAGCATATGTTCTTTTATAGACCATCATACTTATTTGGACTAACAGTCTCTATTTATCTTCATTATCATTATCAAAGTTATAATGAAAATTATTTATAATTTATTATGATTATCAAAGTTATAATGAAAATTATTTATAAAATATTTTATATCTTCATTAGAATTATGAAAGTTATAATGAAAATTATTTATAAAATATTTTATTTTTACAATGATTATAAGAGATTATAATTCATATTTTTTTTATAAAATATTTTATATCTTCATTATGATTATGAAAGTTATAATGAAAATTATTTATAAAATATTTTAATTTTACAATGATTATCAAGATTATAATTCATCAATTTTTTTTATACAATACTTTATATCTTCATTATGATTATGAAAGTCATAATGAAAATGATTATAAGATATTTTATTTTTACAATGATTATCAAGATTATAAATATGACTATTTATAATTTTTTTAAGTAGCATTATGTAATATGTTAATTACTTTTTTGTATATTGGATAAGAATATAGTGATATTTATTAAATAAAATAGAAAAATAATAAACAAATCATTGACTTAGTTGATAGTGGGTTTATATTTACATTATCAAAATGATGATAAAAAGCATTATCAAAATTATAAAAAAAATATTAAATATTTTTAATATGATTATCAAAATTATAATACAAAATAACACATATTTGATTTTAATAATAAAATAATCCATCAAATTTTGATATACAATTTTGATAATATATTAATTTGTTATTTTCAATAAATATATAAATATATAATTTTAAATATATTAAAATAAATAGATAACATATCAATAGATAATTTCTAAGCTGTGAAAATTGAAATCATAAATTTTCAACTACCATATTTGTTTATTTAAATAAACATTTTAATTTATATAAAAAATATTAAATAATATATAATTTGTATTTAATTTTAATAATTATATACTCAAAACCATATATTAAATTCTAATTCATCATTTACAAATCTTTATTATATTTGCAAATCTTCAAATCTTGATGTTATAGTGCACATCTTCAATTAAAAAAAAATAATATGAATGGAAATATTTACAATATTCCTTTATTATAAACCATTTATTACATTTTTGCAAGTCTTCAATTTTCTTATTTTGAATAGACATACATATTTATTTATTTTAAGAAATCCTCTTAATCCTTTGTGTCTACATACTACTTTACAAGTCTTTGTACTATTTTTATAAGTCTTTAGTGATCATGTGCAAAGAATATCTATATTCCTTTAAGTCCACATACTACTTTTACAAGTCTACATACTACTTTTACAAGTCTTCATACTACTTTTATAAGTCTTTAGTGATCATGTGCAAAGAATATATGTATTCCTTTAAGTGGACATACTACTTTTACAAGTCTTGATCAGTGATCATGTGGAAGAAATATCTATATAGCTTTCATGAGTCTTTAGTTTACTTTATTTTACTCAATAAGTGTAATGAACATCCATACCACTTTGAAAAATCTATATAGGGGCACTAAAATCATCTACTAACCATGGTGTCTCCATCCTACTCTTGCAAAATTTCAATTTCCACTTTGTGTGGAGATACTCAGTGAGAAATCAAATAAAAAATTTCAATAATTTTTTTATTAAAATCAACCAAAAAAACATATAACCGAGTATTAAATCAAAGATTTTAATTTCTTAGTATAATTATGCAAATAAAAACTCTTCAAATAGTCTTTTTAGTAATTAAATGTGGTGCACTTTCATGGCCCTTCATTGAGCATTGGTGCAGATTCCCTTGTAACACTTATTCGAATCAGTTCATTATGTTATATTTCATCCATCTTGATTCTTTGAGAGTGGAAAAATGAGAGCAATAAGCTCATAGGACCATTTTTTACTTATGGGACCCAATTTGGTGAATTTGGATTTTAAACCTTCTAAATGTTGTTTGAGGCATTTCTTAAATTTTTGAGGTTTGGAAACTCTCTGATGTATGCAAAAACTACGCCGAGAAACCAACTCAACCAATCTTTAGATTCAAGATGACCAAGATGACCCTTGAACCAGAGGGTGCTCCCTCAATAGTTACGAGACCTTATTTAATGTTCTTCACTGTAACTGGACAACAACCTATGAAACACAGTGGCCATATTTATGATTTAATTTGGGTGGTTGTTGATGATTACCCACTTGCATAGTCTTTGGTTAAAGTGTCATCATTTAGCTTGACAAAATAACATGATTTTTTTTATAAAGAATTTAACAGAAGTATATAAGGAGATTCGTGGTAATTAAAAAGTCATATTTAATGATTAATTGATTAGGAAAACTTGGATCCATGTAAAAGACTTCTCAATCCAAACAAAACACATTCAGGAGGATGACATAAGGAAAAAATTAAAAAATGTAGAGGAGATATCTTATACAAACATTCCATTAAACTAATCTCTCTAAATGATTATAACTTTGCAAGGGATTTCAAAGAGATTGATACTCAATCTATTCTTACCTAGAATCTCTTATGGTACCTTGAACATGTGCAAAAAAAGAGTATGAAAGTACTTGAAAAACAACAAGAAACACAATTTCTATCAAGGGTTGGAGCTTGGAAGGCTTCAATTAGGATTTATGAAAAAAAAATTTAAAAAGTTTAAAGTTTTTGGCATCAAAATCTAACCCATGTTTATTACAAATGATCAAACATATATAGATTAAATCTCTCCTAACTGTTACAATATTTCTGGAATAAAATCCTAAACAATAAACTAAAAATAAAAGAATATCTCTAATTTATTTGCTCAAAACATTGAATTGTTTGCAAGTCTTCTGCCTTGAAATTTTAAGCTGCTCAAACTGTCTGCTAGAAAACTACACTTTGATTTCAGTTTGTTGATCTTCTGTTGCTAGGTATCCTTTGAATGA
Organism: Pinus albicaulis; assembly: GCA_034641835.2. Lineage (NCBI taxonomy): Eukaryota > Viridiplantae > Streptophyta > Pinopsida > Pinales > Pinaceae > Pinus > Pinus albicaulis. The sequence goes on from CM076580.1 coordinate 1,053,149,531, forward strand.
TGATATCTCAACATATAAATTTGAATAAGAATGAATCTAAATATTCCTCTTTGTTCAAATGCTAAAATCACGTCTGTAGTCTGGTTCACTAATTTCTTTTGCTAGGTGTCTTTCGAATCTCCAATGCTTGAATTGACCAATGATTTAATGTCATTTTTTAAAGTTCTTCACCATTTTTAGTAAAATATTTGGGAGGAAATATTTTGATAATTGTTTTTCAAATATTCTCTAAATAAATTTCATAAAATAAAATTTCAAAATATTTATTTGAATGATTTAAAAAAAAATGTATTGTTTTTCCTTCTCGTGGATTTTTAATATATGCCTTGTTTTTCCTTCATATGGATTTTAAAAACCATGTGTTGTTTTTCTTTCCCATGGATTTTAAAAAACCATGTGGTCTTTTTCCTTTCCATGGATTTTGAAAACCATGTGTTGTTTTCTATTCCCATGGATTTTAAAAACCATATCTTGTTTGCTCTAGTTGGTAAACTATTTCTACTTTCCCCTTTTTACTCTTGGAAAATATTTGGATAAAAATTTATCCCCCTTTTTACTCTCGTAAAATATTTGGATAAAAATTTATCCAAATCTTATATTTGGTGTACATTTTTCCTTCATAATTTCCTAACTATTCTTGGTTTTGTTCCCATGGTTTTGATTTTAAAAATAATTAAAATTATTTTCAATTTCAAAGCTATGTGCATAATTTATATACATTTTTACGAAATTAAAACAACATACAGGAAAATAAATGAACATAAGTGGCTTTTTCTATTGGTTCAATTCCTTCTGTCAAATTTCATTTTTACTGAGCCTCCTTTTACTTTCACCTGTAACCTCATTTCACACCTGTAAGTATTATTTTTATCTCAGTCTCATTTTTACTTAACTTCACATCCATAAAGTCATTTCATAAATATATCACCTTTAACTTTCACATGTAAATACATTTACTGAAATGCATGACCACTAATTTATTTTGCACATATCTCTAGGCATGAAATATTAAAGTGGTTTAATAGTTAAGTGCGGGGTGGAGCGACTTATTTGGCATGAGATAAAATGTGGTTTCTATATTTTGGATATTGGGTTTGTTATTTTTTAACTAATCTTTAATACTATAAATAAATTATTTTATAAAAAAAAATACACACACACACACACATATATATTTCATAAAATTGAATTTTATTTAAAATAAAAACATATATATAAAAAAAAAAACTTAGAGACATTTTTAAAAACTTCATAACTTCATGGTTTAGCAATGGAAAGGGTTAGATGAAATGATATTTAAAGGAAGGAATTTATCAAGGTAACTATAAAATTGTAAGAAGGTGACAAATTGTTTTTTAAACAGTTTTATAACTTACAGGGTGTCAAAATAAGTTACAACATAAGCTCAAACTAGGGACTGCTTCCCCCTGTGGGATGCAAAGAACCTGGCAAACTAGCTACCTTGAACTCATTTGGCATGGAGTTAGTTCATCAACCGTTAATCTGCAAATCTGAAACAATACTACCTGCACTTTTCCAGAGATTGATTCTCACTGAAATCTGAAAACTGAAAGTTGTTGAAGTGAAACAACTAACATTGCAAGTTGAAATAATCACAACAATGGCTAATTCATTGGGATATGGATTCAATCAGTCAATTAGCAATAAATTTACTCCTTTCAGTCCTTTACAAGTCATTGCACTTCAGCCAAACCAAACTTCATACTACAAATTTGAAACACAAGTTGAAATACCTACCAACATACTTCATTAATCCATAAACTGTAAACTCACTGATCTACCTCACACTGAATCTGAAAACTAAAAATTGTTAAAGAAGATTTAAAGTAAACTGATATGTTGTATACTAACACTATTGAGATCACCCCATTCATAAACTGCAAACTTACTGATCTACTGCACACACTCCCACTTTATTAAACTGAAACTTTACACTATTAGGTGTACTCTGCTTTCCAATGTAGCCAAGTCAGGAGTGGATTTACTGATAGACCACTTTGCCAACAATTGAAAACTTGAAACATATTTACAATATAAAATTCAAACTCCATAGACAACAAATACTTATGTGCGAACTTAGTAAGTTGCCTCCTCTGTAGGGATCTGAGATTTCTTATCACAATTGAGAGGAAGAAAAATGCGATGTTGAATTCAACCATCATTGAGCCTTCAACAAGAAAATAAGTAAAAGCATCTGACATATAGAATCGGTGGAATCATTAACCCAGTGGAATCGCCATATGAAAAAGTGGAGTCGCCAAGTGAAAGCAATGCAACCAATATCAAATTGATCAGGTGCTCAGTGTTAAGCTCAAAAATGGAAGTGCTAAGAATTTAGTGGAACCTAAACGAAAGCAAAGAGCTTGTCGCCAGGAATTCGATGCAATTCATTTCATCAAAAATTGACTCTGTATGAGGACGATAGAGCTTGTTGTTTGTTTTCCTAAACAACTAAATTTTTTTGCAGAAAAGGACAGAATGGTGACAAGGAAACCTAGTCAGTAAAAAAGAATATCCTGGGGATATTCTTTCATTTCACCCAATGACACTATGCCAAGTGTCAATTCATGGATGGTTTCTATGTGGTTAACTTGGTGCAATTGCATTGATTTTGGATGGAGCCAATGGGAAGAGGACATGTGGCAAACCCGGAGGCCACTACGTGACCCCCCCAAAGGCCGAAATTTTTATTAAGTCTAAGGTCGAATTAGTGTATATTATATGGTGCAAAAATTATTGTCGATGGACGGGCAGAGGTCGGGGTCGACCCCGTGGCCTCTCCCACACAAACCACAAGTCTTACCACCACGTTGTGCCAACAGTTTTTATAATACTATGGCCATTGAATATATTTCAATTGATATGGTTTGACCGGCAGGGGTAAGGAGGGGGCCAACCCCCTCACCATATAACCTTATGTCGTGACCAAAGGCGAAGACTTATGACAAATGGAGAGGTTAAAGTTTTAAACGCGGTTTAATTAACATAACCCATATGTTAGCGCTAATTGTATTTGTTAATGCAGATTTAATTAATCCCGCCATTAGTGCGTTAAGCCATCGTTAATCTCCACTTAAATTAATTAATCCGCTCCTTATTCACCGACTAGTTTGGTGGAGTATGCCATTTGCGGCGAGACTCCAAAATTAGCGGCACTAACTAGAGTTCTCTCCAGATTTAGTGGAGTTTCCTAGGCCGGAATTAAGGAGGCCATAACTTTCGCAAAATTTGACCAAATTGGGGTTAAGAAGAGTCTATCCTAGATTATTTGGACATTCTGAGCATGTTGGAGCAGGTTTTAGGAGTAGTATAGTATTGTAAATAACACTTTTTGTCCATTTTGAGCTAGTACATGGGCGCAAGCCATGGAAGCTGGACTAGGGAGATGTAGCTCAGGAGGGGTGAACTCCTTCATCAAAACACTGTGTTAATGGATCATTTTGATGGTTTTCTGTACATTTTATTGTTTCTATGCAGAATTATGTTTTAATGTTATTATGTTCATGAATTTAACATAAAACTGAATACATTTACCTGTTTAACACTCACAAACACCTCAATAAACCTATGCACATGAAGAAAATGATCAACAATTTTTTTATAATTCTGGAGATGAAATTAGCATAGCAAAAATAACATTCAAATTCAGATCACAAATGCCTACTCCTTTTTCACCAGCAAGGAATATATCTAATCTTTATCTTTCTCAGGGGAAAGATATCTTCGTTACTTCACTCTCCGACAACGACGCCAAATGTTGTATATGTTTCTTGTAGGCATTCCTTGGCTGCAAAAACTATGACAAGAAACCAAATCGACCAATCTTTAGATTAAATTTAGCCATTGAGCCATAGGGGGCTCCCTCAATAGTTACGAGACCTTGTTTAATGTTGTTCATTTTAACTGGACAACAACCAATGGACAAATTTATGATTTAATTTGGGTGGTTGATGATGATTACCAATCTCTATTCATGAATAAATACCCCTCTTGTAGAGTCCTTGGTTAAAGTGTCAGCATCTAGTTTGATAGAATAACATGATTTTTTTTTAAATAAATTGAGAGAAACATAAAAAGAGATTCCTGATAATTAACCAGTCATATTGAATACTTAATTAATCATGAAAAATTGGATGTGTGTAGAATACTTCTACAGCCAAACAAAACACATTCAGGAGGATGAAAGAAGGTAACAATTTAAAAATGTAGAGGAGTTATTTTTGAGTTTTTTGGGTGTTGGGGTAGCATCGGATGTGCTCTAGCTCCCAAAATTTGTGGAGGGACTAGAGTACATGAGATCTCCAAGACCCACAAAGGGATTTGAGAAATTACATCCAGTTAGGGAGATAATTAATTAATTAATATTTTTTTAATTAAGGACCCTAAGTCTAACTTAGAAAAATCAAAATATTAAAGGCACAAAATTTAAACATGTGATGGAAATGACTCAAGTCACACATATCAATATTTCTTTCAATATTAGGCATCTATTCAAGATTAGATCATGGTCGTTGGTTTCCCAACGAGAAAGTATAAAGGAAAGGCTCGGGGTCAGTTAGAGAACACACACGGAGACGAAGCACTGAGACTAAGCTGAAATTCTAGGTTGGGTTTACTGATAATATTCAAAAATGTTTGATCTGCAGCGAGGGATAGTATTGGCTAAGGGGATGGTTTGATCCTAGAGCCAAGAATCAACAAGAGGTAGAGAGGCAACAACGAGGAGAAACACAGAGAAGCAGGGGCAACAGCAGCAGCTACGCAGTAGCTACACAACGTAGAGGGATTTAGCCGCTACGCAGGCCCAGAAAGGGCAATTCTGAGCTAGCAGGAGGACCACAAGTTTATGTAGAGGCCATCTAGGGTACCCTAGGGACTACGTCACCCAGTATAGGGTTACGCAACCCTATCTAGGCTAGCACATAGGCACACAAAATGTAGTAGGGCTAGTGCAAGAAGCTTCAAGGGAAACATTGGGGTTTCTAAAGGCAGAAAGTGGTTGAGTTTTGTAAATCCCATTTTAGGGTGTGGATCAGTCAAGCTTTCAGTCTCCAGAACAGCAGGTATTGTTTCAGATATATTTTTCTCTGACAGGTTAACCAGTAAGGTGCTCAAATTTGTTATATTCAGAAACTAATTAATAATATAAACCCTCCAGCATCTAGAAGACTGATTTTGCCGCATTGGGTTTTCTGGGGACAATTGTCCATAAAATCTTGTGTGTCACTTTGTCTGTGTGCATGTATTTTTACTTAGATCTGAATCGGTGAAGAACTGTTATGTGCTTACTTTGATGTTAATCTTAATTTTCAGCATTAATAACTTGATTAAGTAGGAGAAGTATACCAGATCTAACAGTAGGGTTTCTGCATAAAGTAATATTCAAAAATTTTCACATGGTATCAGAGCTATTACAGATCTAGCAGGATCATTAATAGAAGATTGAAGAATCCTTGCACAACAAATAAAGCAACAGCAACCATAGAAATTTGGACCAGAAGGGACAACACAACAACAGAGGGAGTAGAGCCACGCAGAGGCTAGAGTGACGCAGTCTTACGCAGTCTCCATGCATGCCCATGTACTTACTGAATAGAGGAAGCACAAATAAAACACTAGGATTGTCTGCTCACACAGAGGCCAGCAAGGGTGATGCAGTTCTGAAGCCATTGATAATTAAGAGTGCCGGAAGTAGTGCTGCAGAGCTTCAGTAGTTGCTGGTTGGGTAAAATTTATGAAGTTGCAGAAATTGACCTAAGCACTAGTTGAAAAAGAGCGGAAGGAAAATCAACTTCTGAAAGGGTGTCCAACCAAATAAATCTGTAGATCGACCAGAGGATCAAAGAGAGTTGTTTTTTTTTTTTTTTGGCGGATTTCCAAGAGAGGAAGTCAGTTATTAGAGGGAGCAGAGGGTGTCTGTTTCACCAAGGACCCTAGATCCAAGTATCTAGCATAGAGAGGAGGAGTTCTGATAGATTTTCTGAGCAGATGGCACCTCATGGACTATGTGATCAAGATAGGTTGGACGGTTTGTCCAACTTTGTAGTCTGGAAGGCCAGAATCCTGGTATTCATGGAGACATACAGTCTGAGGGGCCATGCAAAAAAATTCTTGGCCATGCCAACCGATGTTGTGGCACATGCCAAATGCTTCATAATTGATGTGGTTAAGGATAATATAGTTCCACACATAGCCGACAAGAAAACAGGTCATGAGATGTTGAAATCCTTAACTGCCCTATATGAGGGAAGATTCGTCCAAAGGAGAATGCTTCTGGAGAACCAGATGCGGTTATTCATGATGGTTAAGGGAGAAGAAATCGAGCCCTTCGTTTTCAAATTACAGGCAATCAGAGATCAGTTGTCTGCCATGGGAGAAAAGGTGGAGGATGATGTGATGGTGAAGATTGATCTCAATGCAGAGCACTGGGAAACTTTTGTCCAAAGTATCTTGGGCAAAGCGGACCTTCCCAACTGGGATATTATGTGGGTGATCTTTCGTCAAGATGAACTTCGTTGGTTCACTAAGAGACAATACAATGTAGGATCAAGTAAGGTGAAGAAGGAACACAAAAAAGATGTAGCCTTGGCATCAAAGAGGCAGCAAGGGAAGAAGAAGCGTAATCTATCCAAGATCAAGTGTTTCCAGTGCAGCAAACTAGGGAATTTCGCCAGCAATTTTCCTCATAAGAAGAAGGACAAGGAAGATTCTACTTCCAAGGTTGCTATGGCAAATGATGGTTCTGAAGATGACATAGCCATGGGCGCTCATGAACCATGAAAGTGGGGTGACATGGATCTGTAGAGAAACTACAGAGTGGTGGTGGGATCCTTGAGTAGCTCAGTTCTTGGATCACATCCATGCTATGGGAGCCTTAAGATAGTAGCAAGAAAAGTGGAGCAGTTGATGCAAAGAATCACGGATGAAGCAGAGGTAGAGAAAAAGGCTGAAGGGAGCAGTGCAGTGCAGATGCAACATCAGCAGCGTAGGGGCTGATGTGACTTCAGCAGCATAGAGTAGAGCTTCTTACGTAGAGAAGAGCTACAACAACGTAGAGGCTTTAGAAGGACAACACAATGCAGCAGCAACATAGGGGATTTTAGCACAGGGGCTGATGTAACTTCAGTAGCATAGAGGGAGTCTGCTTACATAGTGTGGAGCTGTAGTTGTGCATCATCCTCCAAATGAAAGCACAAAGTAGCAACCTATGGAGATTCAGTGATGAGGATGCAACCCAACTGAATTTTTTGTCAAATATGGGTAGGAGTTTTCAGTTTTTTCTCTTAGCAACTAAGTTGCAGTGTAGCAGTTGGCAACGCGATGCAACAAATTGAGAGGGTGCTACAATACAGATGTGGTAGTGGTGGTGTCAGCTTCATGGGCAACAGTACGGGATAGTAACAACAGCGCAGTGATGAAGGGAAATAAGCCAATCATCAGCATAGAGACCCACTCTAGAGATTAGTGCAGAGCTTCGGGGTGAAGCAACATTGTACTAGAGCATATTCCTCGCTAAGAGGGAGTGTTGAGTTTCTTGAGTGTTGGGGTAGCATCAGATGTGCTCTGGCTCCCAAAATTTGTGGAGGGACTAGAGTACATGAGATATCCAAGATGCAAAAAGGGATTTTGGAAATTCCATCAAGTTTAAGAGATAATTAATTAATTAATATTTTCAATTAAGGACCCTAAGTCTAACTTAGGAAAATCAAAATATTAAAGGAAATTTATTTAAACATGTGATGGAAATGACTTAAGTCACATGGATCAAGATTTCTTTTAATATTAGCCATCGATTCAAGATTATATCATGGTCGTTGGTTTCCCAATTAGAAAGTATAAAGGAAAGGCTTGGGGTCAGTTGGAGAACACGCACAGAGGTAGAGCACTGAGACTAAGCTGAAATTCTAGGGAAGATTTGCTAAGAATTTTTAGAATTGTTTTAGCTGCAGCGAGGGGTAGTATTGGCTAAGGGGATGGTATGATCCCATAACCAAGAATCAGCAAGAGGCTGATAGGCAACAACCAAGAGCAGTGCAGAGAAGCAGGGGAAATAGCACTAGCTACGCAGAAGCTGCGCAGTGCATAGAAGCAGGGGCAGTATCAGCAACTATGCAGTAGTTGCGTAGCGTAGAGGGCTTCAGCCGCTACGCAGGCCCAAAAAGGGAAGAGTTGAGCCAGTAGGAGGCCACCAGGGTTACACAAAGTCCATCCATGGCAGCATAGGTATTGCGTCACCCAGTCTGGGGTTACACAACCCTCTCGAGGCCAATGCAGAGGCTAGTAGGGCTGACATAGGAATCTTGAATGGTAGCGCTAGGGTTTCTAGAGGTAGAAAGTGGCTGAGTTCTATAAATCCCATTTGAGGGTGTTTATCAGTCAATTTTTGAGTCTCCAAAATAGCAGGTATTGATGCAGATGTATTTTTCTTTGCTGGGTTAACCAATAAGATGTCCATATTTTCTATATTCAGAAACTAATTAATAATATAAGCCCTCCAGCAGCCAGAAGACCTATTTTCCCACATTTGGTTTTTCTGGGGACAACTATCCAGAAAATCTTGTGTCTCACTTTGTCTGTACATGTATTTTTGCTTAGATATGAATTGGTGAAGAACTGTTATGTGATTACATCGATGTTAATATAATTTTTCATCATTAATAACTTGATTAAGTAGGAGAAGTATAACCATATCTAATAGTATGGTTTCTGCATAAAGTAATATTCGGAAATTTTCACAGTTATCTGAGACAAACAATCCAATAAAGTAATCTCTTAGAATGATTATAACTTTACAGGGGATTTCAGGGAGATTGATACTCAATCTATTCTTACCCAGAATCCCTTATGTTACCTTGAACATGTGAAAAAAAAGAGTATGAAAGTAATAAAAAAATAATAGTAAACACAATTTTTGTCAAGGGTTGGAGCTTGGAAGGTTTCAATTATGATTTCTAAAAAAAAAAAAAAAAAACTAAAAGGATTTGGCATCAAAATCAAACCTCTGTTTATTACAAATGATCAAATACATATAGAATAAATCTCTCCTAACTATTACAATATTTCTTAAATAAAATCCTAAACAATAAACTAAAAATAAAATAATATCTCTAGTTTATCTGCTGGAAACTTTGAACTGTTTGCAAGTCTTCTGCCTTGAAATTTTAAGTTTCTAAAACTGTTGATATTCCTCCTTCTTCAAATGTTAAAATCAAGTCTGTAATCTGGTTCACTGATCTTTTTTCTAGGTGTCCTTTGAATATCCAATGTTTTAATTGACCAATAATTTTATGTCAGTTTTTAAAGTGCTTCACCATTTGTCGTAAAATATTTTTGGAGGAAATATTTTGATAAATGTTTTTTCAAATATTCTCTAAATAAATTTCATAAAATATAATTTCAATATATTTCTTTGAATGATTTAGTAAAACATGTCGTTTTTTTTTCCTTCCCATGGATTTTTAATCCATGCCTTGTTTTTCCTTCTCATGGATTTTAAAAACCATGTGTTGTTTTTCCTTCACTTGGATTTTAAAAAACCATGTGTTGTTTTTCCTTCCCTTGGATTTTAAAAAACCATGTGTTTTTTTTCCTTCCCATGGATTTTAAAAACCATGTGTTGTTTTGCCCTGGTTGGTAAAGTATATCTACTTTCCCCTTTTTACTCCTGTAAAATACGTGGATAAAAAATTACCCAAATCTTATATTCCTGTACATTTTTCCTTCATTATTTCCTTTCCTCCATATCTCTGTAAAACTGTTGTTGGTTTTGTTCCTATGGTTTTGATTTTAAAAATAATTAAAATTATTTTCAATTTCAAAGCTATGTGCATAATTTATATACAGTTTTTCGAAATCAAAACAATATACAAGATAATAAATGAACACAAGTGATTTTTCCTCCTGGTTCAATTCCTTCTATTAGATTTCATTTTTACTGAGCTTCCTTTTACTTTCACCTGTAACCTCCTTTTACTTTCACCTTTAACCTCATTTCACACCTGTAAGTCTCTTTTTTACCTCAATCTTATTTTTACTTAGCATCACATCCTTTAAGTCATTTCATAAATATATTTCCTGTAACTTTCACCTGTAAATCCATTTACTTAAATGCATAGCTTGTAAAAATCTCTTTTCACCTCAGTCACATTTTACTCAACCTCCCATCCGTATAAAATTTATTTCATAAACATATGAAATTTCCTTCCCGCCACATTTTATAAAATTTGAATAAATACAATTAATGGATTCCGGAGGGGGCATAGGTATTAAATGGTTTAGGAAGGGGGTGACAACTATACAAAGCAGTAAATGTGAAACTGCTTTTCGGAAACCCCCTTGGTTAAACGTCTAAAAGGCAAGGGCCCCTTGAAATCCATCAATAACCATTGATTTATTTTTCACATACCTCGAGGCATGAAATATTAGGGTGGTTTAATAGTTAAGTTCGGGGTGGGGCATACATTTAATTTTGACTTTTTAGATTTGACTTGTGACTTGACGTATTTGGCATGAGCTAAAATATGGCTTCTATAGTTTGGATATTGGGTTTGTTATTTTTTATCTAAGTTTTAATATTTTAAATAAATAATCTATATATATATATATATATATATATATATATATATATATATATATATATATATATATTATAAAATCGAATTTTATTTAAAATAAAAAATTATATAAAAAAGAAGTCGAAGACATTTATAAAAAACTCATAACTTCATGGTTTAGAAAATGAAAGGGTTAGATGAAATGATATTTAAAGGAAGGAATTTATCAAGGTAAGGATAAAATTGTAGGAAGGTGAAAAATTATTTTTAAACAATTTTGTAACTTATAGGGTGTCAAAATAAGTTACAACACTCTCAATAGTTCTAGTCTCATAGGGTTATTATACACTTATATACCTTTCCAATGACATAATAAACACCTAAAATGGAGTCCACATGAAAAATTTATTCCACTTAATTGTTGACATTAATGTTTTTCCCACATGATTCAAGAGGATGGCCATGTCATACCTATTACTATGGAAAAAGTGATAGCCACCTGACCATGATCAAGGAGCCTCTAGAAGAGTTAAGTTATAACACATTGAGGGTAGAAGGGGTCAAAATTAACACTTAGTAGACTATTGGGTTGTCTTATAGCGAGGCCATTAAGACAAAAGGAGGTTTTGTTCTATATGAGTGCATTTTTCTCAATGGTAGAATAGTAGCACAGAGTGGATAAAGAGAGGGAAAAATAGAGATGGTTTGTGTTCTATAGTAGCCCACAGACCACAATTCTCACATTTTGTATTTACACCATTTCCATTCAAAGAAAGAGAGAGAAGAGCCTCAACTTGCTATAGGGTTTTTCCACGAAAAAGTTTCCCATATCATATGTTGTTGTTATTTTGGTTTTTTGAGTGATTTATTTTAAATGTTCTCTATTTTTTGCAACTTTATATTTTGAATGCATAAGTAGAAAATAATAACTTAGTAAATACAAAAATCTAAGGAACAAGTAACCCTTGTAGTAGATATTTTGATAAATTATTATAAAATATGGTGTGATCAATTGTCTAATGGAGTATCCAAAATAGTTTATGGATCATATTGGTATAAGAGTAAGCTTCTTTAGGTATATTATGGGAATTTTCAATTGATATCGATTAATTAACCATAAAGTCATAAAAACCTAGCTATGTTCCACTAATCTATTAATAACCCTTGATATCAAGCAGATGTGAGGTTCTTAAGCCTAGAAGAGAAGGTTGTAGAAGTTAGCCATAATATGAACTTCTTTATGGTGGCTTTGGTGAACAAGTTTGGAATTAGATAAGATAGAGGTTCCAACTCAAAGGTCATATCATAAGGAAATTTGGGTGATCATGAAGAACTAAAGGAGTTTAGGAAACAAATCACAAGAGAAAAACCCAATTCAAGTGTTGTGAACCATTCATAGTCCTTGTTTAACATGGAAGCGGAGGCCGACATCAAGCCATATCAAGGTTATATTGACACTTTCAAAATAAATAATTCATTTCTGTAATTAGAGGTTTATTTTAGCATTCATCATATATATGAAGATAAATTTGTTTTTTCACTAGTTTAAAACTAGAGGGCCTTGCCTTCAACTAGTGGGACAACTAGATGGAAATATTGACATTGGAGGGAGATTATCTAGTGATTATGTGGGAGGATTTCAAAACTCTCATAAATTCCCATTTCTTCCCTATCATGTATGTAGAGGACAAATGGATATAGTGGTATCACTTTATCCAAAGACATGCGTAGAGTGTATAAGAGTACACCAAATAATCTAGGAAGATGATAATACTAATGTTAATCTCTCCCAAGGCCCCATACAAGCTCCTAATTAGCTGGGGGGGTCTACACAACCATCTGGGGAAGAAAGTATTGTTACTCAAACCCATAATAATGGATGAGGGTTTTTTATATAAAAATACATGAAAAACATAGGTAAGAAGAAAGTGAAAATGAGTGGATCACAACAAAAAGGAACTCCTGTAAGATTCCAAACAAGTCAATAAATGGAAGAGGGGGAGGATAAAAAGATAATAGCCACAACACACAAGTGAAAAGATCCAAACAAACTACAACCATTGTAACATTTATTGCCATACAAAAGAGGAATGTTGGAAACTACATTTAGAACTCAACTTGAAGAGCTCGACTAAGGATGTGAAGAAAAAAAATCTCATGGCCACATATTTGAGTAATCAAATGGAAAACAACTCAGATATGGATGAGAATATTTTATACACATTAAGGAAGAAGGAGGTGATATTGGGTGTCCTTCACTAACAGGAAGAGAAGAAGGTGACTAAACTCTCCCATATAAAGATACAGGTTAAGAAGACAAAATTTGATGCTCTGTTTGACTCAAGGTTATATGAAATTCTCATTGTAGCAAATCTAGTCAACAAATTGGGATTTGAGGTTTGAGATCATCCCATACCATACCCATTGGGATGGGTATATAAGGATGAAAAATTAAAGGTAACCAAATAGTAAAATATCAAATTTTCTATCAGTGCAAATATTTATTGATGAATTAGAGTCGAATGTGGTTCCACTTGATGTGTGCAGAGTGGTGTTTGGAAGTCCATATACGTACAAGAATGATGAAATATTTATGTATAAACCCAACTAGAACTAGGGAAAGTGCACAAAGGTCTCCATCGGGATACAACATCAACACAATTCCTCCATTTTAGTGCTAATTATTAGGTCTTATTTCCAATAAGTCAAAGAGGCCTATGTGCCTAGTTTTCTCTATTTGAAGTCTTCAAAGCTCTCATTCCGTCCAAGGAAATTCTTCCATCATTCAATCATTTATATTAGTGTATATTATGGATTATTTAAACCTTTAGTTAGCCTTCAACACCTCCAAATTTATTTAGTGAACTCTTTCATGTTTCGTTATATGTTTTGAGAATAATACTTCCCTTAAGTGAGCCCTTTTTCAAATCAAGTATTTTTTTTCATTCCTCTGGAATACACATCATTCACAAGAACCTCTCATTACCTTAAATAGCTTGGAGCTTCTTTAGTCTCTCTAAGAACAAAACATGGACACTAGTCATGCTTGATGATCCCGTTACATCTTGTCCATAACATGATACATGAGTATATTAAATATTTACAATGAGGCATATAAGTGTTATACACCATTTCATCCAAATCTATAATTCACATCTTAAATAGGGACTATATAGACCACATTTCCCATTAAGTAGAAAAACACTTAAACACAATACATTATAATGATGATCATTTCTTTCTCATTAACATATTTTATAGTATATAGATGAAGCACATGAAGGTACCTATCTTATCAACATCATAAAATATCTATAGCTAATGAGGGTGAGTCATGTTCCATCCTACAACAGGCTCAACCACACTATAATATTTCTTGCAGTTACCCACTCGTAACATGAAAAATAAGTGATGAGGGAAGTTATACTTGGAAATATAGGGTTGATTCACGGAGGCCCTCCTCCTTCATCGAATTAAGACACAAGTTTCTTTTTTATCATATTAGGCCTAAGTTCCTACCTAATTTCTATGGGTAGTTTCTCAACTACTCTACATAACAAGAAACCTACGAGAAACATCTCTTATGCTATTGGTGGTGTAAGGATGAAGGTCACTCTCCTTCATTACGTACATGAAATAGGAGAGATACCTATCAAGCATTGATTTTGGGCTCATCACACAACCAAATATGTCTATTTAAGGCTTACATAGGTTAAGAGGGAACCCCGTCGCCACTTCCTATAGTCCCTCAACATTTCACCTTCTCTTCAATGATTCTCATGCATAATATAACCAAAAATCAAGTTCCTCTCAGTCTACCTGAATTAGTTTGAGAGCTATATCACTAGTTTCCATAACTAACACATTTAATCCTCGACTCACTCAAAGGCCTACCATGACTCAAGGGATTCCTCTCTCCCCCTCTATCCAAGTCCCTCTTCCACAACCCCTATGATTCAATATCCAAACTTTGAATTAATAGTCATGTGTTTACAATTTGATACCACTCTATAGGATGTGGTGGGTTGAGGTTCACACATAGTCTCTACAAATGGCTCTCCTATGTTCTCGTGCATGAGTATATTTTTCTTTTTCCCCATTTTTTTTATTTCCCTTGATGGGTTTGTTTCTTTATGTTTCTTCCTTGAATGATTTTATATCAAGTTTCATGGGTATGTCTCCTTTTGTTTATTCCTTGAATGGTTTTATATCAGTTTTCCCCATGTTGGTTAGTGGTAAACCTCCCATACCCTTGAATAGTCCTGGTACTACTACCCACTCCACTCATAACTGATGGTAGTTTTTGTTGGATCTTCACATTAGATATTTTCTTGGGTAAAGGATGAAAATATTGATGCGTATGTACATTTAGCTCAACCAATAATTCATTGGAAAACATTAATCCTCTTATTCCCCTTTATTGGCTCCATTGATCCTCATTACTTCTCATGGTTCGTATCATATCAAGGCTCCACCTCTTCATTAGAGATATTTAAATTTTAATTACAATTATTTTGGGTCTTTTGGCCATTTACTATATTCCCATACAAAGATCAATAACATAATTAATTACAATTACATTGTCAAAAAAGTTAAGTTTTGGGGACGTTACAATCGCCTCCCCCTTAAAGGAATTGTGTACTCAGTGTTAACACCATTTCAAGTGCCTTTTTTTCATTGCAACAACCTATGGACTGCTACCTTTTTGTTGCATCAACATCCTTTCTCCTTTATATCATCATAATTCTTCACGTTCTTTTTCATTTCCACTTCTTTAGCAATGGTATTTTATTAATGGTATATTCACTTTCGCACTTATGGCATTTCTACAATAATTATTAGCAAAAATGTGTATTTAGATATTTTTCTAAGCATAGAAATTTTCCTAGATTTCACAAATCCAAATAAACTATTTATTTGGCCACAATACTTATCTATATATTTATCCTTTACTTCATCATGCTTTCACATGTAACAATTTTAGCTCACTACTTGTAATCATATGTAACCATTCACTCTCCCAATCTAGTAAGTGTGAAATAATTCTCCCCTTTTCAACATTTGCTCACCTGGATTTCAATGTCGATGTAATCCCCTTCCCTTGGTGATCTATCTAAATAAGATCATCATGTACTGGGGTCCAATATCACTTTAGTTGCCTTGATCCTAGGCTATTTTTCTCAACTTTTAGCTATTCGAACTAGGGAATTTACTAGATCCCTCTAAGGAGGAATCACATGGAATAATTCCAAGTATTTCACTGCACCACTATGATTTATAGCCATTTTCTATTCTCCCTATATAGATACATCAACTCATGTATATCACATGCATATAGTTCCCATGAGATTTATCATAAAATTTTCAAACATAAATTTTATTTTCCAACCTTTCTTCATATAGAAGCCAAGTCTCACAACCAAGAGACTCCTCTCCTCATATTTGGATTTTTTTTTTTGTATGTGATAAAATTCCCATCCTTCATTAAGGTCTTACATTCCATATCACACCCAAGGAATTATATCTTCAATCCACATTTTCACACTCAACTACAATGTGCTAGCTTCTCTAGAATAAAATCCCTTCAATATATCATTTATGACAATTACTATTTTTTTTTCGAAACCATCACATAGTAAATCCTTACATCATATTCAACTTCTTATCAAAAAAAAAAAATTGAAAATCATTGCACTACAAAACTCATTCAAAATTGTCTGGATGATTTAAAAATATGATAGGGAAATTAAAGATTTTCATGCCAACAAATAGAAATGTTTAGGCTAAGATTTTCATTTTCATTCTTTCCTTTACATACAAGATTCAATATTCCACACTTCAAACACCGAGTTCGGTCCTAAGAACCCATCAAAAAATGGACAATTGGGATAATACAATACAAATTGGAGCCTGTCATTGATCTTGTAGTCACTTGACACCTATCCTTCTTCGAATTCTTTGTGTTCCTTAATCGCACCAACATTTCAAAATTTCCTTTAGACCCCTAACTAGATTGAAGGCTGCTACACTGACCTCCTTAATCAAATATGGTTTAATCACAATCTCACCAAGTTGTTGTGACTCAAAAAATTATCAAACGTCACCTTTTTGGAGTCACCCACATAACCTCTTAGGTGGATTAGATTTAATTCTCATGAGCTTCATAATTTTGTAAGCCCATATTCCTCCATATTGTCCTAAATTTATTTCTTCAAATGAATAACTAATAAATGGAGACACTTAAATTATCCATTGATTATAAAGTGTCTATTGCATTTGTACAATAACTTAACTTTCTTAATTTGATGTCACATGAAACTTTTAAACTAATTTACTTTCTAGAAGTCTCTGTCTTGTTTTTGAAAGTCTTTAATTTATTTTATTTATGTAATATATACTATGAAGGGAATAATCCATTAAGTTTAAGTCTACAAATAACTTTTATAAGTCTTTAATTTATTCAATGATCATGTCCAAGGAGCATTCATGTTATTTTCATATGTTATTTTGTTTACTTTATTTTACTTAGTGAACATGTGCAAAGAAAACCCATACCATTTTTAGAAGTCTTTAATTTACTTAATGATCATGTTCATAGAATTTCTGCTTTGTGTGGAAACACTCTTTGTGAGAAATCAAATAAAAAAATTCAATAATAAATCAAATAAAATTAATAAAAAAACATATAATTATATATTAAATTAAATTTTAATTTTTTTTGGGTTCATTGTACTAGATATCAATATTAGCTACATCAACTAAAAAAACCACTTGTGTTTAGGTGAGTTGATTATCTTTCATGTAGAAATGGCTCGCTAAAAAAAAATCATGTCAATATTAGTGGGATTGGAACCTGGGTGGGGAGGATAATAAAAACTCCTCCCTACCACCCAAGCTACATCCACTTGAAAATCAAAGGTTAACTTCCTTAATATAATTAAGTAAAAAATCTCCCGATAATATTTTTAATAACCAAATGTAGTGTATTTTATAGATTAAGTGGATCATTAAAAATTCTTGTAGGATTGATATGTAAATAAAAATTATTATTTTAAAATTTAAGTCATATTAAATTGATGTGATAATGTGGTCTCCATTCCCGATATATAAATTAAATTATTCCTCATTGGGTATATTTGGGGGTTCCCTTGTGACAATATGTAATGGAAAATTGTTAATACCTATCAACATAATGATAACCATAGTTTAATCCATCCTTTTTTTTAGTGAAAAATTAAAATTATTAATCTCAACAAACATTATATTTGTCACTAATCATTCATAGTGCATTCAAGATAATCATTCAGAAGTTTGACCCTTCCAATGCCAACTATTTGGCATGTCATGCTGAGATTGGTTGAACAAGCCTGGGTTGTCAAATATAGCAAGATTAGATTGCATTTATTTGAGATGGTGTTCATTGTCCACTTTTATTCCTTTCAATATGCATATATTATTGCATGGATTGAAGTTACTTAATGAGTAGTGATAATTAGGGTGACAATATTTCCTAGTGGATTAGGATTGCTTGTATCATTTCCCAACGATAAATTTATTTGTTCATATAACATCTTTGAGTTAATTTAGTAAGGAAATAATTAAATATTTCCATGAAGTTGGAGAATTCTCCCCTATTGTTTAATGTTGCTAACAAAGAGGTCCATAATAAAAAAAAAATTCTATTATAGTTTCCCTATTCAAGGCTATTTGTAGAATTAAGTTGTTGGTCATTGTGATTGGAGATTAAGAGTTATTATGTTTGGATTGTTCAATATCACCCTCTCCTTATAATGTAGGAGAATTAGATGCATGATCACCATCAATTTCCTATTTTCAAATATTTCTTGTAGTCTAGCTCAATCATCTAATTTGTAGCAACTTATTCAATGGTGTCTGTTATTGTAGGGGTTTGCATGTGTGGAAACCATGAAAAAGATATTGGGCATCCATAACTCTATCATGAATGACTATATTATTATTGCGATGATTTAATTTTGGTGAAGTTTTTCTAGAGAGAAGGGACACTATAGATATTAGTCACTAGATCAACCCATATCTAACAATCCAAAACTTTCCAAGGATCACATAACATTCATCCCCCCAACAAGTTTCCACCATTTGATCCTTTCTCATGTGATTCTCTAGCTAGCATTCCACTAGGGTACTTCCATAATGAAAGAAAATTGTTTGACCCATGTTCAAATACACCATGTGATAATTTAAACATGGTTCAGTTGGGAGTACAATAATTTTTTAATGGACCTTTGGTTTAGTGTTGTGTATTGGGATTGAAAAGGATAAGCTTTAATTTAACCCTTGGAGTTCATTAAAATTTTAATATAAAGAATAAGTTGGTGAAGAAGGTATGATTAGTGGAACTTCTTTTAGGTCCATGAAGGTGAATAAGAAGGAGATAGAGAATGAAGGAAGAATAAGATAACAATGGGAGAAATAATGAAAATGAATAAGGGGAAGAACATAGGAAGAGAAGAAGAGGAAACAAGAAATAGAAGTAGAGAGAATGATTAATATTAGATCATTATATTTTTTTTCATTCATTTTGACACTATTAGAGGGGAAAACATGAAGGACTAATCTCATAGGACTATTTTTACCATTGGGCCCCATTTCGTAAAATCATGGTTTGAAACCTTCTGAAAGTATTTTAAGGTATCAAATAGAAATGTTTGGGGGGTAAAAATTTTCCTTTCAAGAATAGCACCCCATAGAGTTTTTATACACAAATACTTTCTGACGGCTCAATTATTGACCCAATCAAATTTTGTATGAAAAAATTATGCCACTGTAAATTTGACCTTCCAATTTTAATCTCGATGGTTCAAGAGGATGCCACGTCAACCCCCATTATTAATGGAAAAGGGACTAGCCATGTGATCATGATGAATAAGACTTTAGAATATTATATATTGTAACACTATTTAAGAGTTAACGGAGTCAAACTTAATGAGTAGTAGGCTATCAATTTGTGTTCCATTATATTTGAGTGCATTTTGTTCTATAGATGAGGATAGTAGCCAAGAGTGGATAGGGAGAGAGAAAAATAGAGAGGGTTTGTGCACTATAATATCTCACAGGTCATAGTATCACTTCATTGTGCTTTCATATATTTCCATTTAGAGGAAGAAAGAGAGTAGAGAAACACCACCTTCTAGTTGCGTTTTCTCCCAAAACGGTTTCCTAGGTCATATCATGTTTTCCTATGGTTGTGAGTGATTATATTTGTGTTTTTTATTATTATCTATTTTTAATATTATCTATATTGCATGCAAAAAACAATAATTAAAAAATCCAAAAATATAAGGAAAACAAACCTTCATAGTGTATATTTTAGATTTACAAATATATTGTAGCAAATTTGTTGTGACAAATTATCTAGTGGAATATCCACAACACTTTTTGGATTATATTAGTATAATAACATGTTTCTTTGGGTATACCATGGTGAATTGTAGGAGATATATATAATTTAATCCAAAATTGATAAAACCATAACCATCACCAATTAATATATTACTAACCCTCAAGATCCTGCAAAGGAGAGGTTTGTGTCATTGGAAGTAGAAGTTGCAGATATAAACCATAATGTGATCCTTCTCATGGTGGCCCTAACCAATAATATTTAGATATTTTGAGAATATGGGGGTTCTAATGCAGAATTTCGATCAAAAAATAGATCAATGTATTAAGAATAAACAAAAAATGTGCTAAAGAAGGAACCTGAAAAATATCAACACAGTTAGGAACCATTCACAATCCCTATTCAAAATGCAAGGAAATGTTGACATAAAAACATATGAAGGTGAGACTAATTATTTGAATTTAAAACACTAGTCTCAAGTTATAAGTGTATTTTAGTTTCATAGTATAGAAGAATAGAAGATTCCATTTTCTCAACAAAAAATTGAGGGAAATTCTCTAATTTGGTGAGAAATCCACACAAAAACCAGAGGTTGGAGAGAAATCCTCCAGTGGCTGAGTGGTAGGATTTTAAAACCCTTATAAAATCAAATTTTTACCTTATCAATTAAGTATAGGACTAGTGGATTTGGTGGAATTACTTCAGGAAGAGACAAGGGCATATTTTACAAGAGTACACCATAGAATTTAAAAACATGGCCATAATGTTAGGTATATCCCAAAAGATCCCATATGTACTCCTCAAGTATTTGGGGAGTATATGAAATCATGTGTGGAAGAAAATGATTGTTGTTCAAACCCAGATCAGTCGATGAGGCTATTGAGAAATGAAGGGGCAACTTAATTAGGTGATTTCTCTTACTTTGATAATTGCTTGTGATGTATTTCTTTTCAACTTGATTAGCTTATTTTAATGATGCCAATGATTCTTTTCGCTTTTTTTAGATGATGTGAGCTTCCCAAGAATTCTTCAAGCGTAGAGTCCTTCTTTGAATGAGATGGGGTCTTTCAGGCCTTCTTCTTCTTCAAAGTGTTGTTTCTTCTAGATGATGTGATTCTTGTAATGACATGGGTAGTACTCTTTGATGTTCCTTTGTTCCTTCCTTTAAGACGATGTGTGGATTAGTCCTTCTTTATGATCTCCTTATGCTCGACATGATCTCCTTCTGCATCGCAGGTATCATCTTCACAACTGGGGTGTACATAACGAGGGAGGAGTTGCAACTCTATAGAGAAACATTAGTTTGGGCTAATCAGCAAGGCGAGAGCATCTAGGGGTATGTTGTGAATTTTATACCACTTCTCATTTTTAATATGAACTAGATTGCATGGAGTGGTTTCCTTGAATGGTTGATTGTGTGGGTTAGGTGTCATAATTTCACTTCTCTATATGATTTGAAAACCTGGGGCCAACCTCTCGAGGGGTCTATTTGGAAGGTCTTTCATTTCAGAAGGGGAAAATTGTATGCCCTCTTATTCATTGGAGGTAATAAGGACGAATTAGAGAAAACACCTATGGAACTGGGCTTTGTACACTAATGTTATTATATTTGTTTCTTTGGGGTTACTTCACTAACCAAAAAGATAAGTATAGGAATTTTCCTTGGAGGATGTTTCTAATAATTTGCTATAAAATTACTCTGTTTTTCTGTCAATTATGTGAAAATGACATTGAGGGTGAGGGATTCTTACATTTTATACATGATTCATGGCTAAAAAATTGTTTGTCTCCTTCTGGAATGGTGGGTCATTTTATATGGAAATTTTGAGCTCATTGGCTTTATCTGTGTGGAATTTTAACACCAATCACCAAAAAGGAACTCTTATGGCACTCTTGATAGTATTTTGGGCTCTCCCCTTTTAAATGGTTCAATTTTGTCTCAATTTTTGGTTTCTTCTTTTGTATCTTCAATGCATATAGGGTATATTTTCGTAGTGGACCTCCAATTCTTCTCTGCAGATGTACTACTCCAGGGTCATGGTTAGTGCAAAGGTTCACAATCTTTTTCAAAGGGTAGAGTGTTGAAGAAGGCTCTTTGACATCATAGGAATAATTCCACAGTGAATTTTATGGCGATATTGGGTATGCGAAGTAGAAGTAATGCTAACCCCAATTGAGGTGATTGCCAATGATTAGAGGGGGGGGGGGGGGGGAGCAGGGGAAGCAGGGGTGGAAGACAATACCATAGTGGTAGAGGAAGCACGTGAGGTTGTGGGGCTCACCAAGGCATGGATGAAACCAACATATACAGAGCATCTACATCGAACTTTGCTAATTCAGATTTGAGGATTGGGAAGTTTTCATTGATTTATGGGAAAAATGAGAAACAACTGAGTTGGTTATTGATTCAGGAAATATAGTTGTGGACCCTCGACACAATAGGGGGAGAATGACCCTTTACTCTCAAAAATTACTTTTATACTAGAGACTTAAGATCTTTATGGCCAAAGCCATGGAAACAACACCAGTATTATCCGCACAAACACTTGTAGATCTGGAGGAGATAAAGAGAGAGATAAAACAACTAAATTTTTGTATGATACAGGTGAAAAAATGTTTGGCGAGAATAGAATCCCATATTTCATACATTCATGTGTCATCCCAACCATGACCCAGTGCAAAGGACCCAACACCCATAGACTTATTTGATGAATAGTTTTTTTTATTCTCAGCTAGTAGCCTTTGGGAATTTTTAGGACAATTGTAGATGCTAGAAAGATATTTCATATTTTTTAGCTTTTCATGACTTGATAAAGACTCATAAATTTTGGTCATGGTATGAAAACATTAGATGGTTAACAAACATGGTTTCCCCTTGGGTAAGTTGAGACCATCTGGTTCATTTTTTGAACTTGCATGTACAATATATTTTTTTGAAAGAAATAGAAGAATCCAAAACCAAATTTATATATATATATATATACAAGTCGTTCGCCAATTTCATATTAAGTACTAAGAGGAATACATATCTCCCTGATACTAAAAAGTACTTATTTTTTACTTTCAATTACTTTATCTCATTATACAAAGTTTGATATAAAATTAAGGTGGAAATTGAAGTATTTTACATTTATTATTATTATTAGTGTTTTTTTTTTTAATTTGTTAATGTAAGTATTATTTTATTATTTTTAAATATAACACTAGCCCAACCATATAGACTAAATGGATGTAAACATCAATTGGCATCAATCCATGATAAACATCGAAACACTTACCCCATTATACATTTCACATTTCCTAGATTTAAAAATAATCGTAAAAGTTAACTAAATTATAAGTTTATTCTAAATTATTATTATTACTATTAATTAAAAAAAAATCCATGATGCTTTGCATTGATGGTGAATGAGTACATGTCATTAGTTCAAATCCCTTGTGGTGTGTACCCACAAAAAAAAATTAAGATATTAGTTAAACATATACAAATTTTGATAAACATGTAACAATGTTCTTAACTATGGAGATTCGCTACACTATACCATGGAAATTCTTAACTTATAAGTAGCTAAGTATTGATGGATTTTCGTAGTGCATCCAAAAAATGATATCTAATATCATGCACTGTGAAAACCCCTCAATACTTAAATATAAAGACTGAAGGGATCTCTACTTGAATGCTTCATGATGCAAAATACTTGCTAAGGTTTTGCCAATGGGGTAGCAAGCTAAGTGGGCTTGATTGTGGGGAAAACTCCACAGTTAAGTGTGCTTGAGCTAGAGGTGATATGAGATGGGTGACCTCTCGGAAAGTCCTAGTTACTGAGTGCAAGCCTCAAGTGATGATTGATGCTATGTGATTCATTTCACTAGTTTCAATCTCACTTCTACACCCCTGTGAGCATCACCCGATGCAATGAGTGCTAAGTGGGCTATTCAAAAATCATGAGAAATTAGTCAATACAACTACCTCTCATAGAAATGGCCAATGCAATGAGTGTTAAGTGGGCTATTAAAAAATCTTGAGAAATTATTCAATACAACTACCTCTCATAGAAATGGTCATAGATGAATGCGCTGACTGGACTATTAAAAAATCATGAGAAATTAGTTACTTATGACTACCTCTCATGGAAATGTTCATAGATGAATGATTTACTTAATGACTACCTCTCATGGAAATGTTCATAGATGAATGACTTACTTAAGTCACTTGAATCTCAAAAATGATATCTATTATAAATAGGTCTTCTTGCAATACCATGAACCGAAACCATGACTTATTAATATTATTGATGGTGAATGAGTGCATGTCACTAGTTTAAATCCCTTGTGATGTTTACCCACAAAAAAAAAAAATTAATATATTAGTTAAACATAATACAATTTTTAAAAAACATGTAACAATGTTCTTAAACATGGAGATTCACCACACTTTACCATAGAAATTCTTAACTTATAAATAGCTCTTCTTACAATGCCATGAACCGAAACCATGACTGATTAATACCACATGCCTAATATTAGATGTATGGATATGGCATTTTTTATAAATTAATTAATCAAAGATCAATTAATTAAAAGAAAATCACTAACTTGGGGATAAGTCTTAACCCTTGATTTGTGAATACTCCCATGAATTTCCAACATATTTCAGGAAGCCCACCTAAGCTCCATCCCACTATGGAAGAGATGTTGGAATGCCCTGTCCTATTAAATATTTTGATTCGAACAAATTACATAAAAATAAAAATAAAAAATAAATCTAATGTTTATATTTATATTAATAATTAGTTATCATTAATAATTAGATTGCATTCAACTAATGCTTATACTTATATTAATAATTATAATAATTAGTTATCATTAATAATTGAATTAAATTAAATTCATTTTTACAAAGCCCAAGTGGGATCTTTTTGAGTGAAAAAAAAATTGATCCCTCTGAGAGCTTGGTAGATCTGCACTTAAGATAGATCTAAGCTGGTTAAATTAAAATTGTGAAAGTTTTATTGTGAGATAAACATATTTATTGGCATAATTATGTGATCACATCTCTCTATAAAATAAGTTAATACTTTAATTCTTATTTCTTTTTGCCTTATTCTCTTATAAAAATATAATTTTAGTCTACATGGTGTAAAATAGACTGTAAGAGGGTGTTCTATCAAGGCACTCTATGGTGAAAAAGGTCATTGGTTAGAAACTCCATGGAGAAAATTTGAGTCATGCTCAAGACTGATGTGACAAAACTAAATGTGAATTTGGAGTGATTTTGAAAATTTAGATATTTACTTAAACTACATATTAAACATATTAATAATCTCAAAACATGCCTTACTTAAAAAGGAAAAAAATAACTATAAATTGAACTTTATATTTAAAAAAATATTTATTCATGAGGAAAATTCACTCTTTTCAAGTCAACCAAGGTCTCCACGATTTTAGAACTCTTTTTCTTGTTCTTCTTCTTCTTCTTTCTTTTTATTATAATTATTATTATTTATTTATTTTTTTAGAGAAATAAAAAAATCACTGCTTTATTTAAAAAAAGTCCATCAATCATATTACATTCATCCAGATGTATGTAAAAACATATGCAAATTGGCCCTGCAGAAAAACAATACACAGAACATACTACATTCATCAGGGATGTAAACTTCAAGATGATTTCAAAATCTTGATAGATCAATCATCAACTTTGGAATGAAATGGTGTGTGTCCAAAGCTTCAGACAAAGTACATTACAAAAAAAAACTCAAAGCAGGATGAAGGCAATAGTCCTAATACACCCAAGTAGGTGAGAGAAGGTCGTTCAACAAGTATGTGCTACTTTTTGACATAAATTGGAAAATAAAAACAGGCTCACTTGATATATGGGTTGAGGTACAACCATGTGAAGGATATCTACAGAGATAAAATATATGAATGCAGTAAACCATAAGATGCATGTACAGTTCCCTTGCTCGCTTGACAAGTAAAACCAGGCTCGCTTGCATATAAAATATACTTGGAGAAAAACTTTGTAAGGATAATCCAGATACTAAAAAGGATAAAAAACCAAAACCGAAAACCACGCTCGCTTGAAAAGAAAACCAGGCTCACTTGCTATGATAACCAGATAACTGTCGGAAAAGGTGGATCTGGACAGGCTCGCTTGTCAAAAGGATAGAATCACAGGCATATGAAAAATGTACAAAGACAAAAAAAGGATATATAAACAATTTATGGTAGAGGAATGTCGAAATATTCCACCATAGTATTGTTCCTATAGAGAGATATAAAGATAGTCCCAAAAGGTGCAAGAAGACCCTTTTTCGATAAGAGATTAGCTCTTGTATTATTTTTCCTATAGATTTGATGGATAGAGAAAGTTTGGAATTTTAAGAGAATATATTTGATACGTTCATTCCATCCATATAGTAACAGATCATAAAATCTACTTATCCCAGTGACCCCATTGATAATGATCCTGGAATCCCCATATATGTGAATATGCCTCAGCTGAAGATGATAAGTGACCCTAATCCCACACCAAAGATCCATGATCTAAGATAAGTTATTTGAGCCAGGACCAACAGTCCAAAATATATGATATCACTCCGTTGTCGAAATTTTGATCCAAGCCCCACAACCCCCAACATCCCCCTTATATGCCCCATCAAAATAAATCGCTGGGAGTTGGATATGATGGGGTCACCCTCTCACAGATAAATCTACCTCAGAGGGATTATGATGAGGATACATTCCCAACCATCTCATTACATTACCATGTATACCATTTATGTCAATGGGGGTGTCCTGAAAGAAAAATTGGTTCCTCGCTCTCCAAATTTCCCAAAAAACATAAAAAGGAAGTGATTGTTGTAGCCCATTTGATGCACCCCATGTGAGAAAAAGCTACAAAAAGTCATGAGGCCGCCAGTGAGGGTCATTTAGGAGACCATTAAATAATTTCCACATAGACACACTGGTAGGGCAGAAAAGGAAAATATGTTCTGCAGATTCCTCCTGATTCATACACAATGGGCATTGACCTGGTCCATGGAAGCCACGTTTCATAAGGGCATCCCAAGTGAGGAATTTTATATTCCAAACCAACCAAGCAAAGAGCATAATCTTAGTGGGAATGTGCCACTTCCAAAACCGATAGAAAGGAGAAACCCGAGGGTTTTTTAGCTTCTCTTTTAATAAGTGGAAATATAATTCATGTACTTGAATGTTGCCTTCTACCAGATTACCACTCCATTTAATCTTGTCACCTTCGATTCTATAAGAAAAACCTGATAATTGAATTCGTTGTCTATATCTTTCCCATAACACTGTGTCCTCGGCATTTAATCCAATCATCTGACCTGTTTTCCGAATTGGAGCCCCCAATTCCCATTGGGAGATGACAAAAGATACATAGAAAATACCCCGTTGATGTAAACGATGCAGTGAAACAAGGCCCATCGTCGCACTCCCATGTAAACCGAATAGATGATCCACCCCTAAGAGAATCTGCTGGCCATTCCCAAAGAGCCATTTAAATTGGCCTCCCATAATGTCTTTTACCTTGATAAAACTTCGCCAGATCTGTGAAGATTTATGAGTTGGCCATGGCTTACGAAAGTATAGGCTTTCGAAAGGGTCACCGCTAATATATTTGAGATAGATGATATTTGACCAAATCCCATCTCCTTTTAAAACCCTCCAAAAATATTTTATGAGTAGAGAATTGGCAAAACATCGTAAGTCTAAAATACCCCATCCGCCGAATACCTTTGGAGTGGAAATGTGAAAGAGTTTACATAAATGAATTTTCTTATGATCCAAAGCACTGGACCAAATAAATTTGGATATGATTGATTCCATATTGTTAATAATAAATGTAGACAAGTAGAACAGGTAGGACCAATAGACCATGAGTTGTTTTAATACCGCTTGTACCAGAATGAGGCGCCCTCCAACAGAAAGAAATCTATGTTGCCATTTCATAATCTTGTTCTTAAATCTCTCAATCAGCCATAGCCAGTCACAATTTTTATATGCACATGGCTTTATAATGAAGCCTAGATATGGAAGGCCAGATAGAAAATTACAAGTACTAATACCCATAAAGCCAGCTATGAAGTCGAATTCATCAATATCACCTTGGTCATAAAACGGGATCGATTTCTTTTTGTTTATACTTAGGCCCGTAGCCAAGCTAAATCGAGAAAGGATATAGTGTAAATAAAACCATTGGTTCCTTATGAGTCTGCCAAATAGAAGCATATCATCAACAAAGAGCGAATGAGAAATTCACACCGAAGGAGAGAATGAAAGTCCTTCAAAATAGCCAGCATTTTTAGCCATATTCATAATGTTGTTGAAGCTATACATAAAAAAAATAAAAATAAGAGGGGATAGGGCACATCCATGTCGCAACCCGCAGCTGGCCAAGAAAAAATCAGATGGAAGGCCATTTATGAGAACATCATATCTAACCGAGCAAATGCATGCCATAATCCATCATATTGTCACCATAGATAGACCAACCTTATATAGAGAAAGCCAAATAAAGGACCAATCAACCAAGTCATAAGATTTATGTAAATCAATCTTCATTATGATGGCATCCAATTTATGGGCATGAATCGTGTGCATTGCCTCTTGTGAAATAGCCACATCGTCATAAATCGATCACCCTTTGAGAAAGTCATACTGTTCAGCTGCAATAGACTTAGATAAAACCCATCTCATTCGATTTGCAATGATTTTTGAAGAAATATTGTATATTACATTACATAATGATATTGGTCTATATTCATAAAAATATTTTGGGTCCGAAGATTTCAGAATCATAGCCAGAAAAGTAGAATTCATATTCCCAAGTACCAATCCCCTCACCTGAACCGTTTTAATCATCGGTTGGAGTTCATCCTTTAAGAGATCAAAAAAATGCACATAAAACTCAACCAACCAGCCATCCGGTCCTGGAATTTTTTCATGGGCGAAAGATTTTAGTACATCCTCAATCTCTGAAATAGAAATAGGCTTCTCCATATTTTCATTTGATGATTGGTTAAAGATTCGAGGTAGCTGCTCCATAAACCAATTTTGACTTTGAGAATCAATTGCCTTATCCTGTTGATAATAATCAGAAAAATATCTGACAGCCTCTTCCTGTATTTCCTTGGTAGAATGTTTGATTTTTCCATCCACTCCCTTAATCCTCCATATGACATTTATATTCTTTCATCCATTAGCACATTTGTGAAAGAACCTAGTATTTAGATCACCCTCCCGCAGCCACTGTATCCTGCTTTTTAGTTTCCACGTTGTTTCCTGTATATTAAGGATCTATGTTTTACACGCTTCAAGTGCCTCCAGAGTATTATATACCTGTGAATCCGGCGCATTAGATCGCATATCATTAAAAATATTGTTTATGTTGTTTTCTATTGACCGATATTCCTTTTTTAAAGTAGTATTTTTCTCTTTTTCCCATTTCTTAACCCTTCTCTTAATATTTTTGAGTTTTACCAACAGCACTTCCCAGCCCCCAGTATCCAAAGCCCTCGTCTGATTATTCCAGAAATCCTTGACCAATCCATTAAAATCTAAGTCTGTCAGCCATATGTGATTGAATTTAAAAGGCAAACCGATTGCCTTTGTTTCATGGCACCAAGATAGCGAAATGGCCATGTGACCCAACAGGTTTGATTGAATCACCCGAGACCGAATATTATCCATTATCTTGAGTAAAGAGGACGAGATGACAGCACGGTCTAGCCTTTTGGAAATATATTCGATACCTTTGCGCTTATTATACCAATTTGGCATATCGAGACCAGTTTAATATCAACCATATCATTCCTATTTAACATATTCCATATCCTCCCTGCAAGTGGATCACATCTGGCATTCAATCCCCATATTTCATCTGAGGCCAACGTCGAGTTGAAATCCCCCATAATCATCAAATTTATTATTGAAAAAATCACTGAAAGGTCCATTTGAGCCCAAAAAGTGACTCTGTTTTGGAAAGGGGCATAAATATTAATCATAGAAATATTATCAGAAAACCCCCTGTATGATCCATATATAATAATACCTCTGAAGAATTTATATGCAGCAAAATTTGCCAAAATAGATTCCACATAACTAGCAACCCACCAACCTAACCTATAGCATCAATGCCAACTACCACCCAGCCCAGGCATAAACTAAGCATAGTATTAATAGCGATTGATTGAGAACACAAGGTCTCTTGTAAGAAGAATATAGATGGATGACATTCGGAAAAGATCTCCTGAAGGCGAGAATGATTAGAGGGGTCGCCCATCCCCCGAATGTTGATCAATATTATAGATTTCATTTATAATCCTCAAGAGGGCTACTTGCTCTAAGGGCCCCACAGTCGTCGACCGCAGATATGTGAACCTCACACAGATCAAATAATTTCCCATTAATGATAGATTTAGACTTATTCCTACCATGGAAATGTCAAGTGCTATATTTTGCAGTCTGTCTAATAGTAATATTAGATGCTAAACCAGGTGAAATAGACAAACGGGATTCCTACAAAGGCTTATCAAAATCGTCAATGTAGCCAAGTCGAGCCTCGGGTTATTGAGGATCGAATCTAAGTCACTCCCTACCAAGTCCTTTGGAGATTCAGAACAAAACTCAGGTTCAGGTTCATGAGAATACATAGGAGAAGCCCATTCGAGCAGAGGCATCGAAGGGGGGAACACTAATGGTTCATTGAGAATAGGACTATTAGGTTGTGTAGTGGCTTTTTCAAATACATAATGTCCACTAGGGTCATCAATATTCCCGTCTTCCAGATTATTCAGGGATTTGTATGGGGGAGGTGTTACGACATCCACAGAGCTACAAGAGTTACCAATTGAAGGACCATCAGTCAGAGGTAGATGCACATGAGAAGCAGATCCTAAGTTATGACACGACTCAGAAAAATCACTTTCAAAAGAGGAAGGTTCAGACTTACCCGGGTCATCAACATCCGAAGAGAATAATGGTGCCTTTGCACGCCATCTAAGGGAAGATACTTTATCAAACTGACGACGCTTTCTATGTCGAAGAGGACAATTCCGCTGCATGTGTCTGGTCCAGTGATATATGAGACATATGAATGGATCCCCCCAAAAATCAACTCTCTGTCGATGACAACGTTGTCCCCATACCAAATCGATGTCACCCGACAGACCACCCAGAAAGGACACTTCTACCAATAACCACACAATCCTTTTGTCATATGTGCCAACACATCTAGGATCAATATATCGTGTAATACCAATCGAGTTTCCAATGGGATGTAGGGTCTTGATGGTCCAAAACTCTAATGGTAAACTTGGGAGTTTTACCCAGATAAGTTTGCTGCGAGGAGCTTCAATCACTGGATTAAAACCTAAGTACCATGGTAATAATTGCATAAAGCTCCTTCCCCTGACCCACATGCATTCCAAAATACGTTTGCAGTCCTCCTCATGTAAGAATTGTATACTGAACCAGTGCCCCATTGGCTTGCTCACTTTTGGATTGTATCCAAGCATCGGGCTCCAAAAAATCTTGACCCATTCATTCATGTCCACCTCCCCCATCTCTGCAAAAAGACACCTTCCTATGAGAGCTCACTTTTGTAAGCCAGGCACCCTACCCCAAAGATCATCATATTCCATTATTACTTCCTTTATGACAGGGGACAGTTTATAGCATCGATCTGCTTGTTTCCCTTTTTCATTCGACCCTCTTATATACCTTTCCTAATCAGGCCATCATCATGTCGCAGATCATTTATCTGAAAGCTCTTCGCAACCCCCGGGTTCTTTTGGTTATTGGATTTCAAATTCATTCCATCACTAAAACCAGAGTCGCATCCCACCATCCGGTTTTTCTCGGCCAGCAAAGTGGCAGCGATGAGCGCTTCATGCACTGACTTGTTTGATGATAGGATATCAACCCTATCGTCCATTCTAAATTCTTGTTAAAGACTGGAAAGTGCAGCAACAATCTCCCCAGCCATAAATGGATGCAATACAATTCCAACTGCAAGTAAGACATACACCCAGAAGATCATTCCAATCCCCTATACCCGCTGATAGAATAATCCTCCCAGGAATGAGGTAGAACATATGCGAACAGACATCAGAGTGAGACAAGGCCTATACATAGGGATACAGCATAAATAATAATCCCCACCTCCAACCACGATTTTAGAACTTCATGTGAACAATGCTTATTTATCTTTCATTATTTGAAAGTCTTCCAAAATTCTCTATTCAACGAAAAAGATGTTGAGAAATTTTCCCCGTTCAATGAAAAACAACTTCTATATAAATCACACAGTGTGAAAGTCTGTGAAAATTCTCCGTTCAAAGAAAAGGGTTTGCGGAAAATTTTCTGTATGACTAAAAACAACATTTGGATTTGTTTTTATTTTTATTTTAACTAGGAAGAATCAATAAATTTTTGGACTAATTTAGGGGAGGTCTAGGATCAATTCTTCTGGCTATTTTATAATACTATTTCAACGACATGCAAGCCAGATATACCAAATCTTATGATTTAGTAAGAGAAGAGACTCTCGGAAATGGGGAGTTGGTTTCACCCAGAAAAACAACTTACCGTTAAAGAGATAATATTTTTAGGGTAGATTTTTTTTTAGATATTTTTGGTTGTTTGATATGGTGTTTTGTTTATGTTTTTTTCTTCTTTCAAATCATTTAGTTATAAAAAATTAAAAATTTAAATTTTCTTATTCATGATTTTATATAATTATATTGATAGACATGTTTATTTTAGAATTGATTTTTTAAAAGTTAATTTAATTAACAATAATTATTAATAAATAATAAAAATTTAACATTTACATGATATTTTAAAATATTCTTAATAATAGTTATATATCAATAGATTTATCTCACAAATAATTATGCTAGTTCTTTCTTTCTTATTCATAAAAAGATATAATATGAATAAGTAGTATATCACAAGTTATGATATTTTTTGAATGTGGTAATAATCTATATTATTATAACAAATCTCTTTATAAGTTACTAATCTCTATATTTAAATATAAATTAAATTTTCATTATTAAAAAAATTATTACATAATTTTATTTGAATACATATATATTTAATTCATATATTACTTCTTTTATAATGAATAATAAACAAACAAAACATTATTATCAAAATTATTATTACAACATTATCAAAATTATAACAAACAAAACATTAAATATTTTTAAGTATTTTTAGTATAATTATCAAAATTATATATAAAATATAAAATAGAATATTATTTGATTTTAATAATAAAATAGTAAAAATTTGGATAGCTTATTGTCAAGAATTTAATCAATATATAAGTATATAATTTCAGATATATTAAAATAAATATATAAGAATATGAATTTTTAATAGATTAAAATTGAAATTGTAAACCTTTAACAACCATAATATTTGTTTATTGAAACAAACATTTTAATTTATCAAAATCATATAAAAAATAAAGAAACTAATCATTTTAATTTAATTTGTAACTTATCATTTAAAAATCTTGATATTATACATGTAAATATTCCAGTCTTATAGTACACTTTTTCAAATTATTTATTTAAATAAAAAACAAGTGTGCATGAAAATATTTAAAATATTAACTAATTATAAACTATTTTGCAAGTCTTTAATTTTCTTATCTATTACATATTTGTAACTCTTTAATTTTCTTATTTTGATTTACTATTTTTTTTAAGGAAGTCTTCCTAATCTTTTCAAGTCTACCTACTACTTTTACAAGTCTTCAATTTATTCAATGATCATGTGCAAGCATCATCTATATCATTTTCATGTCTTTTGCTTATTCCTTTTTTTTTAAAACTTAGTGGGTATAATAAACATCCATATCACTTTGAAAAGTATTTAGTTACTTTATATGAAGTTTGAGAAGTCTTTATTTACTTTATATGTTGTAACTTCATAAAGGGACACTCACATTATCAACTAACCATGGTGTTTCCATCCCACTCTTGCAAGTCTTCCATTTACTTAATGATCATCTATATAGAATTTTATGGAATTTCCACTTTGCGCTGACACTCTATGTGAGAAATCAAATAGTAAAATTCATTAATACATTAATTAAAACCAACCAAAAAAACATATAACCAAGTATTCAATTACATTTTAAATGTCTTAGGATAACTATGCAAAAACCTTTTCTAATAAACCTTTTAATAATCAAATGTGGCCCATTTTATAGGTAGAGAGGATTATTGAACTTATTGTAGGCTTGATATATAGATAAAAAAAAAAATTAAAATTAAAAATGATATTATGTTAAATTGATGTGCTAATGTGGTCCCCATTCCTCATATTTAAGTTTAATGACCCTTTATTGAGCATTGTTGGGGATTCCTTTTGACACTGATTTAAATTGGATCATTATGTATATTTCAACCATCTTGATTCTTTCAGAGTGAAACAATGGGAGCAATCAAATCATAGGACCATTTTTGTTGATGGATCCCAATTTAGTGAATTTCGGTTTTAAACCTTCTAAATGAAGTTTGAGGCATTTCTTAAAGTTTTTTGGGGTCCAAAAACTATCAATAGTTTTAGCCCCACAATGTTATTCTACACTTAAATTCCTTTCCAATGGCACAAGAAATACCTCAAATGGAGTCCACATGAAAAATTTATTCCATTTAAACGTTGACCTTCATGTTTTTCCCACATGACTTGAGAGGATGCCACGTCGTCCCTATTACTCATGAAAAAGGTGCTAGCCACATGACCATGATCAATGAGACTCTAGAAGAGTTAAGTTGTAACTCATATTGAGGGTAGAATGGGTCAAATTTAACACTTGGTAGGATATTGGGCTATCTTATAGCTAGGCCATTAAGATGAAAGGGGGTTCCATTTTATTCAAGTGCATTTTTTTCGATAGTAGAGTAGAGTAGCTCAGAGTGGATAGATAGGGGAAAAAATAGAGATGGTTTGTGTTCTATAGCAACCCACAGACCATAGATTTCACATTTTGTATTTGCACCATATCCATTTAAATAAAGAGAAAGCATAGGAACATCAGCTTCCTATTGGGTTTCCCACGAAAATGTTTCCTAGATCATATGTTGCTATTTTTTGGTTTTGTGGGTGATTTTTTTTTTAATGTTCTCTATTTTCTTCATTTTTATATTTTGAATGCATAAGTAGAAAACAATGACTTAGTAAATACATAAATCTAAGGAACAAGTAACCCTTGTGGTACATATTTCGATAAATTATTATCAAATATGTTGTGATCAATTACCTAATGGAGTATTTAAAATAGTTTATGGATCATATTGGTATAAGAGCAAGTTTCTTTGGGTATATTATGGGGAATTGTAGGTGATCTAGACTAGTTAACCTGAAAGTCATAAAACCATATCCAGGTTTGACTAATCTATTAATCACCCTCAATATCAAGCAGAAGATAGGTTCTTAAGTCTGGACGAGTAGGTTGTAGAAGTAAGCCACAATATGAACCTCATTATGGTGGCTATGGTGAACAATATTGGAATTAGAGAAGATAGAGGTTCCAACTCAAAGGTCAGATCATAAGGAAAATTGGGGGAACATGAAGAACCAGAGAAGGAGTCTAGGAAAGAAATAAAAAGAGAAAAAAACAATTCAAGTGTTGTGAACCATTCATAGTCCCTATTTAACATGGAATTTAAGGTCGAAGTCGATCCATATTAAGGTGAGATTGAAACTTTGAAACTAAATATTTCAATTCAGTATTTAGAGGTTTATTTTAGCATTCATAACATAGAGGAAGATATAAAAATATATTTCACTCATTTAAAACTAGAGGGCCATGCCTTCAGTTGATGGAAAAGCTAGATGAAAACCCTGATGTTGGAGGGGGATTCTCCAGTGATTAAGTGAGAGGATTTCAAAACTCTCATAAATTCCTAGTTCTACCCTATCGGGTATGTAGAGTACTAGTGGATCTAGTGGCATCAATTTATCCAAATACATAGGTAGAGTGTACAAGAGTACACCAAATAATTTAGGAAGATCATAATAATATTGTCTATCTCTCACAAGACCCCATACAAGCTTCTAAGTATCTAGGGGGTCTACAAAACCATCTGGGGAAGCAAGTGATGTTACTAAAACCCAGAATGATAGATGAGGATTGTGTATAGAAAAAATACCTGAAAAAAATAGGTAACAAGAAAGTGAAATCAAGTGGGTCAAAGAAAAAGTAACACCTCTAAGCTTCCAAAGAAGTTGAGAAATGGAAGAGGGGGAGAACAAAATTCAATAGCCATAGCACATTAGTGAAAATATACCAACAACCACTACAATAATTGTAACATTGATGGTCATGCAAAATATGAATGATGGAAACTACATCTAAAACTCAACTTGAATAACTATAAGGATTATGGGAAGAATAAAAATATCATGGCCATGGATTCGAGTAATCAAATTGAAAATATCTCAAATGTGGATGAGAATATTGCCTGCACATCAATGCAGAAGGAGATGAATCTAGGTATCCTTCAGTAACAACAACATAAGAAGACGACCAAACTATTTCATATAAAGATACATGTCAAGAAGAAAAAATTGATTCTATGTTTGACTTAGGATCATAGGCGAATCTCATTGAAGCATAACTGGTGAACAAATTGGATTGGAAATTTGAGATCATCCCATCCCATTACCAATTGGGATGGGTATATAAGGATGCAAAATTAAAGGTAACCAAATAGTACAAACCCATATTTTCTATCAATGTGGATATTTATTGATGCAATATATTTAGATGTGGTTCCACTTGATGTATGTAGAGTGGTGTTTGGGAGTCCCGATATGTACATGGAGGATGCAATATTTATGTATAAACCTAACTAGTATAACCTCACAAAGGATGGAAAAATATTCATCATTAATGCACACAAGGGAAAGCCCAAATTTTTGTTGGTAAGTGCTATCCAAGCTAAGAAACAATGTGAGTTTGTACAACAATGTTGTTTGGAAATTTTCAAGAAGTGAAAGTTTGCACAATGTTATTTTTTTTATTTAGGCTATGTGATTCGTTGAGGAGAGCTAAAGATATATCCTTCCAAGACGGAGGTTACTAATTTTTTTGAGGTTAGGAGTTTTGTTGAGGCATCATCATACCTAAGGAAATTCCACGTGGCTTCACTCAATGAACCTTTAACATACCATGTGCATTTGTGGCATACTAAACAATACACCTAATTTGACTACATATTGGAAAATACCTCTAAAAATCACATTATTTAACCCCCTACCAATACGAACCCAATACACCTTCCTAATTTAAAAAGGCCCTAATTTGACTAGATATTGTAGGTATCCATTTTTTATAACCCTTTATTTTTTTTCAATAACTTTGAGTTTCATTTTTTATACCTGTCAATATAAAAACCACTTACCCAATATATATCCCCCAATATATTATGTCGTTTTTTCCTCAATATATATCCTCCAATTGAACACACGTGGTATGGTATTTCTTCCCTCACAAAGCCCCTATGGGAAATTCATAGCCTCCTTTTCAACAGTAGTAGCATAACTTCATGTCATAATAATGAGTAGCAAGAGTTTCCAATAGGGAAAGGGTTAGTAGAAGACTTTTGAGGATTTCAAGAGGAAAATTATTTAAGCATTGGCTCTTGCATTGCTAAACTTGCAATAGACCTTTGAAGTGGAGATAAATGTGAGTGGGTATGATATGGTGTATCACACCCAACTTCATATTATGTTAGGGATGTGGGGCATAATTATACCCAACCTTCAAATTTTATTATGAATATGAGTTTATCACATTTTATCTTTCTTTCTTCATCTCAAATCACAATTTTGATACCATCGCCACCTTATATTGTTGATATATTTTAAATAATATAAATTTCATCTCATTTTGATCTCCAAGCATAAAGTTACACCCATTTGAAAATTTACCCCCTTAAAGGACACATTAGCATCCATACAATCCATGTTTTTGATGCATCGAAATACTTGTCCAAGAATCACACTCGCATTGGTTCACATCCTCGGCCTTCCTGTGATATTAGAGCCTTTCCATATCAAGATTTCCATAAAAAGTGCACTTTCCTGACAGTTCGGTGGATAACTTAGTGATGCAGGAGCATCAAGCTCAATTTTCGTTATTTAATTATGTAATAAGGGGGGTGAGACATTTTAATTATTTTATTAATTAAATTGTTTATTTTAATAAATTAAGAGAAAAGGTTAGTATTTTTGTATATATTATTTTAATAGGATATGAGTGAAATAGAATTAGGTAGAAAATTTAGGGAGTAGGAATTCTATGTACGGGACTTTGTTGAGTCCACACCTAGAATGAATCTAATTTATATTTAGTTGAGATTTGTGTGGAGAGATTTTTGGAATGGAGTAAATCCATATTTGTGTATAAATAGGAGAGTTGTGTAAAGAAGAAAACAAGGAAGGAAGAAAGGTGAGAAGTGAGGAATTAAGAGAGAGTGTGAATTGATTTGAGAACTGTTGTAAAGGGCCAAGAGCTGAGAGAAGCTCTCCATTGTAATATGTGGCCGAAGATTTCTTTTACGTTATTAATATATACATTTTTTTTTAATAAGCTCTCTTTTGATTTGTATATTTGACATTGAAGTTAATGGAATTTTTATGCAACTGCTTGAGTGTTTATGAAATCAAGGAAGGATTTATTGGTTTATATGCGAGGATCTGATTTAACCTAGAATCCCTACATCATTTAGTATCATAGCTTGTTAAGATGCCTATTTTGAATATATACATAGATTGTGTGTGCAAGTGTGAATGTAGGAATACACACATCAGGGGAAGGTGTTGATAGCCAGCGTAAGAGAATTCCTGCTGCGTTAGCAGTGGAATCGATACCGAAGTTAAGTGGATGGCTGTGAAGTGGAACAACTGGTGATGAATGTTTCCAGAACATATAGCGAAAATGGTACCAATACATTAAATTTTATATATACAACATCTGTGGGTAATCGCCATGAAGGAGAGTAGTCATAAACACTGCTAGCGTATCAATGCATTCAAGGATATGAAGGAAAGAAGTTGTAAACGCTGCAAACGTTGCACTCAAGGATATTCGAGGAGTGTTGAAATGAACACAGAGTAGACGTATGCAGAGCCACTCACAAATTATACGCAGAATTAGGGCTGAGTAATTCAGCTAGCAAATTTGCTTCATTTCTTTTGTGCGTTGGTGATTCTACAGAATGGTGAATGTTTTCTCACTATCGTAGAGACCAGCTATCTCTAAACAGTGATGTATTTTTTCACAGATTCCAAGTTGAAGAATCTTCTTCTAATTAGATCATCAATCATCAATACTTGGAAGAGTGGCGCAACAGATGCATGGGTGGGAGTTCATGAGGCAGCGTGAAGCACATTGGGCAGTGGACCGACTGTGGTATTGTCGTTTACAGTATTGAAGTCAACAGTGGAAGGTCGTGTTACCATATGTAGCATTGAACGAAATAGTTAGAGCTGTAATGTTACAACAACGTTGAGTTACAATTTTGTGTTGATCCATAAGGAATGGAAATGAGACTGTTGATGGTTTGCGTGGAGGTTTTACCCAGATTTGAAAGCAGTTCGAGCGTCCAATGGAAACAGTAATACGATTATGCTGCCATGTGATTCAAGGATAAAATAGTGCTTCAAGTGTTTGCCTAGTGTTGGGCTATGAGCATTGTAAAACATCGCCCAATCCATAAAGTAAAATTCAAATTAGTATGACTGGTTTGTCGAGACCAGTGAAAGGTAATGGTATCAATATGTTAAGATTTATTGTTGGTTTGAATTGAGATGGTCGAAACCTGAAGGTTAACTAAAAAGTGGGATTTTAAATTATGGCTCAAATTTTCTATATGGTTGTAATGGTAAATTGTGGACGCAAATGAAAATTGCATACACATTTTATGTATATTGCATGCTAAGTCCGAAAAAATGATCATTTACATTTGGATGAAGGGTAAGTCTGAGTTTAATAGAAGTATTTTTTCAAAGAACTATTGTAGATCTTCATCATTGTACGAGCGTGCAACATTGTTGATGAGTAGATAAATTGAGAGGCATCCCTCTCGAGCTGGTGTTCGTACTATGGATCAGTAAAACTTAAATTGCAAATTTACAATTCGCATCGACATAAATGTTGGAAGAACATGTGGAGATATTGCTTGTGAAGATACCAGTCAATGAGCTGAGAAGGGATTCACTCATACAAATTAGAAGGGCACAGAAAATGGAAAAGGTATGTTAAGTGAGCATGTTATGTGTTGACATTTCAGGATTTTCTTAATTGAATTTATAGACAAGTATTTTGTGGAAATGATATATCAGCATGTTATTCAACATTAAAGTGAAAATGTTGCAAATGCAGAGGTATAAATGAATGCAAAGTGAATGGAAAAGGGAAATGTGCTAATATTGGGTGATATAGAGAGGAACATGCATTTTTATGTGAGAAGGTTTTTATGCATAATATGTGGGTTTTGACATTTGTGTGAGTGGAATTTGTGTGAAGGAGTGTGAATGATGTACCATTTATAATATGCAGTTGTATGGTGCATGAAAGTACAGGTGAGAGATGGAACAAGATCACATAGAGATATTGAAGGTGAGTTGATATGTTTTATTTTAACTCTGGTTTTGAAGATGATATTTGCAAAATAT
The DNA here is from genome assembly GCA_034641835.2 of Pinus albicaulis. NCBI lineage: Eukaryota > Viridiplantae > Streptophyta > Pinopsida > Pinales > Pinaceae > Pinus > Pinus albicaulis. The sequence continues at coordinate 1,053,190,217 of CM076580.1, forward strand.
AGGTTGCAAATAGTTGAAGGAAATCTCAGCAAAAAAAGATCATAGTTTTAAAAGTACTGTTGAAAGAGACTAGAAATAGTTTCTAAATGAAAGCGAAGTGTGGGAAGAACCTTGAAGAATTCCAAAGGATATTGGATAAGGAGGACAGTTGTGTGTAGGTGATTTGAAGCCTAGAGAGAGCAGAGAGATGCTCAAAGAGGTTCCAGAGAATAGAGAACCAGTGTTTGCCAAAGACCAAGTCCAGAGGGAGGATTGGTGAGGTAAGTGGCAGTAGGGAAGACTACTGTTGCAGAGACTTTAGTACAGGTCATGATGAATGAGTGATGAACTCATGAAGATAGACAAAAATATGACCACTGAAGGTCATTGCAGAGGTTTTGAAGAAGACCACGGCAAAGGAAATAAGAAAGAAGATTCCAAGTCAAATGGCATGAGAATGAGTCAAGAGCAGATTGACAGAGAAAGAGCTGAGATAAATTTCCATCTTGAATTGTTGATGGAAATGTTACGGAGAAGTAAAGTAGACCAGAGATGTGGATGGAGTTGAAGAGGAAAGTCACATGGCATATACTGCAAGTGAAGTGGGAGCATAGAGTGAATGTTCAGTTGAAGGAGGAGTTACTCATTTTAAAGGAATATTTGATATGTGAGCCAGTGTATGGTCCATTACTTTTTGAAAGTAATGATGTGACAGAAGAGAAATACACAGAAGAACTATATCAAATGAAGGATTTAGAGCAACAAGGAGATATGATGACTAAAGCATCAAGAAAGACCACAAGGTCTTATGTTTTTAAGACTAATGATTTGTGTGTGATTACAGGTACATCACAGGGTGTTGAACAAACTTTGAAGTTTGTTAAAGAAGAAGAGTTGAATATGAAATCTATTCATAATGATGCTGGGATAGCAAGATATTGGAAAGAAATGAAGACAAAGGGGTCTCATGGGAATATTCAGCAGAATATTGAAGCAGAGGAAGAAGGGCCATCTGGTGATTGGTCAACAAAAAATGAAGGTATGGAAAGTTGTGTAAAATTTCCAAGTTCTACCCCAATTGAGATTGTTAAGTTATATAGAAAGTTAGATCTTCAGAGAAGAGAGTTGGAAAAGCAGAGGATCTATACTTAGGGTGAGTTTCTGAAAGAGAAAGACAAAGAAATTGTTCTAAATAATAATCAGGAAACAGAGAGTAAGGAGGTAGGAATGATTCAACAATTCGAAGAAGTTCATTATTGTGAACCAGAACAGGGAGACATTCTTGAAACAGACGATATGGAGGAGCGGCTAGCTGATAGTCTCATGGAGGGTTTAAATCAGCATACTAATGTGCTGATGGAAGAAGAAATTTCCGAGCAGCATACTGAAATTTTGCCAGAAGAGAAAGAGGCACTGAGGCCTTATGTGTTTTATTTTAATAATTTTTTTGTGAGTACAGGTTTTATTGCAGATGTTGGAGAAGATCTATTGGATAGAGAAATTAGACTGATAAGGAGGATAATGATGAAAGTATCCTAGAAGCAGACAACAACAGTAAAAAAAAGAAGAAGTAGCAAGAGGAAGACAACAGAAGATTGTGAAAGCATAGCCAGTGGGTAAATGCAACATAAAGTGTGGAGACCTGGAGAAAAACAACAAACAAATGCAACAAAAAATGGAGAATTGCAACACAAGATATGGGATCCAGGAAGACAAATATCTGAAACACATGATCAGGCGATCATGGTTAATTTCAACCTTGGGAGTCTGATGCAGGAGCATCAAGCTCAATTTTCATTATTTAATTATGTAATAAGGGGGGTGAGACATTTCAATTATTTTATTAATTAAATTTTTTATTTTAATAAATTAAGAGAAAAGGTGAGGATTTTTGTATATATTCTTTTAATAAGATATGAATGAAATAGAATTAGGTAACAAATTTCGGGAGTAGGAATTCTATGTATGGGACTTTGTTGAGTCCACACCTAGAATGAATCTAATTTAGATTTAGTTGAGATTTTTTTGGAGAGATTTTTGGAATGGAGTAAGTCCATATTTGTGTATAAATAGGAGAGTTGTGTAAAGAAGAAAACAAGGAAGGAAGAGAGGCGAGAAGTGAGGAATTAAGAGAGAGTGTGAATTGATTTGAGATCTGTTGTAAAGGGCCAAGAGCTGAGAGAAGCTCTCCATTGTAATATGTGGCCGAAGATTTCTTTTACGTTATTAATATCTTAATTTTGTTTGAATAAGCTCTCTTTTGATTTGTATATTTGACGTTTAAGTTAATGGCATTTTTATGTGACTGCTTGAGTGTTTATGAAATAAAGGAAGGATTTATTGGTTTATATGCGGGGATTTGATTTAACCCAAAATACCTACATCACTTAGCATGCCACCTTATATATTTGATTTCCAATCATCATCCAGCATGTGGCATATGTTGATGTGTCCCATGCAATGTGGAACTACTAAATTGTGCTATGTGTCACTCATTTTCCTAGTTGGCAAGCCAAAAATACCAAATATGGTGACATGGTCCTCCACGTGACACTACAACATCATCCGTTTTTATGTCATCATGATGTAATTCTTCATAAGTATTTCTGCTTTAATACTTCAATTCTATCTATATAAACATGGATTTTGTAATCAAGTGGACCTTCTTGACCATAACACACTATACCAAAGTGTCCGAAAGGAATTTCCTTTGATTTCTCCTAGTCTTATAGTATTTCGATAATCCCCTTTTGACCATCTTTGGATCACAACCCTTATGTCAACTATGTGACCAGAGGCTAATATTGAGGCATAAAAACCGTAAATTCTCATAAAAACCCATTGAGTGACTCCATCCCCATAATTTATTTTCACCCAAAATAAAGTGTCCAACCCCAAATTCCCTCATAAGTAATGCTTGAAAATAGAGAGAATCCTTACCTTTCCAGAAATTTGTGGAGATATTCTCGATAGGGCCTTTTTTTGCAAAGAAGACCCTTTATGGCACAAAGCTCTCCACCAAGATACACCATCAATAAAAATCCTCGATTTTAGTGCCAATTAGTAGGTCTTCTTTCCAAGAAGTAAAAGAGGCCTTTGTACCTAGTTTTCTCCATATGAGGTCTCAAAGCCTCTTATTCCCACCAATGAAAAACTTCCCTTTGGTCAATTGTCTGCACTAGTGTACATTATGGTTGATTTAAACCTTTAGTTAGCCTTCAACAGATCCAAAGTTATTTAGTGAACTCTTTAATACTTCCCTCAAGTCTCCCCTTTTTTTAAATCAAGGTTTTTTTTCATTCCTTTGACAACCACATCATTCAAAAGGACCTCTTATTACCTCAATTGGCATAGGTATTCTTTCGTCTCTCTAATAAAAAATTGTGGACACTAGCCATGCTTTATGAGCCTGTTACATCTTGACCATAACATGAAAGACATGATACCAAAGTATATTAAATATTTAATATAAGGCATATATTTATTATATGATGATTTCATCCAAATCTACAATTCACATCTTGAATGGAGATTATATATACCATATTGTCCATTTAGCAGACAAACACTTAAACACAATACATTCAAACGATGATCACTTCTTTTTCATTAACATAGTTTATATTACAAAGGTGAATTCCACGAGGGTGCCTATCTAATCAAGATCCTACACTATCTATAGTTGATGAGAGTGAGCCATGTTCCAACCCACCATAGGCTTAATCACTATAATATTTCTTGTATTTTCCCACACCTAAGCCAGACCAAGAAGCCATGAGGGAAGTTCTACTCAAAAATATAGGGTGGAGTTAAGAAGGCCATTCTGCTTCATCAAATTATGACATCAGTTTCTTTCTTATCATACCAAGCTCAGAGTCTTACCCAACTGTTATGGGTGGTTTCTCAACTACTCTACATAACAAGAACCCTAAGAGAAACATCTCTTGTGCTATTGGTGGTGTATTCTTACATGTAATAGTAGTGATACCTATCACGCTCTGATTTTAGGCTCATCACATAACCCAATATGGATATTGAATGCTGACACAGGTTAAAAGGGAACCCCTTCACTACTTCCTGTAGTGCCTAAAAAATTCTACTTCTCTTCAATGCTTCTCATGCATAATATAACCCACAATTCTACTTGATTTAGTTTGAGGGTTACCTCACTGGTTTCCATAAATAACAAATTTTGAATCCTCAACTCACTCAAAGGCCTCTTATGAACCACGCGATTTATATGTCTCCATCTATCCAAGTCCCTCTTCCATAAACCCTGCATTTCAACATCCAAACTTCAAACTAACATTCAAGGGTTCACAATTTGATACCACTCTATTTCACGTGGTGGTTTCAGGTTCACACAGTGTCTCTAAATGTCTCTTTTTTGTCCTCGTTCACAAGTATATTTTTATTTTTCCCACTTATTTTATGTTTTCTATGTTCTTCATGGGTCTATTCTTCATTTTTCTTCCTTGAATGCTTTTCTATAATTTTTTCCCATGTTGGTTAGTGGTAAAATTCCCATACCCTTGAATAGTCTTAGTACTACTACCCACTCCTCTCATAATTGCTGGTATTTATCGTTGCACCTTCACATTAGATATTTTCTTGGGGAAAGGATACAAATATTGATTCTTATGTACATTTAGCTCAACCAACAATCCATTGGAAAATATTAATGCTCATATTCCCCTTTGTTTCCTCCCCTGCTCCTCATTACTTCCCATGGTTCATATTGTATCAAGGCTTCACCGGTTCATTAGATAGTATTTAAATTGTAATTACAAGTATTCCGGTAGTTTTGGCCATTTAGATTTACATTCCCATACAAGGATAAATAACATAACTATTTACAATTACATTGTAAATAGGATTAATTTTTGGGGATGTTACAATCCCCTCCCCCTTAAAGGAGCTACGTCTGCATTGTTCACACCATTTCAAGTGTCATGTTTATTAGCATTACCATAACAATAGTCTATGGACTACTACCTCTCATTTGCACCACTACTTTAACAATGGTATTTTCTTCATGGTATAGTAACTTTCACACTTATGGCATTTCTACAATAATTATTAGCAAAAAGGTGTATTAAAATATTTTTCTAAGCATAAACATTTTTCTTAATTTCATAAATCCAAATAAACTATTTATTTGACCAGAATATTTATGTATATGGTTATCCTTTGCTTCATCATGCTTCCAATATAACAAATTTAGCTCACTACAGATGCACCCCATTAAAAAAAAATTGATGTCTAAAATGGGCCTCCTAAGAAAAATGTACAACCAAAATAAACTTTATAAGAACCAATAGGATTCAAGATGATGATGCCAACCATGGGGGATGATTCAAAATTTTTGGAGTAAAAAATAAAAGATTAAAAAATAATAAAATAATAAAACTACTTTTTCAACTTATTTGTCTAAGTTTTTACTCAAATTTCGAGCTGGAGTACTTGTTGGATGCAAAATTTAATTCCTCATCCAAGGAATACTCATGTTGTGTATTTTCAATAGACCCTGCTAGAAGAAAAATGAGAAATACATGAAAAAATGTGTTTGCAATCATTTTTTCATATATTTCTTATTTTTCGTGTAGCAGGGTCCATCGAAAGTATGCAACATGGGTACTCCTTGGATGAGGATTCAAATTCTGCATCTAGTGAGTGTTCTCACTCGAAATTTGAGTAAACCCATAGGGAGATAAGTTGAAAATACAAGTTGCAAAAGTAGTTTTTTCTTTTTTTTTCCCTCTAAAATTTGATGATATAATCTAATCTTATTTTATTATTTCCTCTATTATTTTATATTTTCCCTAGGAGGCTCATTTTAGACCTCAAAATTTCTCTAATCATTCACTCTCCCAATCTAGTGAGTGTGCAATAAGTCTCTCCTTCTCGATAGTTACTCACCATTTCAATGTATTGGTAATCCCCTTGCTTGGGAGATCTACCTAACCAAGATCCTCATGTCCTGGGATCCAATATCACTTTAGTGGCCTAATCCTAGGCTCTTTACTTCTCAACCTTTAGCTATTCGAACTAGGGAATTTACCAGATCCTTCTAAATAGGCATCACATGGAATACTTCCAAGTATTTCGTTACATCACTCTTATTTATATCCATTGTCTAGTCTCCCTATAGATACATCAACTCACATATAACACATGCATCTAGTTCCCATGAGATTTATCATAAAATTTTCAATCAACAATTTTATTTTCCCATCTTTTTTCATATAGAAGCTAAGTCTCACAACCAGGAGACTCCTCTCCTAATATTTGGATTTTTTTTTATTTGTAGGTGATCACATTCCCATCCTTCATCAAAGTCACACTCAAGAAATTCTACCTTCAATCTACATTTTCACACCTAGTGTAATATGCTAGTTTCTCTGGAATAAAATCCTTTCGATATTTCATTTACCACAATGACTAAATTTGTTTAAAAATCATCACATAATCATTTCTTACATCATATTCAACTACATGCCAAGCAAATAAGGGTAAAATCATTACACTGCACAACTCATTCAAAATTGTCTTTACCATATGGAAATTAAACCTTTTCATGCCAACAAATAAAAATGTCAAGGTCAAGAGTTTCATTTACCCATACATACAAGATTCAATATTCCACACATCAAAGGCTAAGTCCTGGCCTATTTACCCATCAAAACATGGCTAATTAGGCTAAAAACAATACAAAATAGAGCTCTTCACTAATCTTGCAGTGCCTTTATGCCTCTCATTATTTTAGAGCCTTGTGTGCCTAAAGAGATTGATGTTCTTTAAGTGCTTTGTCTACCTAAAAAGCATGATGTAGGGCACATTTCCCTTTGGAGTTTGTGGACCAACGTCAAACATTCGAAAAAGGTTAAAAAACACACGTCATATTTCATAAAGAATCTAAACATTTATTACACTCACAAACGTAGTTTGATTGTTACCAGACGCCATAGTCTCACGAGGGCACAATTTTTCTCGGGAAAAAAAATGAAAATTCTGGTATTGTTTTCAGAAAATTTGGTAGAATTTTTTTGGAAATTTGGGTTACAGCTGTAAGTTTCTGGATTTTAGGTGCCCGAAAAGTTCTTGATGGTGCTGGATCAGTTTCCTCTATCTAAATAATGATGCAAACGCTTTCAATTTCCACCAAAATATTCTAGGGAAATCTATTAAATATTAATGACAAAATTTTAGAAAAAATAGAGATGTGTGGCCAAAACTAACAATATTGTCCCAAAAACAACACCATCATACAAAAAATTATTTTATGTAAATGAGTATGTAAAAGTATCAATATTTAATTTTGATAGGTTAAAAATGAGAACATATATTTTCTACAAACCATTGTACTTGTTTAGCCTGAGTTTAGATTTATTTTCACTGTGATCATCAAGACTAATAAAAAGAATTTACAAAATATCTTCACGACTATTATAAAGAAAAAGCATAATAAAATATTCTCACGACTATTATAAGCATTATTATAAAAAGCATTATCTTCACTATGGCTATTAAGACTTTGATTAATAAATATTAAATATTTTAGTTATAACTATTAAAATTATAATTAAATATTTAATGTATTTTTTGATTTTATATTAATTTTAATTTTATTAATTTGTTATTTTTAATAATTAAATCAGCATATATAATTGTGATGATGTTAAAATTGAAATACTAAAGCGTTAAAATTGAAATATTAAAGCTTTAACCTCTTATTGTATTGGTTTCTTGAGCATAACATTTTAATTTGTCAAAATTATAATAAAATGATTAAATATAAAATAAGTTTAATTTAATTTTAATAATTATATATTCAAAATTTATATATTATTTTTTAATTTATAAATTATAAATTTTGTTATTATATTTTCAAATTTTTAATTCTCATGAATAAAAATTATTGTAATTTATTAAAATTATAATAAAAATATTAAATATAAAATAAATACAATTTAATTTTAAATTTTATAAGTTTTAATATCATATTTGCACACATCTTTAATTTATTTATTTAATCCGGAGCTATTGTAAATGTAGATATTTAAAATAGTCACCAAGTATAAAGTCTCTAATATCCAAATTGCTTATTTTGATTACACATACATCGTTTTAATATAATTTACTTTTTAGACTTCCCCATGTTGCTTTTTAAATTCATTAACTTATTTTCTCTATGGAATATCCGTTGTGCATGGGACATTTAACAATGAAATTTATGTCTACGTACTACTTTTAAAGTCTTCAATTTATTTAGTGATAATGTGAAAGGAAAATCCATATTACTTTTTTAAGTTTTTAGTTTACTTTAATTTTACTATAAAAACATTTATGCCATTTTTACAAGTTTTTAGTTTACTTTATATGGGATCACTTATATGATCTATGGAAGCTTCGTTTCATATGGTGGTGATTTTTTTTATGTAGAAATACTTTCACTAACTTTAGAGAAGTCGTAAAAGTCACTCATTTAACCTTTTCCAGTGTTGTGAAATTGAGTTAAGGTATTGTTTCCTCGGTACCTTGGTATGACCAAGGTCATGAATATAATAAGAGAACCTTTCCAAAATCTTGCATTTAGAATAAGGTCATCTCTCAGCACTCACCATAGTTTCTGAATTTCGAATTTATCTCTTTGTTTCTAAAGAAGCAATGTTGAAATATGCCTCAGTAGATTCTTGAGCAAATATACGGGACCTACATTGATCTTGCAAGTTGCCGCCCCGCTCATACTGCACATACATTTCCTAGGAGGCATGGTTTGTGGGAGAGGCATTTTATTCAAATGTATACTTCTACACCTACAACCAAGGCTTTGTGGTGTGCTCAACTTAGAAGCATAAACATTAGCATAACACTAACTGATAGTAAGGAAATTACCGACACTAGACAATTGACACCAACTTGAGCCAAGGAGAAAACTACCCCTGCTAGGGTCACAGGGTTAATAATATCATCCACCCTTAAAGATTTAAGTTCTTTGAGCGTTAAGACAAAGCCACAGACAAAACCAGAGAAGAGACATGCCCCAGTGATAAACCTATTCTTTAACACAAGAAAATAGACTACGACTGCCAACAAGGAGAAAAAAAAAACATAACTTTCAAAACCCACCAACTAGAAAATAACATTTTACTCCATAACTAGGAATAACCATAGCTAAAACTTCAATCCACTGTAGTAACCCCAGAGCCCAAGAGACCAATGGTGATTGACAGACCGACCAGACTAGGACTCACATAACCAAGGAAGAATGGTAGGTGAAATAATAAATTCCAAAGAAAACAAGACCCGAACCGCTAAACCAAAATTGACTTTGTGAGATGAATTCAACCTTTCTCTGTCGATAACCACCATCTCCTATGAATTCCCCCTTCTTTGATGGACCTTCACCACTCTCATCTAATTTTTTAACCTCATAAAAAAATATCCACACATAAGAGAAGAGTTGAACTTAGATTCCAATAGTAGGGAGGTTGGCTTCGCAACCCCTCCCAAGCTCAAACCTCCCTCACGTGCCTCTAGGTTCATGCTCTCCCCACCATCGTTTGGAACAAATTAAGAGCCAATTGTTCTCTCACATTTATTTACATTCCAAATGCGAGTTGTGCACCCTGACCTTTAATATCCATCACGTTGACAAGGTGGCGGGATCAACCCATAAAGCCTCCCATCCTCCATTGCACCCACCCTCATCAGGGATAATATATAACTAATTATTAGATTAAAGGTAAAATTTCTTAATATAATTGTGCAAAAATATCTTCCATCAATCATTTTAATAATCAAACAAGGTGCAAAAATTTTAATAATCAGATGTGGTGCATTTTATAGATTGGGAGGATCATTCGAATATCTCGTAGGATTTATATATAGATGAAAAAACATTATTTTAAAATTGAAATCATGTTAAATTAATGTGTTATATGTAGGACCGTTAAATGGGTATTGGTGGGAATTACCATGTGACACTAAGCAATGGAAAACTATCAATACCTATTAACATCATGGTAACCATATTGTAATCCATCCTTTGGTTTAGTGCAAAATTAAAATTCATACACTCATCCAACATTAGATTTATCACTAAGTACTATGTACAAAGTGAATTAGGATACTTCATAGTGCATTTGAGATGATCATATAGAAGTTTGATCCTTCTTCATGTGCCATGTATTTGGCATGTGTTGTTGAGATTGGTTGAACAAGCTTAGATTGTCAAACACAATAAAATTGAATTGCATTTATTTGAGATGGTGTTCATTGTCCATTTTTGTTCCTTTTAATATGACATAATTTTGTGTTGATTTAAATTGATTAATAATTGTTGCTAATTAGGAGGTCATGACTTCCTAGCGGCATAGGATTTCTCATATTGATGCCCAATAACAAATTTGTTTGTGCATATAACTTCTTTGAGTGAATTTAATAGGGAATTAATTAAATATTTGCACGAAGTTGGAGAATTCTTCCCTAATTTATAATATTACTAACAAAGAGGTACATAATAACACACGTTGATATTATAGTTTCCAAACTTAGGGTTATTTGTATAAGTTATGGGAATGATTGTGATTGGATATTAATATTTATTAAGTTTGGATTATTCATTATCACCCTCTCCTTCTTGTTATAGGTCAATTGGGCATCATTCCCCATGACCTGGTCAAATTGAACATCATCCCCAGGACCAAAGAAATAGGGTCTATCATCCCCTATCATTTTAGTTCGTACATGCCCTAAGACAAGAAAAAACCATTCATGACTTCTATTGCAAGGTTTCCAAGGTTTGAAGTATATGTTATATCACTTATGAGCTCACCAACGCTGCCTCTCAAGGGACTAACTCCATTGCATATGCAGCTCCCTCCATTCAAGGGTGCACTGCAATGCACTTCCCGACATTCAAGAGTTCATTGGTCAAATGTGAGCGAAATTCTCTTTGTTCTGGAATCTCCACATGGCCAGTGTCTTCTAGAAGAGTCCATATGTGTCAAACTTCGAATCCATGTGTCCATCTAACACCTCTGAGCTTGGGAAAATGTCTTGCCTATTATTAGAAAGTCCTTGATTGAGAAACTATCATCAGTTGCCCTATAAATTGAACACAGATCTTAGTGCTACGAAGGAAGAAATTTGGTAAAGAAATGTTGTTGGATTCTCAATTGAGAGTGTGATAGAAGTGATATGCTGCTGGTGAGGTGTTGATTGCGATGAGGCTGGGATGATGCTGGAGCTAGTGACATCAAATCGATCGTTGGTTGTAACCTCCCCCTTCTAATCATTAATAAATATTGTTGCTCTTTTTCACATATATGTATCTGTTTATGTTTCTATTTTTCATATTATGGATTCTTAACTGATATATATGTTTCATGTTCAATCGATTTAAATGATTAAGATAAATATGAATTTGTATATTGTAATCTCTTTGTTGTTTAGTGTTCATACTTGCAGGAACTAGTATGTCGATCTAAGTTGGATTGGAAGCTGCAACAAAAGCGACAGAAGGAGAATAGGAAGTGCTTGGATCACAAGTAAGTTCCTGTATCTTTTTGTGTGTCTATTTACTCTTAGATAAAGTGTCTGCAAAGTCTTTGATATGTTGTTCTAAATGCATAGCACCACATTTAGGGAATTTTTTTTATCCCTAATTCATAATTCCACATAACAAATTGGTGACTTCGCTAGGGAGTTTCCTTTCATTCCTGGTGTTTTTGCCTCTGCTTATCAACATAGTAGCATCTACTGTCAATTATTAGAATTTTGAATCAAAGAATTGCATTAGAGGTGTGTTCTATAGCTTGAATTTTGAATCTCTGTTGTGCCCAACGCACTGCTGGTCAAGACACAGTGCACTACAGTGCACTGTCTCCCACTTAGGGGTGCATTGCAATGCACTGTCTCCCCTTAGAGACTGTGTTGCCCCCTTAGAAAAACAAATTCCCTTTGAATTTTTCATTGCCATCATATTCAGCCATTTGTTTGCTGTGTTTTCAATTGTCTGGTACCTCATAGAGACCAGTGAATTTTCCTGATTCTTCCTCCTTTGAAAGTAAGTTTGTTCAATGTCTCTTTAAGTGTTTTTCTTTATCATTGAAAAATCAAATTCAAAGTATTTTATTTCTGCATTAGATCCATTTTTTTTCGTATAGGAAATTGTCGTTAAATTCTTCGTTTCCTATAGAAAAAATTTTAGTTCCATTCTTCGTTTTTCCTAAAAGATAAATTGTTGTTAAATTCATCGTTTCTCAAAGAAGAAAACATTTGTTTTTGGTTGATTTGATGCATATAGTTTCCTTTTTGCATTCACATTAAGGGGACTGAAAAGAAAAGCCTGCATTTGCATATAGTGAATTGTGTGTTTTTCATAGGAACAAGTTAGGAAAGATGCATATTAGTTTGTTCTCTTTGTCGTCTGATCTCAAAACTGATTGCTCTTTCCCTTTAGTAGCTAGGATTTTCATTGAAAAAGCTAAAATTGAAAAGTTTTCTTATCATTTTAGTTTGAATTTTAGGAATTTCCATCACATCATCGCGGTGAACCTTGAAAGGAAAATTGATAAACAAGATCAACTTAAAATTTACATCAATTTACCTAAAAAAGCATTGGAACCATAAGGATAACATTTAGAAGGGCTAGGCTAGAGATATGTTCCAGCATCGTTAAACATAGTAGTTGTGATTAATTGTCTGCGATACATTCTGTGTGATACCTCACTCCACGTACGTAATTATATCGGAGCTCATCCACGTACCTTCGGGTATATAGGGCGGTGTTCGAGTACGATAAGTATAAAGGGGTGCTCTCACTGTGCGGTTTCGCATTAAACACCACTAATAGGGACTTGGGCCTCCACGTACCTACGAGTGTATTTGGGAGGACAAGTTTAGGTTGATATCCATCCATAGTGAATAGAGTCAGTTGACTTGTAAATTTTGATACACCAAACATAACATTCGGGGAGATTTCCTGCCTGTACTTCTTGGTTCACCAGGAGGTATTCTATAGTTCACAATTTCTTGGTAAACCTTTCGCCTAGAATTACCCTTTTTTTTGTTTTTTTTTGTCATAAAATAAATCAGTCATCATGGAAGAAGAACATCCCTTTCCCCGTTGTGCGTGTAGAATATCATTGAAACCACATTTACCACTGGAAGCCACTTCTAGTCAGCGAAGGCGACATCGCTCTATCAAAACTAGTACTATCAGTACCTCTAGTGCGACATCATCCTCACACATACCAGAGTCGGCACAAGTTGTTTCTACAAATCCTGTTTCATCTACTGTTGTCGAGACAGAGTCCTCACAGCTACATGTGGTCACGATCCATCCAATCAGTGAGACCATACCTCCCGAACCCGACGTTGTTCAACTGGAAGTTGATCCAGATCCTGTCAATTTTTTTCCAGAACATTTGCATCCCGAAGTCGAACGACCGAAAGTTGTTCCTGTATCAGTCACCCCACAATATATTTTAGCCATTGAGTCTCCCATATCACGAAATAAACCTCCTGAAACATACTTTGGGCCTAACGGCGAAATCCTTCCACCTGGTTTAATTTCGATTGAAGAAATACCACAAGACGAAACACCTTTAACTCCAACTCATTTTGGGGTGGAGCTTTACCTATATGAGTCTTTTCGTCAATCACCTGCCTCTAATTTTGTTGATCCTGTGTCTATTAGAGTTCTCATTGATCCAATAGGGTATACATTTGGTCGAAGAACCATACCTAAGCCAACATCTTAAACTAGACCATCTGTTCCAATTGCGACAACACCTGCTCTGACTACCCCGTTGACGTTCACAACTTCATCGAAGTCACATTTATATGGTGGCCCTTTCGTCCTAGCTAGTTACCAATATTTATCTTGAACCTTCTCTGGTGCATCCTCAAACCCATGGACTTCACCAATGTCATCGTCTGGTATTTTAACTAGTAAATCTATAGTGAGTATTGAACGACTTGATCCTTTATATCCATCATCAATGCAATATCAAGCTGGTCCAATTGGGTATATCCCATCCAATACAATGTCAACTGGACTCCCTACATTTGGAGAACAATATTTTCCATCTTATTATACTCCTGATGTTGGGGGGAAACCTATATTCACCCACTTTGACAGTACTCTGTCATTATTTTGTCATCCTAATGTCAGAATTAATGTTTTTCAATGGCAGCGCACTCTACCTATCCAACCACAAACGGGTTTACACTCCTATCAATCGATTCAATCTGTTGCACCCACATCAACTCCACTTGTTAATACATCTTGACCCCTGTTACAGACTCAAACTGTTGTACCTCAACCATCTCAGGCAGGTCCTTCAACCTAATACCCTCAAGTATTGGGCCCTCAGACTCCAACTCCTTCGGTTGTTTTACAACAACCACCTATATCTGGAATCATTTATTCACAATATGGATTACCATATTATGGGATGTCGCAACCATAGCCAGGTTATACCTATCCTCAACCAAATCCAAGTTATCCTAATTTGGGTTTTAACATTGGTGGACAGACCCCTTGGCAGCCATAGGTGCAAATTCCACAACCTTCATTTCAACAAGTATCGTACCCAGGTTTTGGTCAACACAATCCTCAAGCGTTTGCCTATCAAAACAACCCCTATATGGGTTACCAGCAACATATTCCTTATGCTGGTGCTCAAAGTCCTATTGCCCAAGAAATTCCATCATACCCTAGCTATGCTCAACCCAACCTCAATCGATAGTTTCCCTTTGTTGCAACTTTAGAATTACCGGATTTAAACCGACTCACTAATGATCCAATCAATTATGCTCCTTGGTGGTCGGTGATACCTCATAAATTACCCTCGGATATTCCTAAGTTCAATGGAAACCCTAGGGAAGACCCATCGACTCATGTTATGACTTATCATTTATGGTGTTCATCTAACTCCCTGAATGATGACTCTGTTCGACTACGTCTTTTCCAGCGTACCCTCACTGGTCCGGCCGCAAAATGGTTCATTGAGTTACCAAAATCTTCTTTTGATAATTTCACTACCCAAGCTACTGCCTTTTTGACCCAATTCCAGTTACCCATACGATATGAAATTGAAACGTAACTCTTGAATAATTTTAAACAGACTGATGCTACTCACATTTCTGATGATATTCATGAGTGGCGTCAACGTCGTAGAATGGTTAATACATTTGTTCTTGATCAGCTCCTTGCTGAGTGGTTCATTAAGTCCCTATTACCATATATAACTAAGGATGTAGCTAAGGGTGGCATCGTCACTGAAGAGAAATTCATTGCTCATGCCCAATATTTAGACTTGATTTATACTCAGTCTAGCATGCTCTGCGAGAAAATTCCTAATGCGTCGAGATCTAATTTTACTGTTCCTCCTGCATCAAAGGACTCTCATGCCAGAGACAGTATGATCGGTACTGCAAGCACACATCACACTATTGCATCTAATCCTGTGCCTTCATTCGAAATTTATGTTGTGTCATCTGACAAGGGAAAAAATGACAAGCAACCCAGAAGTAAGAAAAAAGGGAAATCAAAGAAAAAGAAAATTTCTACCCCACAGGAAAGATCATCTGATCAATCGTCTGGAAATCAAAAACCTCGTTACCCTTGCATAATCTGTAATGAGGAAAATTTTGTTCGGAACTTTCCTCACCACGCAGAAGTCTCAAAAATGGTTAAGACCTCACATGTGTTAGCTGTGTTGACATATACGTTTCCGAATCCATACACAAATTTGGTTGCTACGAATCCAGCTTCTAGTTCACAAGTGCTTATTTTGTCTCTCACAAAGCCATCAACATATGTTTTGGTGTCAATGTGTAATAAATATTACGATAGTCGGGGCACTGATCAACCTACTAGCTTGACCACGAATCTGTCCACGAAATCAATATCGCCACCTGTTATTCCTAAATTGAAATTCAAGCCACCAAAGGGAGTCATTCATAAATCGACATTTAATCCTCGAGCCACAGCTACTCAAAATTATAATATAGTTGAAGACTTGGCTCAATCCCCTTCAGCTATGTCAGCACTTGAGGTGCTACAAAATTGTCCCTCCCATAAATAGGCTTTGTTGTCAGCAATTGATGGAATTGATCCGACTGATTCTAACCTCGTAGTCTTTAATCATACGAGCTATGTGCCACAATTACCAGCAAAATTGGAATTCTCCATCCAATTAAATGTTCTCAATCACCTTGTTCCTCTTACTGTTATTGTTGAGGGAGCATCTACGTGCATTATGTCTCTAAACTGTTGGAATTCACTTGAATCGCCACTCTTATCTCAATCACCAACGACGTTGAAAGCTTTTGACGGACGTACATATAAGCCTTGTGGTATTATCAATAACCTGCATGTTGAACTAGGGGGGAAAACAGTGAAAGTTGAAGTTGAGGTCATTGACGGACCCCTTGAATACAATATTTTACTTGGAAGGGAATGGGTATATGCTATGACTACGATCGTTTCTACATATTTTAGAATGATCACCTTTCCACATAAAGGTGTTATCATAGTCATCAATCAGTTATCCTTCTTTACCTCAAGTTCCCAAGTAACTGGAAGTGTTCCATTGGTTCACGCACCCCAACTTGCACTTCAGAAAATTGGTGTAGGACTCTTAAAGGATTCCACTCTCATGGGAACCTTTGTATTACCGCCGCTTGTGACGTTGGTAGAAATTATAAGCATAGAGACCTGGTAAATTATCTCTTCTACTCCATCTAGCTTAAGGAAGAGTATGGGTGATTCCAAATTTGTTACGTTGGATGAATTTTTGTTGCCCAGCCCCATTGAGCTGGCATAGCAAACAATCTGGCTTGGGCGGCGAATCCAAAATCATCATCATCGGTCGTTTGGGTAGATCGTTCATTAGATTTTTGTACTCCATCTGATCCTTTTTCCTCAACTTTCTTGACAGATGAGAATATTCTGGAAACCATGATGTCAGAAGGATAACCATGGGAAGATTATCCTCATCATTCCCATCTTCCCTGATTATGAAGAAGATAATCTTACTGAAATATATCACCCATCGATCAAAAATTTCTTTTCGAATTATTTTCCTATTAATGCAATCGATTCTAAGATAAATTTTTCAAATATTGAAGAAACCATTTCTATTGATATTTCGACCAAACCCAACGTTGTAGAAAACATTCATGTCGACGTGTGTTATTCTCCATCAGAACTCGAAACATATCACTCTCTCTTTCATGAATTTCGTGATGTATTTTCTTGTTCTTACGAGGAAATTCCAGGCAAAGATACTAGTGTCTTTGAACAATCGATTAATATGTACCTTGATGTCAAACCGGTTCGTCAACACCTTCATCCTGTTCATCTCAAGAAGGTTGTTGCCATTAAAGAAGAAGTTGAAAAACTTTTGAGTGATGGTTTCATTTACCCTATTCCACTAACTGAGTGGGTTTCCAACATTGTTCCTATCATGAAAAAACAAGGAACCATCAGAGTGTGCGTCGATTATCAGGATGTCAATCTTGCTTGTCCAAAAGACAACTATCCTACTCCCTTTATCGACCAGATTATTGACGATTGTGCTAGATGTGAAATATTTTCGTTCATGGATGGATTTTATGGATACAATCAAATCAATATCTGCCCAGAGGATTAATATAAGACAACATTCATCTATCCGTGGGGTGCATTCGCTTACCAGAAACTACCGTTTGGTTTAAATAACGTTGGGAAAACTTTTTAGAGAGAAAATAATTATGCTTTCAATGAAATCAAGCACATTATTCAACCCTATCTCGACGATTTACCCGCGCATTCATGAAACCGTACTGATCACTCGATGCATTTGAGAGCTATCTTCTTACACTGCCGACACTACAAAACACACCTAAATCCACATAATGTGTGTTTTGTGTTGGTTCTTTTCATTTGCTAGGATTCGTCATCTCAAAAGAATGAATTCGAATAGACCCATTGAAGGTCCAGGCCATTCTTGATTTGACTGTGCCATCAAATTTGCTTCAATTACAAAAACTTTAAGGAAAGGCTAACTTCCTAAGGAGGTTCATACCCAACTACGCAAAAATGGCTAAAGGATTTACTCGACTCTTGAAAAAGGGGATTCCCTTCCTTTGGGACCAAGTTGCACAAGCTTCTTTTGATGTTGTCAAGGATATTCTTGTCCGGACATCATTAATGTATCCCCCCAATTATCAGAGTGATTATTTCTTATATATCGACATGGCTGAGACAACCATTGCTATGGTATTGGTCCAAATATAAAATGGGATAGAACATCTGATATATTAGTTTAGTCGTAATCTCAATGATACGGAAGTGAAGTATTCATACGTAGAAAATCTTGCCTTGGCGGCTGTTGAAGTTGTCCAAATATTTTGCCACTATATCCTGTTCTAGAATACATTTCAGATTGCAACCCCATGACTTATATTTTATCACATCAATTGCTGGGGGGAAAGTATTCAAAATGGATTGTCATTTTGTAGGAATTTGATTTGGAATTAATCAAATCCAAGTCAAAGAAGTCTTTAGCTCTGGCTGAGCTTCTCTGTGACCTTCCCTCTGACAGTACTACTACTACATCTGAACCATCTATTCCTGACGAGTCTTTGTTTTTGATCGGATCATCTGATCCTTGGTATGGTGATTTCATCATTTATCTCCAAACCCAGACTTTTCGGCCTAATACCTCTCTCTCTGACCAGCGATGTATTCGATACCAAGCCAAATATTATCTGAACATCGACGATACACTTTATCATCGTGGTTTCTATACAATTTTAAGAAGGTGCCTCACTCACGAGGAGGTTGAAAAGGTTTTAAATGATTTTCATGCTGGGGCTTGTGGTGGACATTTTTCTGGATACATTACCACACAGAAGATACTCCGCGCTTGTTAATTTTGGCCTACCATATTTCACGACTACATCCTCAAGGTCAAAAATTGTCATGTGTGCCAGATATTTGATCGTAAAATCCACAAAATGCCAGCGCCAATGCATCCTGTTGCCTCCGTGGGACCATTTTCAAAATGCGGCATTAACTTCATGACCTGTAACCCTCATTCGTTTGGGGGGCATGGTTATATTATTTTCGCAGTACACTACTTTACCAAGTGGGCCGAAGCGATGCCTACATTCAACAACACAGGAAAAACAACTGCTTTGTTTTTATTTAATCATGTCATTGTGCAGTTTGGGGTCTCATAGGCTATAGTCACAGATCATGGTAACAATTTTCGTAATCACATGATGACTGAGTTGACTTCCAAGTTAGGAATTTCACATGATAGTTCTACTCCTTATTATCCACAATCAAATGGACAAGTTGAGGCTATTAACAAGATTCTTAAATTAATGCTTCAACAAATGATAGGAGTTCATAAATGAAACTGGCATTTGATCCTCTACTCTGCCTTGTGGGTGAACCAAACCTCAGTGAGAAACACAACCAAATTTACCCCCTTTCAATTGGTGCATGGTGTGAAATCTATCTTGCCAATCCAATGTGAAATATCGTCGTTAAAACTCGCAATCGACTTGTTACCTGACACCTTATATGAAGAAGCACGTCTTTTTAACCTCATCCATCTTAATGAAACGCGTCGTGAATCCCAATTGGCTAAAGAAGCATATAAGAGACGTATAAAGGCACAATACGACAAGCATGTCCAGCCTCACATTTTCTCAGAGGGCGAATCGGTCCTTTTTTATGATCAGGAATCTGATGCAATAGGTACAGGGAAATTTGAGCCATTATGGCATGGCCCCTATATTGTCAAAAGAGTTCTTTCTAAGGGTTCCTATGAGTTGGTAGATTACAATGGAATTCCTTTGGCGCAACCCCGAAATGGGTTGTATTTGAAACGTTAATATGCTTAATCATGAGCGTGGTAAATTTTAGTATTATATTGTATATATGTTGTTGATTTGCTTTCACTGTCTTAGTTTGTTTTTTAGAGTTTTCTTGACATTAGTAATCCGCTTTACATTTCATCGCATATTTCTGAATCTTTGGAACCATTTGTTGGGTATGCTGATGGTGCTAGTCGTAGTATGCAAAATCTATCCTCTGCAGCATGGGCCATTTTCACTACGAACAACGAGTTAGTGAGTTTTCACAGGATTTGTATTGGTCGATCTACAAAAAATATTGTTGAGTATAGCGCGTTGATCGAAATTCTCTCGGATGCCATTTCATTTAGTATTAACCACATCATCATAAGGTTAGACTCAAAACTTGTGGTATTACAACTTACTAATATTTATACTGTCAGAAATCCAACACTGCATCGTATGTTCCTAAGGGTTTGAATTTTGGAAAGACATTTTGATTTTATTCAATATGAACACGTTTCCAGAAACTTGAACACATTGATAGATTCTTTAGTGAATTATGTTATAAACAGACATTTGCAACACATGTAAAGATACATTCACATAATTCAATAGGATTGCACAATAAACATAAGAAAACATTGAAATCCAATAGATAGATAGTTATAGGTTTTTACAAAAAATTGTGCCCAAGACACATTGGTCATATGACCGCAAAATGTATGCACCACATCAAAAGTAAACTAGTGATGCTTATGGTAACATGTTATCAATCTAGCTATCCTACGCAGTAATCGCATCCAGTGATTAGGAACACCAATAGTGTGACATTGCAGTCGCATGGGTAACTCTTTGATCCGAAAATCAGGAATCCCAAAGGTCAACCCCTCTATGTGTTTTTGAAGCTCAGTAAGAGTCTCTGCCATGTCTAAATCCTGAAGGACTGCTCTCTCGACAACCCTCTCTGTTGGCTCATCCACTCCATGTTCTGGCTCTTCCACTAGTTGAACTCAACCCACATCTACATTACATTAAAACTTTAGTTTAGTCTTGGGAACACATAAAAATACAAAAACATGTATAAACCTAATAAAAATAAAAAAACATGGTCAAAAAATTCTTACCAATTACACCCCACTGAGCACCTTTTGATAAAGCTAAGTCTAGATCTCCTCGGAAATCAACACCTGCATATGCATACTCATCGATGGAAATAATTTGTCACCTCAACCAGGCGAAGAATGCAATCAAGAACATGATGGATGATTGGCCTGCATTTCTAGCCATTAGTTCTACCCATATCTGCATCCTCGGATCTCTAGGGTTAGATACACCCAGCGTCACATGCTGAGGCTACATTAGTGGAATATATTCTAAGGAAAAAGAAATGAGGATCAAAGCATAGTTGAATTTTGTATTCCTTCCTCCCTTTTCCTTTCTCATTTGTTCTTTCATTTGAGAGAGTACAACTTCAGGCCAGTTGAAAACTGTTGGTTCCATGCACTCTAGCACATACTGCATATAAGATCTATTCGCTACATGTAGTGTAGTGGTGCTAGCAAGCTTTGAAATCATGAATAAGATGGTTCTCAATGGAAAATCACAAACATCATGGATGTTTATTTTCCCATCTTTGCTATGCTCTGCCCCTGGATAGAAATACTGCAAACTATAGTCTCTTACTGTCTCTCCTCAGAGAGTAGACCCTAAGAGAGAAATGGGTAGTCCTCTCGTCAATAAGCCTATCAGAAAATAGATGTCCCCCAATGAAATTGGAACCACTTTGTTCCTAATGTGAAATGCCTCAATTTTTGAATCCCATGCACGAACAAGGAACTCCAAAAGTTCCATTTGTTGTCTCATACCTAATAAACGGAAGTAATTTAATAACCCACAATCCCTGACGGCTCTAACATTACCTAGGTCATTAAGGGAAATCATGTTTTGTTCTTCATGCTCTCTTTCTCTCCAAGTAATTTTCATTCTAGTCCGATGAATCCCTGAAACATAACCATAAGAATCATTAGGACCCCTTTTCATGCAAATAATTAGGCAAAATTTGGGTACAATGCAAGAATAAAAAATGTGAATTGCGCCCAACGCGGTCTTGTTCAATAGATAGTGTGTTACATATGCACCTAAGCTTCATTTTGAGTGCATTCCAACGTAGTTTTCGATGCCCAAGGGTACGTTTCCCTCTTTTGAAAAAGGATTCACCCTAAGGGTCCCAAATCCCTAAAAAATTGTAATGAAATGAAATGAAATTACTATTGAAAGAAAGAGGGGTTTTATGGCACCAACTTGTATCAAACAACGATGAAAACCGTCCACAGAATCGATCGCAATCAACAGCTGAAGTTCGGGGGCAAAAATAGGTTCAGAGCTCCAAAATGAAAATGGTAACTTTAAAATGGTAAAATGAATGGTAAAACTATTTTAATTAGTCATTTGATTATTTGAAAATCATATTTATTGTTGTGACTATGGTTTTATTCAATTTTTATCATGAAACAGGTATTTTTAATCCATTTGATGTTGTGCTGAACAGGTTTGCAAATGATGAGAAGATTAGTCATGCACATTTATTTCAAGAATGATTTGACCACAAAGCATACTTTTATCCTTATTTTTTGAGCTTTGATAAAAACGAAAAAGGACTTTCAACGCACTTGTATCTCTTTTCTGAGCTTTGATAACAGGGAAAAAGGAACCCCAGGAGTCTTATTTTAGCTCTTTTCAGACTCCGATAATGTGAAAAGATTACCGAGCACTTGTCTTTTCGAGCTCGTAAAAGTAAATGAATTGATATCTACTCAGTATAAGTTTAACCCTTTTCCAGAATGAGATAGATTATTTATGAAAAAGGAAAGCCTTAGTCGAACATGGCTAGGAGGTTCTCTCAGATATTATTTTACACTTTTTTGGATCTGAGTGACAACTTTACGAAAAAGGACTCATGGAGTTTTATTTTGTCCTCTTTTTCAAACTCTTTAAATATGAAAAAGGATCGGGTTGTCACTGTCGTTTGGCTCGTTAAAACATAAAATAGCGACGGGCTTGTCGATCATGGCAAGAATTGAGTTTCATTCATCGCTGGACATTTTAAATTATTAAATAGCGATACATTATTCTCCCGAAGGGTTGAATTATAGATCAAGAATATGTTATTGTCCTCAAGCTTGTTAAAACATAAAGAGGTACTGGTTGAAAAATGACGGAGGAAAATTTGGGAAAGTGAACAAAACTTTTACAGTAGTAGGTCACTCTTGAACATGACGCTTCACTCCATCATTGTGACTATTTGGATTGGGTAATATTCTTGACGGTTCATTCATACCTATGGTTCATCATAACTTCCCTTCGGTTTTGGGTCAATGTTTCCAACTCATCTTAGTGTCGCCGATATTCTCCAGAGAAGTCATCCAGTGAATACTCATCCTTCTGCAATACTCATAAACCTTCATTCTCATGACAGTCATCCCTTAACATTTCTATATCAAGTCACATTTTGTGTCCGAAATCAGTAACTCTTGTTTCGCGATAAATTGACTTCCTGTCGACATCAAATCATCATACAAGAAGTTTACTTACAAACATCATCTTCCAATACCATGAGGCTTGTTACAACATCGAAAAGATCCTCGCTTCCAGACTTTTGACTAAAAGATTTTATTTGGCATTCGACATCAAGTCATCTATTCATGCCTTACGAAATGTGTTGCAGTACATTATTGGCTAGGAATCAAACGATGTCTTACCATGTTGAACTACAAATCATATATTTGCATAGCTAGACTTGTACTTGAACGATCGAGTGAACGAGATAAGAAGACCCCAGATCTAGTTTCAGCCATCTTAGCTGCAATTTCAGGATTGTTGTACACATCATCTGTACGGTGACCTTACATATAGATTGTCATCCGAACATGGGCCTATATCTGTAGGCATGTTTTTATTGGGCAACATTCCAATGTAGACGAATTTCTGCACTATGTACATGTTATTAGATAGTTTATGTGCTGACCATGGGAATGCCTCCGTCAACAATTTGTGATCAAGATGAAAATATCATGATGTAATGTATTGTGATATGGATGCAGGTCGCCACTCCACTTCAATTCTATCCCATCACATTGTAAAGCATCTCATTCAAAAAATATTATTATTATTCTAACTTCATGCTTTAGGGAGCAAATATTATAGGTCAATATGGGCATAATTCCCCATGACTTGGTCAAACTAGACATCATCCCCAGGACCAATGAAATAGGGTCTATCATCCCCTATCATTTCAGTTATTACATTCCCTAAGACAATAACAAACCATTCATGACTTCTATTGCAAGGTTTCCAAGGTTTGAAGTATATGTTATATCACTAATGAGCTCACCAACGCTGCCTCTCAAGGAACTAACTGCGTTGCATATGCAACTCCCTCCATTCAAGGGTGCACAAGAGTGCGTTGTTCAAATGGGAGCGAAATTCTCATTGTTCTGGAATCTCCACATGGCCAGTGCATTCTAGAAGAGTCCATATGTGTCAAACTTCAAATCCATGTGTCCATCTAACACCTCTAAGCTTGGGAACATGTCTTTCCTATTATTAGAAAGTCATTGATTGAGAAACTACCATCAGGTTCCCTATAAATTGAGCACAGATCCTAGTGCTAGGGAGGAAGAAATTTGGTAAAGAAATGATGTTGGATTCTCAATTGAGAGAGTGATAGAAGTGATATGTTGCTGGTGAGATGTTTATTGTGATGAGGTTGGGATGATGCTAGAGCTGGTGACATCAAATCGATCGTTGGTTGTAACCTCCCCCTTGTACTCATTAATAAATATTGCTGCTCATTTTCCCATATATGTATAATTTATGTTTCTATTTTTCATATGATGGATTCTTAACTGATATATATGTTTCATGTTCAATCGATTTAACTGATTAAGATAAATAGGCATTTTTATATTGCAATCTATTTGATGTTTAGTGTTTATAATTGCAGGAACTAGTCTGGCAATCTAAGTTGGATTGGAAGCTACATCAAAAGTGATAGAAGGAGAATAGGAAGTGCTTGGATCACAAGTAATTTCCTCTATCTTTCTTTGTGTCTATTTACTCTTAAAGAAAGTTTCTGCAAAGTCTTTGATCTATTTTTCTAATGCATAGCACTGCATTTAGGGAATTTATTTTATCTGTAATTCATAATTCCGCATAACAATTCTAATGTAGGACAATTAGATCCATTTTTTCCATCCCTTTCCCCATCATCAAAGTTTTCTTGTAGTATGGCTTGATCGTCTAATTTGTAGCAACCAATTCGATGGTGTATACTCTTTTGTAGGGGTTTGTGTTAGTTTGTGTAGCATCATACATGTGTTTTAGTCTCAGATGATGCTAAGAGGCTAAGGAACACTAGATATCCAAAACCCAAAAAAGGTTTCACAAGATAATCTTAGTAAACACCTTAATTAAATTAATTTTCCATAATTAAAATATTTCCTAAGTTTAACATAGGAAGAGTGGTAAATTAAAGATTTAATTAATTAGGCATATCTGATATTTCTCTATAGACTTCTATTAATGAAGCATGACTGATCTTATTCATCAATGGAGATTAAATCGTGGTCATTGGGACTCCAATGAGAGATTATAAGAGGAGGCCGAAGGACTTGGAGATATCATCGGTGCGATCATTGTGAGCAAGGAAGATCAAATTCCCCATTTTCCAGTCTTCAACAAGGGCGCAGTTCGAGCCAAGGGAATAGCATCAAAGAGAGGGATCAATAGGAAATTTGGGAGCAGGATGCTACAAAATTTCACAGTGATTTTCCAGTGCCATAATGGCAGAAAAAGGGAGGTCGAATACATCTACAGAGGAGGTCGTACAAGCAGTGTGAATAGTTTGAAACCAACGTGTGAGTTGCTGGAAATGGATTGATTTATTTGTGAGAGGATGGAATATTTTCCAGAAGGAAAATAAATTTCATTCCAAAGACAAAGGGAGGTAGGGAAAATCATTGAAAGTCAGATTCTAGGTTGTATGAAATTCCTTTCATCCAACAGTATGCATTTTAGGTGGCCAATGCAGGAAGTGCAAGTAGGCCAAAGGAAGTTGAGTTGATAGTAGGAGGACATATTTTATCTCCAAACATTTTTGCAGTGTATTTTGAGAGGATTTCCAGTTAGGAATCAAGTTGTAATAATTCTCAAAATGGTTCATCATACTAATAAACCCTCATCTATTGCGCCAGTTTTCCCTTCGGTGTTTTCCTGGGAAAATTTAGTCCAAAATAACTATGTCAAGTTTCTATGTGTGTGAATCTATTTATCAATTCCTATTTGTATAATTATTCATATTTTTTATTGTGAATATTGCATCAGTGATTTAATCGTTAATTTTCAGAAATAAATAAATTATTAATAGTTATAATATTAAACTCGAGTTGGTGCATTCTAGGAAATTTCACATGGTATTAGAGAATTATTGATCACATAAGAGGCTTAAAGGAGAAAGGAAGAGAAATCATGCAATTTCAAAGGGAGATAATTTGAAGCACTTTCTCCATATCTGCATAGGCTAACGAGGTAGTGTGAGTAGTAGAGAGGTAGAAATTGATTTCCAGTTTAGAGTGACGGAAAAGATTGATTTTCAATAGATCTTTAGTAGTAGGTAATGTATTTTCCAGAGAGAGGTATCCAATGAGTATATTAGTAAATTCAGAGAGTAGATCTGGGTGCAAATATTTTCCTCAACGGTTTGCAGTTGCAGATCTGCGTAAGGGAGGAGGAGAAAGAAGGGTCCCAGTCAGGGACATAAATCAAAAGTAGGAGAGAAGAATAAGAAGGACATGTGGAAGGTCAAATGCTTCAGATGTGGTGAATTTGGTCATTACATCACCTAATGTCCAAAGAGTAAGAAGGACAAGAAGGGTCAACAATAGAAAGTAACTTTGGCAAATATCGACAAGTAGAACTCTAGATTGGAGGAATCCACATTGATAGTAGTGATACCTCCATATGGAGGAGTATCATAATGCTTCATATGACCAGATTGGGCAGGGTTCATGGAAGACCATTAGGCAGTCGTAGTATATTCATTACATGGATCAATACCTTTGCTATGGGGGGGCGCATAGTAATTTCAGTAGAAGGAGGATTGAAGGTCAGCAAGGCATAATAAATTACTTGAGAGACAAGGTAGAGCTAGTTGCATTCATATATTTGAGAGACAATTGCAGAACTAGTTGGGTGTAGTCAATTTTTAAGTATAAAGTCAAGAGTTATTGCAATTAGAGACTCAAGGGAAAAATGCAGATCTAGTTGCAATGACATAGTTTGAGACTCGGGGGGAGTCTAGATTCAGAGGGAGAAACCCGAAGGAAGGTTAGATCTTCAAGTTTTGAGGAAAGATCGAGTTTTCAGTTGGAAGTGTGAGTTGCAGGAAGCTTGTGTGTTTGGGGTGGTAGTGTGAGTTGGCTAATTGCAGGTAGCAGCTGTATTTACACCTAGAGAGAAGCTCCATGAGAGTATTTTCAGCAGGGATATTTCCCCATCTTATTTAGAGGGAGATCAAGACTCACCATTACAATAGTTGCAACAACAGTGCAGTGTTAGCAGAAACATAGGTGCATTATTAGTACGAGGTCATATTTATTCAGCTACAGTTAGTGGAAGGTGAATTAGAGTATGTGCAGTATCATGGTGGATGATGTTTACCAGATTTACTTCTTCACATTGATTTCCAATGACAAGGATTCATATAAGTTGAGATGTGAATAAAGGATGTATTACATATGTCAATAATCAATAATGCGAATAGTCCAGCTACCGGGTTGTTCATTAGGTAGGATGGAGATGGGTATAGTGGAGAACACCTTCCTCACTAGGAGAGAGTGTTATTTTGTGTAGCATCGGATGGGTGTTCTAGTATCATATGATGCTAAGAGTCTTAGGAACACTATATCTCGAAAACCCGTAAAAGGTTTCACGAGATAAGCTTGGGAAACACCTTAATTAAATTAATTTAATATAATTAAAATATTTCCTCATTTTAACTTAGGAAAAGTGATAAATTAAATATAATTAATTAGGTATGTTTGATATTTCTATAGATACTTCTATTTATGAAGTCTAATTGATCTTAGTCATCGATGGATATTAAATTGTGGTCATTTATACTCCAACGAGAGATTAAAAGAGCAGGTTGAAGGGGACTTGGAGATAGAATCAATGTGATAATTAAAATCTTGTTGCATTTGTGCCCAGGAAGTGATGATGCGTCCAGGTAGACTCATAAAAAAATGCAAGACTACATCCTTAAGGGTGGAGGGAAACAAATTCAACTTCTATTCATCATAGGCATAGTCATAGGTCCTACAAACTACAAAAAACTCAGACATAAATGTGTCAGGATCCTCAGAGGCTAATCCATGGAAATGTGGAGGGGAAATAGGACTCATATTCTTCATCCTAGCCTCCCCATTGGTCTCTCGGATTGGAAAGAACTCATTTTTCTTGTTTTTAGCCATGTTTGGGTAGGTGATATGGGCTCTTCCTCCCCTACGGGTTCTTAAAAAATTTCAAGTTGCTCACTTAGAAGATTTTCTAACTCCCCTAAGGTTAGAGAGAGAAGCTCACAACCACCAAAGAATAAGTATGGTTTAATGCTTGATGGGGTGGTGGTTGTTTGTAGAAATTTCCCTTGATTTTCCCTACTCCTATGAGGCATGAAAGAACTAGTTTTGCTTTTCAGTGTTTTTTTATTATCTTTTTCAAATCAGGAATGTTAGTGCATAACAAATGATGGAAAAAGAAATAAAGGTAACCTATGAGTTAAAAAAACACTTACTTGGACACCTCCTTGGCAATGATGCCAAAAAGTGATGATCCCTAGCACCATAACAAGATTGCTGAGGCTCCTAAGGATACCAACTTTAATTATCAACCAAAGGTCGTACAAAACTAAGAGGTGACATTTTTGTATGCACAGTAGATCAAGTTATACACATGCCACCTTCAAGAAATGGACCAGATCAAGGCATACAAATACCACTTTTTTAGCTAGCTCAAGGAAGGGAATTGCATGAAAAATGATTTTCTACTCTAATTGTAGGAATGAAAAACAATTTCTCTAATTGCAGAAATGGAAAGTGTCATTCATCAAATGTAAATTCTAAGACTAGTTGCAGGAATGTAAAGGCTATGTTAATTGCAGGAATAAAAAGTACTTATCTATTTTCAGAATGTAAACATTGTGCTACTTGCAACAATGTGAACCATTAGTCTAATTGCAAAATGTGAAAAGTTTCTTTGAAAAGAAACTAATCCTATGCAAGAAAAACAATTTTGTAATTTTATCCTAAGAGCATGAATTCAAGAAATAGGAATAATCTACTTTACATGGGAAAATATCCCTATTAATCACTGTGTTCAAAGGGACTTGGCTAGAGTTACATAAATCATATTCATTTCATGAGAAATTCGTCATTATCATTCAATTTATAATTTTTTCACCTAATCCTAATTGCAGAATTGTGCTTGCAGTGAGAAGAAGGAAGGTCCAAAGTGGGCTTAGGTCTTCCTCAATCATGGATTAAAAGCCTAGGGGTCATTATTCAAGTCTAAGGGACAAAAAAACAAGTTTTTAGCAGATTTGATCAAATTTAGAGACTTCTACAAGATTGCTACAAGATCATTACAAGATTTCCCTATTTTGCTACAAGATTGATTTTGTGAGCATCCTGAAAGAAAAAAAGGTGGTTTGAAGGTAGTAAAGGGTAGGTAAGGGTATATGAGGGTTGTGTGATGCTTTGACCAAGCCCAGTACCTCTCAGAGGCCCATCTTGCACAAAAACAAATGCACACGGTATCCCTCGAATAACCTAGAAATATAGTATCGGTGGAAATTTTTTGAGGATAGTGTGGGGTGAGTGCCAACCCTAAAAGCCACTAGTAGTACCTTCATACCAACAAGAATCCCTTTTCTTGCACTCAAAATGATGATCAAATTGTAGCAAAATAAGCTAATCAAGAAAGGATGAGTTAGATTTTATGAAATCAAACAAAGAGGAATCATATTTCATTAAGAACTAATTTGCCTTACAACATGCATCAAACCTACATACATGAAAACTTGAGAAAGATTATTTTAACTCCCACATTGAAAAAACGGGGTGTGCAAGAGACAATGAGCTAAAGCCTAGAAAATTGCAAAGGAAAGAAACCACATATTTTTGACTTGTTGTTGTATACTCCTCAACCACACTTCCCACAAGAGAGGTGGAAATTAGGCCTACAACCACACTTTTATAGCAAATAAATTTCTACTCAAATAAGGAAATGCTGCTACTAAAACAATGCATAAACATGATACATAAAGAGGGGTTGTAGCCTCTAGATTGGGCCCTAAACCAAGGGGACTCAGAACTATGCAACAAACTCAGATGTGAAGCAACAATAGACTTTTCATTAACATAAAATAGAGTTCATATACATCATGAAAATAAGAATAGAACTGACAGTGTTGAGCACTAGGCTCTTAGTAGCCCTTCTTGCTTCCAAAATTCAAATCCTAATGAGAACTTGGGATTATTGATTTATACAAAGATGAAGGAGGGGAAACCTCCTTTGAAGGAGGACTAATTCCCTCCAAAATATCAAGAAAATTGGAACTAGCTCCCTTAGATCCTCTCATTCACTTGAGTTCACTGGCTTCCAATAGACCTCTAATTGTAGATGAGTGATTCTAGGGATCACTTCAATTCAATGAAGAGTAAATACAAGGGAAAAGCCTCCTACACTTCCTCAAGATGACTCTAGTGTGCCTCTGCATCATAAATATACTAAAACATGCTATTTTTCCCGCACATTAACCACATCATGCCACAAAGCATGAAAATAATCCTTTAATATTCCTATTAAACACATTATGTCCAAAAATATGTTAATTAATATGAGAGAAGGATAAATTATGGGCTGGAGGGTGGAAAAATGGCCTTATAATATACCTTTTGATGGTACCCATTAAGTTGGTTGACCCTCCTTCAAATATAGTAGTCATGATGAAGGATCCTAAAGAATGGTAGACTCACTCTTCCTTAAGCTTAGTATTCATGAAGAGGATGAGCTGAAGGAGGGATTAAATGATCCTTCCCTAAGCTTAGTAATTGCATCAATGGGGATTTGGGATAAGGGTTGATCAACCTTTTCTTAATCATAGTATTCACAAGGGGATCCCCAAGAAGGGTGGATACAACCATTACTAAAGCATAGTATCAATGTTTAAGGGTAAACTAAGTGAGGTTGGATTTATCCTTCCCAAAGCATAATATTCACACTGAATATGTGTGTGGAGAAGGGATGATTGAACCTTATTGGAGCATAGTATTTTCCTAGAGGGGTGACCTAAGGAAGGGTAAAATGACTCTTCCTCAAGCATAGTATTCTTTTTATGAGGGTTCCTATGGAAGGGTCAACTGACCCTTGATATTGGCATTATCATCAAAGGGGAGTCAAATAAAGGGTTAACTGACCCTTCCTCTATATTAGTATTCTGATTGAGAGGGAGCCTGGGGAAGGTTTGATCAACCCTTATTACCTCTTTCTATTCTCATTTGGAAAAGTAGGAGGATTTTTTATCCAATCCTTCCTTAATCATAATACTCTTGTAAATGGGTATTTTGAGAAAGGGTTGGTTTACCCTTCCCACAAAATAATGTTCCCATCATTAAGGGATCTTGTTGAATGATTGGTTGATCCTTCATAAGCATGATAATAATTTTGTTGGGGGGATAGGGGAAGGGTTATTCAACCCTAATAGAAGCATAATATTCACAAAAAATAGGACCATATAGAAGGGATGATTAATCCTCAATCTCAGTGTTAATGTAGAGTGTGAGCTTAGGGAAGGGTTGATCAACTTTTCTTTGATTTTACTATTCACATTCAGGGGGATCCATGGGAAGAACCAACTAATCCTTTCTAAACTATTATATTTATTTCAAAGGGGGGGTGGGGGTGCGGTGCTTTGGAAGGGTTCCTTTTTTTGTTTTGTTTTGTTGCATGTTCACCAGAGCCAACACATCCCACAAGAGAAAAACTAGCCCATCCTCTACTCAGGCACCTATACACTTCCTTTATTTCCTGTACAACTTATTTTTAATGTAACATGGATATATGTGGTGATTAAATGCAATATTTTGAGCTTTCCTTTTCTCCCAAGCAATTCCCAAGCAACTTCTCCTTCATAGACTGAATCTGTGTCCACTCTCTGTCGAGTCATCATTTTATAATTTATATCTATTTACATGAATAGTTAATATGATTATATTTATATGAGGGTGACAAAAAGGGTTGTCACTTTTTAATTGTTTCTAAATTTCTTTAATGTTATTTTCATAATTTTGTACTATTTCTTGCAATTTCCTTTTATCTTCCCTTAGATTTTTCAATATTTCTGCATTCTTATTGTACTTATCCAAGTGTTCCTTTTCTTTCCTTTAAAGATATTCCTTTTTTTTTTTTTTTCAGCTGAGAATGAATTGCATCTAATTGATACTTTAGTTTAGTACCTCACTCTGAAGTTGTTCACTCAATTGCTTCTTATTGTAGTAGAAGAGAAGGTTGGTGTTGCATCAACTATCATCCTTTGTAATTACCACCGAAAGTCAAGAATTTTGGATTTTAACTTATGTATATTCATGTCACATCTCAAATGACACATTTTTCATTTATGCAAGGGTTTCTTTTTTAATCTTGTAATGTTTTCATCTCTCTCAGCTAGCTTCACATTTAATGATTTAGTTATTGATGATGAGGTGTATACATCACCTATAAGGCTCATGGATGGGATAGCTTAATGTAACCTTTTTTCTTGTGTTTGTAGGGTTTTATAAAAATCAATTCAATCAATTTGTTTTTGTTAGACTACCCTAACTTTTTTTACCTTTATCCTTACCACTTTATTTACCATGCCCCTTTTTTTCCTTGTTCAAACTATTTAATCTTAGCTAACAGAGTAGTACATTTCATATATCTCTTTCAACTTATTTACTTGCCTAAAAACATGTTTATATTAAAATAAATATATAAAAATATGAATATATAATTTTTGAAATGTTAAAATTGAAATCATAAATTTTTAATAACCATACTATTTGTTTAGCTAACACACTTGTACATTTCATATCTCTTTTTCAACTTATTTGCTGGCCTATAACAGGTTCATATTAAAATAAATATATAATTTTTGAAATGTTAAAATTAAAATTATAAATTTTTAATAACCGTACTATTTGTTTATTAAAGAAAACATTTTAATTTATCAAAATTACGTTGTTTTGTTTCCTAACTCGCCACCCCGTACTAAGTCCACGATCTAATGAATTAATTTCACAAGAGAAACAGGAGTTCACGTCAAGTGGGTGAAACTGAAGACCCCCATCTCTGCAACAGATTTAAATTTCAAAAACAAATCAAATAAAAATTATAACTTTCGTTATTAAACAAAACATTAATATATAATTAAATTTTTTATTTGAAATCAAACATAACACATGATCACTCATTTTATATTAACTAAAGAATCAATTAAATGATTAATAATTTTAAATATTAATCCATTAACAAAGCTTTTAGCCAGTAACACTTATAAAATTGGATTGCACAATTACATAACATGTTTATAAAGATAATAGTCTATGCGGGGATGTTACATTATTGAATATAGATTGAAGTACACGTGATGTAGTATGAATATTATTGTTTTTACATATTATTTGACAATTTTATATATTAGGTATTAAAATAATATATATTTTTCTCAAGGTTAAAAAATAAATTATTTTTTCTTATTTTCAATTATTTTATTTTATTTATATAAATTTTGATGTTAAATTAATTGGAAATTAATTATTTTTATTATTAGTATTTTTTAATTAGTAATGTAAATTTTATTTTATTATTTTTAAATATAACTCTAAGATAACCATATAAATTAAATGGATGGTAAATGATGATGGACATCAATCTATGATAAGCATCAAAACATTTATTCTTTTATATATTTCAAATTTCCTACATTTAAAAAAATCATAAAAGTTAATTAAATTATAACTTTATTATTATTATTATTATAAAACAATTGTTGATGGCATTTTGGATTAACCTTGAATGAGTGCAGGTCACGAGTCCAAATCTCTTGTACTGTTTACCCACAAAATATATATATATATATATATATATATATATATTAGTTAGTTAATCATATATAGAGTTTAAAAAACATGTAACAATATTCTTAATCATGGAAATTCACCCCCACTTTACCATGGAAAATTTTTAACTTGTAAGAAACTCTTCTAACAATCCCATGAACCAAATCCATGGCTTATCAATACCACATGTTTGAGATTACATGTATTGATATGACATTTTGTTTAATTAATTAATTTAAGATCAATTAATTAAAAGAGCATAGGTGATTTGGCAATAAATCTCAATCATTGATCTATGAATACTACTATAACTATTTGACCATGTTTAGTGGATGTTAAATCTCAGCCATCCATTTAATAATTATTAATAATTTCGTTAAGCTCCAACTCAATATGAAGAATGTGTTGTATTGTTTTATTAAACATTTTAACTTGATCAAATTACATAAAATAAAATAAAAATAAAAATAAATCAAATTAATAATTATAATTATAATTAATAATTAAACCATATTACCTGATAAGGCGAAAGATGGATACTCCATTTGAGAGAGATGGGGTTGTGGATGACCCATACCCTTGCTCCACCAGAATCCACAAAACCCACAATCTTGGTGCCCCAACTCATGTCATAGAGTTTATGTTTTTGAAACTCAGGTGGTACTTGATACCCTTCCTTTACATATTGGGGACTACTAAGATTCGCCAAATTTTTAAACTTTAAGATAAACATCCATTCTTAAAATTTTCTCTACATACTAGATTTGCATTAACCCTCGTTTTCGTCATTGACTCTACTAAAATTTCGTTTTATACCGTAGCCCTCCTTCCATTTCGAACCATGGTTTCATTCATTCTGCAAACCCATGTAGTTCTTTGCATCTCCCTGCATTTTCTTTGATAATACAAAATAATGAGGTTGGATTCCTTGTAGGTCGAGGTCGTGGAAGTGGTTTAATAAGTAATCTTTCCATGAGAACCCCTATTGGTGCTTCTAATATTACTAATTCTTTTGGCAACCCATGGGCTAAGTTTCTTGACTTTTATAGGGATTGTGGATCATTCTCATCTTTATGTGGCATTGCTGATGGATTTGTGGAAGTTTTAAAAGGTTTTTCTTCCTTATATTTTTCCTTTTCGGAGGGATAGGTCAACTTCCTGATGAAAAAGATTTAATATTTAGAGAAAGAAGTAGCAGAGAATTTCTTAGTAATAGCATAGAGGAATTAAGCAATATGAATAGGTATTATATCAATTGATTTATGATTTTTTTGAGTATGTAATAATATAAGTCATCATGTTAGTCTATTACTATAACAAAGTCTATTTATAATTTAAGAATTTTCTTTAAATATTAGTTTAGATATTGTCACAAAGCTTCTTTACAAATAAGAATTTCCATATTTAAAGAAAACTTGAATTTTCAGAGTTAAGAACTTTATTACATAATTTTAAAAATACATATATATTTAATTCATATATTACTTCTAAATTTTTTTTAAAATTTCACACTTAAAAATTACTAATTTTATAATTAAGAATTAATATTATTTGAAATAAAATTATAATTTATTTATTTTTATTTAATTGTTAATTTTAATAATTTAAAATATATTATAAATTATGATTTGATATTTATTATAATTATTCACCATCCATAAAAATAAATAACTAATAATTTTAATACCATTTTTTTTTTCCAAAACACAAAATCTATTTCTATATTCAATACAATTTACACAATAAAATCATATAACCAATTTTCCAAAAAAATAAATTCTTATAACCAATTTAAACAAAAGAAAAGGAAAAAAGCACCAAAACATCCTTCTAAATCAATGCCACCCTATTTTTTTCAGAGGGAAAAAACATTGTTCATTTGTATTAATAAAAAAAAAACAGTACATTACTAACAAGAATTTGCTTCTTAAGGACATCGTTCCAGATATACATAAAAAGAGATTGATTCACAATGATTCGAAAAATTTGCCAGATATTAAACATAGTCCATAAGGAACATGTGCAAGCAATAGAGACCAAAATGAAAACATTATAAAACCAGCCGCCGAGAAAAAAGATACGCGGGTCAAGCCCAAAAGAGAAACTGAGCCAAGTAGACCATAACTCAGGAGTTGATAGAAACCTACATGCCTCTAGAAACCAGCACTGCTAGAGGAGGAAAACAAGAAAAAACCCTGGCTGATATTACAGAAAAAATAGATGAGCCGGGACCAAAAACATGAAGAGCAGGCTTGCTTGATGAAGGAAGCTCCACTGGATGAGATGAGAGTAGGAACACAGAAAAGGAGAAAGGAAAAATACCGAAAACAAAAAGAGGAGGAGGCTTGCTTGATAAGGACAACCTCGCTTGATGAATTGAAAGCAGGAGCACCTTGGCAAAAAACATGCGTTTAGGGAATGGGAATGGAAAAAGGCTGAGTTATCTCATTATTGTGAAAGCATCTGCTTTAGACAAGGCCAAAAGATTCGAGGAGACCCCTTTTAGACAGGCCATCAACACGCGTATTTGCTTCCCAGAATATGTGCTGGAGAGATGGAATTGTTATCCGCCGCATAAGGAAGGAGATGTTTTTTATCCAATTTTGTAGCCCTGGAGGGTGAAATTCACATAAGCCATTGATCCCGTTGATAACCACCTTGGAATCCTCGTAGATTTGTAGTTTAGGTAGTTGCAGATTAAAGGAAACCCAAAGAAGACTCTAGAGAGCAAGGAGCTCCACTTTTGTGTTGGAACCCATACCGTCATTCCAAAAAATAGAAAAAAAATCTCCATTGTCTAATTTGATCTATCCACCACAACCATAGGACCCCTGTTGTTCGGCGCCATAAAAAAAGTGAGTAGGGAGGAGGACGGGATGTGGTTGAAGGCTATGAGAGAGGTCAACGATGCTCGGTTCAGAAGTGTCCTAAAGGTCCATCCACCCCATAATGGCTCCAAAGATCTTGTGTGGAAAAAAGAGAGCACCCTCAAAAATGATCTTGTTCCTCGCAAGCCAAACATCCCATAGAATGAAAAAAGGGAGAGATATAAATTTTTGATTCAAAGGAGTCCAAGAGAAAATAGAATGAAGCAAACAAAGGGGGCGCCAACTGCAGTCCTACAAAAGATCAAAAAACCAAAACCATACATCAAGGATCACAGTGCACTGAAAGAAGATATGAGTAGCAGTCTAAGCCTCCCTTCTGTAGAAGGAGCATACACCAGACCCCTGAAATCCCCTCCTGTTAATATTATCCTAAGTAAGGATTATGTTTCGCCAAAGCAGCTAGCCAAAGAGACGAATCTTATTTGGGACTTTGTGTTTCCATAAGGAAAGGAGTAATGGTTGATCCAATGCCCACAGGGAGGAGGAAATGTTGAAATTATAAAGATCTGCAACATCAAAAAAATCTTGATTCATGTGGCCATACCATGTAATATAATCCCCAGTATGGTTCAAACACATTCCAGCCTGTTTGAGCATATATGACACCTCCAATCACATGGCCTGTTGTAATATCCCAAAATGGGGATGAAGCAACACGTAAACACAATACTGGAGTAGCAATGGGAAATTAACTCATAAAATCTGTGTATAACACATAGCCATCAATTACATGTACAACAGCAAGAAAAATGTCCCACTATTTTATCCCAAAGTGGGGAAATGCAACAATATGTGCCCCAAAAACGTTATTTTCAAGGAATTACGCTATAGCTATGAGAAATAACTCAAGTATCTCTTTTCTTATGTATTATGGGACTCACATCCAGAAGGGGGTCAGAAACAAATCCCTTTTGTTGTGTTAAACAGATCTCCCAGTCCCAATATGACTTAAAAATGCCCAAATCCCATGACTTGACCTATGTAGAGTTTTCTGAAGCATGCACAGCGTAATTTTATGATTTTTTTTGCTAAAATATAATGGAAATGATATATCTGAAGTTTATTACATCAATGGATGGAGAAAAATGGAGATTGAGATCCTTTTACACATTATGAAGATAACACGGCAAGGGTTTCATGAAAGCACAAGTACAAAATGTTAGATCTGCAGATATAGATCTAAAATAACGTAGTATAACTGAATCTATATATTCATACAGCTAAATAATACAAGAAATGAAGGAAAATCCTTCTTACAAGCTTCTCGAAGAAGCCCTAAGGAACGAAAAAAAAATGGAGTACAATATACAGTTCCTGCAAAGGACTGCACTATAGGGGATGTAAAATACATTGGCCACATGCTAAGATCTGAAAATCAGCTCAAATTCCTCCTCACTGGTCTCCCAAAGGAAGGAAGGCTTCCTCCTCTGAAACACAAGCTCTGGAAGTGGTGTTGAGAATTCCCACTGCAGCACCCTGCAACACAACATTATACTGCTACAGAAATATGGTTGTAGCTGAAGGAGGATGCTTGGCCTCAAGCCTGGATGTGAGGAAATTCAATACAAGCTCCCTCAAGAGGCCTCTCAAGAAAGGAGAAGGAATTCCTAAACAGGAATGCCTTGTGCTAAGCAACACAACAATCTCAACTAAATAGTTGAAGAAAGCATAATATTCATGCAGACCACAATCCAATATTCAATTCATAAGATGTCCTCATATGGTTGCCTTTCCCTCATTTTATACAAATGGAAGCCCTCTCACCTTGGGCCACACTCATTAGGGTTTCCTCCACCAAGGAATCTTCCTCCCACTATCTCTACGCTGTCTCCAAAGATGATCTCCACCTCTTATCCCAACGCTGTTGACTTGGTCAAACTTGACCTTGTCCACATGCAAAAGTCCCTTTTCACACATGAGGGTGTGAAATACAGCTTCTATGATGATCCCTTTCCACACTATGAGGGATTTTATTCATATTTCTGAAATATATGGGCCTCCTTACCCATTTATTCATCTCCTAAGTGAAATCAGCAAAAATCAATATTCCAATTAGCTGCATGCTAATTTTGGAATATTACAGTCCTCCCCTCCAAAATTTTGCTTGTCCTCAAGCAACTGCAAGGATAGGATAGAATAGCCTCCTCTTCTTCCCCTGTAGCATCCTCATATGATAAAATCCTCCAAGGATCATGATGTTGTCTCATCAATACATCTCCAAGTTTCCCCTCCCAAGTATGCAAATTAGCTTTTGGTGTGCATCCCAAATAGCTATCATCATGTAAA
Organism: Pinus albicaulis; assembly: GCA_034641835.2. Taxonomy (NCBI): domain Eukaryota; kingdom Viridiplantae; phylum Streptophyta; class Pinopsida; order Pinales; family Pinaceae; genus Pinus; species Pinus albicaulis. Next base: position 1,053,229,452 of record CM076580.1, read on the forward strand.
ACATTCATGGAGGTAACAATGGGTTGTCTAAATGCCTTCTTGAGGCATGAGGTCTGATGTAGATTGGGATCTACCATCCCCATATGAATCTCCCATCCCCAAGCTATCATCCATGAAAAATGAGTTACCTCCCAACATGGAAACTCCTGAAAATTCTCCTCCACCTTTGGCTCTTGCAATGTAGGTGGGCTGAATAATTGAACATGGTAGACAAAATAGCCTACCCCATGTTGTCCCTCTCTCCACTTATGATAAGTGTAGAGTGGCTGCTAATCTTGGGCTGCAATAATGTTTCCCTCAAGTGGCAAGAAGAAGAATAGATCTCCAAAGATCCTCTCTCCCATGTCATGAATCATGCTGGCCCAAACCATCCCGTACAAAATGAATGGCACACCATCACCATATGGCATCCAAATCAGAAAAATGTTGAAGGTTATGTGTCATTTTCGATGATACCAATGGTTTCTCAAGTGGATACAGCGCAGTCTTCCCAACTGCTGCTTTAGAACATTTCCATTGTCCAATTTGATCCATCCACCACAACCAAAGGACCTTTGTTGTTCGGCACCATAAAAAATTCCAGCAAGGAGGAGGACGGGATGTGGTTGAAGGCGACGAGAGAGGTCAATGATGCTCGGTTCATAAGCGTCCTGAAGGTCCATCCACCCCATAATGGCTCCAAATATCTTGTGTGGAACGAAGAGAGCACCCTAAAAAATGATCTTGTTCCTAGCAAGCCAAACCTCCCACGGAAGGAAAAAAGGGATAGATATAAATTTCTGATTAAAAGGAGTCCAGGAGAAAATATAATGAAGCAAACCAAGGGGGTGCCAATTGCGGTCCTGCAAAATATCAAAAAATCAAAACCATACATCAAGGATCACAATGCACTGAAAGAATATATGAGTAGTAGTCTGAGCCTCCCTTCTGCAGAAGGAGCATACACCAGGCCCCTGAAATTCCCTCCTGTTAATATTATCCCAAGTAAGGATTATGTTTTGCCAAAGTAGCGAGGCAAAGAGATGAATCTTAATTGGGAATTTGTGTTTCCAAAAGGAAAGGAGGAATGGTTGATCCAATGCCTACAGGGAGGAGGAAATGTTGAAATTATAAAGATCTACAACATCAACAAAATCCCGATTCATGCGGCCAAAACATGTACTATAATTCCCAGTATGGTTCAAACACATTCCAGCCTGTTTGAGCACAGATGGCACCTCCAAACACATGGCTTGTTGTCGGCCCCTTAGTTCCATTTGATCACCATTTTTCTAAATCGGGCAGCCCAACTGCCAGTGGGAGATAAGTTGTGATAGATGAAATATTTCCTTGCACACAAAAGTGATCTAGAGCTTATATGGTGGATTGAATTTTTGAGGGATCCCCCTAATTTGATTTGCACCCATGATTATTCTTTGGCCATTCCCAAAAATCCATTCAAGCCTGCCAAGAAAATATGCTTCAATGAATCTAAAACTGATCCAAATGTGAGATCCCCGGTTGGAGTGAGGGAGCCCATTTCTAAGAAAAGCCACAAGGCCATGTTTCACTTTGTATTTTTCCCAGAAGATGGTAGATCGGAGGCTCGAACCGGAGAGAGCCCAACAGAAATAATTTTCCAGAAGGGCCAGAGAGAAAACATGTAAATCCAGAAGACCCCAGCATCCCAATCACTTCAGGATAGTAAGATTGTCTAGTCTGCACGAATGAAAAATTTTTGGCCCCTTCATCCTGAACCAAAGGAAATTGGAGATGATGTGGTTGATTCTAGAAATAATGGCAGAGGGAATGAAAAATAAATGAGCCTAGTAAACAATAATTTAATGTAGGACGGCCTGAATGAGTATAAAAGGTCCACCAAGGGACAACCACCTTTGTGTCCAAACGTCGAGTTTCCTTTTGATTTTATCAATCAACCAGAGCCAATCTCTGTTGATGTATTTGCATGGCTTGAGCCGGAAGCCCAAATATGAGAAGCCCTCAGCCAAGGGGGGGCAAGACATTTGAAAGAGACATGCAATGATCTCAAGGTCCTATGATTCTAAGGCCGAGATGATAATAGATTTATGGCCATTAATAATCAGACCAGTGGCCGCCCCAAATCTAAGGAAAGTGTAGTGTATTGCAATCCATTGGGCCTGAGCTATGATGCCAAACAAAAAAATATCTTCAACAAAAAAAGAATCAGTGATGGAGGTGGATATTGAGAGATTGATACCTGAGATAGTCCCCTTGGAGAGTAGATCCTTTATGTGCCAACTGAGAGCGTCCAAAATTAAGATGAAAATGAGTAGTGAAATGGAGCACCCCTGACGAAGACCCCTACCAGCCTTAAAGAAATTCAGCAGCCTACCATTTCTAATGACAGAGAACAAGACAAGAGAGATGCACACCAAAATCCACTTAGCGTTCTAAGGAGTCAAGCCAATCTTATGGAGGATGAGTTGAATGAAACCCCAGTCGACGCAGTCATAGGCCTTATAGAGGTATATTTTCATAATAATTCCCTCCAACCTTTGGGTGTGCATAGAATGAAGACATTCTTAGGCCACAACAATTGTATCGTGTATGTGTCTGCCCGGGAGGAAAACCATATTGTTCCGGAAAAATACGGTTTGACAATGTTCCAATAATTCTGCGTGCAATTACTTTAGAAATGATTTTATAGGCCACATTGCACAAGAAGATTGGCCGGAAGTCTTGGAAATTTTTAGGATTGGATGACTTGGGGATTAAAGAGATAAATGTGGAATTTAGGTCCCTAGGAATTAAGACGGATAATATGGTCTCTTCAACCAAGTTTAGAATATCATCCCCCATAAGATCAAAGAAATGTTCATAGAGTTCCGTCGGCCAGCCATCAGGACCGGGGCTTTTGTCCCATGAAAAATATTTAATCACTTCCAAAATCTCAGGTTTTGATACCGGGTTCCCAAAAATCTCATTTGCTCCGGCATCGAACATGATTGAGAGTTTGTCCAATGCCCAGTACTGATCAAGGGGGTATACCCCATCTTGAGACTTGAAATGTTGGGAAAAAAACTAGACCGCCTCCTTACTAATCTCGGCGTCGTCGTGCACTAGGGTCTCGTCATCCTTTTTGATTTTCCATATTTCATTTTGATTTTTTTGGCTTTAGGCATACTGATGGAAAAATTTTGTATTCGAGTCACCCTCTTTTAGCTAAACCACACTACTTTTTAATTTCCATGTTAGCTCCTGTGCCCGAAGGATTTCACTCTTTCTGTGTTTGAGGGCCGCCAATTTCTTCTTGTGGAAAACTTGTGGGGATTGGGAATTCATAGAATCGTATATCCCCACAATCTCTTTCTCAATGGCGCACAGGTCCACAATTAATTCCCGCTTTTTCTGACATTCCCAACATTTTTTTCTATCCTCGAGGACCCTGAGGCGATGAGAGAAAGATGACTATGCCTTCCTCCCACGTATCAGTTCATAAGAAGATCAAATCTCCTTTACCATCAAAACAAATTGTGGGTCCTCCAATCACAATTTGTTGAATTTGAAAGGCAAAACTTTATGCATCCACTCAGAGCACTAGGAAAGGAAAATATGATGATGATCAGAAAGGAATATTTAATGACAAAATATCGAAGGCTCTGAATAATGTCCAAGACACATTCATGGACCAAAGCTCTGTCCAATCTTTTCCCAATAAAATCCTCTCCCGAGCAGTGATTTTTCCAGGTTTGAGACAAAGGAGATGGTCTAGTGTCGACCATGTGATGATCAAAAAAAATCTAGGAGATACGATCAGCAAGGGGATTGAGACGGTTGTGCACACCCCAGACCTCTTATACTTCGAGTTTGGCATTGAGATCTCTAATGAGAATGAGGTTTGGAATATAGAAAATTTTGCAGGTGAGAATACGATGCCAAAAGGGAGCCCAGTTATGGCTAGGAGCATGCATGTTAATAAGGTGGAGGCTAGGAGAGTGACCTCGGATTCTGCCCAACAGTAATATTTCGGCAAAAAAATATATAGGCATGAAAATAAGCAAACATTGGATCCCAGATTACGACAAGTCCATCTGATAAGCTGACAGAATCGATTCCTGCTACTCGCCAGCCCGACCAGATAGCAAGAAAATAGGGGACAACTCTTGATACTGAACACATTGTCTCTTGAAAAACATATATGAAAGGAGAGACTTTAGAAAACAAATCACTTAAGAACTTGTCATGATCAACAAGTCTGCGGAGTTTTAAAGGTATGATTTGATTCATGGCAGAGGAGAACCGGGCATGCATGCTCTAAGTGCCCAAGAGTCAAAGGATGAAATGATGGTAATGTCGCATAGGCCTTCAGAGTTTACAAAGAATAAGGATAAGGTTTTCTAGTAGCCTCTAAAATGATGACTAACATTCTTCCCCTTTTTATGGACAGTAATATTCCGGCCATATGTAGGGAGATTTTGGGTTGGTCGACTTTGACTCTGTTTTCGTGGACAGTCAGGGCCTATATATCCAGCTAAGGGTTCTTAAATAGGAATTCAATATCACTTCATACCGAATTTTAGGGAGAATATGAGATCAGAGGGATTTCGGTCGGCTAAGCAGGAGTTGGGGAGGTTTTTTCTAGGGACGACATGGAAGGGGAACAATAATTGGCAGCATGTAGGGGGAGTTCATTTGCACCTGACAAGTGAGAGTGGGCGTTGGGCATGGGGGGGTGGGGGGGGGGCAAGTGAGGTTTACTATGACATACATATCCCCATTGTGTGACCGCACATGACGAGATTCAGAGTGAGGACCATTGAACGAGTCAGAGGATGATGATGTCAGGACACAATGGGGCTTTAGAGAGGAGTGCAGGGGGGAGATTGATGAGGAGCCCTTACATGGGCGGAAAGAGAAACAAGAATAGAGATCAATGTCCATATATTTTTCCAAATGACAAGCTACTTGCTGAGGAGGTGAATCAGAGCCACCCGTTTGGAGGCAGATTGAGATGGACCAACTGGAAAATGAGGAGATGAACTCGAGCTGCCCTTCCAGGAAACAACCCGACCATAATAAGACTTCATCCTGCCCTTTAACATCGACGCATCAGATGGCCCATCTGGTGGCACAGGAGGCACCGAAATGGGATGCCCCAATAATCCAACCTTTGCCTGTGGTGAATCCCAGACCACTTCAGGTCGACATTCCCCGATATACCCCTAGCAAATTGGATCTCGACTAGAATCCATTGCAATTATTTTTCTCCCAAGCACCTATACATCCCGGGTCGATGTATCTACACCTTCCAATTGAATTTCTGATGGATGCAAGTGTGACCTTTGTCCAGTATTCCAAGGGTAAGCCTGAGAGCTTAACCCAAACCAAGTTGTCAGAGGGAGCCTTTGAGAGCGAGTTGAAGCCCAGATACCAGGGATGGAGCTGCAGGAACCCACGACCACAAACCCATGTCCTGTTTAGCATGTCCTATGCATCCTTAAAGTATAGGAAATGGATTGAGAACCAGGCATTCATTAGACGACTGACTTTGAGGGGGTACCCAAACAACGGCCCCCAGACCTTCTTAACGCAATGCTGCATTGCAGCTTCATCCATATTGATGAAAACCCACCTTCCAACCAGCACCCTTTTATGTACGCTGGTTACACGGCCCCATAGATCCTCATATCCGAAGCTAAGAAATTTTATATCTAGCACGGGGTTGATTATCCTGTTGGGCGACTTGGTTGATTGGTCACCCAAACGATAGTTTCCCGAGACACGTGTAGGATTTGGATGATGCTGTGGTAGTCCGAGGAGTAGATTATGTCAATAGACAGGTATGATCATCATTTTCACATATAGTTTGATTTACATGACCCCCCTTCCATTTTTGTTCCGCAATAATAGTCGTCTGGATGAAAGCATCATGGGCTGATGTGTCTGATTCCAAGGGATCCCGCGTAGCTTCCATACGTCAATACCAAAATGTATAGGAGCTAGAAACCACCTGAGACGCATCGCCAAGTCACATGACACGTGGCCACCTAACCCGCGGACAAGGCAAGAAGGGTGAAGGCCGACGAAAATGGTTGGAGATAAAAACCAGCGACAAGTATGCTTAAGCTAGAGGTCAACTGATTTGATGGCCAATAGGGGAAATTCTTAGGTTTTGGTAGGTTTTGACAGGTGGATCCTGATTCTTTGATATATAATAAGTACATGATAATGGATGCCAGATAGGGAAAAGGATTAAAATCCCACCTATTTATGGACAGGACGAGGAACAACAACTATTGGAGATTGTAATTCTCTTGGAAAACTCGAAATCATTAATATGATGCCTCGAGAGGATGTTAGGTTCCTATATTACTATTTTAGTATCTTATTGTTGTTAGTGTAAGCCCCTTATTGTTATCGTTTTACCCCTATAACCCCCATATTTTTATTATTGTGCCCTTACATTATTATTGTTAGGTCGGCTAGGATTACATTGTGGCCCCATGGACTCCTATATATAAAAAGGAGGTTTTTTCATTTGTATCATCCAAGAATTGTTCATTTATGTAATTTATTATAGGTTTCCCCACCAAAGTGGCTTATTCTAAGGTGTTGATCTCTCTTTTCTTCTATTTTTGGAGCTAGTTTCATAACATTTGGTATCAAAGCTTTGGATTCTAGGGTTTCGCTGCTCCAAACAGGTCATTGTGGCATTTTCACTATAATTTTTTTCTACGAAGGTTCAGAAGCTGAAATTTTTATGGAGCGAAGCCGAAATCCTGAGGAATGTCATGTAAAAATTTCAGATCTTGGTTCGCAATATTTTCGGATATATCATCTGTGGAGTTAGGGTTTTTTTAGGCTCCCAAATTTCACATAAAACAGGTCATCATGGAATTTGTGCTATAAATTTTTTTATATGAAGGTGCAGAAGCTGAAATTTTTACAGAGCGAAGCCAAAATCCTGTGGAACTTCCTATACAAATTTCAGATCTTGGTTCGCAATATTTTCAGAGATATGATATGTGGAATTTAGGGTTTTTTTTTAGGCTTTCGAATTTCATCTCAAAGAGGTGGCTATCGGAAAATTTTCATTACTCTCTCTCTTAGCATCGGATTGGAATTCTATAAAAAGTGGACGCAAGTACATGGACTGTCGTTTATTGTATATCAATTTCAGAGCTGAAGGAGAAAATAGTGACACGTGGCACGTCGTACAAGTTCGCTCTACTGAACCAATCCATAATTAGGTCATTGTGGGAGATTGGGCATAATTTTTCCTTGAAGAATCCAAATTAGGTCAGACCTGTGGCATTCGAAAGAAGATTCAGAGTGCTAATACAGGGCCAAATTTCAGATATTGAAGATCCAAAATCATAGAGATAATTCAATTTCAATATCGAGCTCCTCAAAAGCAATAAAAATGTGTGTATTTTTTTTTTCCGAATTGCATAAGTCTTGTTTGAAGAATCAATTTGAATTGATTCCAAGGGAATATTGTAGAATATATATAAGTATTGGGTTCTAAAATTTCCCCTAAAAAAAATTCAACACTGATTAAGCCTTCAGAAGGCTCTACTATGGCTCATGAAGATGAAGAAATGCAACATGACATATCAAAATTACAAGAGCAAGTGAACCAAATTTCTCTCTCGCAAAGAGAAACAAAAAATGAAATGGATGTTTTGAAGAAAAGCGTGGAAGCTACGATGGATGGTTTGAAGAATGGTATGGAAGAAAAAATGGAAAGCTTGAAGGAAGACATGGAAGTTTTGAAGGAAGGATTTTCAAAGTTGATACAAGAAATGATTCCTAATGGCGAAAAGATAGTAGAGGAAACTCATGATGAGAACATAATAAATGTTAATCGTGATTTCATAATCTCTAATGTGGGATTGAAGAACCACCATATTCCAAATATGGATATGAGGAATTTTGATGGCAAGGATCCCGTAACATGGATACTACAGATGGAGCAATATTTTGATCTCAATAATGTGCAAAACACACAAAAGGTACGCATTGCAACTTTACATTTAGAACAAAATACATTTGTATGGTATTGATGGCTTTGCTCCCGTAAAAATATTGTCACTTGGTAAATTTTTACAGAGAAAACAATATCACATTATGAGGATACAAAGAGCAACACGTTCTTTAGCCAATTGATAAATCTCAAACAAAAGGGTTAAATGGGGGAGCATATTGAGGACTTCCAAAAATTGAATATAAGGGTAACTGATATTCCAGAGGAACACAGGATTGATCTCTTCATAGGTACTTTAAAGGATAACATCCAACATGAAGTTCGCATTTTGGAACCTGATTCATTGGAGAAGGCATTCATGTTGGCAAGAAAAATTGAATGTAAAATTATGGCGACAAGGAAGCCTACCACTCACTTCTATAAAGAGGGAAGTGTTGCTACTCCTAGATTTCCACAACCTACAAGGTTGAGACCACAACAATTGGAAGAAAAAAGAGAAAAAGGGCTTTGCTACAGTTGTGATAGCAAATACACTAAAGGTCATAAGTGTGCTAAGAAGAAATTATTTTACATAGATTGTGAAGAGGAAGAAGAAAATGAACAAGAAGAGGATATACACCAGGAACCAACCCAAGAAGAGGAAGAAATGAGTTCGACCATATCGTGTAATGCATTGGCAGGAATTACCACTCCTCAAACTCTCAAGATAGAAGGACATATCAAGAAGAAAAAGGTAATAGTATTGATTGATTCAGGTAGTACCCATAATTTTATTCATTGTAAGGTAGCCAAGGAATTGAATTGTTTCCTATACCCAGCACCAGAATGTCAAGTGATGGTTGCAAATGGAGGAACTACAAATTTCTCTAGAAAATGCCATAATATCAAGCTAACCATGGGGGAATATGTATTGACTAGTCCAATGCTTTCCATTCCTATGGGAGGTGCTGATGTTGTACTAGGAGTACAATGGTTACAATCTTTGGGGATGGTAGCTTCTAATTTTCAAGAACTTTTCTTGAAATTTTTTTCAGAAGGAAAGGAAGTCGAATTACGGGGTATTGAAGGGAAGCCGGGAAGGATAATAAGTTCTAATGTCATGACAAAGCTTTTAAAGAAAGAACAACGAGGCGTAATTGCACAATTATGCTCACTAGAAGTTCCGACATCAAAATCATCTATTTCTGCAGATCTCCAACAAGTCTTGGACAATCATTCCAAGGTGTTTGAAACTCCAAAAGGACTCCCACCTATTCATGATCATGATCATGCTATTCATTTCATTCCAGGAAGTGTTCCTCCAAACATCAGGCCTTATAGATATCCTTACTTCCAAAAGAGCGAAATTGAACGTATGATTGCAGAAATGTTAGAGGCGGGTATAATTCAACCTAGTCAAAGTTCTTTCTCTGCTCCTGTAGTATTGGTTCACAAGAAGGATGGATCATGGCGAATGTGTCCAGATTATAGGGAGCTCAATAAGCTCACCATTAAAGATAAATTTCCCATTCCTGTGATTGATGAATTATTGGATAAATTACATGGAGCAATTTATTTTACCAAGTTGGATCTTCGTTCAGGATATCATCAAATTAGAATGAAGACTGAAGATATTCCGAAAACAACATTTCTAACTCATGAGGGTCATTATGAATTTTTGGTCATGCCTTTTGGCCTTACCAATGCACCTTCTACATTTCAAGGGTTGATGAATTCCATTTTCAAACCCTTCCTTAAAAAATTTGTGCTAGTATTTTTTGATGATGTACTAATCTACAGCAGGTCTTGGAAGGATCATGTTCAACATGTTGACAGGGTGCTTAAACTATTGGAGGAGAAACAATTATATGCAAAAACATCAAAATGTTTCTTTGGAGTACAAAAGGTCGAATATCTGGGTCATATTGTATCTCACGAGGGTGTTAAGGTAGACCCTAACAAAATTAAATCCGTTAAGGAATGGAAATTCCCCACAACCATAAAGCAGTTGCGTGGATTTCTCGGGTTAACAGGGTATTATCGCAAGGTTTTTAATAATTATGGGAGAATAGCAGCACCTCTAACAACGTTATTAAAGAAAGATGAATTTTCATGGACTCCTGAAGCAACTAAGGCCTTTGCACATCTTAAAGAGGCAATGTGCCTAGCACCAGTCTTAGCTACGCCAGACTTCACAAAAACCTTTATTGTGGAATGTGATGCATCAGGAAATGGAATTGATGTTGTTTTAATGCAAGAAGGAAGATTCGTTGCTTTTGAAAGTTGTCTAATCAAAGGAAAGTATTTACAAAAGGATATATATGGGAAGGAAATGTTGGTAATACTACATGCACTAAAGAAATGGCGACCTTACCTAATGGGAAGACACTTCAAGGTAAAAAATAATCATGATAGTCTTAAAAAAAAATTGTAACAAAGAATATCTTCAGAAGAGAAGCAAAAATGGGTCACAAAGATGTTGGGTTATGACTTTGAAATCATCTACAAAAAAGGGAAGATAAATTTTGTTGCAAATGCACTCTAAAGAAAGGATGAAGAGGTGGAAGCATTGCTTTGTGACATTTCTATTATCCAACTAGATTGGATAACTGAATCAAGGGATGAATGAAAGAAGGCCGAAGAAGTGTGGACACTCATTCAAAAGTTGCAGCAAGATCCTAGTACATCTGATACATTTAGTTGGAAAAATGATTCCTTATAGTACAAAGATAGCTTATATATTTGCAAGAATTCCCAATTAAAACAAAAGATTCTTTTGAAATTGCACACTTCTCCTTTAAGAGGACACTTGGGGTTTTTAAAAACTTACTACAGCGTGAAGAAAGATTTTTTTTGGGATGGCCTTAAATCTGATATTCAAAAGTTTGTGACGGAATGTTTCGTTTGCCAACAAAATCAATTTGAGACAATTAAGACCCCAGGTCTTCTACAACCTTTATCCATTCCAATTCAACATTGGGAGGAGATTTAAATGGATTTTATCACAGGTTTACCTAAGTTTGAAGGAAAGAGTGTCATCATGGTGGTAGTTGATATACTTACCAAGTATGCACACTTTTGTGCATTATTTCATCCATTTAAAGCAAGTATAGTTGCTACTGCATTTATGGAAACAATTCAAAAGCTACATGGAAACTCGAAGATTATTGTAAGTGACAAAGATTCTATTTTTACAGGAAATTTATGGACATAATTATTTTCTTGTTTGGGTACTCAACTAGCTCATAGCTCATCTTATCATCCTCAATCTAATGGTCAAACTGAGATAGTGAATAAATGCTTGGAAGGATATCTTTGTTGTTTTGTATCTGATAAGCAAGCACAATGGGTCAATTCCTTACCTCTCGCTAATTGGTGGTATAACACTTCCTTCCATACTGCAGCAAAAATGACCCCATTTATGGCACTTTATGGATATCATCCACTGTCCATCACATCTTCTTTGAGGAAAAATTCTAGGGTTCAAGCAGTGGAAGATCACATCGAGAATCAATAAGACGTTCTCCAACTCTTGAAGGATAACCTAAATTTGGCACAAAATCGAATGAAACAACAGGCAGATCAACATCGCAGTGAGAGAAGTTTTGATGTAGGACACTGGGTATTTTTACGGATACAACCATACAAACAAATGTCCCTTAAGAAATCTAAGAATGATAATAAATTATCGCTAAAGTACTATGGTCCTTACAAGGTGTTGCAAAATATTGGTACTATGGCATACAAATTGGAGCTTCCTGCTTCTTCGCGAGTGCATCCAGTTTTCCATGTTTCAAGCTTAAAGAAGGTTATAGGGGATAAAATTCCAGTTCAAACAATATTTCCAAAACTTGATGAGGAAGGAAAATTTTTTGGGTTTGTGTTATATTCTTTCCACGACTAGTCATGCGCGGGGGGGTAACAAGGGGTGTGATAGCCCCCCCTGTACATTGCGCTGGGTGCAATGTATGGGGGGGTGGTAGCCCCCCTTTTCAAGGTTTGGGGCAACAGCCCGGAAATTTTTTTTGGTCCTTATTTTCTGGTGGGCGGACCTACCCATGGTTTTGTGCGTGGGTTTGCACATGGTTTTGGGGCATGATGGTTTTCGGCCCTTGGTATTTTGTAGATCCGGTCAAGGGAACTACGGTTATGTTCTAATCCAGGGTTAATGGATTGGGTTTTATGTATTCTTCGGCATGTATATATATTTGTTGTAACACTAAAAGGAATATAATGAAAAATCAAGCTGGTCGTCCCAATTTGGGATCCAGGGGAAAATATTTGTGTTTATCTATTTTATGTTTTATGCTCTCGCTATTGTCTATTTTATATTTTTAAGATTCGTTTGCAGCTAATTTCTGTATAGGTTTAAAACCTACAAAAACCATATTGGAACCTTAAGCAGCCACAAAAACAAGAACTCGACAACTACGAAATCGATCAATTTTAGAGTATCTCATCAAATGGAAGAACTTAACCACTGAAGATTCTACATGGGAGGATGATAATTTTATACAGAAGCACCCAGAGCTACTCAAGTGTTGAGGACAACTCTTTTTTGAATGAGAGGAGCATGTTAGGTTCCTATATTACTAGTATAGTCCCTTATTGTTGTTAGTGTAACCCCCTTATTGTTATTGTTGTACCCCTGTAACCCCAATATTGTTATTATTGTGCCCTTACATTATTATTGTTAGGTTAGCTAGGATTACATTGTAGCCCCATGGACTCCTATATATAGAAAGGAGGTTTTTTCATTTGTATCATCCAACAATTGTTCATTTATGTAATGTATTAGAGGTTGCCCCCTCGAAGTGGCTTATTCTAAGGCGTTGATCTCTCTTTTCTTCTATTTTTGGAGCTGGTTTCATAACAGAGGAAGACTTCGGATCCAAATGATGTCAGGGAGGGTGGGATTGTGTTGTCCTGACGTGTGAAGATTTTTTTCAGAGGTCAGGAAGCTGGTGAGTTTTAATTTTCGATGTCGGGAAAAAACGACCAGAGAAAAATATGGTACTTGAAAACACTAGCGGAGGAGAACCAGAGGTGGAGGGAACGAACATAGAGGTGTGGGACAATTGGATTCCTTTTCAAATTTTAAAGGTGACATCAACAATAGCCCATGAATGTCCACCACACTACTTATTGCAACAATTAAAACCAAACCCTTTACATGGCCTCGAAATTATGAACGAATCCTTCCATTTTCGCCATAGAAGGATTCATTTTGATTGGGTTGATGATTCAAAGGAATCAGAGTCTTTGTCCGAGCTAGATGCGAAGAAGGATTGGCATAATTTAGGCATTTGGGTGTCTGTCCAAATTCCTATGATGAGTTAAAATTATCTGGACCAAAAGATACAATGAGATAAGGGCCAAGAAAAGTATATGAATGATGTCACTGGTTTCTTCCAAAAGCATGGATGGGGCAAATCACCCCAGACACTGGTTCCCAGTTCCAAGATTAATATCCCTTACTCCGTCCGTGTTGTGGACTTACTTCAGGTGAACCTTAGAGACTATCACTAACAACCCTTGGATATTGCCCTTCCTATAGCTTGAAAATGAGGCATGGCCCTTATATTATGTAGGAAAAACAAACTAGAAAACACTGCTGTGAGTATGAGCTAAATGTTTGTATTTACCGAGGACAGGTTCTCAAAAGCTTGCCATGCTCCATGCTCCATACAACTTCATCAACATGTTCTAGTTGCGGAAGTGGTCCATGAACACTAACAACTTTACCCTTGTTACCCATTACCATACCAAAGAGAAAGCACTTATTAGTCTCATCTGCCTACCACTTGCTCAAGTTGCATTGGATATCTGCACAGCTATTTTCCAATGACACCCTATACCGTGTTAGCGTAATATTTAATGAAAATCTCAATATTTAGGAGTCGAGATTATTTGATGAATAATGACCACACTACTTAATTGCGCAGGGAATTTCCTTTAATCATATTTAAAATGAGATACCAATTAAGATTACAACGTTAGCGTAATATTTATTGAAAATCTCAATACAATACCAAAATCCCCAAGGACTCAGGTTTATTTGATGAATAACGACCACGCTACTTAATTGCGCATGGAATTTCCATTCATCATATTTAAAATGAGAAAAAATATTTGGAATGTTCCTTCATCAAACCTATAATAAAAGTGTAATTATATTTGAAATTTACACATTTAATTTTAAATATTATTTAAAAATAAATAACTCTTTTTTTTCATACAACTCGAATCTCAAAATTTTAATCATATCTGAAATTCCTAAATATAAAAACTTTGAAAACATATTTAAAAATTTATAGTGAATCTCTGAAACAAACTACAATTTCATGATATAATTAGAGAGCTTAGTAACCATAGGCACAACTAGTACCTTACAAAGCATAACAATTCACAACAAATTTTAACTTTTTTTTATCGATTTTATTGTGTATTTTACAGCTCAATATGATGTGTAAGAGTTTTTTTTTTACAGCGGATCAATATAATATGTAAGGTGAAATTTTAATCCAAAATAAAAGAATTTAAAAACTAAAATTTAAAAAATTTAAACAACTATAGAAAATTTTAAGTAATGTGGGTTCATAAACTTTTTTTTGAGTGTATAAATAAACAATTAAAAATCTCTAAACATGCAAACTTTCTTTTTGTCATATAAAATTTGAGAAAAAAATTGTACCTTTAGATATTTGATCCCTCTCAACCATAATAAATCAAAAGTTAAATAGATCTATAATGATTACCTCCCACTCCAAACAAATTAAAGTATGTCATTTACCAAAGCGTGGAGCTGCTTCGTTTGATCATAAAGAAATCAGTGAGTTTGGTATGGGTATTGAAACCAACAACATAAATCAAACATGAAAGCAATACAATTTCTACTATTGGGACTATAATTACCAGCAATAATTATCGGACCCTAAGCAAAGCTGGATCGCCACAGAGATTGGGATCGCTGAGAAAACTATCTTTAAAAGCCCAAACCTGAAAATTGTAAGGAATTGAGCCAGACAAGTGGTGGCCAATAGGAACCTCAGATTCCCCAATTCAATGGCACATTAATTTTGGTTGATTAGTTATTTTAAATAATTAATCAATATATAAATAAATAATTTCACATATATTAAAATAAATAAATATGAATATGAATATATAACTTTTAATAGGTTAAAATTGTAAATTTTCAACCACATTGAGACTAGCATTTTAATTTGTCAAAATCATAGTAAATAATTAAATATAAATTAATTTCTTAATTTTTGATAATTATATAGGCAAAATGTGACAGCTGGCTTAAGTGCCAATTAGTGGTTACGTTATTTTACTAAAACTAAGACATTTAATATTTCTTGAGAACTATTATTTGATAAATAGAAAGTAATTTTTTTGTTGATTAAAAAAAATTAAGTATTGGAAAGTGGTTCCATAAAAAGGTAAAAGACTGATGTAAAAATATTCCGAGAATCTAAGAAGTTGTTGAACAGAAAAACAGTTCAGATAGTTACCTTTCACTCTGAGGATAAAGGTACATCCCAGTGAGGGAGAGGGGTTATGTCCGGTAATTGAGGGGTTGGAATTGAGTGGAAATTCATGAGTTGGTAGAGACCAATGGAATCACTCTGAATTCTGAATTGTTCCTAGAATAGAGGACTGGACTGGTAGTCCCGAGGTCTCTTCCAGAACTTCTGTCAACTCACTGTACTCAGGTGTGGAGCACGGGGGAGAGACGAGGACATAATTTCCTCTCTCTAGGAAGAGAGGTTAACATCAGCAGTATCTGAGAGTTAGATAAGTAAATGAATTTTGTTGTTTATAAATGAGTAACTAGTTCTCTGTATAGGGCATGAAGACATATTTCACAGTCTTTATGTGGTTGCTAAAATCAAACAATATGCATATGTATATTTTATAAGTCATTAGAGCAAGATTTATTCAGTGATAAGTTTAATAATGCACCATCATGTGTATTACCCCTTAGTGCACACACACACACACATATATCCCATCTTGCCATAATGATTTTTTAATCTCTAATTATAGAATTCAATGTGGGGCGTTCTATATTAAGCTATGAATTGAAAAATGAACTATTATTACAAAAAAACACAACTTCATATATGCATATTTTATTTCTCATGGCCAAGGGTATTTGAACACTTCGATGCCCAACTAGGGATCAAACCAAAATTTGAAGCCAGTAAATCGCCTTTAATTGTACACATGGAGGAACAATGATGTTGAATTACGACCTTCACCAATTTTGATAATATAGTAGAGTGGGAGTATATGGTGATAGTTATCGCTCAACCAATTAGGGTGAGGGTGGAAGATGGGACATTGTTCTAACATTTCTTATATATATATATATATATATATATATATATATATATATATATATATATATATATATATTGTTTTAATGGTGGTTATGAATGTAAAAATTGGAAATGCATGATTTGCACATAATCCTTTAATTAAATAGGGAACATGCAATCACAATTTATAATTCATATCATTTTTAGAAACCATAGTGCATAATAGTTGTAATATTTAAGACGTCCTGACTTTCACAATCATAGTACCAATTCAATATCTCAAGGGCATCGATCCATGACATGATTTTAGTATTGTCTAGAATATGATATAGGTTGCAAATTCTAAATCATCAATTGGAATTACATGACCAAACAAATTTAAATGACCATGAACATCCAAGGTCAATTATAATCATGATTATATAGTCAAAAATCAATCATTTGTAGCACATAAATAATAACTGATAATTATCAATAAACATAATGCAGAGTTCATAAAATTAAGGCATATACCATTCTCCTTTTTTATTAAGTCAAATTCCGCAAGAAATTGGAGAAGGGATTCATGTTATTCTACCAATCATATGCCACTTACATTGTTTTATTGCATAACTGACCACCCCCATGCTAGGTCCAAAGTCTGATGAATTAATTTCACAAGGAAAACACCACTTGGACCAAGAGATGGATACCACTTGTAGGTAGTTTAATAGTGGTCTATTAAGCACTGATGATTTCACATCCAAAACAAGCATTAATTGTTTCACAACCAACCACAAGCACCAATGATTTTTTGTACGTGTGGATTCACAATAGGAGACAAGCACTAGTGGTTCCGCAGCTGAAACAAGCACCAATGGTTTCACAGTCTTAACAATAACCAAAAGTTTCCAATTTAGTCTCTATATGTACAAAGTGATAATCTAAGGTCAAAAACGAAGAGAGAGTAGCACTCTAGCATAGGTTGAATGCTCTCTATGAGTTTCACACTCATGTTGGCTCTCCACAAAAATTCTATAGAATTTAGTCAAAACCTTTGTCTGAATTGGAAAGCATATTTATGGTGGTCATGTTGTATCTTGGGTATGGCTGAGAGGGCACCCCTTATGACCCCCCTCGCTCCCCCCCCCATGCTTCCTTCCTTCATACATTACCCTTTCGACTCATGAGAAAGGAAGGTGGTGGAGACACAACCCGGTTGCATTAATAACCAAATCAGATAGGGGAGGAGTTTTGCAACAATAAGGATTTGGAATTAAATTTAGTGGTATATGGGTATGGAGGTTCATGTCAAGTGGGTGAAAATGAAGGCCCCATCTCCCAAGACTCTGACCAGTCATATTTCTCTAGCAGATTTAAATTTCAAAAATAAATTAAGTGAAAATTACAATTTTTGTCATTAAATAAAACACACACACACACACACATAATCAAGCATAATGCATGATCACTAATTAAAGCATCAATTACATGATTAATAGCTTTAAATATTGAGCAAATTTTAAGTATTGAGCACAATATTCTTACATGGATACTACAATTAGTACATAATTTAACACTAGATTGCACATTTACATAACATTTTTATAAGCATAACAATCTATGTAGTGGTTGTTACATTATTGAACACAAAAGGAATTACACATGATGTAGTATCAATACTATTATTTTTACATGGCATTTGCCAATATCGTATTAAGTACTAACAAAATTAGATATCTCCCTCATACTATTTTTTTTACTTTCAATTACTTTATCTCTTTATATAAAGTTTCATGTAAAATTAAGGTGGAAATTGAAGTATTTTGACATTTTTCTTTCGTTATTCTTATTTTTTAATTTATTAATGTAAGTATTATTTTATTATATTTAAATATAACACTAGCGTAACCATATAAATTAAATGGATGGTAAATGTCGACAAACATCAATCCATGATAAACATCAAAACACTTACCTCATTATACATTTCACATTTCCTAAATTGAAAAAAAAAATCATAAAAATTAACTAAATTATAACTTTATTCTAAATTATTATTATTATTTTATAAATTATGCATTTTTTTTTTACACAATTGTCTTCCATATCCATCACATAAACAAGTTGATTGTCGATGTGTTTCGAACCATCTAATTCGGTTCATCATTAAGACTTCTTCTTATGTTTGATATACCCAATCATCCCCATGCTTTCAATAGGGGAAAGACTAGATTCAATCAGGAGGATAGGGTAGGGATTACATCCTTTAATATTGAGGTTGTAGGTTATAAAATTATTTTGGATCTGCTAATCTCTTTCCATTATTCCCTGACAACTCCAAAACCCCCATCCATATAAAATAATAGGGGTGACAAGAGTCTCAAAGAGGAACTTTTTTTAACCCCAAATCCAGAGATATGTTAACTTACAATTGTTTTTAGGCCTATAGTAAGCTTTCCACCCTCCACTTATTCTTTTATCAATACTATAATTCCAATTGAGTTGATGATCGATGTTGATTCATAGATATGAAGGAACTTCCTCCAAGTAGCTATTATCATAAATGAAACTATCACATATAATATTTTTGGATTTAATTATAGTGAATTTAGTCTTGTAAGTGTTAATAGTCATACCCATCTTGGAGAAAAAATATTGGAGGATTTCTAATTGTTTGTTGAGGTTGTCACAACTCTTTACCAAAAGAAAAATATTGACAACATAAAAGAGAAGAGTTATGTCAATGATACTAGTGAACATGGGGCCAACACAGCTTGCATCTTATAAACACTCTTCAAGCTTATCAATATAAATGTCAAAAAAGGTAGGGGATAAGGGACACCTTTTCTTGACTCTGATACTGCAATTAATTTCTTCTGACCAACCCTTAGTGGTCTTAATCTGGGAAATAGCATTCTCATATAGCTTTGTCACAACAACCCATAGGCTTGGGAGGAACCATTATCTCCTCCAACCTCTTCAATAGCTTTGTCCTAATAACAATGTCAAAAAAAAATTTAAAGTCCACAACACAACAAAATAGCCCAATCTTATTATTGTAACATTCCTTTTCAATGATCTCGAGAGTAACAAGTTGGTCACAATTGAACGATGTATCTTAAACCTATCTTTTCCTTTAACTATTTTACCATGGCTTTCAAGCCATAGGTTAATCCTATTTTCCAAAATAAGCCTATACAACTTGGCTAAAATGTAGCTGATCATAATAATTTTGTAATTAGAATGAATTATTTTATCCCACTTTTAAAGATAGGAACAATGAGGCTTTGCGTCCAAGGCTTAGGAAATCCTTTCTTCACTATGAAATTGAAGATCTTGTCTATGTGAGGGATGAGGAAAAACTCTCCCATTTTAAAAATTGCAATCTGATAGCCTTCAATATCCTTAACTTTCCCATTATTAAGGTGGTTAATCCAAAATTCAATGTCTTTTAAAGAAAATATATCACCATCTATAGGAGCAATCAAAACGATGCCCTTGGAATTAGGGGACTTATAAAGGTTTTTAGGGTAGATATCCTAATTATTTAAGGGGATCATACATTATTTTCTTTATTTTTATGAATTAGAAATTTTCTCCAAAACTTTTGTAATCAAATTTATAAAGGGGAAGTAGTTGTTCTTGCTTCCCTTTTATATAATATATTTTCTTTCTTTTAATAATAGCTTTGTATAAGTTTATCTTATCAACTTTTAAGGTTTCACTATGAGCATCACTGATAAAATTTCTAGTAATTTCACAATCATTATCTTACTTAGATGGTTGGTAGTTCTATTATTCTTTTTATATGTCACCTTGGTAGATAACTTCTTGATGGTAGTGGGGATGGTTGTAGTAAAATTATGATAGGGATGCTCAATGCTATCCTTATAAGTAAAAAAATATAAATCCCTTTTTAAATCCTCTAAGAAGAGTGCCATTTTACTTTTTTCAAAGAGTAGGTCTTTGGCTATCACAACTTTCTTGCATGTGGCTAGTGTGCATGTCAAACTTTCGAGTTAATGATAAATGCCTATGATTAGAATCAGGCTCATGGTCATTTGAGAGGTCAAAATTTACAATTTTGTTGGAAACAAGAATATCAAATATTACATAATCCATGACACTACTGCTAAGCCCATGAATACAAGTCATATGATTAGACTTTGGCCACTTGGTTATGGCATTACAAATTATAGGCTCTTGGGAACTAATGAGTTTGATTAACTCAATACCAAATAAATTTTCGGTCTGGTCTTCAAAGTTTATTTTGAATCTACTAGTTAAATTGAGGTCCTCATCTATCCAAAGATGATTAGGGTTGAAGTCATTACTTAGAAGAATAGCTTGCTTAGTTTCAATTCTAACATTTAAATCTCCAAATAAGAGGATATTACCTTCATTCATTAGATTCTGAATATCTCGTTCTAGGTTATGATAGGGGCAATTCTTATCTAGATTTTTTTTCTTATAGAAGGTAGAGTTGATAGGTGAAAAATAAAAAGTTGTGATATAAATTCTCTTAGCGTTAGTGTGAGATATTTCGATCCAATAATTGAGGGACTTTGTCTTATGAGGTCGAGTGCGATGGGAAACATTGTTTTTTATATAATAAGCTATACCTATAATTTATTTGTGAGAGGATTTCTTCTTCCATGCTGACCATAGAACAAATCCATCTTTGTGAGGAACCTTAGACTAATCATGTTCCCAAGTTTCGACTAAGAAAAAAATAACCATTTCACTTGGTATCCAACTTAACATAGGACCTTTATGCAATGTAAACCTATGACAATTCCAAAACAGGATCCAAAGTGTTCTAAATTCCTATTTATCATTCTCATTTTGGTTTCTATCCCTAATAACAACCCTCTTATTTGCAATGATTTCCCATTTTCCTTCTTTTCTCGCTTCTTCCCTTACCTTTTGAATCTCTTTCCTTAATTCAATTTGGTTTATGAAAAATAGATCCTCATTTATAAAAACTATCTTTCCAACCTTCTTACTTTTATGAGATAATTTATTTCAATTTGTGACTTTTTAAAATTCTTCTTTTACTATTTCTAATGTACCTTCATGTTTCTGCTCTTTTTATATCATGCTCATGAACTAACTCAATTAATATTTAATATTAAATTTAATATCTCCATTAATTAAAAAATTAATGTTTTAATAAAAGAAAATTAAAATAAAATAAATATTTTTAGTTAGGCCGATAGGCCTTCTCTTTTGCATTAATACAGTTGCTTTTTCATCAACCAATTCATTTTGATAATGACACATGTCACTAGTAAGACGTGTGCAAAAAAGTAGCAAGTTCACATATTTCTCTAAATTTTTAGGAATTTTCCCTCATAACTCATTTTTTTGAATTACTTGATCATAAAAATCATAAAATATAATAGTTCCAAAAATAAAATAATACTATACCTTTATCATAAAAATCATAAAAGATAAACGTTCAAAAAAACAAAGAAATATACCTTCATCATATATATATAAAGTTTAAAAAAATCATAAGAACATGATAACTTTTTACCAAAAATGACACTGAGTTTCCATTTCTAATTTGGGTAATGTGATTTATGCATTATTGGTAATATGCTTTATTTGCTAATGCTTTACTCTTGCCTTGTGCTTTCTTTTATTTGCATCGTAGCTCTTCATATTCGATATATACCATATGTGGAGGATACGA
The DNA here is from genome assembly GCA_034641835.2 of Pinus albicaulis. Taxonomy (NCBI): domain Eukaryota; kingdom Viridiplantae; phylum Streptophyta; class Pinopsida; order Pinales; family Pinaceae; genus Pinus; species Pinus albicaulis. The sequence continues at coordinate 1,053,251,389 of CM076580.1, forward strand.
CCTTATTCGAAGAAATTCTGCTGTGGAGCATACGTTAAAGAGACTGGGGAGAGTAGGTTATTTAAAGAGATTTCTACTGGGATATAGAAAAACATGCTTATGGAAGCTGCATTTTCACGTTATTCCATGATGAAGACTCTTTTTTTTGCTTTAGGCCTATTGAGCTTTGGGGGTGCGTAATTTGCATGAATTCATTAGGTATTCAATATGTTTTGCAGAGAATATTTTCTCGCATGCTTGCGAAAGAACTAATATGATACAATAACCCTTTTATTTCGCTGATAATGAGGGATCGCTGGGAGAGAAATTAGTGATGAACAAACCCCCTATTCGTCGGACCATTTTGGCTCTGCTTTCTTTGTAATCATTCGTTTCTGAATCCATGTTTTTTGTAATCTTTCAGATAAAATAATATTGGATTGAAGATATTGGTGCACACTTGAATGATAAAAACAGTTGTTGGCAGGTGAAGGGGATGGGAGAGCGTAGAAGCGAAGTTGCATTGCCCACTATTGGCTCTGGGCCGCCGTCATGTTATAATAAATGCAAGGGGTGAAATCCATGTACGCCTGTGTAGTGCCCTGTCACTCCACAACTGCAATGCCCCGACACTCCGATAGGTGGAGACGATCCAATTGTGTGGAAATGCGAATGCGGCAACAAAATCTATGACCCATCATACTAGCAATCCCCTAGTATTTGAGCGCTGATCGCAAAACTGTTCGACTGTCCGCCACCTTTCGCAGAAATGAGAGACCATGGAATGTTTCTCCAAGTACAAAAATTTCTGCTTGAAATAAAGAAATCATTTCATGATATTAATGAATTATACGAATGGTCCCACTTGTATTTGCTTAACTGTTTTGTTAGGTTATTTTATTTAATTTATTTCATGCTATTAATGAATTATACGAATGGTTCCACTAGTATATGCTTAACTGTTTTGTTAGGTTATTTTATTTTTCTTTATAGTCTTAAGCTCTAAAGAATTTTAATGTGTGCTTTATAAATGGTGATTGTGTGAAACCATTATGAAAATACACTTGCTTTTTTTTGTTAATCAATTCATTTTGGTAATGACACATGTTATTAGTGAGACATGTATGTAAAAAAAAATTAGAAAGTTCACATATTTTCTTAAATTTTTAGGAATTTTCCCTGGTAACTTATTTTTTTTAATAGAATTAGATATCTTTCCAAAAAGATTATTTTTCTTTATAGAAAGTAACCATAAACTTCTAAGTTGCCCAATTTGAACTCACATGTCACTAGTAAGACTTGTGTAAAAAAAAATAGTAAGTTCACATATTTAATTAATATTTAATATATAAAGTAATATTTAAACTATAAAGTAATGAATAAATCTTTAATTCACATATTTATTTTAACTAGATTTACTTCACATTTTTCTATTATATTGTAATTGAATTTCCACGAATCTTTCTCCAAGTTGGGTTTTTTACCATTACACTCTAACTAAATTTCAATTCGTCTTTTGCAAGTTGGGATAATTATATTAGTTGAATCCCACATGTTGTTGCTATATAGCTATGATAAAACTTATTTTTTATTGCAATGTATGATTTATGAAGGAAGCTATACTTAAATATGAATTCGATGTCTTTGCCTAGTGATTTGATTCCTAGATGTCTATTTTCTACCTTTTTGAATTTGAACTTTTAACCTTTTACAAGAAGGCATGCATTCTTAACTATTAGAAGTTTAGAACCACTCTATGTATAAATGGATCCTTGAGACATTAAATTTTTGTAAATTAAAATATCATCTCATCTATTAGTTATATTACTTTAAAATATAATGTAATCAATTTAGTATTTAACATTCCACCATGCGGTTCTAATGATATTGGAGAATGTTTTTGTTAAACAATTCTAATATAGTTACATATTATAAACTTAAGAAAAAAATACAAAAAAATTAACTTAAATTTAAGTTATCAATTGCTATTTTCTTGTACAAATTTTTTGATTTAAAAAAACTATCGGCCTCTCTTTGTGCCTTTTGGAGCAACTGCTAGTATAATATTTATTAAATAACCGTTTTATTTTTGGCGAACTTTGAATTTAAAAATATTAAATATACAATATTTTCTAAACTATAATAATTCAACACCTTGCTTTCCATTTCATGTTCAATATATAATAATTTAAAAGAGATGCACGAGGAAGACTCTTGAAGTCAACGAAGTCTCCACCATTTTAGAGCTTCACGTGAACAGATCATATTTTCCTCTAAAATTCTACCAAAATTCTCCGTCAACAAAAACGGTTTTGCGAAAATTTCTCCGTTCAACAAAAAAACAGCTTCTAGTAATTCAGAGTCAGAAAATTCTCCGTTCAAAGATAAAGGTTTGCCATATATTCTCCGTTAGACGAAAAACAACCTATGTTATTCAGTGTCTTTTAACGAGGCGACTTTTGGGTAGATTTTTTTAGTTGGTTATAATGAAACTGGGTTATAAGTAACTGGGAATCTAAATTTTCCAGTGGTTAATTCTGTATAGTTATGTTGATAGGTGTATTTATTAATAAAGAGATTTTTTTTTTTTAAATCATATTAGAAATATTTGGTTTCGAACCTTTAATATGGTTCATCTTCCTAATCTAGAATTAGATCATGGCATCACAGAATCATAGAATTAGATTTTGACATCAAATTAAATAAAGAGTGTGCAATGCAGAGACAATTAATTCTAACTTTAAAAATTCTAACATATTAAAATATATTACTTAACATTTGGCCTCTGCAGCCCCTGAAGCTTTGTGCGTTTGGATGTCGGGACCATCTAGTAGGCACAGGCAAGCTTTCACGTGGATACATGTGAAATGATAACCCAAGTGTCTATGTATTCGTTCGTATGGTTATTGATGGACCTGATCCAAGTCGCTCATCAGTTGGTCACCACAAAAATAAACTTGGCCTAAATTTTAATTTTTTTTTTCAGACACAAAAAAACTCTCGATCTGTGGAGAAGAGACCTAAATTATATATATATATATATATATATATATATATATATATATATATATATTATAGTTTACACAATTTTTGATGGGGTGACCCATATAGGTGTCAAATGAGCATTTTTTGGGATCTGCTCCGACTCCACGCACACATTAATTCTAATTTATGTGAGATCTGGGTATTCACTTTGTCGGTACAAAGGAATATTTTGCTCTCCCTCTGGATAAATTTGAAGACAGGCTTGGGTCGGGTCACAGTTCATTGCAGAAGCTCAGGCAATGAATTTTGGTAAGCGAAGTGTGTGGGTCTGCATCCATGGTGGCTCTCCAGGGACTCGAACTTGGGTGAGAGGCACTATCGAGGTTAGAGGCTCTATGGTGCAATTTTGGATTTATCACTTGTTCTGTCGTTGGGACCCGGGGACGTGAACGGGCAAGGAATTGAGTTGGTTCCAAGAATTGGATCGTCATTGGCTCATGTTCAGCAAATTCCTCTCTCTCAGCCTTCAAAGCTCAGAATGGGGCAAGAAATTCATGTCTCTTAGTTCCTTTGCTTGTATGTATATTCCAAAAATTTCATATCTGGTGGTTTGTGGGTGCGAGGTTGCAGGCTCTTCGCAGTGTCTCCTAGACGTCTCTTGGTGTGAGGACATCTTTGGGGTGACTAGAAAGAAATTTGTTTGTTCTTTATTGTTTAATTGTGGTTGTGTTGTCTGTGGTGTAGGGAGTTCTGGGTGGTGGACTTGGTCTTTACTGCTCGACCTTCCGGTTTGGGAAGTTATTTGTTTGTCTTGCTCCAGAGGGAAGGTGGCGAGTGCTCTGATGCAGTCTTCTCCTTTGGGGTGGTTTAGTGGTTCTGGTATTTGTTTTGAGCATTGCAAATTCTCTATTGTTGCTCTCTCGAGGGATTTCCTTTTCCAGCTGGTCGACTCGACCCTCTTCTCCGTGCCGTGACAGCGGGATAGCCCTCATCGCGGGGGTGGGCAACTGATACAGGGGAGGCTTCCTGAGCTTGGTCATAGTGCATCCTCAACCAACTCATGTAGTCAGGAATCTGAGCATACTAAAACTCTCTGTCCAGCTTGTTCGCCTGGTCATGTTGTAACTCCGATCACCAAGGAATCCATTGTTGAACAACTCCGACGCATCGAAATTAATATGGATATCCTTAGGGACCACAGGGATGAAGACAAAAACGAAATCATGACTTACTTCAATGACATTCAGTATAGCCAGAATGAAATTCAGGAGCAGTTGGACAATTTCTGTCACCATCACAATCGTACGAATGACCACCTTCATAGTTTGGAAGTGAGTGTGGAACATACTGATTTCCATATGAATGATTGAGTCGGTTTATTTGCAGCTTCCCTCCTCCTCCCCCTTGATATGTTGTTGTCAACTATGACTTTTTTTTGTTTAAGTTTCAACTATGCTAAGGCTAGAAAGCTTCCAAAAAATAATGTATATAAATTATCTATAATATTTTCCAATCCTTAAACTCAAAAAATCAAATCAGAACGAAAGAACAAAAACTTTCAAAAAAAACTTTATATATTGTATTTTGTTAAAAATCTAATGAAAATAATTTTGAATGACCAAAAAAATTAGACAATATTTACTAAAAACCTCAAATCGCCAGAATATCCCCCAAGGAAGAAGAGAATTATTTAATGCAGAACGACTATGCTACCTAATGGTGGTGCACAGAATTTCCTTTCATGAGACTTAAAATTAGGTAAAATATTTGGAACATTCCTTTATTATGCATACAATAAAACCGTCAGTATAGTTGAAACTTGCACATTTAATTTCAAATGAAATTTAAATATTTAAAATTAAATAACATTTTCTCTAATTTAATCGAACTTTTGATTAAATCTGAAATTTTTTCATATAAAAAACTTGGAAAAGACAGCAAAGTAACTACTGAAGCTTTGAAATAAAATACAAAAAACAATATAGTTCACACTGCGAATCAGTTACAATAAATAATTCTCTATACAAAATTAGCAATATTACACAAATCAAGAAAGACACTCTAGAAACTAAACTATTCTCACAATACCACAACAAGCTAATACGATCCAAGTAGACTATGACTTCAATTTCATGACATAATTAGAGAGCTTGATAACCATAGTGCACACGCAGGTGCATGGCAGAGCATAGCAGCTCACAACAACCCTGTTACCTTTTTATGATCTTATTCTCTTATATCTTAATCATATTATGCGAGAAGATAGTAAGGAAAATTATGCAGATATTTTTGTAGCTAGTTTTTGGGATAATCTATTTAGTTAAACTTTTGTTCAGAAAATAAGAAATTTTATTATAATACTCCAAAAAAAAAGTGTCAAATACAAGAACCACTTAAATGTTGAATTAACACAGCGGAAACTAAATAAACAATAAAATCCACATAGCATAAAAAAATGAAGAGACAGAGATTTAACGTGGTTCACCCAACCAATCTGGGCTACATCCACCAAAACAGAGGCATCGACAATCTTATTATGCAACATGAGACTTACAACAATGGATTTTATCATCTGCACTTCTTTTCATCTCACCTCACATCCCTCATGCTCATTTGCCTCTACATGCTTACATTTTATAGCTGGGAGTAGAAACTGAATCATAAATTTAATCACAACAAAATAGGATGCAATAACTCCACATCAGGATTAGATGGAGTCAATTTAGCAACAAATCCTATTGTTGTCATATTTATGAGATTTTCTCTAAATTATTATTAGAAATCTCAACAATCTCCACCTTGACAACAATTAGCCTGATACCCTGTTCCATTATTATTTTTATCTTTTCTGCAAGCCAAGAGAAGCTAGACACCATCGTAGCTTATCTAATAAAACTAGTTTTGTGAACATGTCTGCACAGTTTTCCTTTGTATGCACTTTTTCAAGAGAGACACCCCGTTAAGTGATAACATGTCTTACAAAATGGTACTTAATAGGTATATGCTTTGATTTACTATGATAGGATGGATTTTTAGCCAAGTGAATTGCACTTTGACTATCACAAAATAACTTTATGTTGTCTTGCAACCTACCAAGCTCACCAAACAAACCTTTCAACCAAACCGCTTCTTTGCAAGAATGTGAAGCAGCTATGTATTCTACTTCTGTAGTGGATAAAGCAACAATGTTTTGTAGCTTTGACATCCAGCTTATAACTCCACTTGGAAGAGTAAAGACATATCCTGAAGTTCACCTTCTCTTATCCAAGTCACCTGCAAAATCAGAATCAACATATCCGCAAACAAATTCACTACTTCTGTTATAAGTGATACAATAATCACTTGTGCCTCTCAGATACCGAAGCATCCATTTCACTGCTGACCAGTGTTATTTTCTTGGATTTTCCATATACCTGCTGACAACTCCAATTGCACGTGAAATATCTAGTCGTGTAAAAACCATCGCATACATTAAACCACCTACTACATTGGCATATGGAATTCGAGGCATATATTCCTTTTATTCATTTGTGTTAGGAAATAAACTTGAAGAAATCTTAAAATGGGAAGCTAAAGGGACTGAAACAAGCTTCACATTGTTCATACCAAACCTCAAGAGTATTTTCTCAATATACTTCTGTTGTGATAACCACAACTTACCATTGCTGCTGTCTCTGAAAATCTCCATGCCCAAAATCTGTCTTGCTTCTCCTAGATCTTTCATATCAAACGTCCTAGCCATCTGAGCCTTTAACCTGTTGATCTCTGTTATTCTTTTGCTTGCTAAAAGAATATCGTCAACGTATAACACTAAGATAATGAACATGCCATTACTCAATTTCTTAAAGTAAACACAATGATCATATTCACTTCTTATATAATTTTGACTCATCATGAAAGAATCAAATTTCTTGTACCATTGTCGAGGCGACTGCTTCAGACCATACAATGATTTCTTGAGCCTGCAGACAAATTTCTTGTTGCAATTTTGAACAAACCCTTCTGGTTGTTCCATGTAAATCTCTTCATCTAAATCTCCATGTAAAAATGCATTTTTAACATCTAGTTGTTGTAATTCTAAATCAAGTAAAGCAACTAATGCTAACACAATCTGAGTTGAAACAATTTTTACAACTGGTGAAAATATCTCATGAAAGTCAATTCTTTCTTTCTGAGAAAAACCTTTCGCAACCAACCTTGCTTTGTACCTGTCTTCTTTATCATCAACACACCTTTTCAATTTGTAAACCCATTTACATCCCACAGTTTTCCTATCTTTAGGAAGTTCTACCAGATCCCATGTGGCATTCTTGTTTAATGCCTTCATCTCATCCTTCATAGCCTCTTTCCACTTATTACTGTTAGAACCTTCTACAACTTCCTGATAGCATAAAGGTTCATCATCATTAGCGGTTAAAGCAACTGAAGTAACATAATCATCATACCTCTTAGGAGGACGTCTGATTCTCGTAGACCTCCTTAAAGATGTTTCTGGTTCTTCCACAATTTTCTAATTATTATCTATAGGAACTTCTTCATGATCTACATCTGAAGCTTGTTCATCTGGACTATCACCAGTATTTGAACTGGTTTCAAACTGAATATGTTGAAACTTAGGTACATTATCCTGTTTCAATTTATCATCTACATCTAGATTATCAAGTGAATATTCATTGAATTTAACATCTCTGTTAATGATGATCTTGTGAGTAGTAGGATCCCACAACCTGTATCCCTTAGTCCCATCACCATATCCAACAAAGATATATCTTTTTGATTTAGGATCTAATTTATAACGCTGATGTTTCGAAATTAGAGCATATGCATCACAACCAAAAACTTTCAGTTTAGAATAATCACAAGGATGACCTTTCCATACCTCTTGAGGAATTTTGCATCCTATTGCAGTTGATGGTGATCGATTTATCAAATAACAAGTCGTAGATACTCCTTCTATCCATAGTTCCTTCTGCAAATTGGCGTTACTAAGCATACTTCTTGCTCTCTCTAAAAGAGTCTTGTTCATGCGTTCAGCGACTCCATTTTGCTGAGGAGTATATACAGTAGTTTTATTTCTTTCGATCCCAACTTCCTTGCAATAATTATCAAATTCCTTTGAAGTAAACTCACCACCATTGTCAGTTCTTAAACATTTAATGGTTCTTCCAGTGATGTTTTCTACTAATGCTCTAAACCATTTGAAAATTGTGAATACATTAGACTTTTTCTTTAACATATAGACCCACACTTTTCTAGAGAAATCATCAATAAAAGATACAAAATATGATGATCCTCCATATGAGGTTGTAGGAGATGGACCCCAAACATCAGAATGGATATAATCAAGGATTCCCATACTAGTATGTTTTCCAGTTTTAAACTTCTTGCTTTGTTTCCCATATAGACAATGTTTGCAGAAATCTAACTTAGAAGATTTTAAACTAGGAAGTAACTTATGATCAGATAAAAATTTTAATCCTCTTTCGCTCATATGGCCCAACCGTTGATGCCATAGACGAATAGAATTATTTTCATTTTCAGATACTGTAGAAGCATGATCTGACTCTGTTCTTCCTTCTAACTGAAAAATATTTCCAACCTTCTTTGCTTTCATTACTAGTAAAATTCCTTTATAAACTTTCATTAATCCACCTTGAATAAAGGTTTTATATCCATTTGTGTCTAGCACTCCTAGAGAAATGAGGTTTTTTCTAGAGTTCAGGTACGTGTCTTACATCAGTTAATATTTTATTTGTCCCATCAAACATTTTGATCTGGATGCTACCAATTCCCACAATATTACATGAGACATCATTTCCCATGTAAACCACTCCATCATTGATTGATTTATAAGATTTAAACCACTCTCTATGAATGCACATGTGATTTGACGCACTAGAATCTAACAACCAATGTTGATCATGATTATACAAACTAACTGATAACACTTCATCACTCATACCTGAAACGGATGTCGAACCTGTATCTGTTGTGTTTGCTTCTTTCTTCTCTGTTGAAGAGTCTCCTTTGGATGTTTGTTGTCTCTTCCAACAGTCCTTCTTCAAATGTCTCGATTTGCCGCAAAACTAGCACTTTACCTTACTCTTATTCCCTTTCTATTTTGACCATGAGTTGTTCTTCTTACTGAAGCATATTTCTTTAGAATGACCTCTAACCATCATTGCTTCTGATGTAGAGGTTTCTGAATTTGACCTTTTCCTTGTTTCTTCAGATAACAAAGCTCCAACAACATCATCAAATTCAAGGGTTTTTGATGAACTAAGACTTATAGAAGTAACAAAATGATCCCATGACTCAGGAAACAAGCATAATAAAGTTACAGCTTTATCTTTTGAATCAAATTTTACATCGATACTATCTAACTGCACCAGAAGAGTATTAAAGGTATTCAAATGATCAGTTATTAATATACATTCCTTCATGCGCAAGCTGTATAACTGTCTCTTCAGAAGAATCCTATTGGTTAAGGATTTTGTCATGTACAGCTTTTCAAGCTTTGTCCATAAACCAGCAGCAGTTTTCTCTGACACGATGTTAAACAAAACATCATCCTCCAAACACAATCAAATGTCGCTCAGTGCTCTGTCTGTTGGGAAAAATACTGAGAGGGGGGGGGGGTAGATGAGTATTCTCTTTTGTATATTAAAAACATTTTACTTTTTCACTCTTTAAAACCCATACGCTACTTTCCTTTAGTAAACTCGCGTATACACGCGGATATCCTTCATACAACTCGCGTATTAGCAGAGATCTAAATATGCAAATATTTATTAACTTAGTTCTTTGCAATATTCATTCATCTGATGTTAAGTTATCAGTAAACATGTGTAGTAACAACAGAATAAACCATCACACAAAAACATCACACATGAACACCAGGATTTTTAGGTGGAAACCCAAGTCGGGAGAAAACCACCGCTGCAGTTGCTCAGCCTTCAATATTTTATTATAGAGAAAACATCTTACAACATATGTGCTGGCGCAGACTCCTACCGGCACGCAGGCACCCACCTGTGCTCGTTTACCAGCCTCTCCTGGAAGGGAGCTCCAACCCCCTGACTCGTTTACCAGCCTCTCCTGGAAGGGAGCTACGACCCCCTGATCTCGTTTACCAGCCTCACCTGGAAGGGAGCTACGACCCCCTGACTGAAGGCTACAACCTTCAGCACCACCTTGGACCACGGTTCATCAATTTTCACACTGGATCCAAAGCTTCCTCGGACTTGACAAACCCTAGTTTGCATACGCTTTCCTTTCACTGATGCCGCGTATATACGCGCTTCCGTTCACATAAATCAGCGTATACTTCTGTACATATTACAGATCCAATTTCATTGTGCATATGTGCTTTCTCTTCAGCGAAGCAGCGTATATACGCGCTTCCTCTGCGACGAACTAGCGTATGGATCTTCAACCATTACAGAGCTGCATACTTCTTCAGATCAGATATTCAGTTCAGATTCAACCCTTTACTTCAGACAGATGTTCGCCTCATCACAGATCTAATCACTCCATAAACAGATCTAGCAAATACAGATACATTTCAGATCTAGATATCTCGCTTCATCATTTCTTCATAGGTGCATCATAGATTCAGATCTATCATCAAACCTTTACCCTTTCCATACAGATATACTTCACAGAGAAGTATTCATTCAAGCTCGGACATCTTGCACCCACACTCATGATTTGCACAATGAATTTCTTCTCTTTATATAGGTTTACCCTTTTTCAATACCATGAGCCAAAACCACATTACTTGATGGTATTCTCGGAGCGGGGTCATTTAGGCAGATCATTACCCAATACAATGGGTCAATACCATGGTGGTTACCCCTGGTTTTGCACTTTATGAGCGCTTTTGCCCATACGCGACTTGGCACGTTGTTTCTCGCGTGCATACGCGACTTCTCCTAGGCAAATCCGCGTATGCCTTGAGACATACTCTTTTTATCATAGATCTAGCACATACTGAATTTCTTCCTTCATTCCCTTCTGTACTCACTGTAGATACATCAGATTTACTTCATCAAGAACATATTCTATCAAGCACAACTTCATCAAGTAAGTTGCCATCTTCTTCATCAAGTGGGTTGCCATTCAATGACAACACTCGGCATCATATTGCTAACTAACATCATTTCACATCAGATTTACATCATTTACCAAGTCCATCAGGTCAAGAATAACTTCATCAGGTGGATTGCCATCAAGGACAACACATGGCAACATTCTCATGTCTTCATCTTCATTCAGTGGGTTGCCATCAAGGACAACACTCTGCATCATAATTCCAACAATCTCCCCCTTTGGACTTGATGGCAACCACGATGGTGTTTGATCACCACAACAGATAGGTACATTAAGAATACAATGACACCATGTCACTCTCCCCATTCTTTGACACCATTCTTTCTCTTCATTCAAACACCATGTCACTCTCCCCTTTGACATCAAGGGCAAAGGGCGGATCAAAACCAACACTCTCTCCCCCTGTTCTCCTCATGTAGAAGAAGCATTCTACAGATCTGATGTATACTAAAGTGACCAAGCTCCCCCTGAGTTCATGCTGAATCTTCAAACATATTTTTCAATGAGGTACATGACTTTATGAACTTCCTATCACCAAAGACTCATACTTACATCAAATATCCAACCAAGTGGATTTACATATGAGACTCAAGTACCCAACCAAGTGGGTTTACACATTTCAACTCAGCTACCCAACCAAGTGGGTTTACAAAATTTGACTCAGCTACCCAACCAAGTGGGTTTACAAATTTGACAAGTCCTTACATGACTGAACATTACAATTTTACATCATGGATCTTCAACAAGACCTTTTCATCAAATTACAAAAATGACCATTCAGCACCAGAAAGTCCTCAAGAAAGAGAACATATTTCAGAACCATCATAATGCCAACAATGCATTATACTCAACAAAGCTAATGCTCCCCCTGAATCTGTGCATCCAAGCATCCTTTCCATATGACTAAGGCTCCCCCTTAGTTTGTGCATCCTGAACACTTTCACCAACAAATCATCAAGGCATCTTTATCAAAACATTAGAAAAATAATTATGAGAACTGGAACACCACCAGAGATACCAAACAGTATCAGAGATACCAAACAGCACTGCAGCTATGCTGAAGAGAGCTGACTCCAAACAGAAAAATGTCAGCAATTAGACATACGCGGTTTTTTGTGCATTAACTCGCGTATATACGCGACTGTGTTTCAGGAAATCTGCGTATCCAATGCCATCTTCGAAATTTATGTAGATTTGTGCTTTTGACTGGCAGAGAACACTCCCAGCTTCTGTCTTAGATACTCGAACGCTTCCCTGGGTAGAGGTTTGGTAAAGATATCAGCAACTTGTTCTTTGGAGGGAACATACTCCAACTTCACCTTTTGTTCAAGCACTTGTTCACGTAAGAAGTGATACTTGATGGGAATGTGCTTGGTCTTAGAATGCATAACAAGATTCTTTGAGATACTGATGGCACTTGTATTATCACACATAATGGAGATAGGAGGTGTACATTTGATTTGAAAATCTTGCAAGGTTTGCATCATCCAAAGGAGTTGAGTGCAACAAGATGCGGCAGCCACATATTCTGCTTCTGCTGTAGATAAGGCAATAAAATTTTGCTTCTTGCTGAACCAAGATACTAACCGGGGTCCCATATAGAATGCACCACCACTAGTGCTTTTCCGATCATCAACACTTCCAGCCCAATCTGCATCGGTGTAAGCATGAAGAGTAAGATCAGCATTCTTTGGATACCATAGACCAAAGTCTTGAGTTCCTTGTAGATATTTGAAAATTATTTTCACAACCTGAAGGTGAGACTCTTTTGGATTAGCTTGGAATCGTCCAACAATCCCAACTACATGCATAATGTCTGGTCTAGTCCCAGTGAGATAAAGTAGACTTCCTATCATTGATCTATATTCTGGTTGATTCACCGTGGGAGAATCATCATGAGAACTGAGATTGCATCCGGTTATCATTGGTGTACTTACAGGTTTGCATTCTTCCATGCCATACTTCTTTAGAATTTGCTTAAGATATTTTGCTTGTGATAGAAATATACCATCTGCAGTTTGATGCACTTGCAAGCCAAGAAAGAATGTTAGTTCCCCCAGTAAGGACATTTCAAATTCTTGCTGCATGACAGAAGCAAATTTTTGACTCATAGATTCTTCGTTACTCCCAAAAATGATATCATCAACATATACAACCACAATCAATAGTTTATCATTTTCAATTTTTGTGTATAAGTTGCTATCAGCAAACCCCTTTGAAAATCCTTGTTGATGAAGATATTTGTCAAGACGATAATACCATGCCCTTGGAGCTTGTTTGAGACCATATAGAGCCTTTTTAAGTCTACAAACAAGATTTTCATCATTTCCCAAAATGAATCCTTCGGGTTGTTCTATATATACTTCTTCTTCTAGATCACCATTAAGAAAAGCAGATTTAACATCCATTTGATAAACTTTGATTTGTTGATAACTTGAAAAAGCAAGAAACATTCTTATGGCTTCAAGTCTAGCTACAGGAGCAAAAGTTTCTTCAAAATCTATACCTTCTTGTTGAGTATACCCTTTGCAAACCAGTCTAGCTTTGTTTCTTACAACATCCCCATTCTCATTTAACTTGTTCTTGAAAATCCATTTAGTTCCAATGACATTTTTATCATGTGTTCTTGGTACCAATTCCCAAGTGTCATTCTTTTCAATTTGATCGAGCTCTTCATCCATGGCTTGCTTCCAAAATTTATCTTTGCTAGCTTGATTGACATTGTGTGGTTCAATTGTGGATAGAAGTGCCAGATGACTAGAAGATCCCACGAGAGTTCTCCTTGTTCGTACACCCGATTCCTTGTCTCCCAAAATTTGAGATTCAGGATGATTCTTTTGAACATATCTGGATGGAGCTTTTTCATATAGATCATTTTCAGATTCTTCATTGGATCCAATGTTTACATCATTTCTATTTGATGTAGAAGGGCATAAGTCACCATCATCTTCTTTTTTTGTTTGTTTTTCTTCTTTAGGAGCTGCAGGAGACTCATCAATAACAACATCAATACATTCAACAATCTTTCGAAGCCTTTTATTGTAACATGTGTATGCTTTTCTTGAAGATGAGTAACCAAGAAATATCCCTTCATCTGATCTAGGTTCAAACTTGCCAAGCTTTTCATCATTATTTTTGATAAAGCATTTACTTCCAAAAACTCTAAAATGCTTCACAGTGGGAGAATTACCATACCAGAGTTCATATGGATTTTTGTCACTATTTACCCGAACATGAGCCTTGTTGAGAATGTTAGCTGCTGTATGTGCTACTTCACTCCAGAACATGTCAGGAGTTCCAGAATCATCAAGCATAGCTCTAGCCATTTGAAAAAAATTTCTATTCATTCTTTCTGCTACGCCATTTTGTTGTGGAGTGCCTGCTACAGAGAACTATCTTTTTATGCCATGTTGTTCACAAAATTCAAAGAATTCATTTGATGTATATTCTCCTCCTCGATCAGATCTAAGACACTTGATTTTTAGATCTAATTCATTTTCTACCAATGCTTTGAAGATATGAAACTTTTCAAATGCTTCATCTTTGTGTTTAATGAACCCGATCCAACAAATTCTAGAGTAGTCATCAATAAATAAGATATAGTATTCTTCCCCACGTAGTGACTTTTTCCTCATAGGTCCACATATGTCAGTATGAATGAGTTCAAGAGGCTTACTTGAAGATCCTTCTTTGGCATTGAATCGTACTCTGGTCTGCTTACCGAATTGACAAGATTTGCATATGATACTTTCTGGTAGATTGATATTGGGAAGATCACAAACTGCTTGAAGTTTGCTTGCTTTGTTGATTTGAGAGAAGCTCAGATGCCCCAGCCTTCTATGCCATAGCCAATTTTTTTAAGACTTGCTCAAGTAACATTGATCTTTGCAGTTCAGTACATACAGGTTGCTTGGATTTCTTCTGCATTTTATAATAATTTTACCTGTATCAATATCACGAACCACACATTCTTTTGAACTAAAGACAACTTCAGTTCCTTGATCACACATTTGACTTACACTCAACAGATTATGCCTTAATCCATCCACATACATGACATCATTTGCCTTCACCTTTTCTTTTAGAAACACGGACCCTTTTCCTTTAATTACAGCAGGAGAATCATTTCCAAATGTTACTTTCTTTTCCTTTTCTAGAGCATTATATGTAAGGAGTTTGCTTTTGTCACCTGTCATGTGTCTTGAGCACCCACTATCAATGTACCATTGATTTTCTTCACCTTCTGCAAATAACTCTATCCCACAATTTTCAACCGGCGATTCTTTCTTTTTCCACACTTTAGAGCTTGAGGGAACATGTTCTTTTGGCTGGATCTTGCTCCTGCATTCAGATTCTTCATGACCAAAGTTATTGCAATAAGTACGTTCAACTTCGTTTTGAAGAGGAGAAAAGTTGTTATAGGTGTTCTTCTTTGGTTCAATATTCATCTTTTTCTTTCTTGCTTCTCTCGTCATGATGGTTTTATATGCAACACATTGAACAGCTTTATGACCAAAATTGTGACATGAGAAAAATTGTCCATTGAAGTAGATATTTCTGCGATCATGAAATCTTCTATTTGAATTTACCTGTTGGTTGTAGCCCTTTTGAAAGATATCCCTGTTAGAGTTCCTTGAATTGAGATTATCATGTTTTACCTGTAAAGATCCTTTGTTCCTTTGCTGAGTGGCTGAATGTAGTAAACCAGTTGTGGCTGCTTTTAGATAATTTGGTGCTGAAGTCTGGGAAGATTCCCCAGTATATCCAAGACCTACTTTTATAAGAGGAGACCGTTGTATGTTGATAATTTCATCTAAGGTTTCTGAACCTTTAGCAAATCTAAGATTGAGAGTCTTCACTTTCTCATTATCTTTCCTTAGACTTACTACTTCACACTCCAATTCCTCAATGTGTTTTTCCTTTGCTTCAAGCTGATTTTCAAGAGTCTCTATGATTATGTTCTTTTCTTCTAGGCTTACTTTGAGTTGATTTTTTTCTTCAAGAAAAACATTGTCTTCTAGAGCATCCACAAAAGTATCCTTTTCTTCTCTAGATTCTTTTTCCATGAGCAGTTTAATATCATGGTCAGAATCTTCTTCATCTTCACTAGACACTTCATCATCATCTTCATTTTCATAATAACTCTTCCTCTTTTCAAATTGTTTCCCTTTACCATGTTTTTCTCTATAAGGACATTTAGCAGCATAGTGACCAACTTTTCCACACTCAAAACATTTGAAGGGAAGCTTACCTTTGAATCTTCCAGTACCTAGTTGGAGCTTTCTCACAAAATTTGCTTCTTCTTCTTCAGATATATAGCTGGATTCTTTGACAACTTCCTTTTCTTTTCCTCTTGCGGATACCTTAAAAGCAGCTTCTTTGATTTGAGACGGACCTCCTTGTCTCATTTCAAAAGCAGTCAGAATACCATGTAATTGAACAATAGTAAGAGTTTGCAGATCTTGCCTTTCTTCAATAGCTGAAACTTTAGAGTCAAATTTTGAAGTCAAGGATCTTAAGAATTTTTCAACCAAAGTAGTATCAGTTATGGTTTCACCCAAATTTCTCATTCGATTTACAATATCATCCAGACGTAAGAAGAAATGGGCAATACTCTCATCACTATGCATCTTCAAATTTTCATATTCAATTCTAAGAGTTTGGAGTTTTGCACTTTTTACCTTTGTATCTCCTTCATAACTCAGAATGATTTTGTCCCATATTTCTTTTGCTGAATTTAGCTGCATCACTTTAGCAAATTTTGGTTCAGACATGCTTCCTAATAAGACATTCACTGCTTTGGCATTGATTTCATACTTCTTCCTTTCAGCTGCATCAGTAGGAATACTTGCCGGATATTGATAGCCTTCTTCCACGATTGCCCATACATCTACACCAAGACTTTGCAGATATGATTTTGTTCGTACCTTCCAGAATATCATATTGCTTCCATTGAATAGAGGTGGCTTTATAGACATCACTCCTTCTTGACTTCCCATTGCGACAGATCTCCTTCAAGCGATCAAGCTTCTGCAGAAGAACATGCTCCGATACCAATTGTTGGGAAAAATGCTGAGAGGGGGGGTGAATCAGTATTTACTGCATATTCAAAACTTTTAATTTTTCACTCTCTAAAACCCATACGCTACTTTCCTTTGGTAAACTCGCGTATACACGCGGATATCCTTCATACAACTTGCGTATTAGCAGAGATATAAATAGGCAGATTTATTAACTTAGTTCTTTGCACTATTCATTCATCTGATGTTATGTTAACAGTAAACATGTACGGTAACAACGAATAAACCATCACACAAAAACATCACACATGAACACGGGATTTTTAAGGGTGGAAACCCAAGTCGGGGAGAAAACCACCCGCTGCCGTTACTCGGCCTTCAATATTTTATTATAGAGAAAACATCTTACAACATATGTCTTGGTGCAGACTCCTACCAGCACGCAGGCACCCACCTGCGCTCGTTTACCGGCCTCTCATGGAAGGGAGCTCCAACCCCCTGACTCGTTTACCAGCCTCTCCTGGAAGGGAGCTACGACCCCCTGATCTCGTTTACCAGCCTCACCTGGAAGGGAGCTACAACCCCCTGACTGAAGGCTACAACCCTCAGCACCTCTACGGACCACGTTTCATCAATTTTCACACTGGATCCAATGCTTCCACAGACTTAAACAAACCCTAGTTTGCATACGCGCTTTCCTTTCACTGATGTCACGTATATACGCGCTTCCGTTCACATAAACCAGCGTATACTTCTGTACATATTATAGAGCTAATTCCATTGCGCATACGCGCTTTCTCTTCATCAAAGCCGCATATATACGCGCTTCCTCTGCGGCGAACTAGCATATGGTTCTTCAGACATTTAGGTCATTGCAATTCTTCAGAACAGATACATCACACAGATTTAACCCTTTACTTCAGACAGATGTTCGCCTTATCTCAGATCTAATCATTCCATAAATAGATCTAGAAAATACAGATACATTTCAGATCTAGATATCCCGCTTCATCATTTCTTCATAGGTGCATCATAGATTCAGATCTAACATCAAACCTTTACCCTTTCCATACAGATATACTTCACAGAGAAGTATTCATTCAAGCTCAGACATCTTGCACCCACACTCATGATTTGCACAATGAATTTATTCTCTTTATATAGGTTTACCCTTTTTCAATACCATGAGCCAAAACCACATTACTTCCGATGGTATTCCTGGACGGGGTCATTTAGACGAATCATTACTCAATACAATGGGTCAATACCATGGTGGTTACCCCTGGTTTTTCACTTTATGAGCGCTTTTTCCCATACGCGACTTGGAACGTTGATTCCCGCGTGCATACGCGACTTCTCCTAGGCAAATCCGTGTATGCCTTGAGACATACTCTTTTCATCATAGATCTAGCACACACTGAATTTCTTTCTTCATTCCCTTCTGTACTCACTATAGATACATCAGATTTACTTCATCAAGAACATATTCTATCAAGCACAACTTCATCAAGTAAGTTGCCATCATATTCATGAAGTGGGTTGTCATTCAAGGACAACACTCAGCATCATATTGCTAACTAACATCATTTCACATCAGATTTACATCATTTTCCAAGTCCATCAGGTCAAGAATAACTTCATCAGGTGGATTGCCATCAAGGACAACACATGTCAACATTCTCATGTCTTCATCTTCATTCAGTGGGTTGCCATCAAGGAAAACACTCTGCATCATATTGCCAACACTGTCATCGATGTCACTCCATTCTTCATCAGTCATGGCGAAAGGTTGTTTGTCTTTGCCCAAAAGTGCCTTCACCATGCCTTGTTGCACGAGTAGATCATGCATCTTCACTTTCCAGATCTCGAAGTTATTTTTCCCATTAAACTTCTCGATCTCAAATCAAGCACTTTGATTTTTTGACATTTTTAGTAGCTTGTGTCAAAAAATCTCCAATTTCAAAATCTTAATAAATGAAGTTTTTTTTTTTAATCAAAATTAATAATTTTGATAAAAAATGCCCTTCATAAAAAAAAAAAATGCCCTATGCCCTAGGAACTAGGCCCAATCTAATGGCATATTATAATAACTTGATATATAATATCGAGATTACAATCCTTACAAGACCCATTTAAATCGATATTACAATATAATGGCATTTCAATAAAATCGATTTAAATGAAAATTAAATGAAAAACGATATACCAATACAAATCGATTTTTTAAATACAAAATTGCATTATTGCATATAAATGAAAATCGAATTGATTTAAAAAATGGCATACGTTCTAATTTAAAAAAGGCATACGTTCAACGCTCCCGAACGACTCTCGGACTTTGGCTCTCTGTGTTGGCAATATGATGCAGAGTGTTGTCCTTGATGGCAAACATGAGATTGTTGACATGTGTTGTCCTTGATGGCAAACCACCTGATGAAGTTATTATTGACTTGATGGACTTGGTAAATGATGTAAATCTGATATGAAATGATGTTTGCTAGCAATATGATGCTGAGTGTTGTCCTTGAAAGGCAACCCACTTGATGAAGATGATGGAAACTTACTGGATGAAGTTGTGCTTGATAGAATATGTCTTGATGAACTAAATCTGATGTATCTACAGTGAGTACAGAAGGCAATGAAGAAAGGAATTCAGCATGTGCTAAATCTATGGTGAAAAGATTATGTCTCAAGGCATATGCGGATCTGTCTAGGGGAAGTCGCGTATGCACGCGGAAAATAACGTGCCAAGTCGCGTATGGGCAAAAGCGCTCATAAAGTGCAAAACCAGGGGTAACCACCATGGTATTGACCCATTAATTGGGTAATGATTCGTCTAAATGACCCCGTCCAGGAATACCATCGGAAGTAATGTGGTTTTGGCTCATGGTATTGAAAAAGGGTAAACCTATATAAGGAGAAGAAATTTGTTGTGCAAATCATGAGCGTGGGTGCAAGATGTATGAGCTTGAATGAATACTTCTCTCTGAAGTATATATGAAAGGAAAGGGTTACAGCTGAATGATAGATCTAAATGTATGATGCACCAATGATGAAGAAGGGGATCTAGATCTGAAATGTACTTGTATTTGCTAGATCTGTTTATGGAATGATTAGATCTAAAAATGAGGCGAACATCTGTCTGAAGTAAAGGGTAAAAATTTGTGTGATGTATCTGTTCTGAAGAATGGCAATGACCTAAATGTCTGAAGAACCATACGCTAGTTCGCCGCAGAGGAAGCGCGTATATACGCGGCTTCGATGAAGAGAAAGCGTGTATGCGCAATGAAATTAGATTTGTAACATGTACAAAAGTATACGCTGGTTTATGTGAACGGAAGCGCGTATATACACGACATCAGTGAAAGGAAAGCGCGTATGAAAACTAGGGTTTGCTGAAGGTTGTGGTAAGAAATGTATGATTTGTTTTGCTGGTTTACTGATATCTGTCAGTGAGTTATATGTATCAATTTCATGTTTGACTGTGCTTAAAAGTATGGAGTGGGTCTAGTCTGAAAATATGATGAAACGTGGCCTGCAAGTTGTGTTCTAAAGGAAGCTTTGGATCCCGAGTGAAAAAATTGATGAGAAACGTGGTCCGTAGAGTCACGCGAGGGTTGTAGCCTTCGTTCAGGGGGTTCAGGAGGGTTGTAGCCTTCAGTCAGGGGGTTGTTGCTCCCTTCCAGGTGAGGCTGGTAAACGAGAGCAGGGGGTCGTAGCTCCCTTCCAGGAGAGGCTGGTAAACGAGTCGGGGGGTTGGAGCTCCCTTCCAGGAGAGGCTGGTAAACGAGCGCAGGTGGGTGCCTGCGTGCTGGTAGGAGTCTGCACCAGCACATATGTTGTAAGATGTTTTCTCTATAATAAAATATTGAAGGCTGAGCAACTACAGCGGTGTTTTTCTCCCGACTTGGGTTTCCACCTAAAAATCTTGGTGTTCATGTGTGATGCTTTGTGTGATGGTTTATTTTGTTGTTACTACACATGTTTACTATTAACTTAACATCAGATGAATGAATATTGCAAAGAACTAAGTCAATAAATATCTGCATATTTAGATCTCTGCTAATACGCGAGTTGTATGAAGGATATCCGCGTGTATACGCGAGTTTACTAAAGGAAAGTAGCGTATGGGTTTTAGAAGAGTGAAAAAGTAAAAAGTTTAGAATATGCAGTAAATACTGATTCACCCCCCCTCTCAGTATTTTTCCCAACAATTGGTATCAGAGCAGGTTCTTCTGCAGAAGCTTGATCGCTTGAAGGAGATCCATCGCAATGGGAAGTCTTGAAGGAGTAATGTCTATAAAGCCACCTCTATTCAATGGAAGCAATCTGATATTCTGGAAGGTACGAACAAAATCATATCTGCAAAGTCTTGGTGCAGATGTATGGGCAATCGTGGAAGAAGGTTATCAGTATCCGGCAAGTATTCCTACTGATGCAGCAGAAAGGAAGAAGTATGAAATCAATGCCAAAGCAGTAAATGTCTTATTAGGAAGCATGTATGAACTAGAATTTGCTAAATTGATGCAGCTACATTCAGCAAAAGAAATATGGGAAAAAATCATTCTAAGTTATGAAGGAGACACAAAGGTAAAAAGTGCAAAACTCCAAACTCTTAGAATTGAATATGAAAATTTGAAGATGCATAGTGATGAGAGTATTGACCATTTCTTCTTACGTTTGGATGATATTGTAAATCGAGTGAGAAATTTGGGTGAAACCATAACTGATACTACTCTGGTGGAAAAGGTCTTAAGATCCTTGACTTCAAAATTTGACTCTAAAGTTTCAGCTATAGAAGAAAGGCAAGATCTGCAAACTCTTACTATTGTTCAATTACATGGTATTCTGACTGATTTTGAAATGAGACAAGGAGGTCCTTCTAAAATCAGAGAAGCTGCTTTTAAGGTTTCTGCAAGAGGAAAAGAAAAGGAATTTGTCAGAGAATCCAGCTATATATCCGAAGAAGAAGAAGCAAATTTTGTGAGAAAACTCCAACTAGGTACTGGAAGATTCAAAGGTAAGCTTCCCTTCAAATGTTTTGAGTGTGGAAAAGTTGGCCACTATGCTACTAAATGTCCTTATAGAGAAAAACGTGGTAAATGGAAACAATTTGAAAAGAGGAAGAGTAATTATGCAAATGAAGATGATGATGAAGTGTCTAGTGAAGATGAAGAAGATTCTGACCATGATATTAAACTGCTCATGGCAAAAGAATCTAGAGAAGAGAAGGATACTTTTGTGGATGCTCTGGAAGAAAATGATTTTCTTGAAGAAAAAAATCAACTCAAAGTAAGCCTAGAAGAAAAGAACATAATCATAGAGACTCTTGAAAATCAGCTTGAAGCAAAGGAAAAACGCATTGAGGAGTTGGAGTGTGAAGTAGTAAGTCTAAGGAAAGATAATGAGAAAGTGAAAACTCTCAATCTTAGATTTGATAAAGGTTCAGAAACCTTAGATGAAATTATCAAGATACAACGGTCTCCTCTTATAAAAACAGGTCTTGGATATACTGGGGAATCTTCCCAGACTTCAGCACCAAATTATCTGAAAGCAACCATAGCTGGTTTACTACATTTAGCCACTCAGCAAAGGAACAAAGGATCTTTACAGGTAAAACATGATCATCTCAATTCAAGGAACACTAACAGGGAGATCTTTCAAAAGGGCTACAACCAACAGGTAAATTCAAATAGAAGATTTCATGATCGCAGAAATTTCTACTTCAATGGACAATGTTTCTCATGTCACAATTTTGGTCATAAAGTTTTTCAATGTGTTGCATATAAAACCATCATGACAAGAGAAGCAAGAAAGAAAAAGATGAATATTGAACCAAATAAGAACACCTATAACAACTTTTCTCCTCTTCAAAACGAAGTTGAATGTACTTATTGCAATAACTTTGGTCATGAAGAATCTGAATGCAGGAGCAAGATCCAGCCAAAAGAACATGTTCCCTCAAGCTCTAAAGTGTGGAAAAAGAAAGAACCGCCGGTTGAAAATTGTGGGATAGCGTTATTTGCAGAAGGTGAAGAAAATAAATGGTACATTGATAGTGGGTGCTCAAGACACATGACAGGTGACAAAAGCAAAATCCTTACATATAATGCTCTAGAAAAGGAAAAGAAAGTAACATTTGGAAATGATTCTCCTGCTGTAATTGAAGGAAAAAGGTCCGTGTTTCTAAAAGAAAAGGTGAAGGCTAATGATGTCATGTATGTGGATGGATTAAGGCATAATCTGTTGAGTGTAAGTCAAATGTGTGATCAAGGAACTGAAGTTGTCTTTAGTTCAAAAGAGTGTGTGGTTCGTGATCTTGATACAGGTAAAATTATTATAAAAGGGAAAAGAAATCCAAGCAACCTGTATATACTGAACTAAAAAGATCAATGTTACTTGAGCAAGTCTTCAGAAAATTGGCTATGGCATAGAAGGCTGGGGCATCTGAGCTTCTCTCAAATCAACAAAGCAAGTAGACTTCAAGCTGTTCGTGATCTTCCCAATATTAATCTACCAGAAAGTATCATATGCAAATCTTGTCAATTCGGTAAGCAGACCAGAGTACGATTTAATGCCAAAGAAGGATCTTCAAGTAAGCCTCTTGAACTCATTCATACTGAAATATGTGGACCTATGAGGAAAAACTCACTACGTGGGGAAGAATACTATATCTTATTTATTGATGACTACTCTAGAATGTGTTGGATCGGGTTCATTAAACACAAAGATGAAGCATTTGAAAAGTTTCAGATATTCAAAGCATTGGTAGAAAATGAATTAGATCTAAAAATCAAGTGTCTTAGATCTGATCGAGGAGGAGAATATACATCAAATGAATTATTTGAATTTTGTAAACAACATGGCATAAAAAGACAGTTATCTGTAGCAGGCACTCCACAACAAAATGGCGTAGCAGAAAGAATGAATAGAAAAATTCAACAAATGGCTAGAGCTATGCTTGATGATTCTGGAACTCCTGACATGTTCTGGGGCGAAGTAGCACATACAGCAGCTAACATTCTCAACAAGGCTCATGTTCGGGTAAATAGTGACAAAACTCCATATGAACTCTGGTATGGTAATTCTCCCACTATGAAGCATTTTAGAGTTTTTGGAAGTAAATGCTTTATCAAAAATAATGATGAAAAGCTTGGCAAGTTTGAACCTAGATCAGATGAAGGGATATTTCTTGGTTGCTCATCTTCCAGCAAAGCATACACATGTTACAATAAAAGGCTTCGAAAGATTGTTGAATGTATTGATGTTGTTATTGATGAGTCTCCTGCAGCTCCTAAAGAAGAAAAACAAACAAAAGAAGATGATGGTGACTTATGGCCTTATACATCAAATAGAAATGATATAAACAGTGGATCCAATGAAGAACCTGAAAATGATCTATCTGAAAAAGCTCCTTCCAGATATGTTCAAAAGAATCATCCTGAATCTCAAATTTTGGGAGACAAGGAATCGGGTGTACGAACGAGGAGAACTCTGGTGGGATCTTCTAGTCATATGGCACTTCTATCCACAATTGAACCACACAATGTCAATCAAGCTAGCAAAGATGAATTTTGGAAGCAAGCCATGGATGAAGAGCTCGATCAAATTGAAAACAATGACACTTGGGAATTGGTACCAAGACCACATGATAAAAATGTCATTGGAACTAAATGGATTTTCAAGAACAAGTTAAATGAGAATGGGGATGTTGTAAGAAACAAAGCTAGACTGGTTTGCAAAGGGTATACTCAAGAAGAAGGTATAGACTTTGAAGAAACTTTTGCTCCTGTAGCTAGACTTGAAGCCATAAGAATGTTTCTTGCTTTTTCAAGTTTTCAACAAATCAAAGTTTATCAAATGGATGTCAAATCTGCTTTCCTCAATGGTGATCTAGAAGAAGAAATTTATATAGAACAACCAGAAGGATTCATTTTGGGAAATGATGAAAATCTTGTTTGTAGACTTAAAAAGGCTCTATATGGTCTCAAACAAGCTCCAAGGGCATGGTATTATCGTCTTGACAAATATCTTTATCAACAAGGATTTTCAAAGGGGTCTGCTGATAGCAACTTATACACAAAAGTTGAAAATGATAAACTATTGATTGTAGTTGTATATGTTGATGATATCATTTTTGGGAGTAACGAAGAATCTATTAGTCAAAAATTTGCTTTTGTCATGCAGCAAGAATTTGAAATGTCCTTACTTGGGGAACTAACATTCTTTCTTGGCTTACAAGTGCATCAAACTGCAGATGGTATATTCCTATCACAAGCAAAATATCTTAAGCAAATTATGAAGAAGTATGGCATGGAAGAATGCAAACCTGTAAGTACACCAATGATAACCGGATGCAATCTCAGTTCTCATGATGATTCTCCCACGGTGAATCAACCAGAATACAGATCAATGATAGGAAGTCTACTTTATCTCACTGGGACTAGACCAGACATTATGCATGCAGTTGGGATTATTGGACGATTCCAAGCTAATCCAAAAGAGTCTCACCTTCAGGCTGTTAAAAGAATTTTCAAATATCTACAAGGAACTCAAGACTTTGGTCTATGGTATCCAAAGAATGCTGATCTTACTCTTCATGCTTACACTGATGCAGATTGGGCTAGAAGTGTTGATGATCGGAAAAGCACTAGTGGTGGTGCATTCTATATGGGACCCCGATTAGTATCTTGGTTTAGCAAGAAGCAAAATTCTATTGCCTTATCTACAGCAGAAGCAGAATATGTGGCTGCCGCATCTTGTTGCACTCAACTCCCTTGGATGATGCAAACCTTACAAGATTTTCAAATCAAATGTACACCTCCTGTCCCCATTAAGTGTGAAAATACAAGTGCCATCAGTATTTCAAAGAATCCTGTTATGCATTCGAAGACCAAGCACATTCCCATCAAGTATCACTTCTTACGTGAAAAAGTGCTTGAGCAAAAGGTGAAGTTGGAGTATGTTCCCTCCAAAGAACAAGTTGCTGATATCTTTACCAAACCTCTGCCCAGGGAAGCGTTCGAGTATCTAAGACAGAAGCTGGGAGTGTTCTCTTCCAGTCAAAAGAACAAATCTGCATAAATTTAGAAGATGGCATTGGATACGCGGATTTCCTGAAACACAGTCGCGTATATACGCGAGTTCCTGCACAGAAAACCGCGTATGTATGATTGCTGACATTTTTCTGTTTGGAGTCAGCTCTCTTCAGCACAGCTGCAATGCTGTTTGGTATCTCTGATACTGTTTGGTATCTCTGGTGGTGTTCCAGTTCTCATAATTCTAATTCTAATGTTTTGATAAAGATGCCTTGATGATTTGTTGGTGAAAGTGTTCAGGATGCACAAACTAAGAGGGAGCCTTAGTCATATGAAAAGGATGCTTGGATGCACAGATTCAGGGGGAGCATTAGCGTTGCTGAGTATAATGCATTGTTGGCATTATGATGGTTCTGAAATATGTTCTCTTTCTTGAGGACTTTCTAGTGTTGGTCATAAATGGTCATATTTGTAATTTGATGAAAAGGTCATGTTGAGATCCATGATGTAAAATTGTAATATTCAGTCATGTAAGGACTTGATAAATTTGTAAACCCACTTGGTTGGGTAGTTGAGTCTCATATGTAAATCCACTTGGATGGATCTTTGATGTAAGTATGAGTCATTGGTGATAGGAAAGTCATAGAGTCATGTACTTCATTGGAAAATATGTTTGAAGCTTCAGCATGAACTCAGGGGGAGCTTGGTCACTTCGGTATATATCAGATCTGCAGAACGCTTCTTCCACATGCGGAGAAAAGGGGGAGAGTATGTTGGTTTTGATCCACCCTTTTCCCTTGCTGTCAAAGGGGGAGAGTTACATGGTGTTTGAATGAAGAGAAAGAATGGTGTAAAAAATGGAAATGTGACATGGTGTCATTTTATTCTTAATATACCTATCTGTTGTGGTAACCAAACACCTTCGTGGTTTCCATCAAGTCCAAAGGGGGAGATTGTTGGAAATATGATGCAGAGTGCTGTCCTTGATGGCAAACATGAGATTGTTGACATGTGTTGTCCTTGATGGCAAACCACCTGATGAAGTTATTCTTGACCTGATGGACTTGGTAAATGATGTAAATCTGATATGAAATGATGTTTGCTAGCAATATGATGCTGAGTGTTGTCCTTGAATAGCAACCCACTTGATGAAGATGATGGCAACTTACTTGATGAAGTTGTGCTCGATAGAATATGTCTTGATGAACTAAATCTGATGTATCTACAGTGAGTACAGAAGGCAATGAAGAAAGGAATTCAGCATGTGCTAAATCTATGGTGAAAAGAGTATGTCTCAAGGCATACGCGGATATGTCTAGGAGAAGTCGCGTATGCACACGGGAAACAACGTGCCAAGTCGCGTATGGGAAAAAGCGCTCATAAAGTGCAAAACCAGGGGTAACCACCATGGTATTGACCCATTGTATTGGGTAATGATTCGTCTAAATGACCCCGTCCAGGAATACCATCGGAAGTAATGTAGTTTTGGGCTCATGGTATTGTGTTGGCTCATGGTATTGAAAAAGGGGCTCATGGTATTGAAAAAGGATAAACCTATATAAAGAGATGAAATTCATTATGAAAATCATGAGCGTGGGTGCAAGATGTCTGAGCTTGAATGAATACTTCTCTCTGAAGTATATCTGAAAGGAAAGGGTTACAGCTGAATGATAGATCTGAATGTATGATGCACCAATGATGAAGAAGGGGATCTAGATCTGAAATGTACTTGTATTTTCTAGATCTGTTTATGGAATGATTAGATCTAAAAATGAGGCGAACATCTGTCTGAAGTAAAGGGTAAAAATCTGTGTGATGTATCTGTTCTGAAGAATGGCAATGACCTAAATGTATGAAGAACCATACGCTAGTTCGCCGCAGAGGAAGCACGTATATACGCGGCTTCGATGAAGAGAAAGCGCGTATGTGCAATGAAATTAGATTTGTAACATGTACAGAAGTATACGCTGGTTTATGTGAACGGAAGCGCGTATATACGCGACATCAGTGAAAGGAAAGCGTGTATGCAAACTAGGGTTTGCTGAAGGTTGTGGTAAGAAATGTCTGATCTGTTTTGCTGGTTTACTGATATCTGTCAGTGAGTTATATGTATCAGTTTCATGTTTGACTGTGCTTAAAAGTATGGAGTGGGTCCAGTCTGAAAATATGATGAAACGTGGCTTGCAAGTTGTGTTCTAAAGGAAGCTTTGGATCCAGTGTGAAAATTGATGAAACGTGGTCCATAGAGGTGCTGAGGGTTGTAGCCTTCAATCAGGGGGTTGTAGCTCCCTTCCAGGTGAGGCTGGTAAACGAGAGCAGGGGGTCGTAGCTCCCTTCCAGGAGAGGCTGGTAAACGAGTCAGGGGGGTTGGAGCTCCCTTCCAGGAGAGGCTGGTAAACGAGCGCAGGTGGGTGCCTGCGTGCTGGTAGGAGTCTGCACCAGCACATATGTTGTAAGATGTTTTCTCTATAATAAAATATTGAAGGCTAAGCAACTGCAACAGTGGTTTTCTCCCGACTTGGGTTTCCACCTAAAAATCTTGGTGTTCATGTGTGATGCTTTGTGTGATGGTTTATTCTGTTGTTACTACACATGTTTACTGTTAACTTAACATCAGATGAATGAATATTGCAAAGAACTAAGTTTATAAATATTTGCATATTTAGATCTCTGCTAATACGCGAGTTGTATGAAGGATATCCGCGTGTATACGCGAGTTTACTAAAGGAAAGTAGCGTATGGGTTTTAGAGAGTGAAAAAGTAAAAAGTTTTGAATACTCAGTAAATACTGATTCACCCCCCCCTCTCAGTATTTTTCCCAACACTCTGCGCAAACAGCCACAGTCCACACAACCACCATTCAATGTTGATCCAGGCCCAGTCAGTGGCTCTGCAATCCACATAGAGTCACTGCCGGCTCCAGCTCACGGCTTAGCTGCTCTCCAACAACTCACATAGTCTTCATATTTCGGTGGATAGGCGTGCTCACGCAATTATACATCGAATTTAACATCTCTTAGAACCACAGGACCGTGCCCTCACATTTCACAGCAGAGTGCTATCGATCCCTCAGCAGATAAGGCAGCCTTCGATCCCTCAGTAGATGTAGATCACGACCACGCAGAGCTACGCCATACAATACACGACCACAAAAAACTCTACAAGTCCATTTCACAGTAAATACACATTAAAAAGTGCAGTTCTGGTTCCACGCTGCCCAATCCGTTCCACGCTCACGTGCTGTTTATTATGTTATCTCAACAGCAACCTTAAACTCTCAATGTCGAGGCTCCAATACCAATTTTCGAGTTAACACAGTGGAAACTAAATAAACAATCAAATCCACACAGCATAAAAACATAAAGAGACAGATATTTAATGTGGTTCACCCAACCAATCTGGGCTACGTCCACCAAAATAGAGGCATCAACAATCTTATTCTGCAACAGGAGACTTACAACAGCAGAGTTTCTCATCTGCACTTCTCTTCATCTCACCTCACATCCCTCATGCACATTTGCCTCTACGGGCTTACATTTTATAGCTAGGAGTAGAAACTGGATCATAAATTTAATCACAACAAAATAGGATGTAATAACTCCATGTCAGGATCAATTTAGCAACAAATCGTATTGTTGTCATATTTATGAGAATTTCTCTAAATTATTATTAGAAATCAAAACATTAAAAAAAAAATCTGTCTTATAAACTATTTGGTTACATCTTTTACTAGATATTTAACTATCCATCATTTACCAAGGCGTGGAGCGACTTGGTTTGATCACAAAGAAATTGGTGATTTTGGTATGGGTATTGAAACAAGAAACATAAATAAAACACGAAAGCAATACAATTGCTAAGATTTAGCGAGTTAATTATGATGACATATGGATCCATTTCTGATCCCGAAGCGTCGATCTTCGACGAAGAATTCTTGCATGCGTTGGAGCTGGCGAAAGCTAGAGGTTGTGCTAGCAGTTAGCAAAGCATGTTGAGTCTGTGTGGATAGAAGAGGAGGCTAAAGTGAAACATATTGGAGGAAAAGGAAAGAAAAATGGCAGAGATCTATGAGAGTTGTTTACAATTTTTGGGGTTATGGAGATCAATGATCTTTCTTTCAGCATGAATGGGTGCTAAGTTTGATTTGGTACTTGGAGTTCAGGAAAACGGACCTGCAAAGCTTTGAGAGACATGGCGAAAAGCTTGAAATCTTGTAATGAATGGGAGTCTGTATAACATGGAAGGGAAAAGGATAGGATGAAGGCCATAGATTTTGCACTAATGGTTTGATGAGAGACCAGTGTGCATGGGTAAACAGGTTGTAGGTCTCCTATGCTCTAGCTCTGGGTTTAATCCTTTGTGTAAGTTGCTTGCATCAAAGAGTGATATTTTCTATTATTGCTTACAGTAGCATTTATAAAGCACAGGTTGAGGTACTGAGTGAGTCTCTAGGGCGGTGGATGGTTTTTACAGTTTCTGTTTATCTGTCTGTAGCTGGCTATATCTGAGAGTCTTCTCCTCATGTTCTGGTGGTTTATGGTGATCATGCTTTATTTATCCCTTGGGAGTTTTGTACTTCCAATTTATTCGGACCACGTGACTGAAGGATGGTTACATTCCTGGACCATCTATAGGCCATGCCGCAGCATGAAGATTAAAATTTGCGGGAGATGGTGGGACATTGGTCATTGGTTATGTTTTTGTTGTGCAAAAGCCTGAAGAGAGTTTCTGGGACTTGGCTCCGTGAACTTCTGCTTCCCCGTTAGTTCACTGCTTTTTCCAGGCAATGGGTTTGTTTCTCCGGGACTAGTTTTTTCAAAATATTTTTGGGGTAGTGATATTCCTGGGGTGCGGTGTGTCATGTTACAAACATCATCTCTGTTATGGGTACGATTATTAAGCGTTCAAGACATTTCTCGTTGATCTTTTTGATCCTTTGTCAGGTCTTGGGATCGTTTGCTAGTTGTTTCACCTGACATTAGGGTCGTGTCATCTTTACATCCAGTACCCTTTCATGTTGCGGTGTCTTGTACATCGAACCATTCCATTTATATCGGCAAGTGTTGGTGGGTGAGGTCTATTAATACACTATCTTGGTTACAATTTTTGCATTTAATTATGATGACATATGGATCAGTGTCTGATCCCGAGGTGGTGATCTTCGATGAAAAATTATTGCATGCGTTGGAGTTGGCGGAAGCTGGAGGTTGTGCTGTCAACCACTCTATTCCTCAGGACTCACACTTTTCATCATTCACGATCTCTCTGACTGGTGCTGTCCCAAAAAATGGCCTGCTTGCTTCTGAAACTATTAGGTTGGATCTTGTAGCCCCTGGGTTAGAGGGAGGGGAGAAAACTACTCCGCGGGTTATAAACAAAAAATCGGCGGGTGAAACCTTTTAAGCCAGCATCCGACCAAATAATTCTGAGTTTCGGGAGTGATTTGATGTGAGAGAGGGCCAACAGTTTTCTCTCGCAGGCGATTGTGGGCAAGTGGAAGTTCACAAATTGCAGTTTGATAGATCTCCAGCAGTGGCTTATGGCGGCTTGGGTGAAGCTTATCGGTTATGAGCCTCGAATTAGCAGGCTGCCAAATGGGTGGTTCTGATACCACTTACTGCACGACGAGGATGTGCCGACGATTCTCCAACATACTTGGGTTAATGGGCGGTCGTTCTTACCGTTGTTTTAATGGACTATTAATTTTCACCCGATTGACAACGCTCCACACTCATAGATGTTATGGGTGAAACTCCCAGGCTTACCCATCCAATTTTGGATGTTGGTGGTGCTGCAAACCATCGGAAACAACATCGGAGCATGTCAATATGTGGATCCGAAATTCACGTGCATCTATGATAAGCGGGTAGCATGGATCTTGGTGGAGGTTTCTTATGCGGGCAGTTTACCGGTGGATGTGGACCTTGAATGGGATGGCTCAAGATATAGGAAAAGCATAGATTAATGGAGCACACATTTTCATTGCCATATCTGTCACGCCACTAGACATCTGATGCACTCGTGCTCTCGGTGGCGAAAATACTATGCCTCCAATGCTTTGGGTTACCATCACGATAGGTGGGATTTCTCTCATGGCTTCAACATGGATGTGCCTCCACCATCGAGAAATTCCCTCTCGGGGAAGTCACTTGTACCTTCTCCTATATTTTCGGGTGATGAACGGATTTTAACTTATTGGGTCATGATGGCTCTGAAGCCTGTTCACGAAAGGGTCTTTCCTTGTTTCCTATTGGGGAAAAAATGATAGGGGTCAGGGGGCACGTTGTCCTAGCATTTTTTGAAGCCTCTATCAATACACCTTTCATTATCCCACACCCT
This sequence comes from Pinus albicaulis, assembly GCA_034641835.2. Taxonomy (NCBI): domain Eukaryota; kingdom Viridiplantae; phylum Streptophyta; class Pinopsida; order Pinales; family Pinaceae; genus Pinus; species Pinus albicaulis. The sequence continues at coordinate 1,053,283,862 of CM076580.1, forward strand.
TCTAGTTTTTCAGACCATCGGGCGGAAACCCCCGTTGCTTCTCCGGGTCTTTCAGCTCTACCGCCCATTGGGTCTATGTCTCCTTCCTCACCTGGCCCGATTGCGACACCCTCCTCTGATCCCTCGGATCCTGATCCTGCAACCACTTTGTCACCTGTTATGTCGCCCAGAAATTCGGTGGGAAGCGACATTGAGTTGTTGCTACTTGATCTGGATGCAGGCCTTATACCTCTGCCTGTGGACATGGGTAAGCCTGCTTCACCCACTGTGGTTATCAACCCTTCTTCTATCTCCAATTTAACGATACGAAGGGGAAAGCGCTGACCGAGGGTCAAAAAGAAGTCTTTGTCCACGTCTGTCACTTTGGGAGATTTGGGTGAAGGGAATTTCCGTGAAATTCCTATAACTTTGGCTTTAGACAGGGTACTTAGAGCACCGAACCCTTTACTGGTTACTCCATGATCCGTTTGATATCTTTAAACATTCGGTGGTTTGGGGGGAAAGTGAAATTTCTTTCTTTGCACGAGTTTTTGCTGAAGAATAACCCTGCCATTATTTTTATTCAAGAATATATGCACTCAGCTCACATGTTTATCTCATGTTTCTGCGCCATGTTCCTACCTTGGCATCTGGCGGCTCAGGACGCTGTGGGATGATCGGGAGGTGAGATTGTGATGTGGGATCCTGGTTTTTCATTCTTGAAGGCCTTTGGGTTTTTCGGAGGGATTTTACTCTCTACCCATTTCTGTAGATATAAGCACCAGATACATCTTATCAATCTGTATGCTCCCACTACAAGAAAAAAGGACATTGGTGAGGGGCAAAAAATGTCACCATAAGCTCATTGGTGACAGTCAAAAGATTCTTCGTCACCAAAAACTGAACGTCACCAAAGGTGGCGTCACCGAAAATATAGGTGTTGTGGTGACATTCAAGTTCTGTCACCAATAATGATTTGCAATGACGGATAGTGACCGTCACCATTTCATATGAGCAATGGTGACGAAAAATAGCCTCCATCACCAAAAAAATGAACGTCACCAAAGGTGGCGTCGCTGAAAGTATGTGTTGTGGTGACATTCAAGGTCATCACGAATATTGATTATAATGACGGATAGTGACCATCACCATTTCATATGAACAAAAACGATTTTTTGTGATGGACCTTTCATGGCCGTCACTATTGGTGCATATATGTGGCGACGTTCGTTGACCCTCACCATTTCATATTTGGTGAAGGTCAAAAAATGTCACCATAAGATCATTGGTGAGGGTCGAAAAATGTCACCATAAGTTCATTGGTGATGGTCAAAATAGCCTTCGTCGCCATTCCATATTAATATTAGGACACGATGGAATCGAACCACCAACCTCCTGCTTGTAAAGTAGATGCTCTTCCATTGAGCTAGCACCCTTTAAAGAGCTAGACTTTATAAAATTAAACCTTGAAACTTTATAAATTCTAATTTATACAACTTTTGAGAAATTATAAAACTTTCTAAAGTCTTGGCAAATCTTTACTAAACAATAAAAATAACATCGAAGTTGCAAGTGTCTACCTAATGGTCATGGAAGTTATGAAAATCGGGTGGAGGTATAAATGAAGTGTTGGGAAGTACCAAACATACAAGTAAAATATATCTATTCAATTCTATAAGAAGTCTTAGAAAAATTTTAAGATTGTAATCTATATGAACTAAGTTACCTATTCTGTGTAAAATATTTATGCTCCAATGAATAAATTATTGGGGTCCTGTGATTTAGCAGACTGGCATACTAAATGACAAGGCAACATCAGAACCACTTTGGAATCCTAGGATCTAGCCCTCCTGGATTCAAAGAGGGATCTCTCTATATGTGTTTTCAAAAGGTATGTCTTTGAGGCTTAAGATATGATATTAGGCTAGTTCTGGAGCACAAGGGAGTTTGTTTGTTTTTGGTTGGGAATCATTAAAAGAGAAGGTCATGTGAAGTGAAGAAGGAAATCAGTGGAAGGATGTTTCAGCATGGGAAGATAGGTCAAAAAATAGTGCTAAACCATTGGGCTATGGAGTCATAAAAGGGTTTACTTGCACAAAGCTATACAAGATTTTTCCAAGGGCAAGTCATCTATATCAAAATATCTTTGAAGTTGAGTTGATGGTATGGAAACATTAATGGGTGAGGTGAAAGAAGCAACATGTAAGAAAACAAAGGGCAGCCTAAGATCAAGTAAGGGCTTTAAAGCTATCCTGCTTTTGACACACTCTCAAGAATAACATTTAAGATAAACATAAGATCAATTAAGGACTTTTAAAAAAACCTTCTTTTGGCACACCTTTAAGGGAAATCTTCAAAACAGTTGTTTAAGACATAAACAAGGGATAGGGCTAACCATTAACTTCCTTGATTAAGACTCTACTTAGCCTGCAATGAAAATATCATTCAAGAACAATAACTCAAGTTCTACTTAGCTAGACATGGGCTCACCAACATTCCTTGACTAGTTATACTCTATTGAAATCATTCCCAAACACACATCTAGCAGAAAACATAAAGATAAAGATTTTCAGTGAGAGCTAGGGTACTTTGTAGTATATCCTACTCTATATTTCCTGTTCTTTACCAGAGAATTATGAACATAGTGAAAACATAAAGAGAATAAAAATTACAGTGAGAATAACATCACCAATGATTTAGATCAGGATCCAGTGAATATGCTTGTATATTGATGTGAAAAACCAGTTACATACTTTGAGTCCAATAGCTCTTTACAGTCCAATGATTTTCTTCCCAGCCTACTATATTACAACTACTCAGAGTCTCTTACTCAATAACAGTTCAGGAAATTAACAATTTCCCAACCCTTACAATGAATTTTCTTCGAATACTTATAGGTGAAAGAGGAAGAGTGCTCCTGAAATGGTAATAAATATGAATCAAGACAGAGTGGGAGAAGTGTTCGAATGCCTATTCTGCTTAATGACCGTTGAATTAACTGTTTCTATCATTTTGGTAGTTCTTCTTGTTTTATGCATATCTGGTAGGCATGGTAATAACTATGAAATGTTTCTTTGAAGATAACTGTGGCTGAAGTACCTTGTTTGACTTCTCGGATAAGCAAACTGTCATTTTTTTGGGTCTTGTAGCCCCATGCCTGCTTAATAACTGTTATGCCAGTTTTTTAATAAAGTCTTTGTCATAAGGATGGTTGTCATAGTGTCTTTGAAAAGCGAAAGCAGACCGCAGGTGTCCTTTGGTGGAGTAATAGCTGTTGTAGATGTGGCATTTGAGGCCTTTTATGCTGATCTATCTTATCTCCTACGTGTACAGGTAGCTCAGATTCCCTCTGCGCTGGAGGGTTTTATTTGTAATCAATATCCATGAAACATTGATTAAACTCTGAAATTAGACTCCTTAGCCCCTTTAAACATTGTTTCTTTGGCTGTGGGAGACCTGTGGATAAATCCACCATCAAACCTGCGCACGACAACAAACTGGTTAAGAAATCCTGCATTTCGTGGTTTCACTGCAACAGAGGGCTCAGGCATGGGCAGAGGAGCAGTGCAGAGGAGTGGGATATGCAGGAGAAAGAGGTTTCATGGATAAAACTGGTGAAAACAGGTTTAAATTTGAATTTGGAACGAAATGATGGAAAGTGGTCTTGTGAAACCACAAATGGTTTTCGCACAACATTGAGGAGGTAAGCGGTATTGATGCGAGCGAACGCGATATCGTCTGTTGATCGCCACGTGTCCACCAGGAAACCACCGATTTCGCGTGGATTATGCGCGATTGGTATTATTTGGGAAATGAATGCGAAAAGGGTTTGGGACCGTTAGATCTTCGGGTGGAAGAACAACGGCCATGGATGAGGGCGAAAAATAGAAAGATGCATAGGGGAAACACGTGGTGGGGCCGAGGTGATGTCACCTTTTTTGTCGCATAGCGAGAAGGATTTTAGGGTGGGAAAACTTTGGTTTTCAGCGTTAAAACGTAAAAATTCAGTTATGGGCAAACACAAAGGGAGAAAACCTTTTTTACAAGGGGCGCGTGGGTAGAAAAAATAAGGAATAGCAGGCTAAGGAACAAAAGTTAAGGAACAACACAGCTCAAGGAACAACAACTAGGAAACAACAGTTAGGGAACAACAGTTAGGGAACAGCAGTTAGGGAACAATAGCTTAGGGAACATCAACAAGGGAACAACAGTTCAGGGAATAGCAACTTAGGGAACAACAGTTTAGGGAACAACATCTAGGAAACAACAGTTTGGGGAACATCACTGCTAAGGAACAACTGTTGATTGTTTTTTTAGAAAACACCATAAGGCTTCAATAATGAGTAATTTTCCATGAAAATAATCTCTTGAAGGCTCAAGACCTGGCAAATTTTTGTCATAGAAAATGATGGCTAAAATAAATCAAGACTCCTAATGTATATTTGTGCTATGAAGATTTGTATCTTGCACCAATATGGAATAGGTAGTGTTAGCCAACTGCAAAATAATATACATGTCAAAGACAAAATCAACAAGAGGGAGTTATTTCTATGACTTTTGGGGCACAATTTCTACACTACCTATCTTTGAATGTCCCTTGTGTAAATATATTACTATCTTTAAAGCTCTAGCATATTATAGGACCTCAATAATACTTCCCAATTATAGGTAGAGAACATGCCTTATCATTTGTAAAGATCTGCAGTTTACAGTTATGTTGACCACTAAAAGAACCCATTTATCTCGAGAAAAATTATAATTTTATGAATATGTTTAGCCTTGATTAAAACAATGATTGGCGAGGGAAAATGGGAGTAGACCTTAGTATGTGTAGGGATTGAGTGGGGTATTCCCTTGCAACTTACATAATATTACAAAATTGATGGTGTTAGATGTGGTGGTGAATGTTAGTGGACCTGTAATTGTTCTCAGCAATACGGAACATCGAACATGCATGTGTTGAAGATAAACAACAAAGACAAACTATTATAATGTTTTCAAATTGTTTGACAGATTCATTAAATGGAGTATAGCAGTGACAATCTGTAGTGTATTTGTTTTGCAGACATATTTTGGTTTAGTTGAAGAGGGTTTTTCCCTAACCAGACTGCCATCATTAGAGAAAAAGGGGTCATGACTAGGTTTTCAATCTTCATTATATGCTCATGGAGGAAATTGTGAAGGCATTTCTAGCCATTATTAACTTGAATGTAGTGTTGAAAATGCTATTTACTAGTGGTAAAATTCTATTGAGGCTCAGTTTGAGGGGAAAATCATTGGCTCAAAATTGAAAATACCCCACTCATTTTTACACTCATGAAATGTACATCAACATTACAAAGGTTTCCCAATTGCAATATTTCATTAATGTATATGCCAAGAATGTTTCTTATGTTGGGCATGGGGATTTGGTGTCACATACTACATACTACTTCACTAATACACTAGAAATGTTGAAATCTGGAAGAAATCCTCCTTGGACATCAAATATGGAAACATTTTCCACTTATCATCAAGTCGATTTATGTCAGTGTGGTCATTAAATTAAAAAGCATTCATCTCAATAATTCTTATTAAATTTTACTTAAATATAAGAGCCCATACCTGACCCACATTAGGACAGAAAAGGAACCCTTTTTTATTGAAGTGATAGAATAGTAGTTCGAACAATAGTCTATTCTACGAAGTACCAAAAATTACATGACAAATTAGACATGGTTCTAGCATTTATACAACACCTTAGTGTGTGATGGCCAAGAAAAGCAGAAGATAAATCCAAATCTAACTAATACACTAGATATGCAAAAATCAGCATGCAATTCTCCTTGGACACTTCAAATATGGAACCTTTTTCGACTTACCATCAAGTTGATTTGTTTCATTGTGATCATGACTAAGTTAAAGAATATTCATCTCAAACATTCTTACTACAATTTACTTAAATATAATAGCCCATACCTGGCCCACCTGGGGGCAGAAGAGGAAACCTTTTGGACAAGAAAATGAATACTAGTTAGAACAATGGTCTAAACTATTCAATAGAGTACTAATGAGGATATGAAAAATTAAACATGGTTCTAGAATTTATAAAGTACCTTTGTGAGCGATGGCCTAGAAAAGAAGTAGATAAATCAAAATCTAACTCCAAGATTTTGTGAAACCATCCATCAAAGTATCCATAGAACTCAATCTAATGTGGACAATCAAAACAAATAACCAACACCATGAGCTCAGTACATATTGGATTTCTATAAAATTTTATAAAAGACAAATATAGGTTGACTCCTATATAAGAGAAAAAAAAAATTATATATAAGATCTCTTCTGAAGAAGAGATATAAGTACAACCAAATAGCAGGATAGTTTCCACCAAACAAAGGTATTCACTTGTAAGTTGTAGCATAGACCCTACAGAACCCAAATTACTATAGAAACAAAATTTACAAGCACTCTGGGATCAGAGCATGTGAGTTTTCTAATACTTCCTACAGAGCATACAAAATATTTTCCAATACTTTCTACTATCCAAAAACAAAACTACAAAAACTCTCGTTAACAAGACATCACAATATCCAAATACAGAGTTGGTTCCATACACAATTTCATCCAAGCAGATGTCAAAACCTTTGAGTTTTGATGCTTCAGTGGCTGATGAAGTTTGCAATTGTTGTATAGCTCCTTAGGTTTTCATAGAAGCTCTTTTTCAGTGTGAAACTTCTACATATCATCAAACAACATTTCCAAAATACTGAGAAATATACTTTTAAAGTCTTCATACTTTTTTTGGATGCAATCCAAGCTTTTGATAGCATAAACAATAAATTCCATGAGACTGATGGTTTTCTATTAAAATATTGTGCGCTGTTGAGCTACCATTTCCTCCCACTCCATGGTAAAAGCTTTCATCTAATGGAGTTCAACCAAATTTATTTTGCTGGAGAAACTTTGTTACAGCTATGGGGACAATTATCCATGACTGAATGCTCATGATGAGTCATGAAAGAAACAAACCAATCCTGGGAATTAAAAGGATTTACCTCTTGTTAACTTCCTGCTACAACCAAGGCTTTTCCACTGGAAAACTTGATATTAGTGCATAACTCACTCAACCATATTCAAGTGAAGAGGCTTTGACACTTTGGGAGAGAGCTCAAGAGAACAAAGGTGTTGGATTGTCTTAATGCTGAAAATTTGATGAGGGATGGCTATTTTTAGGACATATGTATAGACATGTGTGTCTATTGTGTGTAATTTTTACTTGTCCATTAGGTACACATAACATGGTTCTATATATGTAGTCACATGAATTTATGCACATGTGAATAATCACATGTATCTATCCACATGTCAATAATGATATAATCACATGTAGTTAAACTTATTTATCCATATGTAATTATCTTCTAAAAACTTATAATTTTTTTTATTTTCCCAACTACCTTGCTTACCCTGCCTATCAGTTGTAATATAAATCTATATATTGGAGGTATGTGGAATGAATTTTGTAAGATAAATGTGACAAAGGTTGCAGTTATCACCATGTGTCACTGGAGATTAGTTTATAGAAAAAAACTATTCCCATATCCACTTTCTACTTGCATGTTTTGATATTTTGATTTAAGTTAGCAAACAACAATAGAAATTCGAGAGAGATGGCACACTTGTAAGGTTGGTCCTCATGAGTTCGATTTTACTTATGGGCCCTCCCTTCTATTTTGGATTTGTAGGGGTTATTGTGCATTCATGAAGTAGGGCACATACCATAGAGCATCTTCTCTTGTAATATTATGGGGCATAAATCTCTCTGTGGCACATTTATGCTTGGAAGTTACAATTGTTGTGTAGGGTTGCACTTAGCAAGGAGGATTTATTGCTGAGCAGGTGGCTACATTTACTTTAGGAGTTACAGTCCTTGAGGGATTTAATTAGCCAAGAATGGTGCACTCCTTGAGCCCATTAATGGCCAGTTTGTAACCCCCTCCTCTTGGCTTATAAAAGGCCGAAAGGCACATTAATATTTCAGACAATAGAGTTGTATGTGTTGTATCTTTCAGACATGTAGAGCTTGAGAATGATGCAAAATTGTTATAATACTTTATTTCTGAGTAATACATAAACCATGTGATTGTTGTTGGAGCCTGTCCTTACCATCCAGAACATTTCCGATTGTTGCATGATGTATATCAGGACCTATTTAGTTGGTATAGCTTGCTGTCATAATTTTCAAATTGCAGATTTTATGTCAAGTAGACATTATTTATCTTCTATTGTAAATTGGCTCATGAAATGCATTCTTTGCATTCCTAAATATTTCCTTACATTATTTTAGTATATACTCATCTAAAGTTTTGATAGGTGCAATCTATATTCTAAATTTTAATGTTTTAGGAGCTGTAAAATTCATTCTTTGGGTAAATTGCAGATTCATTCTGATGTATATCAGGCCCTATTTAGCTGGTATATCTTGCTGTCATAATTTTCAAATTGCAGATTTTATGTCAAGTAGACATTATTTATCTTTTGTTGTAAATTGGCTCATGAAATGCAGTCTTTGCACTCCTAAATATTTCCTTACGTTATTTTAGTATATACTCATCTAAAGTTTTGATAGGTACAATCTATACTCTAAATTTTAATGTTTTAGGCGCTATAAAATTCAGACTTTGGGTAAAGATCTGAAACACGATGTAGAAAAATGACATGGTATCAGAGCTGTACATATAAAATATCTCAGCAAATCCACATATGAATGGGACTGATTTCTGTGAGACAGATATATCAGAAGGTTTTAGTGTGTGCAATGCCCTTATTTTTGTGCTTGAAGCTGATCTGCCCCCAAGATAGGCACTTGGACATGTACGAGGTTCAAGGGTGAGATGCACATCTGTTCATTTGTTTGAGCACAATAAGGTGGCCAAAAAGAAGCAAATCGTCCTCGATTCATTCAAGGACCACTTGATTCCTCAAATCACATAAAAGAAGATAGGGAAGAATTTGTATCATGCCTCAGTCACTCTGTATCAAAGTGTGAAGTTTGAACATATCCCACAAGATTCTTTTGAAGAAAAAGCTCATTAGTAACCACATGAGCAATAGTAATACTATGGAAAGCTATCCAATGAAAATCACCAAGTTGAAAGATCAACTTACAAACATAAGAAACAAGGTTTATGAAGATGAGTTAGTTCAGATAACTGTAAATGGATTCTCAGTATATTGACTTACATTTCTGCAAGGAAAATGGGAATGTGTGAAGTTTTCCACTTTTGAAACATTGAGGGATGACTTTGTCCAAGAGGAGAATTTGTCAGTCAGAGTGGAAGAGACTCAAAATTTTCCACTCATTGGGAAGATGACTAAAGGAGGACCCAAGAAGGCCAAGGAAAAAGAGGTTTGTTCATCTCATTATGAGGAGGAGGCTATGATCCATGTGACATGTTTCAAATGTTGTAATAAGGTACATTATGCAAGAAAATATACAAAAAAGGGATGCAACTACAAAATCAGTTTGAGATGAGTGTTGAAGCTGAAGTGGACGAGTTGGCATCCAAGCTAGAGACATCCTTCTCCACAATTTCTTGTTTCTCAACTAGTACCACTTTATTGTTGATCAACATGCAAACAGTGGAGGATCAAAGCACATGACATTCAATTGTGAGATATCCAGCATATTTCAAGAGAAAAAGGAGACATGCAATTGGAGTTGAGTGATAATGCTATCTATGTAATACCCCCACTTTTGATACCTAGAATAGTAATGTATATGCCTACCTGATAAATGGCTAAAAAGCCGAACAATTGAATATGTAAAGTGGTACATTGAATCATAATACTAACACATCACAGACTGCAGAAGGAGAAAGGAAAAACAATGGGGGGACTATGATCCCACAAGAAGGGAAAAAAAGGGGGCTAGCCAATTATTCTGTATTTTACCATTTTATTACTCCCATCGATTCTTTAACCTTAACCTTATTAAACCTTGCTTTATGGTTATCCTAAGTCTTATTAACCTTGGAAATTTGGAATTGGTGGTTAAGAGAGAGACATGTACTTCTTATGAAAGTGCATGGTATCTCATATGCATGCAAGTATAATCCATGATTTTTGAGCATGCAAAAGAGATTTTGACATCCATTCTTCTATGAGAATTTTCTCTTAATGCTTAGGTTGTTGTATTAATGCTAAAATAGAATTATGGAAACAATTTTCATGAAACTACGTGGAAATTATGACAATGTGAAAGGGAAATGATTATCATTTAATAAACTTAATTACAATTGATAATCCCTGGAGTCCCAGCAGTGAGATTTCTTGGCCGGTCAATGCTAGAGCACTGGAGGGAAGTGGGATAACTTGCGAGATTGCATGACAAAGATAGGGATCCCATTCCTTGGGTTGTGCAACCTGATGGGAGAGGGTTGGTAGATTGAGATAGTTGTAAGAGTTTATAGACTAGGAAAGACTAGGAATTAGACTGTGTGAAGGGAGCTAGAGCCAGCAATAGGTGATTTTATCCAAGTAGATCCTTGGTCCAAACAATTAATTAATTTATATTAGTCAATGTCTTGTGTCATATGACCATATCCTTGAAACAAGAGTGGTTAAATGAAATTTTATAATATCGGCCACCTTTAAACTATAACCCAAGGCCACCATTTTAACAAAATACTCAAGATTGGAGATTTATGAAGCTAATTTCTTCTTCTTCTTCTTGCTGCTTAGTGGAATTTGGCCTATTTTATTGTCCTCTGTTTAATCTGTATGTTTTTCATTCTGCAGCTCATTCCCTTGTTTCCTTAATATGGTTGATGTATCAATTTTTCTATATTGAAACCTTCAAATATTCCCAACCTCTTTTAAATAGAGAAGAATTTGAAAAAAACGATAAAATTTCTTACTAGTGCAGATTGGGGTTCCACCATAGGAAGGAATGGAATCCATTCACTATGAGAAAACCATAATCACCTTTCCACAGAAGAAAAACCTTGGCCTGGTGCAGCAAAAACCTCAGCAGCCAAGAGACAACAATGACAAATAAAGGGCAAAGGGGTAGTCAATCCCATCATGTGAACAACCAAGAAATTAATACTGTTTGTTTTCTCCAAGAGCATCCAGAACATCGACTCCAATTTTTAATTTAAAATAATAAAAAATATCAAAATAATTTAATATAAAATAAATAATTAAGACAAAATGATAATTTTGTTTTAAATAAATGTCTTATACAAGGCTATTGGTGTAATAGTGGCGATAGGTGACTTACCTCAAGTTTCAACAAATTCTATCACCTATTCCCACAATAGTTTGGATGTGATTTTCTTCAAATGAACAAGATCTAATCACCCGAGAGAATGAGGCCAGTGAGGTGATATTGTATGGCTACAACCAAGAGCAATCACCTAGGTGTTGTGAGTGACCTATCGAGTATGAAATATTCCCATCTTAATATTCAGATGATAGATATTGCAAAGGTGTAGAATCTCTTTTGTAAAATACATAAAAGAAATCAGCCAAGAAATATTGTGGAGTTATAAAATGAAGTAAAAACAACCTAGCTCTAATACCATTAATGTATCAATTACAAGTTGCTTCACCTCCTTAATGGCTTGGGTTAGAAGAAGATTATGGCTGGGACCAAAAGGGTTGTATTTTTAACATATTTTCAACTTTTCCATTGAAAAAAACCATGATAATGTTTTTGTGTGGTGACCATGAACAAAAGGGGCAAGATAGATTTGATTCAACTCCTAGTTTATTAGAATTCCCTTATGTATTTCCAAAAGATTTTTTTGGGCTCCCACCCATGCATGATATCAAGCTCACCATGGAACTCAATGTAGGATGATTCCTATCTCCAAGGTTCCTTATCAAACGATTTCACCCATGTTATATGAATTACATAGGCATCTATAATAATTGTTGAGTTTTGGATTGATCTGGCTTAATGCATCATTTTGAGGAGGTTACTATTTTTGGTGATGAAGAAATATTAGTCAATGGAGATTTTAATTTACTATAGATGGTTGAATAACATCACCATCTAGAATCAATATTAGTTCTCATAGATTGATGAACTATTTGATCAAATGAAAAGGACCATAATATTCTTAAAGATTGATTTGTGCTTTTAATACCACCAATTAAGAATTTAAAAGGGAATCCCAGATATTGCATTCAAACTATGATTAAGAAATTATTATTTTGTTATGGTACCTTTTAAGTTTATCAATGCACTAGTAGTCTTCATAAAACTAATGAATGGGGTTTTTCAGAAATACCTAGGAAAATTTGTTCAAGTGTTTCTAGATGATAGTTTGATTTATTCACGTGTTCCAAAGGAGCATGAGGAGAACCTAAGGTTGATATTTTAGTGACTTGGAGAGAATAAGAATGATTAAAATCTCTTAGAGTGTTCCTTCTTCTAGTCAAAGATCCATTCTTTGGGCCACATTACTTCTAGGGAAGGTATAGTCATGGACCTTGCCAAAATCAAGGCCATTATGGAATTCCTAACACTAAAGGATGCTCATAAGCTACACTATTTCAATGGATTGGTTGGGTATTATAGGAGATTCATAGAATAATTCTCCATGATAGCTAATCCCATTACCAAGGTCAAGAAGAAGGGTCAGGAATTTGTATGGATAAAGTAGTTTCAAGTTTCAACATGCCTTTTTAAGGCTCACAAATTTGTAAACCACTGCTCTAGTCCTAAAATCCTAAAAATGGACCAATATGTTTATTATTTACATATGATAGAAATCATATTATTATGTAATGAGTAATTTATCATCTTATGGATTGGTTCATTAGTCAAGCCACAAGATCATTATGAAGTTCGAGGCATCAAGAGGAAGTCTTGATTAGTTGGGATAACACTTGTGTTCCACAACCATGCATGTGGACATCAAGGCATATATGAAGGTCCCCATATTGAATTAAGTTACCATCACAAGCAAAGGCATTCCTCATTGTTTACTGCACATCATGCCTCCATCTATGTTAATCACATGTGCATCTCTATGTGTATAGACTATCTCGTAAGTAAGAGTTAGATGACAATTCCCATGTTGCAAGACCCTATGTTTTCATCTTGAGAAAATGGAGTTCTCTCCAAGTCACTCGCGTAGATTAGCTTTTCATAAGCAAATTAGGTTCTTTTACATAAGATGTGAACATTTCATTTTAAGCAGTGTGGCAATGTGGTTTCAACAGGACATTAAAATATGGAACGAACATGCAGATTTAGGATGCTAGTGTTCTGCTTGAGGCATGAGTGCACATCTAAGAAGACTCTAACAAGGGTTGAAAATGAGGAATATTTAGAGAGGTTGGGATGTTGTATTATCACGTAGAGGTGTAGACAAGCAAGTTAAGAACCATGAGAAGTTATGAAGAAATCTTAAGACTTTTGATGAGCTGAACAAAGGCAACTTGTTAATGTTACTAAGTGAACATTCCTTGATCGAAGTTGATAGCCTCTCCTTGGCACTATCACTTTGCAAGACGAAGAAGAAATGTGAAATATATGTGCAACCCACTAAAGAAATTGGCAAGGTTGTTGCAACATATATAGGTGGTTTTATCATGTTGCAAAAGGAGTTGTTGGAACTTGGAAGGTGACCATTGGAGTATATTTGTAAGGGAATCAGGAGGGTTAAAGGATATGATAAGGATTGAATTACAAAAATCTAACAAATATCCCATATTGGAATAGGATATTACTATTTTGGGACATCCAAAGTTGAAGGTGCATTACAGGTATATTGGGCTTTTGATATGTGTTAGTGGTTTTAGTGCATTGTGTTTGATGAGCACTGGCTAGAATGTGTTCCATGAAGGAAAAAAGCCCACAAGTTTGAGATGGATTTAACCATTTGGCATTGTAAGGTGTGGTATGCCTTGGTTTTGAGGAGACAATTAGAACCATATTAGAGTGTGGTGGGTTGTAACATGGACTTAGGTCCACTTACATGGGTTTAGGTGTAAAGGTACCCCATGAGTTGAGGAAACTGATGTCAATGCTTACCTATATAAATTTATTATGATATAAGATTAATGATTTTTTTGTTGGAGAATGGAAGAGGAAGATAAGAAAGGAGAGGCTCTAAGGTTTGTTGTAAGTCAATAAAAAAGGAAGGAAAAATTTATCCTATTAGCAGGATTTTTCAAGTTGCATCTTCAATAGGAATAAATTTTAGCTGTTGCTAGGGAGTTGGCATCAAAAGCATTGATTGGGTACTCTAGAAATCCAAGACCTGACATATCCAAGCTAGTCCATTATATAGATTGGTCTTGAGAAAATGTTGCAAATGCTAAGGTGAAAATCTCCCCTTTTTAATGTTGGTTTTAAGCCTTCTATTTTAGAATGCTAAAAAGAAGGTCATGATCTTGAAAGGAGGTCCTTTATTTTACCAAAAATCAATGCCCATGCTTAATCCATGGCGTGATTCTATCTATTTGGGTTTGGCCTTGAACGTTAAGATCCATCTTTGAGTGTTGTTATCAATCTTCCATTTTTATGTGTAGAGAAGGTCTTAAGGGATATGGGGTATAAGATGGTTATTTTCCAACAACCCTCCCTCGAAACCCCATAAAGAGATGTTGTCTCCCATTTTGTTGTCATAATATTTCAACAATGGGCTCTTCCTATGAGGATGGCCTTGAAGGGAGGGTATGTAAAGGAAGTGGAAAAAACAAACTTTCATGTTGTGTCAAAGGAGAGGTATATATTGTAGGTGTCTCTAGAGGTCTTGACAAAGGTAAAGGGAAATGGAGTTTACCTCCTATTGCAACGCCTTCTATTCCACCATTCGAGGTGTTAAAGGGCACTGAATTTAAGCATCATAGGTGAAAGCTCATGAAGATCTTAAAAATGAGAAGGTAGGTGTGATTTAGCATAGGATTGATTCTTTAAAGATTGACTTTTTGGGTGAGATTTCCAAGTAAATGGAAAATTTGAAGCCCTACCAATACCACCTATAGATTAAGTAGAGTATGAGAAAATGCTTACTAAGATTCAAAGAGTCTCTCCATCTGTTGTCCATGGGATCCATGGAAATTATGTTCAAGTGTCAATAACTCATGTTAAGATATCATCTTTGATTCAAGGCACATATACTTCTTCAACTAGCGGTGGAGAGTCCAACCAATGAAGAGGCAAGTTTTTTCATTTAGAGGGTTGGCATCAATCAAGTATTCTCCCTCTTTGCCAAACTCTAAGATGAGTGTGCATAATGGACTTAATATTGTAAATAGTTGAAAATATTGGATTATGTTGAAGTTTAAGGGCTTGAAATGGTTGCCTCAACCTAAAAATATTTAAAGGAACTATGTGTTGTTCAATTAAACACTTGGGGTCAGGGAGCTGCAAAAAAGGAAGGCCTTATGGCTATTTTTAAGGGGCAGAATCTGTCATTTTTTTGTGAGTTTGGTTATATTTTTGTTTCTGTCTAATTTAATGTTAATAAAATAGTTGTGCATTCATTCAGTAGATCTGTAATCTGCTAGGTTTGTAATAAAATTAATATTTATAAAAAATTTCAAAGATCTGCCTTAACCAAACAATCTAATGAATTGAGAAATCTCATTGTATGGATGGTGCTGAGGTTATTGCCAGAGTTGATAACTACTCAAAAAGAATAGTGAAATCCATCTAAATGACGAGCACTCTGTGAAAGCTTTGAATTATATGAAATGGGTGGAGCATGCTTAGAAGCAACAGATTCTGATATTCTGGTATTTGAAACCCCATTTTGTTATGCATATTTACCTACAAAGAAAGGAGTCTTACCTGTAACATTGCCATTTCCAGCATTATCAAAGTTTCTCAAACTGTTTCCATGACTAGTAAGCTCAGGGGAAGCTAAAAGTTTTGTCTAGACATCATTTCCTAAAAGCTGCAATGGCTTAGCAACCTTAGGAAATGATCTCCCAGGCACCTATGTTGCCTCAGGCTGTAAGGAAATTGAAATTGAAGTGCATTTATTAAGGCCATGGATATGTCAGGTCTATGAATTCTTTTCACCACAGATAATTTTTTATGTGCGATTTATTGGAAAGTTCAGGGGTCTCCTGTGACTTCTTATTTAATTGATCTTGCAAAGAAGGAATTCCATTCAGCTTGCCAAAGATGATGTCAATTTCATTGAATTGATTATTTTCTTTCTTTCCAAGTGATTCCAAACCTTGCTGGTCAATTTGTATATTTACACAATTTACTGAAATGGAATTGAAATCCTATCGATAATTTTCACATAATTCACCCAACCTAATGTAGCAAGGGTTATAAGAACAGAAAAACACCGAACATCCAAAAGGGCTGATTTCAAATCTCATTGGGTAATGTTACCGGGAGAGCTCCAATGGTCAATATGTATGATTTCACAATTTCTTTAAGATATCATAGGTAATGAAGTGACGGTCTGCAGGGTAGAAAATTGCCAAACATCGAGAGGTTTTCTTTCAAATGTGCATTTAGCCTTGGCCTTAGATAATACTTTATTATGACCTCTGCAATAATATTATAATAAACCATTCTCAACTGGGATGGAGACAAGTAGGGCCCAAGTGGGGGAACTTGAGACACCGATGAGGGGATTCATTGTGGGTAGGGAGAGAGGAGGACCAGGATATTCCAGAAGGGAGTTCGATGCTGGTCACTAAGAAAAAATACCAACACGTGAGTCTCAATTAGAAATAGTCCCCGCCCTTTGAAAAAAGAAAGGGTTTCTAGATGAGCATGTTCCCCTGAGTATAATGGGATGCCTCTCCATAATGGTTTGAAGTATGATCTTCATGATCGGGTTGGGTTTTGTTAAATAACATAAATTTTATTTAACATTCTGCCATTTTCCACATACGGTTTGTTCGAGATAAACAATCAGAATATATGAGGAATTAAGTAGATCTATGTGGAAAATTTGATGAATGTATGCGATCTGGATTGCGTAATGAGAAAAGGCATTAGAAAAATTGTGGAAAGAGGCAAGATATATGAATATATTTACCTTCTCAAGTAGTCTCCGGGCCACCTGAAGCTTTGAAGAAATCGATCCAGCCATTGTTGTCAAGCATCTCCAAGATGATCAGCCTTCCATCTTTCGAGCCTCCGACTAGCGTTTCCTTGTGCAAACCCTTGAACCGGCTTGAACCAAGGTTTGAATTGACTATTTTCAATGCTTAAAACTACGTGCAACGAGTAACCGGGGATGGGACGGATGCGCTATTCTATGCTGGGGATGGGATGAGATATTACAAACAATAAATTACATAATTCGCTTATATATAATACATAATAATAAAATACCTCCTTCTAAAGAGAAAAAGTCAGTATCCAGAAACATTTACGTGGGAAAATGGATTCAAACCTCAAAATTCGGTATCCAGAAAAATTTATGTGGGAAAAAGGATTCAAAACTCAACTAACATTAATAGAGAATACTTCAAATGCAATGGGTTATAAATTCATATAAAGGATACAATATTTTAATTCAAAACTTTTTCTGTTGTCTCAATTGGGATGAAAGATAATAATCAAATTAGCAAGCACTCCCTAAGTGTGATGCTGTGTGATTTAGCATGGAATATTTTAAAAAAGCGAAGTGATTTTTTTCATTTTTTCATTTTTTATTTTTTTTATTTTTTTATTTTTTTTGTCTTTTTTTATTATTTAGTCGAAGTTATTTTTATTTTTGAAGATCTCAAAAGATAATTTATCTGAATGAAGATGAAATCATTTTTAATGGATAAAGTTTAAATTTTAAGCTAGATGTTACATTTTGATAAATACAATAATATTATGAGAAATTTATTTAAGTCTACTCAAATCATCTTGGGACTCTTTCAAATGTAACCTTCAAAAGTAAGGAAAAAATTATTTCATCATAGAAAAAGTGAAAGTGCTTTCATGATATTTTTAGTCCTCATGTTGTCCATACATCTAATTATTTTGGAAGAACTCCAATATCTATCTCAATTTGAAGGAATAATTTCATCAAGGACATTGATGTGACCCTTAAGAACTAAATCCAAGAATTGGTCTTTGCTTAAAATATGATAGGGAAATTCGTCTTCTCTTATCATGTACCCACCCCACTAAGTGGCATTAATGAGATGAGTTAATGTACTTTTTCCTCTTTAAGTATTATTATAGGGTATCTTTTGAGCTTGTATATGTGTTCTGCTCAACAAGAACTTTCCAACCATTGTATTCTTGCTTAATTATGGGTCATGCATAGAAAGATATGACCTTCTAAAAATTTCTTCAAGTTCTCTTGTTCTCAACCACGCTAGCAATCATACTAGTGATGTGGCAACAAGTTCACCCAACATTCGTATTATGCCATGTCACAACTAGAATAATTCACCCTTGGGTTCACACTTGTTGAGACATTCATCTTTGCTTAACCACTTATTGGGTTTTTTGCTTTCTTAATATTATAGGAAAAATCATTTTCTCTTATCATGTACACAGCCCCCCTAAGTGGTATTAAGGAGGTGAGTTAATCCATTTTTTTCCTCTATATGTACTATTATAGGTTCTTTTTTGAGCTTGTATATGTGTTTTTCTCAATAAAAACTTTCCAACCATTATAATATGGCTTAATTATGAGACATCCGTAGAAAGATAAGACCTTCCAAATATTTCTTCAAGTTCTCTTTTCCTCAACCATGTCAACGATCACAATGGCGATGTGGCAACAAGTTCACCAGTCATCTATATTATGCCATGTCACAACAAGTATGATTCACCCTTGGGTTTACACTTGTTGAGACATTCATCTTTGCTTAACTTCTTATTGGGTTATAATGCTACTACTCCACAATTCTATCACATTCTCACCAATCTTCTCATCATGCCAAGCCTTTTAAACCATGCGACAAAATGCACATGAACATTTTATCTATGCAATACGTCACATAGGGGAAAATTTTATCCTATACAATAGCACATCACACAACTTTTATTTGTACGCATCCCACTTTTCTGTGTGTTTTCTATGTCCCCCACCTCTTCTTCCTTGCTCTTTTCTTCCTCTATCCCTTATCTTTTCCTTTATTTTTCTTTCTCTCTTTCTTCATTGCATGATGAAACTATTTTATTTTTTGGTAACCCCCTTTTCTCATATTTATCACATCTACAAAGACTATAGCCATGCAACAACCAACCAATGTATGATATGTGACGGGACAAAGATTTTTCAACTCATGATATTCCAATCAGGATTTACCACATGTCCCTTCAAAATTTCATGGTCTCTATCATATCATGTGATTTTTTTTGTGCAATACAACCTATATCACATAAAAATAATTCCATGCAATACATAAAAAAACATTAAGAAAGCCTTGATAACCATCCAATGGGTTAAGGGCTTATGGGTTGTGATAATGGGGCCCCTTATCACCCTTTTAAAGCAAATACATGGAGGATATTTGGGGGAATTTTGATTTTCCATAAAATGCGGGTCAAATTTGAGGACCTTGTGGCTATTTTCCTTGAACCCTAGTAGTGCTTGGAGGTTGTATTTGGAGCGGTTAGCGAACAAAAACTTAATATGAACAAGAATATTAGTGTTGGAACACCTATGCATTGGGAGAAAGGCTTACGGGTTCTAGAAGTTAAGGGGTGTAAAAATTCCTTGAAATCCTGCAACTACTTGAATGAACAAATCTTAAAGTAATTTTTTTACACCAAGACACAAGATTTCTCTAAGATAGATAAGCACAATATTTTTATTGGGAACTCAACTAGGAAAACCCTCTACTTGTTGTAGTTTTTATTGGCAGAAATTGAGCAAATAGAATACTTTACAAGGAAAATTGTTCCAATAGAGTATAAGGTTGTTCTCTCTACTAATACTTAGCTCGAAACCTCCCTGTAAGAACTTGACTCAACCCATATTTCTTTGCATTGTAGCATCTTATTTCCTAGCACTGGAGAAGCCCCTGGAAACACCTGTTGACCCAATTTTTGAATATGCCACCTAAAATACTCCTAGATTTGTGGAGCATCCTGCCGAATTTACATCTGTGAAGCCCTCAAGCATCACTCCATAAAAATGTTTATACCACAATCCGTAATCTATTGTGCCTCTAAGATACCTCAAAACTATTGGGTATGTGTTATATTCTTTCTACGACTAGTCCCATGCGCTGTACGTTGCGCCGGGCATAGCAGGGGGGCGGCAACCCCCCCTTTCGGGGTCTGGGGCAGCGCCCCGGCGAAATTTTTTTTGGTATGCAGTCACACTCATATGCGGACCCACCCATCTTTTGTGCATGAGTTTGCACATGGTTTTGGGGTACGATGGTTTTCGACCCCTAGTATTTTGTAGATCCGGTCAAGGGAACTACGGTTATGTTCTAATCCAGGGTTAATGGATTGGGGTTTATGTATGCTTCGGCATGTATATATATGTGTTGTAACACTAAAAGGAATATAATGAAAAATCAAGTTTGTCGTCCCAATTTGGGACATGTGGGAAAATATCTCGTGTTTATCTGTGTTTTTGTTTATGCTCTCGCTAGTTGTTTATTTTCACAGGCGACTGTGTAGATAATTTATGTCGAGGGTAAAACTCATTTGGTATCGGAGTCGTTTCGGCTTCAAGGGGACGCCTTGTCATTGGAAGGTTTTTTGTCTGCCTCAGACCCTATTCAAGTGGGAGATCATGGGATCGATTCTCATGCGGTGAAAGAAGATGGGCAGCAAGTAAGATAGAGATCAGAAATTTAATGGCCGTAGTTCTGAGTTGTGTAAAGCCTCTGCGAAGATGGAGGATCTGCTGGTGGATAAAGATCAGTGGATCGCGGTAGATCTAGGTACTAAACCAACGACAATGTCAAATGAAGACTGGAAGAAATTGGATCGGAAGGCTAAGAGCACAATACGATTGTGTGTCTCAGATTCAGTATTTTTGAATGTATCTGGGGAAGCTACGGTGAAGAATTTGTGGGAAAACTTGGGACTTTGTACCAATCTAAGTCTCTGGTGAATAAGTTGTTCCTGCGGAAAAAGATGTATAACCTGAGGATGAAGGATGGAGACTCGGTGACAGAGCATCTGAATGCCTTCAATACTGTGGTAAGTCAGTTGTCATCTGTTGGATATTAAAACTCGTGATGAAGATAAGTGCACGTTTGTTGTGCTCACTGTACTCTGTGATAGTCTCTGGTTATTGCAATAGGTAGCAAGACAAATACCTTGAATTTTGATGACATTGTCTTAGCCTTGCTGTCGGAGGAAATGAGACGGAGAAATATGGAGGGTCAGAATGGAGATGTCTTATCTAAATGAGGAAGGTCCCAAAACAGAAACAAGAATAAGGTTTCGAGTGGGAGATCCAAATCTAGAGGGAGATCTAAATCTCCTGGAAAGTTTGTAAAGGTATGTTGGAAATGCGGAAAGGAAGGGCACTACAAAAAGGAGTGTAGATCTAAAGCTCTTGAGAAAGGAAAGGGATCTGATGATGCTCCTTCTGCAGAGGCAAAAACCACCTCGGATGAAGGTGGGGATATGTATTTGGCTTCTTCTTCAAATACACATGTAGATCATGAGTCATGGTTGATTGACTCAGGTGCATCCTTTCACTTCACTCCCCATAGGGAGTGGTTCTGCGAGTATGAGAAATATGATGGCAGTGATGTCTTCCTAGGGGATGATAGGAAGGCCAGAATCGTCAGACATGGAAAATTCAAGCTGAAGCTGCAAGGTGGAAGGATTAGAACACTTCCTGGTGTTCGCATACACCGCATTGGCTAGAAATCTGATTTCAGAAGCAATATGATGATGGTGTAAAAACAGTGGTTCGAGAAAGATGCCTCAAGATGGTTCCTGGAGCACCCAGACACGTTAGAGTTCGACTGAATTATGTACAAGCTGCTGCTGCAGCACTGCTATTGACATGGTAACATTTATGTGGTTCCTGGAAAATGGCTGAGCCAATGCCTCTGGAGAAAAGACCATGCTATGGCATCAAAGGCTTGGACATATTGGAGAGAAGGGCCTTCGGATACTACATAGAAATGGTATGGTAGAAGGTATGTCTAATTGCTCTCTGGATTTCGATTTCTGTGAACATTGTGTATATGGGAAGCAAAATTGAGTGAGTTTTCCTTCAGGTGCTAAGAGGGCAAACAAGATATTAGATATTGTGCATAGTGATGTGTTTGGACCTGTGTCAGTTCCATCACTGGGAAAGTCTGTGTACTATGTTTCATTCATAGATGACTTCTCAAGGAATACATGGATATATTTCTTGAGGAATAAATCTAAAGTCTTTGACAAATTTAAAGAATTTAAGGCTCTGGTGGAAAACCAGACAGAGAAGAAGATAAAGGCATTGAGGACAGATAATGGTGGGGAGTTCTGCAAGAAGGAATTTGAAGAGCTCTGTAAGAAGTGTGGTATAGCACGACAGAAGACTACTCCATACACACCTCAGCAAAATGGAGTTGCAGAAAGAATGAACAGAACACTGATGGAAAAGGCAAGAATCATGCTCAGTGGTACCGGGTTAGGACAAGAATTCTGGGCAGAGGCAGTGGAGACTGCATGCTATCTGGTTAACAGATCACCTTCATCAGTGTTGGAGGATAAGACTCCACATGAGTTATGGACTGGTAAGAAACCCTCTCTTTCACATCTAAGGGTATTTGGATGTGATGCATATGTACATGTTCCAAAGGAGAAAAGGACCAAGTTGGATAATAAATCTGAAAGGTGCATCTTTATTGGGCATAAGGATGGTTTAAAGGGTTACAAGCTTTGGAACCCAAAAACAAGGAAGGTTGTGTACAGCCGAGATGTGGTGTTTAGAGAGGTGAAAGATGTTGTTAAACATGAAATCATACCAAAGGAACCTGAGAAGATAGAGTTTGAGCTAAAGGAGGATGAATCAGACTCTACAATAGAAGAAGATTCAGAAGAGGAAGAGCCACAAACCCCAGCTTTGAGAAGATCAGTTCGGGAAAGAAGGCAACCAGAAAGGTATAGTCCATCTGCTTTCTGTTCAGGTTTTGCCTTAACTATAACTAATGACGATCCCAGAACTATCAGGGAGGCAGTAGACTCAGAGGATGGAAAACTCTGGAAGGAGGCCATGGTTGATGAAATGGCATCCTTGCACAAAAATGAGGCATGGGATCTGGTGGAGTTGCCGGCTGGAAGGAAGCCCATAGGGAGAAAATGGGTGTTTAAGAAGAAGATGAATGTAGAAGGCAAGGTGGAGAAATACAAAGCTCGGTTGGTAGCAAAAGGTTATTCCCAAGTGCCAGGAATTGATTTTGGTGATATTTTCTCTCCTGTTGCCAAAGTTACTTCTATTAGATTACTTTTATTTGTTGCTGCTGCATTTGATTTTGAGAAAGAACATATGGATGTGAAGACAACATTTCTTCACGGGGATCTAGAAGAGGAGATCTACATGAAGCAACCTGAAGGCTTTATGGTGAAGAGTAAGAAAGACCTGGTATGCAGGTTGAAGAAGTCATTGTATGGGTTAAAACAGTGACCAAGGATGTGGTATCAAAAATTTGATACCTATATACGAGGACTTGGCTTCACTAGAAGCAAGGAGGATCACTGTGTTTATTTTAAATTAATTGGTGACCGTGTTATTTATTTGGTCTTGTATGTGGATGATATGTTGTTGATTGGAAATGACAAAGAAATTATCCAAGATTTAAAGACCCAACTGTTCTCCAAATTCGACATGAAGGATCTGGGTGCTGCAAACTATATTATGGGCATGGAAATTAAGAGAGATCGGGCAAAGAGGAAGCTCTGGTTAAACCAGAGGAAGTATGTCGAGACTATATTGCAGAGGTTCAATATGCAAGATAGTAAACCGGTGAATGTTCCTATTCTTGTAGGTGTAAAGCTATCTGTTGAACAGTGTCCCAAGACACAAGAAGAAGAGGAGGATATGTCCCGTGTTCCATATGAAAGTGCAGTGGGTAGCCTGATGTATGCAATGGTTTGTACTAGACCAGACATTGCACATGCAGTGGGAGTATTGAGCAGGTTTATGTCAAACCCAGGGAAGGAGCATTGGACAGCAGTGAAGCGGGTTTTCAGATATTTATGTGGCACTAGTGATTATGGCTTGTGCTACCAAGGAAGACCAAGATTAGAAATAATGTTGGACATTCGTGGTTTTTTTGATGCAGACTGGGCTGGAGATCTGGACCAAAGAAGATCTACAAGTGGGTATGTGTTTAGCCTATTTGGAGGTGCAGTCAGTTGGATGAGTAAAAGACAATCTGTAGTGGCGCTTTCAACTACAGAGGCAGAATACATAGCAGCCACTCATGCAAGCAAGGAAGCAGTTTGGTTGCAGAGATTGTGTTCAAGTATGGGGTTGATACAGCAAGCTATAAGGATAGACTGTGATAGCCAAAGTGCAATTTTCTTGGCTAAGAACCCTGCTTACCATTCAAAGACAAAGCACATTGATGTTCAATATCACTTTGTTAGAGATATGGCTGAGGCTAAAAGGGTGTTGCTGGTAAAGGTGGACACTTTGAAGAATGTTGCAGATGCATTGACAAAGTCTGTGAGCACTCAGAAGTTCTCTTGGTGTAGAGAAACAATGGGTGTTGAAGAATTGGCCCAATGACTAAGCTCTCCTGTGGCCCCCTGTGGAAAGAAACAACAAGTGGGAGAATGTTGGCATAAGAGGATTCTTTCACGACTAGTCCCGCGCGGGCCGTACGTTGAGCCGCAAAGAAGCGCAGGGGTCACAAGGGGGCGGTGCGCCTCTGCCGGGTCCAGTAAGGCGTCTCTCGAACACTTTTTCCTTTTTTTTTGGTATGCGGTCCCACTCATATGCGGACTCACCCATGTTTTGTGCATGAGTTTGCACATGGTTTTGGGGTACGATGGTTTTCGACCCCTGGTATTTTGTAGATCCGGTCAAGGGAACTACGGTTATGTTCTAATCCAGGGTTAATGGATTGGGGTTTATGTATGCTTCGGCATGTATATATATGTGTTGTAAAACTAAAAGGAATATAATGAAAAATCAAGCTGGTCGTCCCAATTTGGGATCCAGGGGAAAATCTCTGTGTTTATCTGTTTTATGTTTTATGCTCTCGCTATTGTTTATTTTCTGTTATAAGATTCGTGTGTAGATAATTTATGTCCAGGGTTAAAACCTACAAAAACATTTTTCATAGCAACCCAGTGAACTTTGGTTGGTTCCATTATGAACTGACTCATTTAGTTGACTGCAAAACAAATATTAAGTCATGTATTGACCAAGTACATCAATGACATGATGAGTTGTCTGTGTACTATAACTTCTACTCACTCAGCTCTACTAGCATCCACCTTCCTCTAGTTTTTGACTTTATGTGTGGCCATGGGTCTGCAATCCTGCATAAGAAATCTCTAGAGAATATTTTATATTGTACTTCCATTGTCCCATGAAGATATCACCATCACCTTACCAAACCTCCAATGCAAGGAAATAATACATAAGCCCATATCCTTCATCTCAAACTCCCTTGCAAGGTCCTCCTTGAAATCGGATCAAGGTTTCTACTTTAGTCAAAATAAGGTTATCAATATAGAGAACTATAATGAGTGGAAGCCCTCCAACCATGATGCGGTACAAGTTGGCATATGCCTCACTCTTAGTGAAGCCTAATCCTCAAAGGTAGCTATCAATACGAGTGTACCATGCTCTTGGAGCCTGCTTGAGCCCATAAAGAGCTCTCTTCATCCTCCACACATGTGTGTCTCTATCAAACTACTGAAATCCCTCTAGTTTCTCCATATAAAGCTCCTCCTCAACCACTTTGTTGAGGAATGATATCTTCACGTCCATCTAGTGGATATTTCGCCCCATTTATGTTGTAAGTGTTGGAATAGGCCTGATGGATGAATAAAATGCTACTAGGGCAAAGGTATCCTCGTAATCTATGCCCTCAATCTGTGAGAAGACCTTAACTGCAAACATGGCCTTGTACTTCTACACACTCCCATCTGCTCCATGCTTCACCTTGTACACCAGTGTGATCCTACAACTAATTTTCCCTTAGGTCGTGGTACAATATCTTAGATAGCGTTCTTCATGATGGATGAATATTCCTCCACCATGGAATCCTCCCAAACTTGCTTAGAAGCTACCTCTTTATAACTATAAGGCCCAATTTCCACCAATATTTTCGTCAATTCCATATATTCAGTGTACCTGTGTGGCTAATCACTCTACTTGAACATGGTTCTAGGAGC
This sequence comes from Pinus albicaulis, assembly GCA_034641835.2. Taxonomy (NCBI): domain Eukaryota; kingdom Viridiplantae; phylum Streptophyta; class Pinopsida; order Pinales; family Pinaceae; genus Pinus; species Pinus albicaulis. The sequence goes on from CM076580.1 coordinate 1,053,310,086, forward strand.
TTTCACTTGCTCCTTGGCCTCCTGAATCAACTTCGGGACCCACTTAGCTTTCCTCCTCCCGGTGTTAGGAGTATACTCTTGTCTTGGTCTCTTCTCCTATGATCCTAGCTAAGGTTCCTCATTGGGAGTGGGTAGCTCCTCCATCTCAGGTACTCCAACCTACTCTCACTCTAAGGACTCGCTTAGAGCTCTGGACTCCTGAAACATCACATTTTGTCTAAGAACAATCTTCTTGAGTCCTAGCAGATACACCTTGTATGCATGAGTTTTCTATTTATCACTCATTGTGAATTAAATATAATTTAATTTAGTGGACCTCTCATTATCTCATCCCTTAGTTATAACTATTTAAACTGATTTTAACTCAATTAATTGAGTTAACTAATTCACACCTACACTCCACTAATTCCTCAACTGCAACTCGACCCCCAAAATATTAGAATCCCTCTACATGCCTCATCTTAGACCTTCATGATCCGAACATATGCAGGAACGCAATAAAATATAGAAATAAAAATAAACACAGAGATGTAGTAGGAATAACACTTCATTTCATTAATATCAAATACTGAAAAATGATTACAGACATAATGGAAAACAAACTAGCTTGGGCGATGGTATCTTATGTCTGAGAAGAGACGTGGTGATGACATGCCTCTTAACTGTGTTACAATAAGGCTCAAGGCCCTTTTTATTATTGAAAAATAAGAGAAAACCCTAACCCAAGGAGATGTAACACCAAGAGTTTATGGGCCCCATTGGGGGTAGTTGGGTAGCCAAACTCCCAGGGTCATAACTTGGTCATATGATCTCTGTTTGACGCACATGATACCCCGTTAGAAATATATCTCTGATGAATACAACTACTAACGCAATTTTTATGAAATCACCAAACCTTTCATGACTTAAAAACGTCGTTTTGGGCCTCAAACAGCTTCAAAAGTTCAAGAGCCGAAAAACTGACAAAAATAGTAAATTGTGCTATAATTAAAGAAACGGAAAAACTGAAAGTGACAATAGTGAGGGCCCAAGTGGAATAGGTGGGTGGCCACCAATATCCACCTCGGTCACCTCAACTCAAATTTCTTGAGCTAACTCAGGCATCATGAATTAGTTAATCGACCCAAGTTGTTATGAGATGAAATTACAATTTATTGTCCAATTTATTTAAGGGAAAAATAAATTAGACGCCTCACATTCCTCACTCCTGGTAGATAAAAATTCCTCACAAGTGTGGGTGCATTTTATTTTTGTCCTTTTTGGTTGCCAATTTCACTATTTCTTGTTGCAAATTTCAATTATCCCTCTCAACAAGAAAGGAATTCAATCTATCATGATCCGGTACCTTTGGAATTTTGCATGCAACACTTCTCTAGTGTTGTTTGCACCTGCAAATCCTAAAACTAAATATCCTCTAAACAACTAAATCAGTATAATGCATTTGTAATCATAATCGTCTTAATGTTGCTAGCTACTGCACCTGTCTACTGGACTCTCTGCACTGCTACTGACTTCTGCATTCATGCCCTTTGCATTGTTGCCAACTCTGATCTGCGCTTCAGTATATGACATCTGTCACTCTGATTTATGTCTTCCTAACATCTGACTGCATCAATATAGTTGATCCTTCCTACTACTATTGTACTATGGAATCCTCGTAGCTAGGTTCGATTCATGAGACACACCATCTCAATGGACCCTGCCCAAATTTCTTATCTTGGGATTATGTCTACACATCACCCCACCTTTCACCTGAAGGTATGGTTGCATGTGCTCCCTCTGCCCATATGGCTCGAAATTTCCCCCTCGTGGAGGTCTCTGCTTGAGGGGACACTTCCACTAGGTATCCTCTCTACTTCTCCAATTGTGGCTACTCCAAAACCTTCTGAGACTGCTTCTAAGGCTGCGTGTCGAGAGGTAATTTGTACTCCCTCTCAACAGCCAAGTCTCTAACCCCTGCTTTGCTCCTCAAAGCTTTGCATGCATAGGGTACCTCAAGTGCATATAGGTTCTTGATGTAGAAATTAGTATACACTAAGCATGCATACATCCAGATTCCCTTGATCTCACAATATTTAACTTCTTGCAAAATACAGAATCATTCCACTGTTAATGTTTTGCGAAAAATTAATTACAAACACATGTGAAGCATAAATAAAAACAATTTCACGTAACACAGTTGTTTAACGGGAAAGCCTGAAGCTGAAAACCCCAACTATCATATATTATGTATCATGGAGATCATGTAACAATCTCATACAAAGCTTAGTACATCAAGCTCTCGATACAATCAATCTTCACACACTAACATAGAAGAAACCTGCAAATCCATGCACCGATCTCTGCCCTCCTGCTAGCCTACCTCCACTGCGCAATCCCTGTTGAAGAATAGCTCAGAATGAATTTGAATTACCCTTTCCTTGACTCCGCAATCCTCATTGGCAACTCCAATGTGTGTGTGGTGCAATAAATGCATCACTATAGTCACAAAAGATAGTCCATCTTGCCCTTTCACATGTCTCTCCACTGGGTCTCCACTGGAACTGACATGCATTGTATTTAACTGTTGTATTGTTCAGTTGATTAATGAGTTATTATTTGAGAATTAATTCAATCCACTCTCACTAGTGTATCATTCAGTTAGACTAGATACAACTAGCTCAACTGAGTCTAACTGAGTTAAACTGAATACAACTCCATGAACTACTCTTCCAACTATGTCATAACATTTCCACTTCAGTTCTAACTGAGTCCTCCATGCATGAACCACCAGTAAACCCTAGGAATTGCGTAATTCCTTTAGCCCATTGATTTTCCAAATATGTGCACTGAAATTAAGTGCTCCAAGAGAATACGTTGTTGTTTATTGTCAGATTATTATTAAGAGATAATAATAATCGACACTTCTATTTTTAGATCGACGATCTATAAATAGACTTTGCCCAATATTCTAAAAATAGAATTTCATCTATTTTTCCAACTTGACCAACCATCCACAAATAGCATCCTACAACTTCTGAAATATGATCACCATGTCTAAAAATAGACTTGCGCCAAAAATAGCTTGCGGGCCCACTTAGTGAAGGCGACTCTTTTCACTAAGCTCATCACCTTGTTGAATCTCAACACTCCCTTTAAACAAGATAGGGATTATCCTTCACGCTGATCCTGCCTCTCTGGTATTTGAATTTGCTCCTGGTGAGCGCCTTCATCAGAATATCTGCATCCTGATCTTCCGTAGGAATGTACTGAAGCAACATGATCTTCCGCTGCACACAATCTCTGATATGACGATACTAGATATCAATATGTTTATATCTATCATGAAACAAGGGATTAACCGAGAGTTTAATGCAACTCTGATTATCACAATGTATCACTGTAGGATCTAAATGTGAACCGAACAAACCAACCAGGATCTTCCTCATCTAGATAGCCTCACATGCAGCTTGACTTGCTACCATGTATTCTTCTTCCACTGAAATGAGTGCCACGGATCTTTGTTTGCTACTGTACCAAGAAACTGTCATAGATCCGATATTGAAAACCCCTCTTGATGTGATCTTTATGTTTGTTGGGCTGCCTGCCCAATCTGCATCCGTGAAGCCATGAAACTTCACCTCATTCGTCTGTCTGTACCATAAGCCATACTCAAATGTGCCCCTGAGATATCTCAGGACATGCTTGCATGCCTTCCAAAAGAGCTTGGTAGGCTTAACCATCGCTTGTGAAATATGGTTCACCGCATAGCATATGTTCGGTCTTGCATTAACTAAATACATGAGCGAACCCACCAACTGTCGATAAACAATGGCATCCACTACCTTTGCCGATGTAGCATCCTCTTTCCTCCAATTTCTTGGAAGAGGAGTGTCGATAGGCTTGTAGCCTTGCATGTGAAACTTCTCCAGTATCTCCCGGGCATACTTGCCTTGAGACACAAAAAATTCACCTTCCCACTGCCATATTTCCAATCCAAGGAAATAATGAAGGAGGCCCAAATCCTTCATCTCAAACTCCTTTGCAAGATCTTCCTTGCATGAGTATATCAACTTCTCATCACTTGTTAATATTAAATCATCAACATAAAGAACAATGATTAAAATCTTACCCTCCACCACAATTTGGTACAGGTTTGCATCCGCCTCACTCTTGGTGAAGCCAAGTCCAGTGAAATAGTTGTCGATCCGAGTGTACCAAGAATGTGGTGCTTGCTTCAGCCCATACAACGCTCTTTTGAGCCTGCACAAATGCGACTCACTGTTGAAGATCTCAAATCATTTAGGCTACTCAATGTACACCTCTTCCTCAATGATCCCATTAAGGAACACAGTCTTCACATCCATCTTATGAATGTGCCAACCCATCTACACTGAGAGAGAAAGGATGGTCCTTATGGAAGAATACCGTGCGACAGGTGCAAAGGTTTCTTCATAATAAATCCCCTTGATCTGTGAGAAGCCTCGGGCAACAAATCTTGCCTTATACTTCTTGACGCGCCCATTAGCATCTTGCTTTACCTTGTAGATCCATCTTGATCCTACAACTGATTTTCCCACCGGCCTTGGAACAATCTCCCAAGCACTGTTTTTGACAATGGAGACATACTCCCCCACCATGGCATCTACCCATGTGGGCTCTTGCATTGATTCTTTAAAAAATATGGCTTCGTCACGATACACTTGCTCATAAGAGCCATGTATCCATTAAATTGGTCAGGTGATTGTCTCTATCTGCGCTATGATGTAGGGACTCCTACATTCTCTACTAAATCAAGCTTCAATCTCTCAGCTTTTGTGGTACACTTGTTGCCTTTTCAGATGTTTGGTTCTACATGAGTGGACTCCTCCACTCCATGAATCTCCTCCTGTGGCTGATCCACATCTAGAGGCTCATCTTTGGAAACAAGTAGTTCCTCCTCTGCATGCAAGTGTAGCTCCCTCTCAAGCGACAACTTCATGGCTTTCAACTCATTGAATTTTATATCCCGTCACACCACAGTCATCTGACTATCTGGAAAATAAACATGATAATTATGGAGTGTTTCTATGTACCCCACAAATATCCCAACTTCTGCAGTTAGCTCCATCTTCTTCCTGGCGTCCTTTGTCACATGAATGTAAACAGATGAGCCAAAAATATTCAAATGAGAAATATCAGGCTTCTTACCAGTAAAATCTTCTTCAAGTGTACTCATGCCAAGTACTCTATGAGGACAACGGTTTTTCACATAAACCGCATTGTTTCATGCTTCCGCCCACAAGTGCATCGTAGGCCCTGGTCATGCAACGTCGCTCGTGCAGCACCCACAATCATTCTGTTCTTCCTCTTAGCGACCCCATTCTGCTATGGGTTATGAGGCGCTGAGTTTTCTTCGAATTCCTTCTTTGCTACAGAAGTCTTTGAATTCGCTCGAGATGTATTCACCACCATTATCGCTCCATAGAGCTTTCACTTGCTCCCACAACTCCTTCTTCACCAATGCTTTGAACTCATAGAACTTTGAGAATGTTTCTCTCTTATTCTGCATGAAGAAGATCCAACATCTACGAGAGTATTCATCAACAAATATAACATAATACCTGTGTTTTGCTGTTGAAGAAACCGAGAAAGGTCCACACACATCTGTGTGAATTCTCTCCAGGATCACCGAAACACGGTTCTCCTTCTCATGAAAGGTGGTCTTCACAAACTTACCCATATTACATCCCTTGCATTGATCTGACTATGCAAGAGTACCGTTGGGAAGTCCAGTAGAAATATGCTGCAAAATATTCAAAGCGCCATGGTGAAGATGGCCCAATCTCCTGTGCCATAATTCGCCCTCATCCCGGCTCACCACTTCTTCTGCTTTTCCCACCATTGCAGCATAACCATCTACCTCCAGCTTGTAGAGATTCTTAACTCAAACCCTTATCTTCTTGGTTTGACCTGTTTTTTTATGTCGAAGGAAGGCTTTTCCATCACTGAAAACAACATCATAGCCTTTGTCTTCCAACATTGTGACCGAGACTAAGTTCTTCTTCAGACCTAGAACATGCATAACATCCTTCAACAAGAATGGATTACCAGACTCCATCTCAAACGTAATGGTCCCAATTCCAGTTGCACTGTATCGAACATCGTCACCCATCTCTATATGCATCTGGAGGTCCTTCTCCTCCAAGTCACTAAACAACTCCTTGTCTCCCGTCATATGGAAAGACGCACCAATATCAAGATACCACACCGATCCCATATAGCTTGAAACCAAGCATGCGATTAAAGAGAAATCAAGTTCAAATTGCGAGGCTAAGGCCTCTCCAGCTGCAGCTCCAACAACCTTCTTTTTCTTCTTCTTCTGTGGGCAGTTAGTGGAGAAATGCCCATGTTCATGACAATGAAAACACTTCACCTTGGACAAATCATGCTTCTTGCCTCTAGCATCGGATTTTGAAGGAAATTTCTTCCCCTTCCCCTTCCTTGCTTTAGCAGCCAAAGCGCAATTCTCTTCATCTTCATTCTTCGATGAAGAGCCATCCCTGGTACCCTGCCTTATCTCCTCCTGCACCAGATCCGACCAAAGTCGCTCCCATCCCGATAGTTTCTCTCGTCCATTGACAGAGTCTTCGTAGCTATGCCAACTCTTCGGAAGCCCAAGGAGAGCCAAGCTCACTAAGTCTTCATCATCAATAGTAATCCCCACACTTCCCAGTTCATCCCTACAGTGGACAAACTTCGTGAGATATTTTGGAATACTATCGCCCTTCTCCATTTTATTTTTCTGAGCTTGTCTTTAAGCGCCAACTTCCTCTGGTCGCTTCCGCTTTGGAAAAAATCTGTCAAAGCCTTCCACATTAAGAATGGAGTGGCTTTCCCATTAAGGTTGGACACAATATGGTCCTTCACATCTTCCAACAGAATTCTTCTTGTCTTTTCTATCTTCTTTTGCCATGCGTCAAGTAATGCAGCATCGCTAGATCCCGGCTTAGGAACATCGCTATCGATGAACTCCTTCATTTCATTATCCTCCAGCACCACCTCCATCCTATCCTTCTAGGATATGTAATTCGAGCTCCCATCAAGGGCATACTCCAATTGCAACCCATTGAAATACATTTCAATGTATACTCAACTTCTACACCAAGAATTTTCTGTAGCAAATTCGAATTGTCCACCGGCACAAACTCAACAATTCTTCACAATTGCAATATTCAAGAATTAAAACTTCTCCGATACTAGTATACACTAAGCTTGCATACATCCCGATTCCCCTGATATCACAATATTTAACTTCTTGCAAAATACAAAATCATTCCACTATTAAGCTTTTGCGGAAAATTAATTACAAACACATGTGAAGCATAAATAAAAACAATCGCACATAACACAGTTGTTTAACGGGAAAGCCTAAAGCTGAAAACCCAAAATATCATATTTTATGTATCATGGTGTAACAATCTCATACAAATCTTAGTACATCAAGCTCTGAGTACAATCAATCGTCACACACTAACATAGAAGAAATCTGCAAATCCATACACCGATCTCTACCCTCCTGCTAGCCTGCCTCCACTGCGCAATCCCTGCTGAAGAATAGCTCAGAATGAATTTGAATTGTCCTTGCGTTGACTGCACAATCCTCATTGGAAACTGCAATGTGTGTGTGGTGCAATAAATGCATCACTATAGTCACAAGACATAGTCCATCTTGCCCTTTCACCTATCTCTCCACTGAGTCTCCACTGGAACTGACATGCACTATAGTTAATTGATGTATTGTTCAGTTGATTAATGAGTTATTATTTGTGAATTAATTAACTAATTAATTCACTCCACTCTCAGTAGTGTATCATTCAGTTAGACTAGATACAACTAGCTCAACTAAGTCTAACTGAGCTAAACTGAATACAACTCCATGAACTACTCTTCCAACTCTGTCATAACTTTTCCACTTCAGTTCTAACTGAGTCCTCCATGCATGAACCACCAGTAAACCCTAGGAATTGCGTAATTCCTTCAGCCCACTAATTTTCCAAATATGTGCACTGAAATTAAGTGCTCCAAGAGAATAAGTTGTTGTTTATTGTCGGATTATTATTAAGAGCTAATAATAATCGACACTTCTATTTTTAGATCGATGATCTATAAATAGACTTCGCCCAATATTCTAAAAATAGAATTTCATCTACTTTTCCAATTTGAACAACCATCCACAAATAGCATCCTGCAACTTCTAAAATATGATCACCATGTCTAAAAATAGACTTGCGCCAAAAATAGCCTGTGGGCCCACTTAGTGAAGGCGACTCTTTTCACTAAGCTCATCATCTTGTTGAATCTCAACACTTGACTCACACACATTGTAATTGTCTCATATTTACAAAATTTTCTAAAAAATAGTTGATTTTAAATCGACAATATCTCCCTCATCTGAGCTTCGAATCGATTTTCCATTTGGGTAGTTTTATGCAAGGAATCCAAATATGCTATTTTTTTTTTGAAATTTTAAGCCAAAATCTTCAGATATTCTATGAAAACTCGCTGCCCAAAAAATTCCTGCTCTGATACCATGTGGAAAGCCTAACCAACGAGAGTCAATATGATCTTGTAATGTACTAAAACAAGATACTGAATCCTTCCTACAATTTTTGAAAACAAAACACGATCACACAATCACATATAAGTAAGAGAAATAAATTATCAATCGCACAACACAATATGTATCTGGGGAAAGAAACTGCTCAAAACTTCTCTATCTCTATTTTGTATTAAGTCAAGGAATCATGAAACAATACAGTTCTTAATCTCTCATGAGATTCTCCAGCACTTTTCCAATTGTCTCCCGCTGATCTAGGCAAACTTGGTCTAGTACTTAGCCAATTCTCGACGTTTCTTCAACATTCCTTGCTCATGCAATTCCTAGGAAATTAGCTCCCTATTAATTAGGAAAATCAATCTTCCTTGACTGTGCAATCTGTTGTGGCATCCCAATGAATTTATAATTGCACATGGGAAATTTTGTATAAATACAACTAATAGTTATGTTCCCTTTAACCTATGTCTCAACTGGGTCTTCCTCGGAACTTATATGCATGCAACTATTAGTAGTGAATCATCAGTTATCTGATTTATCACTCATTGTTAATTAAATCTAATTTAATTCACTAGCCGACCTCTCACTAGGTCATCACTTAGTTAGAACTATTTAAACTTATTTTAACTCATTTAATTGAGTTAAATAATTCACACATGCACCCCACTAATACATCAACTACAACCGGACCCCAAAAGTATTAGATAATCCCTATTTTTCTTGTTGCAAATTTCAACGTTTCATAATTTGATGCGGCCTTCACACAAAGACACCATTGAAATCACATGCCCAAATTCTCATGAGAAACCTCTCTTAAGCTTGATCTGCCATAAGAGAAACAACAATATGCGATCCTACTTCCTAGCTCGAGCCGACCACTAAGGTATGAAAAATTATTGTGAACCCTCACATGATGATCTTGCTCTTGGAGGATGATCATTACCTCCCTTTAGCAACCCTTACTCAGCCCTCTTACTCAACCTACTTTAGGAATACATCTCTCTTCGCCCCCTTGATCAAATGAGCTCCTTCTCACTTGATGTTCTTTCCTTCATCCTAAGGCCTCCTTAGAAATTTTTACTAGACTTCTTAGGAACCCTCTAGAACTTAAGGATTTTATCCACTTAGACCTTAGGAAATATTAATTTTCCTTTTTAATTTTCTTTTAGATTTTAAACCCCATCTTGGGTCCAAAATCCCTTTTCTTGGATTATTTTCCCACAAATATTTTTGTGACCAAACTCACACAAACCCATCTCACTAGGCTTGTGGAGTACCTCCCAAGCTACACAATTCAACAACATAGTCTAGTTGTAGTAACCGTAACTTGGTCAAGCTCTTGTAGTTAAGAGAGGGCTTGGTTGGGTTCCCAAGTTTTAAATTAAGTAAGGGTAGTTGTGAGGGCATGATAGATAGGGAAGGTAAGGGCATGCACAATAGGAATGAAAAGGCATGCTAAAACATGTCAGACAATGTCAATGCATGCTGAAGAGTGTTAGGGAGTATCAGGGCATATCAAGGTATAACTACGTCAAAATGCATGGAATGGAACGAATAAGGGCGTGTGCCAGGGATGTCAGCAAATGCAAGTGTTCTAAGGATGAAGTCTGTTAGGAGAAGTTCAGAATAGAATTTACAGGAGGAAAGCCTATGGTTTTTATACAAGTCTCGACATAGCAGTTTTAGACAAAGGGAGATCACTATGTGTTAGGCACAACATTGTTTCTTAACTATTTTTTTTCTATGAGATGTGGCACACTTTGGCTACATGCTCATGTTTTAAACTATTCTAGATAATTTCATATTGTACATTGTTATGTACAAGTTTTTGGGAACTTGACTTGTGTTGACTTATATCTTGTGTGCCCTGTGCATCTTGTGGTTCTTGCAAAATCTCAGTTAATGTTCTATTGTTTATATGAACTGGACATATATGTGAATATTTTCTATGTAAGCTATGTTTCTTAGTTGTTTTATGGCCATGGCTAGATCATGTGATCCTTGTCTTGGTAACTAGTTAGCTGGGACAAGTTGAGCTTGGACATGAGTGGCATAAGATGAGTTATATGCAGTTCTTAGGTGAATAGTGATAGGAAAAAACATTAAGGGAGCTCTAGGTAAAAATTCATGTAATTTAATGAATATGAGGAACGTTTTCCAAGGAATAGTTTTAATGAGTGCTAGTTGTGATGCCAAGGAGGGAGTGACAAGGTATGTTAAGGATTGGTAATGCACGCTAGGGAATATCAAGGCATGTCAATAAGTCTAAAATTGTGCTTGGGAGTTCCAGGGTGTGCTAATTATATGTGCCAAATAGTGCCAAGATATGCCAATACATGGCAGGTGCTAAGGATGTGCAGGGTGCTAGGGTATGTCAATATGTGTCAAGAAGTTTCAAGGAAAAAAAAGGAAGAACCAATAAGAGGGTTAATAAGTCGGGACTATCTTTTTCAAAAGGGGAATGCTAGCCACACTAATAATAGGTTCCAATACATGCCAAGTGGCATTGTGTGCCAAGTGTTAATGTATGTCAATGCATTCAACCAAGGTGTTCCAGGGCATACTAGGGACTACATGCATGCCAACACATGCTAGGAGAGTTCTATGTTGTGCTAGCGCATGCCACCATGTGCTTGGGCGTCAGTGTCATAACAATATGTTCTAGATACAAAGATGTTCCAAGACATGCAAGGTGCTAAGAAATGTTAGTGTGTGCCAAAGAATTAATTTAATTAAGGTGTGCCCGGATTGTTGAGGAGTGTTAGGTATTTCTCATAAATATAATTGATAGAGCTTGATTATATATTAAATAATATATTTCCTACACACACTGGGACTTTATCTAAAGGTAATTTTCTAGATAATAAACTTAATAGATATGAATCATGTGTTGACTCATAGGAAAACTCTATTCGACTAGTGCTTACTTGAGGGAAATTACTTCTTAAAAAATTGACTGACTCTAACCACTATGGCCTTGGACATATTATAAAAAATACTCCACAATAATGGTATTAAATCGTTATCTTTTGAAAAAAAATATATTAACAAGCACATAACGACATCAAAAACTCATTGGAATGATCAATGATGACGAACGTTTTTTGATCGTCACCAAAAGTAACAAAAAGAGCATCGGTGAGGGTCATTAAAAGTTCGTCACTAGAAGTGTCACCAAAGATAGAATTAGTGATGGGCCTTTAATGAACCTCACCAAAAGTGTCATTGAAAATGGATTTGGTGACGGACCTTAAAGGACCATCACTATATACACTTACAATGATGTTTTTTTAAGGACCGTCACCATATGTGACATTGGTGATGGACCTTAAAGGTCCGTCACAAGCATGACCCTCACCAATGTGTTTTTTTCTTGTAGTGTCCCTATCATGACATAGGCACTTTCTGGCGAAGGATGGAGAGCAGTGGTATTCTCTTTTTGGATAACCTGGTCATCGCTGGGGATTTTAACTCCACACATCATGCGGGGGAGGTCAGGGGGGTAAATGGAAGGGATGGCCCTTTGGCGGTTTATCTAAGGAAGACGTTCAATTCACACTATCTCTATGATTTTCACATGAAGGTCGAAGGTTCTACTTGGTACAATCCCAGACAGGGTCGGGAGGAAATTTGTAAATGGATTGACTGTTTTCTAATTAAATCTATTATGTTGGCCCGGATGAGTGACTGGTCAGAATTCATTGGTGAGGTTATGATCTCGGATAATAAGCCCAAAATTTTGGAATGGCACTTTTATAAGTTTAAGGGCGGGTATCCCTTTAAATTCAACCGGGTGTGGTTGCAAGATCCGACGTTTGTCACTCTAGTGGAAAATTATATGAGGGCACATCAGAGGAGAGTTGGAACACCTATGATGGATTATCTGGGGGTTACCCTTAGGGGTCTTAAGACTACTGTTAAATCTTGGGAATGCGAGAAGAAGCGGAGTTTAAAGACCAAGCTAAGTGAGTGTGAGATGGAGATTTCTCTATTGTTGAAGGAGCTTGAAGCTAACATCCCACAAGCTGGTATATGGGACAGATTGAAGGAGGTGGAAAGGGAGAAGAGACAAATTCTTCTTATTGAGGAACAATCATGGAGACTCAAAATTCGGGTGATTTGGCTAAGTGCAAGGGACAAAAATACTAAGTTTTTTCATGCCTACGTGAAGGGGAGAAGGAATCTCAATTATATATGGCAGATAAATGCTAATGTTACATATTATATTTCTGCTGAAGACATATAGGAGGAGGCTGCAAAAAATTTCCAATTTATTTTTGAAGCCCGGACAATGGAGGTTCATAAGGAATAGTTTTGGGCACTGGAGGAGATCCTGACCATGTTTGATGACAGGGTGCTCATGGAATTCAAGAAGCCGGTGAGCAAGGAGGAAGTTCTATGGGTTTTAAAACCTTTTGTAGTGGACAAGAGCCTGGGGCCAGATGGCTAGTCCCTAGACTTCTTCATCCATTTTGATAATCACTTCGTTGATTACATGGTGGAAATGGTGGAAGATGCAAGAAAAACAGGGAAGGTAAATGGGGCTATAAACTCAACATTCCTGGTGCTAATACCTAAGGAGATTGGAGCCAAAACCTTCGATGATTTCCGACCAATCTCGCTATGCAATACACTGTACAAAATTGTGTCTAAGACTATAATGGAAAGACTAAAGAAAGTTCTATCTATTTTCATCTCCACGGAACAATCTAGTTTTCTAAAAAATAGGAGCATCCACGATGCAGTGGCTTCCACTCACGAAGTTATCCACTCTATTCATACAAAGAAAATGAAAACAATGGTTATGAAAATTGACCTCAACAAGGCTTATAACATGATTGATTGGGGATTTCTAAGGATGGTTTTATATAAGATAGTACTTGATAGGGGTGCAGTAAATTGGATCATGGGGTGTGTTACCAGAACATCCTTGGTTGTCATTATCAATGGAGTGGCCACGAGATTTTTTAAGCTTGGGCGCGGGTTGAGGCAAGGTTGTGTGCTTTCCCCACTTCTCTTCATTTTAGTTATGGACTCTTTTAGCACAAAGATAATTCGAGCTGTGAGAACGGGTTGTATAAGAGGTATTCGACTGTCTCATAAGAGGGATATTAGTGATAATATTTTTGTCGATGATGTCCTGCTATTTGGTTTAGCCATCAGGAAGGTCTAGCACACATTTCGTCTTATTTTCTCTTGGTTCTGCATGGCATCGGGCATGGATTCCAACAGTGGAAAATCTTGCATCTTCCATGAGGAGGAAGGGATGGAACTGGTATCTTCTATAGGTACCATGTTTAACTTTAGAACAACGCCTTTGAATATCGGTTTTAGATACCTAGGCTTTTATCTGAAACCTAACAACTATGGTATAAAGGATTGGAAATGGATGGTAGACAAGGTAGAAAATATAATTGGTGGATGGACCACTAAATGGTTATCAAAAGGTGGTAGGCTAGTGCTGGTCCAAGCAGTGTTACAGTAATATATGGTATACTGGGCATATATCTTCATCATCCCTAGCAAGATTATAAATAACATCAGAAGTATAATGATGCATTTTTTATGGAATGGTAGTAAAGAAAAAGGCAACTATCATTTGGCACAGTGGGATATGGTTATGAAACCCAAAGATAGTGGTGGATGGGGTCTCAAAGAACTACACACTTATGGACAAGCACTTATTATGAAATCTCTGTGGCGGGGACTAATGTCGGATGGGATTTGGAGCGAGATTATCAAGTTTAAATATCTGGGGGAGGCTGGAGTGGAGGAAAGTTTCTTGTTTGGGTGGCGAAACATTAAAGGGAGATCAAATATTTGGAATGGTTTCAACTATTCATGGCCGAGGTTATCTAAGTTCCTGCGATGGAAATTTGGGGACGGGGGAAAATTCTCATAGACCATCCGGGACTTTATGGGGCTTCGGAACCAGTCACTATAAGTTGTCAACTTATTAGACACCTGAATGACAAAGGCATTTTCTATCTCTGCCAAATTAAAAAGGATGTTTTCAAGGGTATTCCATTTTGGTTGTCGTCAGATAATCTGAAGCTGTTGATTCACCTTCGAGAAGAATGGGCAGTTTATAGTGATGACCTTAGGAGCCAGGGATTACTCAAGGACAAAAGGGGGGACAGGGTGATGTGGGACGGCCCGAATAAGGATGGAATGCCGATAGTGGAAGATATATACAAAAAATTGTCTATGCAGGTAAATCAACACTTGGATTGCCAATTTTTTAGATACTTATGGAATAATAACGCACAATTAAAGATGAAGATCTTTTGTGACTTGTTTTGATGGATAAAAATCTCACTTGGGAAAACTTAAAAAGGAGAGGAAAGATTGGATCAGGTTTCTATAGGCTATGCATGATGGCAGGAGAGTGAAATTCACACCTTTTCTATAACTATATTTTTTCCAGAAAAGTCTTGCAATTTCTATGCGAGTTTTTCAAGCTGAAGGTTCCCACTTTGGAAAAGACTAATGATTTCATCCTGTGGTGGAAGAAGAAGAACATATCTATCAGAATAATTCTGGTACTTTTCCACTGGTTTATCTGGGTATGTAGGAACAAGTGGATCTTGGAAGAAGCGAGCAACAACCCTGAAAAAACTGCAGTATTAATTATACAAAGCTGGGGAAGGATGAAAACTGACCAGAAGCCTCCGGAGGACCTATCAAAATGCTTGAGACCTGTTGAAATTATTTATTCGACAAGGTTTTTTAATGGATCATCACAAAAATATAGATGCGGGTGTGGCACTTGGCTAATGATCTCGCCAAATTGTCATTTTAAGATCTATTGGCATAGACTTGGCCTCGGGACGAATACAAGAGCAGAATTTTTGGCTTTGTGGGGATTATTATGGTTTGCCTCTTAGCTATGTATCGAGAGCATTTGGGTCTTTGCAGATTCAAAGGTTCTTATAGAACACCTTAATAAGGATACAAATCTTATCCCTGGACATCTTATGACATGGCTGGAGTGCATAAAAGTCTTAAGGAATTCATTAACCTCAATTCATTTTAAGCACATTTATTGGGAAAAGAACACACAGGCGAGCAGATTATCAAAAAAAGGTCTGGTTGGAATTTTTGGGGTTATGAATTATGATCTGATGACTTCAGATGGAGAAGGTGCTAAAGGTAAGGTAAAATCCTATTTAGAAGTGAATTTCAGGGGGATTTTTTTCTAGACTGTGTTTCTTGGGGGGTCACCGGTTAACGTCTCATCACAAAAACATTTTCTCTCTAGGGAGGTTGGGTCTCGAGCATATATTTGGGACATGAAATTTTATTTCTTTGTTGACTATCTGAGGATGTGGGGACTGTTTTAGCGGACTTCATCTCTCCATCAGCTACAAAAAAATGATCCTGCCTGTCTTTTTTTCTATGCCAATACAACTAATTTTTGGGATAACTACGGTATTATGATTATGTCTTAGAATTTAACATAGGATCTGTAAGATCAGCTACAAATTGATGTTTCCTGCCTGACATTTTTGCAAGGCCAGTGCTATCAATTTTTTTGGATACAAACAGTATTAAGTTTATGAAAATTGTTTTGAACATAGGATCTGTAGGATACATGAACATGTAAGAACTACAAAGATTTTAAAGGGACTTCTGGAATGTGTCTTTAAGTTTTTAAATATGAACTGGTACATAATATAAACCAATGTTTTTTCATTTTGAAAAAAAAGCAACACAATTGCTATTAGTAGGACTAAAATTACCAGTAATAAAGCATGTCCTTTCTTTGAAGAACATGATTTGACCCTAAGCAAATATGGATCACCACAAAGATTTGGATCGCTGAGAAAACTATCTTTAAAAGCCCAAACCTGGAAAGTTAGAGGAAGTGAGCCAGACAAGTGGTTGTCTGATACGTTAAAAAGGGTCAACCTCAGATTCCCCAATTCAGGAGGAATAACCCCCTCTAGTAGATTTTTTTACAGGTCTAAAGAGTTCAAAATTGACATGGAGCCTAACCATGCAGAAATTTCCCTTGTCAACTGGTTGTTGGCAAGATTCGGGTCAGAGAGAACTGCCAATGACATTATCCTTATTGGAATTTCCCCAGACAATAAATTGTGATCAAGCTAGAGGCTAGTGATATTACACAAACCTACAAGTTCATCAGGAAGAGGTCCCTTGAGTCTGTTATTGCTTGCACTAAAGTTTACGATTTTCCTGAGCTGTCCAATCTGTGAAGGAATGATTCCGTTGAATATATTTTTGGAGATTTGTAACCATTTCAACTTCTTTTCCCTGCCAATCTCTTCAGGAATGTGGCCCTCAAACATATTATTATACAGCTTCAATTGGATAAGATTTTGACAGCTCCATAATGCCAGAGGAACCTCACCACTTAGCTAGTTTTCATAGAGTTGTGCGTATTCACTACAAGGAAAAGACCCTTTAGCGGATGTTTTTGAGGAACCCCTTATAAAAATACCACATACATCCATTTCTAGTGGAAGTTACTAGAGGAGGTTGGCAGGCGGAGGGTTTTGCGGATGTTTTCTGTTCGGTGCACTTATCATCCAAAATAGCACCAGTGCTCTCTACAAGAGAAAACACCGATGCACACAAAAAATTGGCACACTGGACACCGTGCACTCTGTTCACACCTGCCTGGTGCGTCGTATTATTGTAGAGAACCAGTGCTTCACAACTCTTCTGCGTCAGTGCATCATAAAACACCTTGCCAAAACAGAAACCGCTCGGTGCAGTATTAAGAAATCGCACTGGTGCATCATAAAACACCACGCCAAAACAGAAAACGACCGGTGCGTTCTTAAGAAACAGTACCGGTGCGCCTATAAACCCCACACATCGGAATAGGGTTAAATAAAAAAAATTACATCCAAAAAACCACATTTTTCACTTTTCTCAGTGCTCCAGAGCTCTCAATCACCAATGCGCTCTACAAGAGAAAGCACAGGTGTGCACAAAACATTGGCACACCGGACATAGTGTGCTCCATACACACTTGCCCGGTGCATTGTATTACTGTAGAGCACCAATGCTTCGCAACTCTTCCATACTGGTGCATCATAAAACACCGCACCAAAACAGAAACCGCTCGGTGCGGTGTTAAGAAACAACATCGGTGCATCATAAAACACCACGCCAAAATAGAAACCGACTAGTGTGTTCATAAGAAATAGCACCAGTGCACCTATAAAACCCTGTGCACTGGAATAGGGTTAAATTAAAAAAACAATTATGGCCAAAAAATCGCATTTTTCACTTTTCTCAGTGCTCCAGAGCTCTCAAGCACCAGTGCAATTTATCGTTGTCTGAGCCGCCCTGACATCGGTACTCCCATTACACCCATTGCACGCAATGATGTTGTGCATTGCCCACCAATCTCCAGCTTGCATTTTGCAAAAAGGTGGGAAAATTTTCTTTTGCAAATTCTACAGCCAATATGCCTCCTTGACGGAAAAATGTACAGGTATTTTTCTTGTTTTTCCATAATTAAGCTTTATATTGGATTATAATTTCAAATAACCTTAAAATTAACCATTTAAAAAAAAAGAAAAAAAATTGTCGCACATTGCGCACGAGCTGTTCGGCTCGCACCGGTAAGTGGTGATGCCTGTAAAATTTACAGGCAGCACCGTAACCGGTGCTAACGGTATCTTCACCGTGTCCGGGGTGGTACCGAAAGGTGCACTATGTTATTTTAAAATTAAAAAAAAAAAGTGCGGTGTGGTCATTTAGCCGGTTGTACCGTTGAACATGGGAATAGAAACATGGTGCATTGACGGAAATATCCGCCTCGATGTCTGTCAACGCACCGTATTCGGCATTCTGACAGGGTCAATGGTGCGGCCTGGTAAAATACCGCACCGTTGATTGTGCAATTTTTCAGGAAGTCAGTGCGCTGACACAACTATACACATTGGGGCATATATTTTAGTCAGCGCACCGCTCTTTTGACACCATACATAGTCAACGGTGCTTTAAAAAAATTTAGGTGCACCGCATACGGTGCGTTGAATGTCATTTGGGGCACCGCCCTCGATGCGCGACAAACAAACAACGCACCGAAACCGGTGCATGACTATTTTTTGTGGCGCACCAACTGGTCTGTTTTTTTTTTCCAAAAAAAATTACATATGTATATTCCTAAATACATGTCTCATTTAATAAAAAAAAATTATTTATTATGTCAATGATTCAGAGAGAAGAGGGGGAGCAACAACAACAATAGGCGAAGCAATATGAAATGGTTCGCCTGTGGGAGGCACGAGAGAGGGAGAGAGATGCGTACCCTCGCCCTATTACAACAGCTACCGAGGGGCTCCTAAGGCAGGTAGGCCTCCTCAAGTTCTATGAGGAGGCTACTTCCCTAAAGGCCCATAGTGTGTCTTTGAGACATCTTATCCGCAATGTAATGCCCACTAATAGGCTTTCAAGGTTGGTCCTAACCAATGTTACACACCCACTGAGGAGGATATATATTTCATTATAGGGCTATCGAGGAGAGGGGTGGATATTCCCTCATTACTAGAGGTTCCAGCTAGTTTTGTAGCAGGGAGTCAGTTAGTTTACTCCCATAGATACATTGGAGCATCAGTACTGTCTCCTGCAGATTTTCAGGTCGCTAGAGGTCAGTTACGTATTGGTGCATTTGGTAGTGAGGAGGAGCAGTGCCTCTCACTTCTCATTTCGACCATTTCACACAACACTAGTGACGGGAAACACATTAATTACTCGCTTATATATTATGTTGATTCTTTAGTATAGGAGCCACGAATTTTCAGATGGTCTACCATTTTTTTGCAGCAGTTTTGTACAACCTTAGATAGATGTCATGCTCACGCACAAGGGAGGGTCAACTTCACTTTTTCTTCAGAGCTTTTTTGTTTATTTTTTGAGAGGTTTCCAGAAATAAGGCCTACCTTTTTTCGGCAACCTCGTAGGCCAATGTTGGAGGCACAAATGCACATGTGGGGTAGATGATGCCCAAGAGGGGCGAGACTATGTTTCCAGCCAGGATATCGCATGATGCACTGGACTTGCTAGCCAGTGTTGATAAGTTGCATCCCTTCATTATGGTCCCCTGTCCTTATGCTAGATTGGATTGCCGAGGGTGTGCCAACATCCTCTTCACAAATGATGAGACGCCAGATGATAGAGGTAATATTATTGTTTTATTTAAATTTATTCTAACATGTTCTTTAACTTGTTTTTATTAAATTGTGTAATGAACATGTCTAATTATTGTTGTGTACTTGTATATATTTTGTAGACATTGGCTCTTTTGATGGAGAGGAGATGCCGACACCACCACATGATCCAGGTGTGGATCTTAATGACGATCAAGGCATGCCAGATGTTGAGGATCATCAAGAGACCGGTGCAAAGATACATGCTCCTGTTGGTACGTTGGTACCACCTTTTACTAGGCATAGTCGACTTGATACTAGATACAGGATGGAGTTGTGTGACCAATTCAGTGCATTGATTGTTGAGGCAGGCATCAGGCCCACTCATTACAGAGACATACATGCCGACGATAGGATATTACAGATGTGGAAAGGCATGCCGTGTGACACGTACAGCCTGATGCGGCATGTCGTAGGAGCTACGATAGATGTTACATGACTGAGGAGGATTGTTGCACGTTATAGGCATGGTCGAGTCGTACCACGTGATGGACAGTCTACGAGCAGCAACTCATCATCTCATGATCGTTCACCCCGCTCCGCGCCAAATGAGCATGAGCCTCCACTAGCATCTAGCAACAGTCATCATGGAGATGAGGTTGGACCATCAACCATCGAGGCTGCACCATTGACTGAGCAGGCATCCACTAGTACTGTTATTGATGTTGTACTACCACCAGTTGATCCATGAAATTTATATTACAGTTGTATATTTTTAACATTATTCGGTTATATATATATATATATATATATGGTCCATGTATTTTATGTTCATGCTATAGTTGTACTTAATTTACATGTTGGTGATCATCATGATGTCTATATTGTTAGGTCATGTTAGATATGTTCATTTAATGTACAACTTGTAGATAGATGTGTATGTGATAGCATGATTTATTTGACATGAGATGTAAATTTGATGTTTGTGTTGTGATGATGTTAATATATAATGTTAATTGTGTTTTGTGAGATGATCATGATCACAATGATGTTAGCAATTTTGAATGTGTTTTTTAGTCAAATATGATGTTTGTACGATGGTTATCATGATCGTGACGTTTATTTATTAATTTAATATTAAATGACCATGATATTTATTATATATTATGTCGTGATTGTAATTGAAATTGAAATTTTAATTGTATGTAAAATTGTAAAATTGTATTTGTATTTGTAATTGTAATTTTCACTGTAATTGTATGTAAAATATTTAATGTAAAATTTTAATTTTAATTGTAATATTTAATTTATTGTGAAATGATTGTAATTGTAATTGTATATATGAAAAATTGTAAAATTCTAATTCTAATTCTAATTTTATGTAAAATTATAAAATTGTAATTGTATTTGTAATTGTAATCGTATATAAAATATTTGTAAAATTGTAATTGTAATTGTAAATGTAATTTTAATTTTAATTCTCATTATATGTAAAATATTTGTAAAATTTTAATTGTGTTACTGTGAAATGATTGTAATTGTAAAATTTTAATTGTAAATGTAATTGTATGTAAAATATTTGTAAAATTTTAATTGTATTAAAGTGAAATGATTTTATTAAAATATTTAAATTTGCAAATTTGTAAATAATTGTAAAATAATAAATCTAGAATAAAATGAATTTTCGTAACACAATAAATTTTAGAAAATAATGCATATAAATTCATGTACTTTAGAATTATCATTATTTTATTATGATCTTACATACAAAAAAAATAACTTTATACAGTCCGGTGTTCTTATCATCATAACACGGATCAGTGCGTCTTAGTACTAAGACGCACTAGTGCTTCACAACTCTTCCACACCGGTGCGTCATAAAACACCGCGCCAAAACCTAAACCTCGATCTTACGAAACTGCACCGATGCGCCTATAAAACCCCGCGCACCGGAATAAGGTTATTCTGTAAAGTGCAGTGTTGGAGCAGCGAAGGGTTCGAATCGCGGGCAAGAATTTTTCTGGGGAGATGAGGGTTTGAAAAGATGACAGTTCGAATTTCGGCTGAGAAGTTTATAGCAAACAAAATGAGTGATTCAAACATAAAGACGGACAAAGATGCTTTCAATTGAACCTGAATGGAATATCTAACTTTTCTGAGATGTGCTCCTATGGATGAAACTGGTGAAAATTCTGCTTGTATTATAAATGGAAATCCAATGACCATTTCTGTGGGAAGAAAAGCATAGATACTTATAGCTACCATATTTCCACCTGCAAATTTGTTTCCCATTGGAAAAGCTAATGTCATAGCCCATTTTTCAATGTCTTTCCTCTGCTCAACCCTATACTCATTTTCTATGGGAAACCATTGCCTCCACATGTAATAACTGCATCGTCTAGTTGAAAATCGGTCTTGTTCTGCTAACAAATGTAGAATGAAGGACTTGTTGTCATTGCTCCCAGAAAATTCAAGGTCAGTTTCTCGTAAAACAGAGATTGTATAAAATTTTTTAAGATCAAGATAGAAAGCACAAAGAAGAAAAGAGGAAATTGGATTACAAGATGGAGGAGGAACTTACAAATGAGCAAGTAGATCATGGGGCACTTTTTCTTGTTGCAGGTTATGGAAAGGTTCAAGTTTATTTTTCTGAAAGAAGAAGAGCTGTAGTTTTGAAAAGAAGTGGCCCAAAGATTTTCATAGAAAAATGTACATTTCCAACATGTCTAAAAACTAAAATATCTCCAACTTCAATAAACTGCTCAGAAACAAAACTTTCGCAACCATTTGTGAAAACTTTCCACGTCTTAGCATAACACAGGTTCACATGCCACAATTTCCCACTTGGGCCCTATAGTATTGCATATTCACACGCCCCACATTGTATTCTCTCCACATAATCAGTGGGGACCTCCTGCAATAAACAAAATGCATTGGAAGAATAATTATTTCCATTAAGAATTTAGCCAATTCCAATTCTCAATTCTAATTCTAATTCTAATTCTCAAGAATAAACAAAATTATAATTCTCAATTTCTATGGTTTGAGTTCACTAAATTTTGGTGTACACACCTAAAAGTAATTTTTGCGCCTTAACCGCAAATCGGTGCTACTGTATATATAACCGCATCGGTGCATTTTAGTTGCTGCGCACCGGTGCCGGTGTTACAAATGGACGCACCGGTGACGAAAAAAAGAAAATAAAAAAAACGCAACTCTATTTTCTTTAAGTGAAAAAAAAAATAGAGATTGTATAAATTTTGTTAAGATCAAGATAGAAATCACAAAGGAGAAAAGAGGAAATTGGATGCCAATATGGAGGAGGAACTTACAAATGAGCAAGCAGATCATGGGTCAGCAAGGAGATCATGGGGCACATTTTCTTGTTGCAGATTATGGAAAGGTTCAAGCTTCTTTTTCTGAAAGAAGAAGAGGTGTAGTTTTGCAAATAAATGGCCCAAATATTTTCATAGCAAAATGTACATTTCTAACATGTCTAAAAACTAAAATATCTCCAACTTCAATAAACTGCTTAGAAACAAAACTTTCCCAACCATTTGTGAAATCTACCCACGTCTTAGCATAGCACAGGTTCACATGCCACAATTTCCCACTTGGGCCCTGTAGTATTGTGTCTTCACACGCCCCACATTGCATTCTCTCCACATAATCAGTGGGGACCTCCTGCAATAAACAAAATGCATTGGAAGAATAGTTATTTCCGTCAAGAATTTATCTAATTCCAATTCTCAATTCTAATTCTAATTCTAATTCTCAAGAATAAACAAAATTGTAATTCTCAATTTCTATGGTTGGAGTTCATTAAATTTTGTTGTACACACCTAAAAGTAATTTCGATACCTTAACCGCAAATCGGTGATACTATACATATAACTGCACCGGTGTGTTTTAGTTACTGCGCATCGGTGCCAGTGTTACAAAAGGATGCACTGGTGCGGTGCTATTAAGTGACGCACCAATGACGAATAAACGCAAATAAAAAAAACGCAACTCTATTTTCTTTAAGAGGAAAAAAACACGGAAAATTGAAAAATGCGTGACAAAATATTTTTGAAAATCTATTTTCATAAAATAATTCTTTAAATACTAAACACTTTTCATTATTTCACTATTTTTGCTAAATTTTTCAACCAGAGATTTGCAGGAGACATACCTAGAGCAAGAGAGCACGAGAGCACTATGGAGCAGCAAAATATGTTCGAACATAAGTATTCAGACAATCAAAAACCAAACCTCTAGTGATTCAAATCTTGTATAATAGAATTTCAAACCATCTCGTGATTAAATTTGATTTTTTTTTTACTTTTTCTGTAGTTTTTTTTACTTTTCTACAGTTTTATCCATTTTTACCCTAAACCCTTCAATTTTTTTTTGTTTCTGCCATTTCTTCTCCCTGTTTCTGTGACTTCGGAATTAGGGCTTTTCATTTTACATTGACATCCAACCTACGGGACGACTTGCATAGTCGGATTCCAATCCATTCGGCCCTTACGTGAATTTTTGGAAAAAATGGATTTTTTTTTTATCGGTGCGCCCTGCATAACTTAGCGCACCGGTGCGTTGTATTATACAGCGCACTGCGCAAGTACTGTGTAATAAAAAATTTGAAAAAAAAAATTTAAAATCAGTGCGCCACATCTAAAATAGGGCACCAGTGCTCTATGTTACTGGTGCCCTATGTTACGAGGATATCATCGTATGGTATATTACACTATTTGTGCGACACGTTTATAATACCCCCACGCATCGTACGGTCTATTATACTATTTTTTTGGTGCATTTCTAATACCCCCATGCACCGACGTCGGCGCGTACATCATGAAAGGCACACCGGTTTCTAGAGATTTATTTTTTACCTAAAAAGTTGACAATTTATTTATAAATATGTTAATGAATGATATGGTACAGGTTTCAGATTGACAAATAAATTACTGACAAGAGATCAAGTAACAAAAATAATGATAACACATCAAGAAAAGAAAAAAAAGAAAGTTCCTTGTAAATTCTTTATAAAAAATATTATTTTTGAACTATATGCAAGTTTAACTAATATGTATTGTTTACTGTGTATCATGCAGAGCCACAAAATGACGAAGCTCGATAATATTATTTCTGATGTAGGACCAAAAGAGCATAAAATCTTGATGGAAAAATTGCAAAAGGATGAATCACGTGAATGAAAAAATACTATCGATCCAATATGAGTTTTTTTTTTTAAATTTCCATTAATAATATACTTAAAATTATTAGATAACATGTGTCAAACAATTTATTAATTCACATCTATTTAATGTTCTACAGGGACCAACAACTTAAAAAAGGAATGTTGTTCTAAGAAAATAAAAAAATTAGAACATGCAAATGAAAATGGAACCCATTCAACACATAAAACAAGATGACAAGGAAGAAAGGGGTTGATATCTAAGTTTGTGAGTAATCATTACTTCCTTATAACAACTTAACTAGATTTTATTTTTGTATTTTTTAAGTTGTTTTACAAAAATCATCATTGAATGTCTTCAAACACGTGCTAACATACAAAGAAGAACCATCAGATGAATTAAAATTGAAATTGGGTTAAATATGGGTTGTGAGTATATGTTGGCATATCATAAATTAATTGTGGAATTTGTAAGCATCTATCGATCTTGTTTTACTTGGCTTCGTCTATAATTAATAGAACAAAAAAATCTTTTATATTAAATATATGATTTGTTATGGGGTATAAAACTTTCAGGAAACAAAGTATGGAACTACGCCAATAGATGAAATTTTGAAAGATGGCATGGTACATGGTTTTGAAAGAATGTGTATAGTTTATGAGTCAATTTTTGCTATGGTACGTCATTTTTCTTTTTGATTTACATTATTTAATATTTCAATTTTCATTATTCTCACCAATGTATACACACTCATTTCAGTTTATTTTTATGTTCGTAGATGGAAGGTGAAGAAGAAGAAAACAATCAACATTGTGAACAAAACATTCCTAAAAAAAACCCAAGTCATGGAAGTAGCTCTAGTAGTGACAGCAGTTCAAGCGAAGAATGATGATCACTATGTTTGGATATCAAAGCAAGACGTTGTATTTTCTGAAATATGTCTGTGAAATCAGACATTTTGTTTAATGTAATGGACATAGTGTCCCAATTGAAAGACAAAGAGATACCAATAACTATCCCATTTTGTATGAAAATGTTTTATATATATATATATATATATATATATATATATATGTATATGTATATGTATATGTATATATATATATATATATATATATATATATATATATTATGTTTTAATTTATTCTATTGTGTTCTCCATTGTCGTTCTCAAATGCACTAATAAAAATTTAATTCATATGAATATTGTTATAAGATATATATGTGTTGATTTTTGATGAATAATGAATTTTAAAAAACCACAATAATTATGATGTGATATAACATATTAATCCAAACATCACATTCAAATGCATTAATAAAAATTTAATTAATATGAATATTGTTATAAGATGTGTCGACTTTTGATGAATAATGAATTTAGAAAAATCACAATAATTGCACTGTCACAGGTCGATGTTTCTAAAATATACAAAATAAACGTCGGTGCATGTCAGGTACTATACACCGGTGCTTTTGTATTTTGAAGCACACCGGTGTGTTTCTACGACCTATGGGAACCACACAAATACCAAAACCAATTATAAATCTCTGTGTGTTTGTGTGATACTGCGCACAAGTGCTTTTATGTGAGACTACGCACCAGTGAATTTGTACGATGTATGGGCACCGCACAAAGTCCAATACCAATTATAAATATCGGTGTGTTTTTCTGATACGGTGCACCAGTGCATTTCTATAAGTCTACGTACTAGTGCGTTGAGACGACCTATGGGCACTACACAAATCCCAAGACCAATTGGTACGGCCCCGTGCATTGTATCACCAACACTGCGCCCGGTGTTGTTTTATACCTTGACAGCCCGGTGTAGGAACCTTCAACCACCTCGGGGCCACCATCTAGATGACACACACCGATGCGTTGAAACCTTAGTAGCGCACCGATGAAAAAAAATCGTAATAACCTCCGGCCGCCCAATTTTTTTAGTTGTGTTGAATTTCCGTTAAAAGCTCTGCCAAAACCTCTGTAACCATAAACGGATGTTGTAGATTTTTTTTTTTGACAATTTTAGCTAATTTTATAACACTAAAAACCTTCTTTATAACCTCTGCTAGAGGTCTTTTCCTTGTAGTGATTGCAGACTGTTGCAAGAGTCTAAGGACTGCAAGCTCCCATTGAAATTGTTTGAAAATATAACCAACGCATAAAGATTTCTTCCCTCACATAGATGTGTAGGTAGGGTGGCCCTGAAATTGTTCTCTGAAACATAAACGTACCAAAGATCAGAATGTGTACCCAAATTCTATGACAGCTACCCAATAAGCTTGTTACTGGCGAGATCCAAGTTTGTCCGGCTAACAAGCATTCCTAGCTATGTAGGGACGGACCCCATAAGGTTGTTCTCCCACAAAGCGAAGGTTTCCAAATGCCTCAGATTTGAAATTTTTTCAGGGATTGTTCCATTCAGCTGATTAGCTAAAAATTCCAAATATTTTATGCTCCTCATCCCATCAATATTATGTGGGATTTCTCCAGACAGCTGGTTTCCCCATAGATATAGTATTTTCATTTTTGACAACCTCATCAAACTTGCGGGAATGTTGCCAGATAGATGATTGTGAGAGAAATCAAAGCTCTCCAGCTCCGTCAAATTGCCGAGAAAAGTAGGAATCGAACCAGAGTCATTTACATATGTTTTTGTCAGGACTTCACTTCAACCACATATCTTTAGTTTTTCTTAATTTGTTTTGGTGAGTAATTTGTCCATTACGGTGAATTTTAATCTGAGGCTTCACCACACACTTCCAGACAATATTATGAATGCTTTCTAGACAGGATTATGAATACTTGTTATACCTCAAGTTCAAATGACGCAACTCACCCAGTGCAGAGATGTTATGCGAAAAGCTTCCCAGGAACAGGTTCTCTGACAAATCTAACATCTGCAAATGCTTGCAAGCCAACAATCCATTGGGAAATGGACCTTCGAAATTGTTGGATTGCAGTATCAAGTCTATCAAATTGTGAAGACCACATATAGTAGGATTCAACCTTCCTACA
This sequence comes from Pinus albicaulis, assembly GCA_034641835.2. Classification (NCBI taxonomy): domain Eukaryota; kingdom Viridiplantae; phylum Streptophyta; class Pinopsida; order Pinales; family Pinaceae; genus Pinus; species Pinus albicaulis. The sequence continues at coordinate 1,053,337,995 of CM076580.1, forward strand.
ATGGAAGCGTTGGAGAGATGAACTTTAGTAATGATATTGAATGGATTATTACAAAATACTCCAATCCAACCACAAGGGTTTTCATCAGAGGAATTCCAGTTGCTCAAAACATTATGTTTGTCAATCCAATCCATCTCTTTTATTTGCAGCAGGATTTTCCTTTCTTCAGAGATGGCATTCTAAGAAATAATAACTAGCCAGGGACTGAAGATAAAGAAGAGGAGTGATCTGAAAATTTTGGAATTTAAAGAGAAGCGGAGCATGGTTGTTTGGTGTTTTAATTTTCTTTTTTTTTTGTAGTAAAAAAATCATGTCTGAGAAAATCTCAAGTATTCATAATCCTATCTGCAAGTGTGTGGTGAAGCCTCAGAGTAAAATTCTTTGCAATGGACAAATTACTCACCAAAACAAATGAAGAAAAACTAGAGATATGTTGTTGAAACGAAGTCCTGACAAAAACATATGTAAATGACTCTGTAAAAGTATCAATATATCAATATGTGATTTTGATATGTTATATTTTTTCTACAAACCATGATATACTTATTTGGACTAACAGTCTATATTTATCTTCATTATGATTATCAAAGTTATAATTAAAATTATTTATAAAATATTTTATTTTTACAATGATTATCAAAATTATAATAAAAAATATTTATAAAAAAATTTGTAAAAATAACACTATGTAATATGTTAATTATTGTCTTTACATGTTGTACATCAAATAAGAATAAACTGGAATTATTGTCTTTACATCTTATACATTGGATAAGAATAAACTGATATTTATTAGATAGAATAGAAAAGTAATAGACAAATCATTGATTTAGTCTATAATGCTTAGTATTTATATATCAAACATTATTAAAATTATAAAAACAAAAATATTAAATATTTACAGTATAATTATCAAAATTATAATATAAAATATAAAATAATATATATTTGATTTTAATAATAAAATAATCCATTAAATTTTGATATACAATTTTGATAGCATGTTAATTTTATTGATTCGTTATTTTCAATAGATATATAAATATATAATTTTAGATATATTAAAATAAATATACAAAATAGGAATATCTAATTTTTTAACCTGTTAAAATTGAAATCATAAATTTTTAATTGTGGAATTTGTTTACTTTGACAAACATTTTAATTTATCAAAATTATAATAAAAATTAAAAAATATGTTTTTTAGTTTAATTTTAATAATTATATATTCAAAATCATTTATTAAATTTTAAATCATTTTCAAATCTTTAAATCTTGATCTTATAGTACACATCTTCAATTTTTTTTTTTTTTTAAATAGCATGAATGAAAATATTTAAAACATCTTTTTATTATAAACAGGGAAAATTTTAGGGGCTAATATTCGCATGTGGGCTAATTTTCTATACTTTTTCCAAAAAATGTATTCGCCAATTTCCATTTTTTCTAAAAATAATTCGCCCAAGTTTTATAGTATGAAATTATTTTACCTTAAAAATCTCGAAGATCTTATATAGGTTAATATAATATACTAAAAACATCATATGTTTTTACAAAAATATCATCAAACTTTTTACAAATTTTCTACCAAAGATTACTAAGATTCTCCAAGATTTTTAAAATTTCAAATATATATCCATTCTTAAAATTTTCCCTGATTATAAACCATCTATTACATCTTTTGCAAGTTATCAATTTTCTGATTTTGATCAGACCTACATTTTCAATTTTTTCCTATCTTTTAAAAAAAAAATCGTCTTGATCTTTTAAGTCTACATACTACTTTTACAAGTCTTTAGTAATCGTGTGCAAAGAATATCTATATTCCTTTTAAGTCCACATACTACTTTTACAAGTCTTCAGTAATCATGTGCAAAAAATATCTATATAACTTTCATGAGTCTTTATTGTACTTTATTTTACCCAATGAGTGTAATGAACATCTATACCACTTTGAAAACTCTATATAAGGACACTCAAATTATCCACTAACCATGGAGTCTCCATCCTACTCTTCCAAGATTTCAATTTATTTATCATGTAGAATTTCCACTTTGTGTGGAGATATTATGTTAGAAATATAATAAAAAAATTTAATAATAAATTAATTAAAACCAACCAGCCAAGTATTAAATCAAAGGTTCAATTTCTTGCTATAATTATACAAAAAAAACTCTTCCAATAGTTTGTTTAATAATCAAATGTGGTGCATTTTAATGAGCCTTCATTGAGCATTGGTGTGGATTCCCTTGTAACACTTATTCAAATTGCATCATTATGTTAGATTTCATCCATATTGATTCTTTCAAATCGAAAAAGTGAGAGAAATAAGCTCATAGGACCATTTTTTACCGATGAATCCCAATTCGGTGAATTTGGGTTTTAAAACTTCTAAATACAGTTTGAGGCATTTCCTAAATTTTTTTAGGGTTTGGAAACCATCAATAGTTCTAGTCCCATAGGGTTATTCTACACTTATATACCTTTCTAATGACACAAGAAACACATGAAATGGAGTCCACATGTAAAAAAATTTCCACTTAAATGTTGACCTTCATGTTTTTCCCACATGATTCGAGAGGATGCCATATCATCCCTATTACTCATGGAAAAGGTGATAGCCACATGACCATGATCAAGGATAATCTAGAAGAGTTAAGTTGTAACACATATTGAGGGTAGAATGGGTCAAATTTAACGCTTAGCAGGCTATTGGGTTGTCTTATAGCCAGACCATTAAGACAAAAGAGGGTTTTGTTCAATAGTAGAGTAGAGTGGTTTTTTGAGTGATTTCTTTTAAACGTTCTCATTTTTTTTTCATTTTTTATATTTTGAATGCATAAGTAGAAAATAATAACTTTGTAAATACAAAAATTTAAGGAAAAAGTAACCCTTGTAGTACATATTTTGATAAATTATTATAAAAAACAACGTAAACTTTGAAACGGGAACTATAAACTGAAAACAAGAACTCTAGCCAAAAAAATCCCAAAAAACATGAAAAACAACCCAAAAACGAAATGTGTGTCTTCTAGAATGAGGTTTTATTTTTTTCAGTGTTAATTTGCAACATTTTTAAAATATGGAAGTAAAACCAATTTTCATGTGCCAAATAAATGGGAAAAACACACAATGGTTAGTGCTAGAATACCATTTTTATTTTCCGGGTACAATTTCAATATATTTTTAGTAATGACGTTAAATATAAAATAATGAGATTTTAAACACATTAAAATTCTAATAATTTTTATACATGTCATTTAACATATAATATCATGACACTAACAATCCCTAAAATTCTAATTGTTTTCAACCATAATGTTAAAGATAAAATATATGTCACAATTTTTCACCCATAGAATTAAAAAACATTAACTTTCAAATATTTCAACCATGATATTATGAAAAAATTATATGACTAAAATAACCCAATGAAACATAAATTATTTGTCCAAGTTATTGTTACATTGTCAATATTTTAGACAAATGAATTCATCATAATTAAAACATATAGTCCAAAAAACATAAAAATGACTCATAACTTCATGTAAAATCATAGGGAAGTTAAAATATCATTTTCATTGCTCAATGAAAACATCTTTTATATCAATTGTCTTACATAATTATTCAAAATCACTGATATTTTCTTACACACCATTAGAATTCACATCTTCAGATGAATGACTCGATGCAGATGAAGATGTTCCATATTCTTCTCTTTCTGAGTCAACATGCATGCCCACCACTTGAGGTTTCAAAATTCTTGTAGATCTACGATTGGGTTCAGCACACTGCCATCTCAACACTGTTTCTTGTGGTAGCAACCTCTTAAGAATCTCTATCGTCCTGGAGCGAAGAGTTCCTCTCTTTGTTAAATTGAAGTCATAAACAAGTATATCAACTTCCTCCAATTTTAAGAGGTCTGTGCGGTGACGATCTATAATTGTGCCCTTTATTTTTCTCTTTCCACCAATTTGTTTATCAATTACCATCTCTGGCTTGTACACGCCATTGAATGGGTGTGTCTTTATGGAATACCAATGTACTTCAACACCTGTAACATCCTCATTTTTTGTAATCACTTTTATAACCATGGCAACCCAAAATGGATAGTCATGTGGATCTTCATGTGCTAAGGCTGCGATCATGAAACCGTTTTTAATATCATGTATTGAACCTCTGTAAAGGTCTTCCATGGCTTCACGTTGTGCACAAGATTTTCTGGAACCAATATACATTTCTCTTTCCTCCACCTATATAGAATTAATAATACCATGTGATTGTTGTTTTTCAAGAATTTTTGTTTCCTCCTATTCATTTGACACATTTTGTGGCCAAATAAATGGAGTCTTCAAAAGCATATCTTCATTTGCTGGTCTTGAAAGGATATCACTCTGATCATTGAAAAAGGACTCCCACCAAACTAAATCAACAACATCAAAGTACTCATATGTATATCTAATGGTTTTTTTTTTTAATTTCTTCCAGGCATTCAGAATAATATATATCTCTCTTTTGCCTTCGTGCATTATGAACTTCACCAACTAATTGTAATAACAATATATTTGATGCAAATATTGGATGATCTGGAATGAACTTCAAAAATTCCAAACCTGATGATGGCACCTATTTTACATTTGTTGAATACTTCTTGCCCCAAAGTGTTTTCCCATCAATTTGTTTGATACGAAATTGAAGTTGGAAGCTAATTTCATTAAGTTGTTCAATGCATTTCTCCTCACCATGCAATCCGAGAATAAAAATTTACATGTCAACAATTTCTTCTAACACATGAAAAATAGGCTCTAGCATATATGATTTCTTAATACATTCAATTAATGATAGCAAGCTCCCAACATTCTTCCTCCTCAATGTTACTGAAAAACGATTGAACATATAATCAATATAGTTGTGAGTGTGCCAAACAAGAAGGAAATCAACCTTTACCTTATGAAAAATTCTCAATTCAACAAGCATGTTTAAATATCCAAAAAAAATCTAAATTTTGTTTTCACGACAAATGTTGTCGAATTGTAGATACAAAATTTTAGGAATATTACCACCCCAATGAGGAAGCACATCATGAATTATGGTTATTGTCAAATTTCCATCATTATGAATATTTGGAGCTATGAAATAAAATCTTGGCGACATTTTCTCATTGAATACCATACAACCAACCAAGTAAAACTGGATAAAATTCTCCTCCTGCAAATTTTTTGGTGTGCGAACAAAATGTGGTAGAAGTGTTTTCTTCTGGTCCATACATCAATTATCAAACCAAAATATTTATTTGGATTATCATAATACTTCTTTTGATGCTTGTACAACTTTTTCCTTTCACTTGTTTGTTGTTCGTGATGCTCTTGAAGGGCTTTAACAATGGAATCTACACATAACATAAAATAAACATATTAATAAATACATTTTCATAGTTGATCACTATACAATTTAAAAGAATAATGTTATGAAAGCTTACCTCTTTCTGCTCCTTGAAATTTATCCCTTTTTTTATTTTAGAGAAGCACATGTACCGCAAACCCCCATCCTAGTCTTCTTAGGAATGCGAACATTGTTGAATTATCTCCTCCATATCTACAGTAAATATTGATATGTAATAAAATGACCATTTCCTTCAACACCTTCTGCATATTCCTTGCATAATTTGTAGATTTCTCATCTTGAGAAATTGTCTGGAATATGTATTGTATCTCTATTTGGCATACAATCTCCATTTTTTGAAAAGAAGTCTTGCATCCATGACATTGCAGTGTTTGCTAGTGGCCCAAACTCTCCTTTATGACAAACTTCTGAATAATATGTAGGATTCTTTTCCAAATTATCTTGAATTCTTGATAGACGAAAATTTCCAATTGAATGAATCATTTTGAAAGCCTTTCTACATAGCAATAAAGACCCAATATGATAATCATAACCTGCTAGTGTAGATTGCATGCACCCCACTAAATATGAATTTTGCATGCTTTTATTCATTGAAAAATAGTTCTTCATTTTTTCTAAAGAAAATTTGAAATCCATATGTTTCAAGCAATCATTTTTACAACAGACACTTGAAATGAGCTCACTGATAGAACTTCTTCTCATGAGATATACTACTCTACCCCTTGTATAACTAGAACATCTTGGATTGATACAAAAAGGTATGCTCCTACTCCTAGAAACAATATTTGCTGGCAACATCTCTATCATTTCATCATTATCTGAACAAGAATTTCCATGATCATTAGGAAGAATACTATTCTTACTATGATCATTTGCAATATAGTTAGGAAATTCACCACCATAATTGTTTGAAAAATATTCATTGCCATCTTCAGCGGCATGAAAATTTTCAATACCATCATCTATGGTTTTGGAATACTAAATTGGAGGATATTCTTCACCATCTTTGTCTTTCCCTTCATCATTGCTTCTCTCAAATTCCATAGGATTAGGACTATGTGGAAAGTGTGACTCTTGATTTATTGGAAATTATTCATCCTGACCTTTCTCACTGTTGCTCCCATAGTCCATATGATTAGGAGTAAGTGGAATTTGAGACTCTCGATTTATTGGAAATTATTCATCCTTCCCTTCATCACTGTCGCTCTCAAAGTCCATAGGGTTAGGAGTAACTGTAAAATGTGATGCTTTATTTATTGAAATATTTTCATCCTACCATTCATCACTATTTCTCTCATAATCCTTAGGATTAGGAGTAAGTGGCAAATGTGACTCTCTATCCACTAAACATTAGGGGAATTTTGAGGTCTAAAATGGGTCTCCTAAGGAAAATGTACAATCAAAATTCACTTTATGAGAACAATCACATTTTAGGGGATGACATCATCCCTAATGGTTGAGGTGGCATTGCTTGAGTTAAAGGTACTTACTTGTCACATTCTTAATGGTGCAATTATATCTATATGCTAGTAAGAATTTTGATGCTGAAAGTTATGACTTGGTGGGAAAAGTATTAGGCCTATATAATATTCCAAATACTGAAAGTGTTTATATACTATCAAAACCGCCCAAGTCACATGATAAACATAGATATCATTTTACATTGTCGATGTATAACACGGAGAAAGATTCTACAAAGATATGCAAACAAATCGTACAAAATATTGCATAGAAGATTGTAAGTATTTTTATTTACACTTATATGTTTTGTGTTATTCAAATTGTATCATTGTATTTTTAATAACTTAGTTAATATTGACATATTATATTTTGTTTTACAGGATTTTTCTGAGGGAATTTCAATTATGTTGGGGGAATCTATTATATAAAGAGAGATATTATGAATTTTGTCTTCATTTTCCAGGAACATGAAGCAAAAGATATGGGAAAGAAGAAGAAAAAAAAAAAATTCATGATGCTACAAGATTATATCAAAGGGATCAATCTAGTAAAGGTAGACATGTTACTTTTCAAAATGAGGAAGTTTAAGTTGAAGCTGAAGATGAAAAATGTGTTTCCATATCTGAGGATCGGATTAGAACTGATGTTAGAAAGGAGAAGAGCCATAAAAAAACAAAAAAAACAAAAATGTCCAAGAATTTCTCCCTTTTAGTTGATGATGAGAAGATTATTTCGGTTAAATAAAATATCATAACCAATAGGAGGAAGAAACAAAAAATTCTCATTCTGAAAAAATCATGGACAACAGTGAAGGGCTTAGTGAAAACTCCAAAGAAAGCACGGAAATCATTACACCTGGAGCTGATTTAGAGGACGGCATTATGAAAACAAAACAAAATGCCATTCGTCATTATTTTACGAAGACAAATTTAATTGAGGGTGACCAGTAATTTCAACTTAATGTCATTCAATTCTACAAGCTAGATGAAGGACAGTTCAAATATCAAATTATAAAGCTACAACACTTGCATTCTCACAATTTAAAAACATTGATGACGTACAACCCTTTTGCACATGTGATTGATTATGTTCTTCTTGTTGATCCAAGTCATGTTCCTAACAAAGAATCATTTGACAAGTCAAAATGTTTTGAATACAAATATTATGTACTTGGGGGCAACCATTTTGTAGAAGCTCAAAGGAAATAATGGAGGAATATCCTAATAACTAGTGTTTTGAAACAATGAAATGTATCATTTATGTTGGTTTAACAGATACCGAAGCAAATTTATTGGCATGTGATCATAATTCAGATAATGAGTATAGGATGTTTATGACTTTCATCCAAAGGGTCAGATTTATTCATAGTGAATTTGAAGAAAAATTTGGTGGTGATAAGACAAAGGTTGATCATGCATTCCAGAAGGAATGTTGTATGGAAATCGGCTATCAAATCGAAGAAAAAATAAGTTCAAAAGGTGGAAAAGTAAATTATGAAATATTCAGAGGTATGGATAACATTTTCCAATTGGCATTTAGAACTGGAGAGATATGGGAATTGATTGATCATATTTTTGAGTTGTGGGAGAACGTTGGCATCAAAAGTCAGAAGGTCAAAAAGTATAAACCATTGATATGTACCAATAGTAAATCAGGTCTTGAAATTAATCTCCTTCCATAAGATATGACTATCACACCTTGGAGATCAATGCAAGGAGTAAAGGATGAAAAAATTGTAAAAAAAATATTATATCGTGTAAAGTCAAGAGAATTATCAATGGAGGAAATGTCTGAGGAATTTCTATAGTAAGTTTGTTATTTTTACTTATTTTTGGATTATTATAACTTTCTGTTAAATATAATATATTGTTTTTGGTATTATTTATTATACATAACACTATATTAACATTGTTTATTCAGTCACAAGGTTTATATGAGAATACAAGAACAAATGGTTAAATTTTTGAATGAAGATAGTTGGGATGATGTTGTACGCAACACCACAAGGAAAAGACCCTCTAGCGGAGGTTATAAAGGAGGTTTTAGTGTCATAAAATTTTCCAAAATTGTCAAAAAAACATATGCTACCACATATGCTTATAGTTACGGAGGTTTTGGCGGAGCTTTTAACGGAAATTCAACACAACTAAAAAAAAATGGGTGGCCGGAGGTTATTACGGATGTTTTTTCATCGATGCGCTAATTAGCATTATACGCACCGGTGCGTACCTGTAGCCGTAGCCCCGGGGCGGTCGAAGGAGAATGCATCGGGCCGTTAAGGTATAAAACATCATCGGGCATAGTGTTGGTGATACAACACACGGGGCCATTCTAATTGGTCTTGGGATTTGAGTGGTGCCCATATGTCGTATCAACACACCGGTGCGTAGACTTATAGAAACGCACCGGTGTGTAGTATCACACAAATGCACTGAGATTTATAATTTTTATCAGTATTTGTGTAGTGCAAATATGTTATACAAATACACCGGTGCGTATAGACACATAAACACCCTTGTGCGCAGTATCACACAAATGCACCGAGATTTATAATTGGTATCGGTATTCGTGCGGTGCCTATAGGTCGTCCAAATGCACCGGTGCGTATAGACACAAAAACGCCCTGGTGCATAGTATCACACAAACGCACCGAGATTTATAATTGGTATCGGTATTCGTGCGGTGCTCATAGGTCGTAAAATGGCACCGATGCGTATATAGACACAAACACACTGGAGTTCCATACCACACAAACACCTCGATATTTTTAACTGGTTTTAGTATATGTGCAGTGCCCATAGGTCCTAAAAACGCACCAGTGCGCTTAAGAATACAAGTGCACCGGTATAAGAATACACGCACCGATTTTCATTTTGTATTTTTTAGAAACATCGACCTGTGACAGTGCAATTATTGTGATTGTTTTAAATTCATTATTCACCAAAATTCGACACATCTTATAACAATATTCATATTAATTAAATTTTTATTAATGCATTTGAATTTGATGTTTGGATTAATTTGTTATATCATATCATAATTATTGTGGTTTTTTAAAATTCATTATTCATCAAAAGTTGACACATATATATATTATAACAATATTCATATGAATTAAATTTTTATTAGTGCATTTGAGAACGACAATGGAGAACACAATAGCGACAATAGAGAACGCAATAGAATAAATTAAAACATTTTTTATTATATATATATGAATAAGACTTTCTTTGTCATACAAAATGGGACAGTTATTGGAATCCCTTTATCTTTCAATTGGGACACTATGTCCATTACATTAAAAAAAATGTCTGATTTCACAGACATTTTTCAAAAAATACAATGCCTTGCTTTGATATCCAAACATAGTGATCATCATTCTTTGCTTGAACTGCTATCACTGCTAGAGCTACTTCCATGACTTGGGTTATTTTCAGGAATGTTTTGTTCACGGTGTTGATTTTTTTCTTCTTCTTCACCTTCCATCTACAAACATAAAAATGAACTGAAATGAGTGTATATATATTGGTGAGAATCAATCCTTTTCTTCCTTGTCGTCCTGTATTATGTGTTGAATGTTTTCATTTTATTTTCTTTTCTGCAAGAAAATACTTGAAAATTAATATTTAATGCTAAATTGTTTATTTATTGTACCTAATGAACGAAAAATTCAATGACTACATATTACATTTGAAGCATGTTGTTGTTGAGATGACTCCTCCCGCGATGCAATTTTGTCCATTTCTTTGACCATCTCCTTGTACACCTTTTTGGACATTCCTACTGGCATATTTCTGATATTAGTTCGTTCATCTTTTGATATTTTCATAATCTTCCTGAAAATGTATCATGACAGTAAACTATTTAATTTTTATATTGATATATGAAAAGTAAATATAACAAAGGTGATATTTATAAATAATTCTAGACAAACATCTAAAGGAATATTACTTTTTCATTCATTCTTTTTTGTTGTTGTACGTTTTTGCTATTAAAATTCTGACACGTCTCATTGACCAATTCTCTGGAAACTCTTCCTGTAGTTTAGATAAAATTTGGTTCTTGGAATCATTGGATTGGTTTTTGTATTGTAAGCAGAAAGAACGTCTATACATTCGTTCCACTAGATTCATCAAACTTTTGTAAAAGTTTTCCCCCCTTTCGTTAACCTCCAGCACCACTCCAGATGAGCTAAGGAGAAATTCATTTTCATTTGCATGTTCTATTTTTTTATTTTCTTAGAACAACATTCCTTTTATGAGTTTTTGGTCCCTGTAGAACATTAAACATATGTGAATTAATAGATTGTTTCACACATGTTATCTAATAATTTTAATTATATTATTAATGAAAACAAAAAAAAAGAAACTCATATTGGATTGATAATATTTTTTTATTCACCTGATTCATCCTTTTGCAATTTTTCCATCAAGCTTTTACTCTCTTCTGGTCCTAGATCAGAAATAATCTTATCGAGCTTCGTCATTTTGTGGCTCTGCATGATACACAATAAACAATACATATTATTTAAACTTACATATAGTTCAAAAATAATATTTTTTGTAAAAAATTTACAAAGAATTTACCTTTTTTGCTTTTCTTGATGTGTTATTAGTATTTTTGTTACTTGATCTCTTGTTAGTCATTTATTTATCAATCTCAAACCTTTACCATATCGTTCATTAATATATTTATAAATAAATTGTCAACTTTTCAAGTAAAAAAAAATCTCAAGAAACCGGTGCATCATTCATGGTGTAAGCTGGTGCATGATTGTCTTTCGAACGCACCGCACAAACAGTATAATAGAATGTATGGTGCTCTATGTCAACAAGGAGCACCGGTTCATTACATGTCACTCACCGCACCAGTTAACCATGATACAATAATAAAAATCATCCAGTGTTAGTATTTGTAGCATAAACAGGCGACATATTTTACATATGGCGCACCAATAAAAAAATCAATTATTATTTTTTTATCACATTACTTATGCAATGCGCTTGTACAATACAGAGCACCGATGTGCTATGTTACGCAGAACACACCGATAAAAAAAATCTTTCTTTTTTTAAATTCATGCAAGGGCCCACATGGATTGAGAACCGACTATGCTAATCATCCCGTCGGTTGGATGTATTAGGTCTATATTTAGAAATACAAACCCTATAAATCTAAATTGAAAAACCCTAATTCTGAAATCACAGAAAGAGGGAGAAGAAATGGTAGAAACAAAAAGAATGTAAGGTTTGTATTATTTGAAAGTTTTTTTTTTTTTTTTTTTTTGGTCGAAACAGAACATTCGTGGTGCACCATAATGAAATAGTGCACTAGCTACATATTTTACAAATGGCGCACTGAGAAAAAATATTTTTTTTTTCTAATTTTTTATCACAGTACTTGCGCAGTGCGTTGAGATAATAGAGCACACCGGTATGCTCAGGTACACAATAAATATATATATATATATATATATATATATATATATATATATATATATATATATATTCTTCTTCTTTTTTTTTTAAGTTACGCAAGGGCCGACATGAATTGAGATACGACTATGCAGCTCCTCCCGTGGGTTGGATGTCTTAGGCTTATATTTAGCAATACAAACCCTATAAACATAAATTGAAAAGCCCTAATTCTGAAATCACAGAAAGAAGGAGAAGAAAGGGCATAAAAAAAAAGAATGTAGGGTTTGTTTCTAAAATGGTTTTTTTTGCAAAACAGCACGTTTGTGGTGCACCATAATGAAATAGTGCACCAGTGCCATATGTTACATATGGCGCACTGATAAAAACATATTTTGTTTTTTTTATTTTTTATCATTGTACTTTTGCAGTGCGCTTGTATAACAGAACGCACTGGTGTGCTATGTTACGCAGGGTGCACCGACGAAAAAAAATTCTGTTTTTTTTTTAGATTGACACAAGGGCCAACATGGATTGGGATCCGACTATGTAAGTCGTCCCATGGGTTGGATGTATTATAACTATACAAACCCTATAAATCTAAATTGAAAAGCCCTAATTCTGAAATTACAAAAAGAGGAAGAAGAAAGGGCAGAAACAAAAAGAATCTAGGGTTTTTGTTTCTAAAAATGGATTTCTTTTTTTATTTTGTTTCTAAAAACTCTAGAAAAGAAAAAAAAAACTGCAGAAAAAAAGTAAAAAAAAACAATAAACTTTGATTTTGTTATTTTACTTCATAAAAAAAACTATAGAAAAAAAAAGTAAAAAAATAAAATAGACTTTGATTTTTCTTTTATTGCATAAAAAAAACTGTAGAAAAAAAGTACAAAAAAACAATAAACTTTACTCACATCGTCTGAAATTCTATGGTACAAGGTTTGAATCACTAGATGTTTGGAGTTCTGATTGTATGAATACTTCTATTCGAACGTATTTCCCTACTCCACAGTGCTCTCATGCTCTGTTTGGTCCAGGTAAGTATCCTACAAATCTCTGGCTGAAATTTTTTGAAAAAATAGTGAAATAATGAAAAGTGTTTAGTATTTAAAGAAATTTTTTATGAAATTAGATCTTCGAAAATATTTTGCTGCCCATTTTTCAATTTACTGCTTTTTTCTTCACTTAAAGAAAATAGGGTTGCGCTTTTTTTATTTGCGATTATTCGTTTACCGGTGCGTCCTTTAATTGAACCGCACCGGTGCATCGAGTTATAAAACGACACTGGTGCACAATACCAAAAACACATCGGTGCGGTTATCTGTACATTACGCACCGAAATTACATTTAGTTTTGTGCACCAAAATTTATTGTTGTTTTGCTCAAATGTAGGGAGAAAATATCATATATTATATGGGATGGAAAATTCTCCAAAATCCAACTCGTTCCATAATATTTCTCAAAGTCCATCACAGAGTTCTCCCTATCCATCAGGAGACGTAATATTTACTTCAGATTTGTTTTATTTTTTCACTATCTAATTGAATTTATGTTTTTTATCCATGCAATCAATCATGCACAACTTAATTAAATTTATAATGTATACAAATTTTCAGGTTCATGTAGATTCAACATCGAGTTTAGATGCACAAAATATTCAAACTGCTCCAAAACATCGGAAGTTCTTATCAGGAGCTGCATATCGCAGGGCGCATTTGGTAGATGAAAATGGACAACCGCTTCACCCTGCCAATTGTAATAATATTGCATCTTCTAGCCACAATCCCAGGATAATGATGGTAATTATAATTATAATTGTTTGGTATATATATTGATTAATATGTAATTATTTCAACATCAAACCAATTTATAATCATGCAATATTGTTAACGTGGTTACTAATTGATATCATATATTTTGTACTAATCATGTTCAATTTTTTTTTTTAATTATTAGGATTCTAGTGATGATGAACGACCTACCTACCATCTTCCATTGCACCCCATGACAATGTGAAATCAAGAGAAGACTGAATTAAGAGAAAAAATTGGAGAGGAACGATACCAAGAATGGTTGAATCAACCACCGATTCAATTCCCGCTACGTCCATATTCACCAATTAGGAATGACTACAGCAATAGTAGTTCTTCACAAGCTGGCAATGGAGGCAATCAAATAGAGGTTGGTATGGATGATTACTTAAGGGATACGACTTCCATGGAGACAATATTGTTAGATGCATTCCAAAATGATGATCAGCTAGGGGATGATGCTCATATCACTGACACCTTTTTCGAAAGCCTTAAATTTGCTTCCAACACCCCTCTCTTTGGACCTGGCGGTTAGTCAAAGTCTACCCAGTTATGGACAACGATGTTACTGTACAACTTGAAAGCAAAGTTTGGCTTGTCGAATGCATGTTTCTTGGAAATTTTGAGGTAAGTTACCATAAAGTACTCCCCTTATATAAATTTGAAATATAATCAGTACACTGCGATGAACATTACAAATGGTAAATTTTATGAACATTAATAATTATATCAACATTAATGTACATTTATTAATTTATTTTTCCATGATCACCAACTACAGGTTATTCAAAGATAAGGTTCTTCCGAGTGATAATCTCTTTCTCGGTAGCTGCGAAGAGGCAAAGAAATTGTTGAAAATGTTGGGTGTTGAGTACATATCATATCATGCATGTCCAAATGATTGTATTCTATATAGAGGAGAATATGAAGACAAAGGGATGTGTCCGAAATGTGGGCATGACAGGTATGATAAATGAAAAAAGAAGAGTAAATCACGTATTGGTCCTCCTTTTAAGATATTGAGGCATGTGCCTATAATCCCAAGGATTCAAAGGCTCTTTTGTTGCAAAGAATTAGCTATGTTGCAGGGATGGCATGCCTCACACAGAAGTGGGGATTGGAGTTGTCGGGTGGCCCAGTTGATAACCATGAGCATCCCTGAAGGATACCTTTGAAAATTTGAGGATGTAAATCATGATCCTTCGACTTACTTTGGCCATGGATGGCGTCAACCCATATTCCCTCCAGAACACCAACTATTCTATTTCGCCTATAGTAGTGATAAATAACAATATCCCCCCATCGTTATTTTTAAAGAATGAACATCTAATGTTGGCTCTCATAGTCCTGAGGCAGAAAACAGAAGTGAAGAAATCTTCGTTGTCTGAACCATCAACGGTAGATGAATTGAAGGAATTATGGGATGGGATAAATGTATACGATGTATCAAGACCCATCGCAGCAGAGAGGAGTTTTACATTGTATGGCATATGTGCTTACATGACATATGATTATCCAGGCTTAGGAGTTTTCTCTGGTAAATTACATGTTTAATTTATTGATTTGTTTATATATGTAACAATATTATTTCACATATTAGTTATTTAATTCATTGTAATATTTGTTCTGATCTTCATGATATTATTTAACGTTCCATGCATATTAATTAATGTATACAAATATAATCTTGCAGGTATTGTAACAAAAGGGTATTTTGGATGTAAATGTTGTGGACCTTCTCTAAAAGCTAGATGGTCCAAGGACCTACAAAATCCACTGTATGATTTCTCCAGGGTATTCCTACCAAAATAACACCCTTACAAAAGAGCAACATCCGATTTCAATGGTAAACGAGAGAGAACCCAAAGGTCTCCAATAATGACACCAGCTGAATGGATTAGAGCATATGATAGAGAGAAGGAGAAGGAGTTCATAGAAATGTTTGATTCAAATGGGGAGCCTATGTTCGATCATCCAGATTTATTCGACACCTATGTTGAGAAATTTCCCATTTGGATGAAAATCAAATCTATCTTTTATGACCTCCCATTTTGGGAGCATCTTAAGATTGCCCACTTATTAGATCCCATGGATATATTTAAAAATGTTTCATATTCTTTATGGAGGCACGTATCTTCGAAACAAAGTAACAAATTGGTGTTTAGGAAAGATCTTATTACTTCAAAAACTAAAAAGAAATATTGGCCAAGATGATTAGAAATTATAGGATCAGAGGCAAGCACTGGTCCCTCTAATTCATGGTTTTTCAAAGAAGGTGATGTCCCATGGATTTTAAAAAAAGATGATAAATCTTTGGCAAAGGAAGTTATAATGGATGTGAGGGTGCCAAATTCATACAGGTCTTCACTACGGCGCTGCTTCACTGTGGATGACCATTTGTTGGGCTTGAAATCACATGACCATTTGAATCTTCTAAGAGTATGTATTATGTCAAAAGCATGATTTTATTATTTTTTATATTAATAAATTTTATCCCATGCGGGGATCATAAAACATAACTAATTTTGTATATTATTTCACGTGTTTATAACTTTGCATTGTCATTATCCTTTGTTCGTGCATGGGTGTGTGAAACATGAATTCCCTCAAGACCTAGGACATGCCATATCTAAATTATCTACATTTGTACGTTGGATCACGTCAAAGGAGATTTATGTGGCTAGCATTCCACGGTGGTGTCAGGAGATAGTTGATATTGTTTGTATTTTTGAGAAGGAACTGCCGACGAGTTTCATGGACTTACAGGTTCATATTCTAATCCACTCGGTAGATGAAATTGAATTAGTTGGGGTTGTTTCTTATCATTGGATGTTCTTCTTAGAGAGGTACATGAATAAATTGAAAGGTTTTGTTCGAAAAAGGGAAAAACCCGAGGGGTCTATGGCAGAGGGGTACATATCGTATGAGTCTTTCTATTATACTAGTGTGTACATCAAGCATATCGACAACAGACCAGGTGCGGTGATTTGGCACGATGAAATGGATGAAGACAAAAGAGAAGGAGAGTTTCTCCAAACGAGTGGAAAAAAGCGCTTGATAAAGAGTAAGCGACTTATACTTTTTCAAATTTACAAAAGTAATTAATATTCACGTTGAACTTCGATATAATGTATATTTTGATCTCTAAGTACTATATAATGTTGGTTTGATTTCATCAGTGAATGCATAAATTGAAGCAATCAATAAATTCGTTCTTTACAATTCTGAAGTAACACAACCGTGGGTCACATTGTACGAACAAAACAGGATGAAATAGGATAGTGACAGGAAATAATTCAGATGGTTGAATGGTAGAAGTGTGGCTTATCCTGATCATTTAAAAGAAAATATGCCAAAAATATGCCCCAACAGATGGGTTGCTGACCAAGTCAGAGAGAAATACAGTGCTACCAGTCATTACCCGCGTGCTGAAGAGGATGCGCTAAACGTAGGGATTGGGTGCAGAAACTCGGTAATAACCTTTTTAATTTATATGTAAATTTGAAACTTATATTAAGACATCTACATTTCATATTTTAATTGTTGGATTATTATTTATAAGACACATGACACTATGATTATTTTAACTTTTTTATAATAGGTGCATTTGTTCCCATCTATGTGGGCATATGGACACCATTTTCACACAGAAAATTTCGATGTTGGAAACATCACACAAGACTATGGAGTGGAAGTCGAGTTCAATCAATCTAGTCGATCTAGCCACCGTGATCAAAACCTAGTACGAGGGATTTTAGGTTACGTCAAAAAGATACAAGAGATCATTGAAGTGGATTTTTCTTCTTTCCAATGTGCTATTTTTAGGTGCAAGTGGTGGGACACCTTTGATTGGAATAATGTAAAGGAAGATCACGATAGTAGGCTGATATGTATCAACTCTAGAAAGATGTGGGATGAAGCTAAGGAGCCCTATGTTTTCCCTAAACACTGCAACCAGGTGTTTTTCTACCCAGATGTGTTGGATAGGGATTGGTGGTTCGTATTGACACATGACCTTAGATCAAAACATATTTTTGAGAACAATAGTGTTATCATGCCATGCGAGCTAGAAGATAATGAGGGTGATCATGAGAACCGAGAGTGGTATGGTACATGTGTTATTTCATCAATATTTATACTTTTTAAGATGGGTTTTTCGAAATATTAATATAATATGTATTTTTAATTAATTGGTAATTTGCATTGTGTTAATGTTAAAATTAATAATTCACTTGATAATTTGCAATTATGTTGATCTCAAAAACAATGGCGTACTGTATAAATTAATTCTTTTTTTGTATCTAAGATAATAATAAAATAATGATAATTCTAAAGTACATGAATTTATTTGCATTATTTTCTAAACTTTATTATGTTACAATAAATCATATTATTCTAGATTTATTATTTTACAATTATTTAAAATTCACAAATTTACAAATTTACAAATTTTAATAAATTCATTTCACATTAATACAATTATAATTTTACAAATATTTTACATACAATTACAATTATAATTATAATTACAATTACAATTACAATTTTACAATTTCACATACAATTACAATTTTAGAATTTTACATATATACAATTACAATTTTGCAAATTAAAAAATTACAATTACAATTACAATTTTACAAATTTAAAAATTACAATTACAATTACAATTTTACAAATTTACATATATACCATTACAATTACAATTTTAGAATTTTAAATACAATTAGAATTACAAATATTACAATTTTATAATATCATGATCATTTGGTATTAAATTAATTAATAAACATCACGTTCATGATAACTATCGTACAAACATCATATTTGACTAAAAAACACATTCAAAATCGCTAACTGCATCATCATGATCATGATCATCTAACAAAACACAATTAACATTATATATTAACATCATCACAACACAAACATCAAATATACATCTCATGTCAAATAACTCATGCTATCACATACACATCTATCTGCAAGCTATACACATCTATCTGCAAGCTACACATTAAATGAACATATCTAACATGACCTAACAACATACACATCATGATGATCACCAACATGTAAATTGAGTACAACTGCAACATGAACATAAAATACATGGACCATATATATATATATATATATATATATATATATATATATATATAGATGTCATGGATCAGCTAGTGGAAGTACAACATCAATATCAGTACTAGTGGCTGATGGTCCAGCCTCATATCCATGATGACTGTTGCTAGA
The DNA here is from genome assembly GCA_034641835.2 of Pinus albicaulis. Classification (NCBI taxonomy): domain Eukaryota; kingdom Viridiplantae; phylum Streptophyta; class Pinopsida; order Pinales; family Pinaceae; genus Pinus; species Pinus albicaulis. Next base: position 1,053,357,334 of record CM076580.1, read on the forward strand.
TGCTAGTGGAGGCTCATGCTCATATGGCGCGGCGCGAGTTGAACGATCATGAGATGATGGTACGTTGTGCCTCGCAGACTGTCCATCATGTGCTGCGGCTCGATCGTAACATGCAACAGTCCTCGTCAGTCGCGTAAAATCTGTCGTAACTCCTACGACATGCCGCATCAACTTGTACATGTCACGTGGCATGCCTCTCCACATCCGTAATAGCCTATCATCGGCCACTATGTCTCTGTAATGAGCGACCCTGATGCCTGCCTCAACAATCAATGCAATGAGTTGGTCGCCCAAATCCATCCTGTATCTAGCATCACTAAGTCAACTGCGCACCGACAGGAGCAGGTCTCTGATCTGCACCGGCCTCCTGATGATCCTCGGCATCTGGAATGCCCTCATCGTCATCAGGATCCACACCTAGATCAGGTGGTGGTGGCAGCATCTCCTTGCCATCAAAAGAGTCAATGTCTACAAAATATATACAAGTACACAACAATAATTAGACAATTTCATTACACAATTTAATAAAAACAAGTTAAAGAACATGTTAGAATAAATTTAAATAAAACAATAATATTACCTCTATCATCTGGCGGATCATCAGCTGTGAAGAGGATTTTGGCACTCCCTTACCAATCCAACCCAGCATAAGGATAGGGGACCATAATGAAGGGATGATCATCAACACTGGATAGCAACTCCAGTGCATCATCTAATATCCTCGCTGGAAAAAGAGTCTCCTCCCTCTTGGGCATCATCTGCCCCCACATGTACATACGTGCCCCAGTAATCAACCTACGAGGCCACCAAAGAAAACTAGCCCTCGTCTCTGGAAACCTATCAAAAAATAAACAAAAAAACTCTGAAGCAAAAGGGAAGTTGACCCTCCCTTGTGCATGAGCATGACATCTATCTAATGTTGTATAGAATTGCCGCAAAAAAATGGCAAACCACCTGACAATTCGTGGCTGTTGTAGTAAAGAATAAACATAATATAAAAGCGAGCAACTAATGTGTTTCCCATCACTAGTGTTGTGCGAAATGGTCAAAATGATAAGTGAGAGACACTGGACCTCCTCACAACCAAACACACCAATACATAACTACCCTCCAGCGACCTGAAAATGTGCAGGAGATACTAAATTTTCTCCAATGTATCTCTAGGAGTAAACTAACTGACTCCCTGCGACACAGCTAGCTGGATCCTCGGGGAACGAGGGAAAATCCACTCCTCTCCTCAATAGCCCTATAATAAAATATACATCCTCCTCAGTGGGTGTGTACCACTGGTTTATACCTACCCGGAAAGCCTGTTGCTGGGCATTCCACCTTCGGATAAGATGTTTCAAAAACAAACTATGGGACTTTAGGGAAGTAGCCTCCTCATAGAACTTGAGGAGGCCTACCTGCCTTAGGAGCCCCTGCGTCATTGCTGTAATAGGGTGATGATACGCATCTCTCTCCCTCTCTCTTGCCTCCCACAAGAGAACCATGTTATACTGTTCCGCATGTTATTGTTGTTGTTGCCCCTATTCTCTCCTTTCACGTCTCTGAATGATTGACATATTAAACACAATTTTTTTATTAAATGACACATGTATTTATAAATATACGTATATAAATATTTTTTGAAAAATAAATAAAACAACAGTCGGTGCGCCAAAAACACAGTCACGCACCAGTCCCGGTGTGTCTTTCAACCGAGCGCACCGAATATGGTGCACCTAATGATATTCAGTGCACCGGGGACGGTGCTCCAGAAAACATTTTTAATGCACCGTTCACTACGTGTGGTGTCAGGAGGGCGGTGCATAGACTACACTATATGTCCCAGGGCGTATAGCTAAGTCAGCACACCGCCCTCCTGCCACTGTCATAGTTGTCGGTGTGGTATTTTAAAAGGCTGCACCGTTCACATAGGCCAAATATGGTAAGTCTTGCGCTGACAAAAATAGTCATCCCAGGCCGGTTATTTTGGTCAACGCACAACGTCACCACTATTCAACTAGGTCAACGATGTGGCCAGGTAATCAACTGCACCACTCTTTTTAAAGAAATTTAAAATAACACGGTGCGCCTTTGGTACTGCCTCGGAACCGGTGCAGATACCCTTAGCACCGATTTACCAGGCCGAACCGTTGACAATGTCGAATTGTGGTATGCGGTGCGTTAACAACGCCCTGGGGTGGTTAATTCCGTCAACGCACCGAGTTGTCGTGAAACTACATTGTCAATGGTGCGGCCTGGTAAACGACCGCACCGCACTTTTTAAAAAAATTTAAAATAACATGGTGCACCTTGCGGTATCACCCCGGAACCGGTGTGGATACCGTTAGCACCGGTTGTGGTGCAGCATGTAAATTTACAGGCAGCACCGCAAACCGGTGTGAGCCGAACGGCTCGAGCGCATCGCGTGACATTTTTTTTTTTAATGGTTAATTTTAAGGTTTTTTGAAATTCTAATCCACTAAAAGGTTTAATTATGGAAAAACAAGAAAAATACCTGTACATTTACCCGTCAAGGAGGCATATTGACTGTAGAATTTGCAAAATAAAATTTTTCTACTGTTTTATAAAATTCAAGTTGGAGATTGGTGGCAATGCACAACAGCAGTGCGTGAAATAAGTGCAATGGGAGCACAGATGTCAGGGCGTCTCAAGCAAGGATAACTTGCACCGATGCTTGAGAGCTCTATAACACTGACAAAAGTGAAAAATGTGGTTTCTTTACCGTAATAATTTTTTTTATTTAACCTTGTTTCGGTGCGCGGGGATTTTATTGGCACACTGGTGCATTTGCAGTATGTCGCCCCGGGCAGTTTATGTTTTTACGCGCTTTTATGAGGCACCGGTGCAGCGTATGTGTAACACACCGGTGCTCTGTAGTAATATGATGCACCAGGCACGGTGTCCGGTGAGCTAATGATTTGTGCGGTTTTCTGGCTGTAATTGTTTTTTTACTTATCCCTCTTTTGGTGCGCAGTGTTTATGGGGATCCCGGTGCATTTTCGTCATTCCGCCCCGAGCGGTTTTTGTTCCACACGCTTTTTATGAGGCACTGGTACTGACGATTTGACACGCACCAGTGCGGTTCCTTAATTAAAATCACTGGGCGGGTGTGTATGGAGCGCACGGTTTCCGGTGTGCCAATGTTTTGTGCGATTTTTTGGCCGTAATTTTTTTATTTAACCATCTCCCGGTGAGCGGTGTTTATGGGCGCCCCGGTCCGTTTTCTTTATTCCACACTAGGCGATTTCTATTTTCGCGCATGTTTTGGGAAGCACCGATGCGGTAGAGATGTAAGGTACTGGTGTTGTACATGAATATGACGCACCGGACGGGTGTGTTAGGAGTGCACGGTTCCCGGTGTGCTTATGTTTTGTGCAGTTTTTTGGCTGTAATTTTTTATTTAGTTAACCCTGTGCTAGTGCGCGGGGATTTCAGGGTGGCCTGGTGCATTGGCGAGCCAATGCGTTTAAGGGCGACCTGGGTGGTTTCATTTTTCACGCGTTTTTTATGAGGCACCGGTGCGGAATTTATGTAAAGTACCAGTGCGCTACATAAATACAACGCACCAGGCGGGTGTGTATGGAGCGCACAGTGTCGGTGTGTTTTAACCGCACCGGCGCTATCACCATAAAACACACCAGTGTGTTTTACAGTGATAAGAACACCAGACGAAATACATCCACAAAAACCTCCGCCCACCAACCTCCTCTAGGAACCTAAGCGAGAAACGGATGTCTGAGGTATTTTTATAAGGGGTTCCTCAAAAACATCTGCTAGAGGGTCTTTTCCTTGTAGTGAAACTACCCAGATTCAAGTTCTACATCAATGATAAAATATTCACATCTTGTATTTAAAAAGGTATGTTCATTCATAAATTCATTTCTATTCATATGTATATTATTTTTAATTTATAACTTATACATTTCTTTTGTTTATTTTATCAAAGATGAATAAGGATGCAAATGGAGCACCAGATAGTTTCAGAAGCTTTATTGAAAAAAATAAAATAGAAAGGATGAGAAAACAACGTCTTAGTGATGTTTAACTTGATCTCAGTCTTAGTCATTTCATTTGGAATGGGCTCCACACTATCCAATATCAAATAATATCAGGTGATTGTGAAGACATTGCAAAACTCATACCTAAAAGGGATTATTCCCTAGTTATTGCAGATATTCCTCATGGTTTCAATATCCCAAACATTCAATATGATATTGACCCTTATACTTATCAAGCATTTAGTAAAGTGGTTGTGGGATTTCTGGAAGTCACAACATCACCATTTTGGAGATTTGTGACATTTCATTCAGACACGCAATTGGGGTTGTTATTATCAAGCTTCAAGGGAAAATCAAAGTCAATGATGCAACTTACATGGTAAGGCATTGAAATTAATGTTAAAAAAATCATTTATGTACAAGTTAATTGAACTTTTACTATTTCATGTTACAGGAAAAAGCCAAATCTTATTTGTGGCAAAAATCAACCAATTATAAGTGACTGTGAGTTCATTCATGTTGCAAGTTGGACAAAGGATCATATAGCTACAAGCCTATTCTTTTCAATCAAGTAGATGGAAAGAATCATAGCCAAGTACTTGTCTATGATGTTGTTGTAAAAAAACTAACATATGAAGATAAAGAATCAAAATGAGAGATAATTAACATATATCAAAAACCATAGTCATTGATTAGCTATCTGTTAGATTTATGTTCAAGTGAAGGAGATTGGGTTTTGTATTTATTTTCAGGCTCAGTTAAGTTTTATTATGTAAGAATGAATTTCACTATTTTATTTTTTAATTTTTTTGTCTTTATACTAATTTACTAAAAAAAAACTTTTGTACTTGATGATTAGGTACAACACTAGCATGTTGCTTACAAACAGGGAAAATTTTAGGGGCTAATATTCACAAGTGGGCTAATTTTCCATGTTTTTTTAAAAAGAAAGATTCGCCAATTTTCTTTTTTTTTTCTAAAAACAATTTTCCCAAATTTTATAGTATAAAATTATTTAACCTTAGTAATCGCCAATATATTATAGAGAAAATACAAAATCATTATAAATTTCAATACTTTTACAAAAATATTGCCAAAATTTTTACGGTTTGCATATTAGGGAGCAATAAGATTTGCCCATGTTTCTAAATTTAAAGATAAATTTCCATCCTTAAAATTTTCCTTGCTTACAAAGAGGAAGAAATTGCATTTCCATTGAAAAAGACTTAGTACAATGCAAATTTATTTAACAAAGAATCAATGCTCTTCAATTTCTTCCATGTACAATGTAAGATTTGGTTTGAGAAAAAGGGATTTTAGTGAATCCTATGTGGCAAAAAAAGAAAAGGAACCTCAACAACCATTAGATGGAATGATTGGAAATGCATACTTTGGGACATTTGCAGACATCAAAGATCCATTAGAAGAGGAAAATGATGAAACTGAAGCCAATGATGAAAATCTTGTGGAAGAGGACAATAATGAAACTCTTGAAGATGAAGAGTTTGGGTTACGTGATATTATTGATTATTGATCAAGTTAAGCTTCCAAATGAAGCTCATTTTTTGTAACTATTCATAATTTATACTTGAAATGTTTTGACTTTGACATTTTATGAGAAGAAATAAATATTCAATTGTTGCTATTCTATGTTTAATATTTGTATAATGTGTTTTTTACTTCATTTTTATGTGAATCATGTAAGTTTTAAAAAAATTGTAATTATTATTAATTGTTCACATAAAATTCACAAAAATTGCTATTTTTTTTTGGGTTAATTTTTTCCTATAAAAATGGTTTATTTGACATGTCACTTTTAGCAAAAAAGACACAAAATGTGTATTTTTTCAGTTATTTCTATATTCAAAATGTGTTTTTTTATGTAAATTGTTAAAAATTCTTTTTTTTTTAGTGACAATTATTTCATGTGCAATGAAATATTATTTAACAATATATAATTAGATAGAAGATTGATACTTTAAAATTTTGACCTTTTTTGTTTTTTAACACTGCAAAAAATCAAATATCTCACTACAAAAAAAAATTAAAAGAAAAAAAAATACAAATACCTGAAAAACACTTACAAAAAATATGTAAGTGAAGAGGAAGAAGTCGAGTACCTCAAAAATTGTTAAATTTAGAAAAAATTATTAGCATTTAATAGATTAGAAAATTTTAAGCAAAAATAAGTCTTCTAAAAAAAGGGGATGATCCTAGTATCAACACTTTTCAAAATCAACACAAAAACACTAACATTTTAAAAATAACGTCTATACTTGGTACATAAGAAAATTTAATGTGTAAAAACATGCTAAAAAAATTAAGAGTATGCTGAATCATCACTTTTCAAAATCAGACCATTTTTCGCTACCTAAAAAAAGCAGGTACTCGTTTTCATTCCCGTTTCAAAGTTTACAGTGTTCAAATATGTTGTGATCGATTTTCTAATGGAGCATTCAAAATAGTTTATGGATAATATTGGTATAAGCGTAAGTTTCTTTAGGTATATTATGGGGAGTTGCAAGTGATCTAGATTAGTTAACCTGAAAGTCATAAAACCCTAGCCATGTTCCACTAATATATTAATAACCCTTGAGATCAAGCAAAGGAGGGGTGCTTAAGCCTAAAACAGCAGGCTATAGAAGTAAGCCATAATATGAACCTCCTTATGGTGGCTCTGGTAAACAAGATTGGAATTAGAGAAGATAGAGGTTCCAACTCAAAGGTCAGATCATAAGGAAAGTTGGGGGATCATGAAGAACTAGAGGAGGAGTTTAGGAAAGAAATCAAAAGAGAAAAACCCAATTCAAGTGTTGTTAACCATTCATAGTCCATGTTTAACATGGAAGAAAAGGTTAACATCAAGCCATATCAAGGAGAGATTGACACTTTGAAACTAAATAATTCATTGTAGTAGTTAAAGGTTTATTTTAGCATTCATTACATATAGGGAGATGCAATTTTTTTCACTCATTTAAAAATAGAGGTTCATGCCTTTAACTTGTGGGAAAGCTAGATGGAAACCCTGACGTTGGAGGGGGATTCTCCAGTGATAAAGTGGGAGGATTTAAAAACTCTTGTCAATTCCTAGTTCTATCATATCATTTATGTAGAGGATTAATGGATTAAGTGGTATCACATTATCCAAAGACATGTGTGGAGTGTACAAGACTACACAAAATAATTTAGGAAGATGGTAATAATAATGTATATCACTCCCAAGGCACCATACAAGCTCCTAAGTATCTTGGGGGTCTACACAACCATTTTGGGAAGCAAGTGATGTTACTCAAACCTAGAATGATGGATGAGGATTGTTTATGGATGAAAAACATAGGTAAGAAGAAAGTGAAACTGAGTGGGTCAAAGAAAAATGAACAACCGTAACCTTCCAAATATGTAAATAAATGGAAGAGGGGGAGGATAAAAATACAATAGACACCAAGCACAAGTGAAAATATCCCAACGACCACTACAACCATTGTAACATTGATGGTAATACAAAATAGGAATTCTGGAAACTACATCTAGAACTTAACTTGAAGAACTGGAATAAGGATGTGAAGAAAAAAAATATCATGGCCACATATTCAAGTAATCAAATGGAAAACAACTCGGATATGGATGAGAATATTTTCTACACATAATGCAAAAGGAGGTGATCTTGGCTATCCTTCACTAACAAGAAGAGAAGAATATGACTAATCTCTCCCATAGAAAACAACTCGAATATGGATGAGAATATTTTCTACACATTAATGCAGAAGGAGGTGATCCTGGGTATCCTTCACTAACAGGAAGAGAAGAAGATGACTAAACTCTCCCATATAAAGATACAGGTCAAGAAGAAAAAATTTGATGCTTTGTTTAACTTGGGATTATAGGAAATTCTCATTGCAACAAAACTAGTCAATAAATTGGGATTGGAGGTTTGAGATCATCCCATCCCATACCCATTGGGATGGGTATATAAGGATGAAAAATTAAAGGTAATCAAATATTATAAAATCATATTTTCTATCAGTGCATATATTTATTGATGAAGTGGAGTTGAATGTGGGTCCACTTGATGTATGTGGAGTGGTTTTTGTAAATCCTTATATGTAAAAGGGGGATGAAATATTTATGTAGAAACCTAACTAGTACCACCTCACAAATTATGGAAAATCGTTCACCATTAATGCACACAAGGGAAATTCCAAATTTTTGTTGGTAAGTGATATCCAAGCTAAGAAAAAATGTGAGTTTACACAACAATGTTGTTTGGAAAATGTCAAGTGTGAGTTTTCACAATATTATTTGGTTTATTTATGCTATGTGATTGGTTGAGGATAGCTAAAGATAGATCCTTCCAATATGGAGGAAATCATGAAGTATTCAGTGCTTATCAATTTTTTTGAGGTTAGGAGTTTTGTTGGGCATCATCATACCTAATGAAATTCATAGCCTCATTTTCTACATGGATTCGTGATTAAAAATGTGTTTGTATCCTTCTCTAATGGTGGGTCATTTTATTTGGAAATTTTGAGCTCATTAGCTTTATTTGTGTGGTATTTTAACCCCAATCACCGAAATTGCGCTCTTGACAGTCTTTTGAGATCCCCCGTTTTAAATGGTTCAATGTTGTCTTAATTCTTGGTTTTTGTTTGTATATCTTTACTGCATATAGAGTCTCGTTTGGTATTGGATATACAATCCTTCTCCACGGACTTACCGCTCCAGAGTCGTGGTCAATGTGGAGGTTCATGGTTTTTTTTTTTTCAGGTGGTAGAGTGCTGAAGAAGGCTCTTTGGCATCATAACAAGAATTCCATAGTGAAGTTTATGGTGAAATTGGGTATACGAAATAGAATCAATGCCAACCCAAATCAAGGCCATGTCCAAGGATGGTGGGGCGAACAAGGGAAGCAGGTGTGGCAGACGACACCATAGTGGCATAGGAAGGGGGCGAAGTTGTGAGACCCACCAAGGCATGGAGGAAACCAACATACATAAAGGCTCTACATCAAACTTTGCTAGTTTTAGATTGGAGGATTGGGAATTGGTCATTGATTTAGAGGCAGAACTAGAAATAGTTGAGTTGGTTAGTGATTTAGGAAATATAGTTGTGGACCCTCAACACACTAAGGGGAGAAGGACCCCTCTCTCTCAAAAAATACTTGTATACTGGATACTTAAGATCTTGATGGAAAAATCCATGGAAACGACACCAAAAGTACCTTCATGGACACCTAGCGGCTAGGAGGAGAATCATAAAGTGAGAGATACAACAACTAAAGTTTTGTATGATACAAGTGAACAAATGCTTATTGAGACTATAATCCCATATTCCATGCATTCCTCCATAAACATAACAAATTGAAGAGGATATTTTCAGGCTTGATGATCCTAATAATGGTGGTTTTTCATTTGTTGCATCAAAGGATCAGTTCATCATGTTGGAAGCATACATACATTGGATTATTAAGGATAGAGAATTGACTTGGAGGCTCAAAAGCAGAGCACTTGGCTACTTGTTGGCGATGAAAATACTAAATTCTACTAACAATTTTCTCGAGGTTGCAAAACCATTAACACTATGTTGTCTTTGGACAATGATGAAGGAAAGCCTGTCTCATATTTTAATCAGATGGCCTCATTGGATATATCCCATTTTAGTCGTCTTTACAAAGCACCTCATGAAGCCTCTTTAGCTAAAATTACCAATATTGTTGGACTCTTCCCCCAATTTGTGGATGAAGGAACAACAAAAGATCTGAATATACCTATTTCTATGTTTGAATTAGAAGCGATACTTAAATGGTTCAAAAAGAGAAGATCCCAGGTCCGGATGGTTGGCTTGATGAATTCTATTTATCATTTTTTGAATTACTGAGTCATGATCTACTCTGTGTGATTGAAGGATCCAAGATCACTAGACGTATGTATGATTCATTCAACTCTACTTTCATTTCCCTCATTCCAAAATCTAACAACCCATCCTCGTTCAATGACTATCATCCCATCTCCCTTTGCAAATGCATTTATAAGATTATTGCTAACATCATTACCAAGAGTCTCAAGCCTATCCTATCTAATCATATTTCCCAAGATCAATTTTTTTTCTTGGACAATAGACAAATCCATGATGCCAATGACATAGCATAGGAGGGTCTTCACTATATGCACATTAAGTGCATAAAGGGCATGATCCTTAAAATTGACTTAGAAAATACATTTGATCAGAACAACTGGCTATATTTGAGAATTTTTCTTACTCATTTGGGGTTTCCAATTACAATCATCAATTGGATCATGAGTTGTATCACCTATGTATCTTTCAGTGTCCTTATTAATGGTGTTGCATCCAACTTCTTCCATGTCGAATGTGGTCTTCATCAAGAATGTCCTTTATCCCCTCCATTGTTTCTACTCGTCATAAGGACTGAGTAGACTACTGGCTGATGAAAAAATCCAAGGCGAATTAAAGGGCATCAAGATTGATGAGAATTGTGTTCTCACACATCTCCTCTTTGTGGAAGATGCACTCATCTTCCTGAATGGTTATATTAGTGACTCACTGGTCTTTAATTCAACACTCAAATTATTCTGCAAAGCCATAGGCATGTCATGCAATCACAATAAATACACTTTGTCATCACTGGGTTCTTCACAACATGAAGTTCATTTTTCTCTCCAGAGATTTCCTTACATCTCTCTTGGCTTTGATGAGGGTCTTAAGTATCTTGGTTTCAGACTTAAACCTTCCAATTATAAAATAGCTGACTGGGCTTGGCTAGTTGCCAAAATTGAAAGTCGACTCAATGTATGGTATCATCGTTGGCTCTCACGTTCTAGTCGCCTTGTTCTTATAAAATATATATTAGAATCTATTCCAGTATACTAGATGTATCTTGCCTAAATATTAAGGGTATTCTCTCTAGAATGCAACATATTTTCTTTAAGTTTCTTTGGAAGGGTTCAAAATATGGACACACCTTTGCCTAGACTATATGGGAACTTATTGCACTTCCCAAGAAGTGGGAGGGGCTAGGGTATAAAAGATCTCCCTACCTTCTCCAAAGCATTAGTGGCCAAATTGGAATGGCAGATTCTTACTGCTAAAAACTTATGGACCAAGGTTCTCATCCAGAAGTACATCATCCCTTTACACCCTATTGATTGAATTAGGAGCAGTCGTTGGAATAGGGCCAATATATCTTCAATCTAGAGAGCCATCTTGAATTCTATTGATCATATCAAAACAAGTTTATGAAGAAAAGTGTATTTATGAAGAAAAGCCCCACATGTGCAAATATGATAAGGTCCATCCATGCGACTCGGAGCTAGGGTTTCATTTTTTCATTTTTTAGACCCCACTCGCTCGCATTCCATGAATTATGGAGTGAATGCCCAACTAAATTCGCTAGGATTACTCCTCCTCGGTGTGAATGGGACCTGAAATATGAAATATCAGTCTTCCAAATATTTCTCTCAGTGACTACAGAGTTCGACAGTTGGCCGCAAACAGTGATAGTTCATTATAGGCTTCAAAATTAGGATTTTGAGTATAAGAATTGTTGGGTTAATTTCCTGGATATTATGTAGTTTTTTTTGCTTAATAATTGTATGGATGAAGATATGGATCATTGTAATCTCTTTTTTTGAATCATTTTATGACGATCTAATAAGAAGAAAAATTTGAAAGGGTTTTCCCCATAGTGGGTTTTTCCCTTATCTCCGACCAATCCTAGTGTCTCTATGTGTGAATTATTTTCTTCTATTGTTCCTATATGTTCTACTGCATTGTTTATGATGATATTTTTCTTTCTACATAGTTTCATATGTTTTTGAATAATGATGTAAATTTGAATAATGTTATTATGTTATAGGGTGAACTTAATGTGTTAATGAAGCAATGCAATTATCAAAGCAAAGAACAATATAGGCCTAAGAAAAATTAATAGTATGGTCTTTATTTTTCATTGTACAATATTTTACAACTTTAGGGCTAATATAACTATGGTCAGACCTTGGATAAATTAAAATTGAAACTAATTGGGAAATGATATTACCTTCCATATCGATGACTAAGGCCTAATTATCCAATTGTTGGTTATCCAACACTGCATAAATTTGAGGCATACTCTAAGCCACATCATTCATTGTCATTGCCTCTTATGAATTATATAACCTTATATCATTCTTATTATATGGTTTAAGATGATCCCTTTGAATATAGTTTCTTCCACATATCCAACACTAAAGTGGTGTTTTCTTGTACCCCTCAACTTCTTCTCTTATTGGTTTAGAGGATTGACATCTGTTAGAAGGATATGTCCATTGGAATTCCTCTTTTCCAATAATGGTGAATTTACCATCTTTCCTCTTTTATTTATGCTCATAGGTTTTATTCCTTTCCATTTGAAATTGTTTTTATCCTTCCTCTTACAATCAATCTAGTTCTTGATCTTATTTTTGGATTTCTCATAACAATATTTGGTTTTCCAGATAGTATCCTCTAATTTTTTTGGCTCATCGAACTTGATCCCGTCTCTAAATGCTTGAGGTAACCCACTAAGGTACCTTTGAATATTTATTTTTTTCCTTGATGTAAGGTACATATCTTAGCAGTTCTAAACTTGTTTATTTGTGTACTCATCAACAGTAAGCTACCCTAACTTTAGCTCATGAAATTTCTTAATATTTCCATCACAATACCTTTATAACATTTACTTCTCCTAGAAATAATTTTCAAACCGATTCCATGATGTCTTATTTTCTCTAATGTATTTTAAAAAAAAAATTGTAAGCTAGTATAAATATATTGATTAATAAAATATGTTACAATCCATTGTCTGAGCAGAGGAATTTATCCAATTCCTGCTCTCAGTTGTGTCCAAAAAATCAAAACGATGGGCTTCCCATAGCTGGGAAACCAGCGCTTTAATTGTATCCGAGAACTTGAAATAGCTACATTCACTAATAAATTGTAAAAAAAATTGTAATTAACTATAAAAACTATGGATAGAAAAACTGTCTACAGATGGACTGAGGTGCAAAAACCTTCATTCTTTGCATGCTTCTTCATGTTGTTTTGTATCTGGTGCCGACAGTTCCTCCTCAATCATAGGATACCCATAGATACAGGCAATTTCCTCATGTTCCGTCGTGAAGACGCATGGCTTTGGCTTCATAGGCTCTCCTCGTTCATCGCATTTTCACCAACCCCTATCTTGTAATGCCATAAATTGGGCAAGGACAGGGTGGAAGCTTTGACAAGCAGTCGCTCGAGCTTCTTTGGTGGGGGAGATGCTGTGAGAGGAATTGTTGATTTGTGATATTTCATTTTGGTTCGGAGTAGGAGTGGCGCGGATGGCTCAGCAGAGGGAATGAGGGAGGTAGTGGAAGGCGATGTGGATGGCTCAGCTAAGGGGATGAGGAAGGCAGTGGGAGGCAATGCAGATGGCTTAGTAGAGGTGATGAGGGAGGCGACGGGAGGAGAGGTGGAAGGCTCATCATAGGGGATGAGGGGTGCAATGAGAGGAGCCATAAAAACATAGGGAACAAATGAGACGTCCATGGTCGGGACAGCATAGGAGCTATCAATAGTCAGGGTTGTAAAGTATTCAGAGGAACTGTCCATGGCCGAGGCAGCGTAGTGATGGCCGAGAACAGAGTCTGGCTCGTCAACAGAATGAAAATGATGATCAACAGAGGTTCTAGTTAGTCTGGCTAGAAGGGCTCCTCTGGTGCTCCCTCTGTGAGGCTTTTTTCTCTGCCTGGGCGCCATGACAGTGGGAGCATAGAGCTACAGAGGGTGCACCAGTCTGCGAGGCAGAAATTTGGCAGAGCTTATCTGGTGAGTCGGAGAATGAGTGCATTGGAGGGCTTGGTGCCGGTCTATAATGGTTGTGCCTCTCCAATAGAGGCCACAGCTGTTTAGCACCTGCTTCATTAATTTTAATTGCTTCTTACTGCTGCGACATGGTGTGGAAGCCTTGCTGTGGCGCTGTCAATCCTCCATGGTATGAGTCATCATGTACCGTGGGGTGGGTTGGCTCTCACATCACTCGGATCCAGGACTAATGTATTTAACATTACTTAAGTCCTCCCACCACATATTAGTCTTACCTTTAAGTTGAAAATTTCTACCTTGGATTTCATGTTTCAGAGCAGTCATGTACTCTGAAGTATTTCTTCATCCCCAACAACCACGCCTCTGCCTATTAAACTTTCTTATTCTATATGTAAAAGGTGGGGTGTCTTGCTTTATTAAAATCCTCCAATATTCAACTTTTATCACTACTTCCTTGTCGATAATGTCTTTAGTTGTAATCCTTGATGATTAATAAAGGTTGTATTCCCTTCTCTTTGGAGTGCTTACTGGAGCCTCTCCTCTTACATTATATTCTCTAGCTTTCTTGTGCCTTTTTCTTTATTTAATACCTTATGCTATATTAGCTTCAAATCCACGCCTCTCTATCTCATTTGGGATTTGTATGGATTTTTGTTTGTCTAAAAATTTGGCACCAAAATCATATTGTTTTTTCCCTTTTAAGTTTGATAGACTCTACAAGATTATCGCATTCACTTTTTCTTATTTATTTCGTGCTCTAAAAATTATTTTTTTGTTTGCTTTGCACCTTCTTAACTTACCCTTCAAACTTTTGAGAGTTTCCATCTATTCAGGGGAATTCTCCTCCATCCTCTTCCAAATTTATTCTTCCTCCTTATCATATTGGGTGTTGTTTGTGTTGTTTTACACCATATTTCCACTCATCCTTTATTTTATAGCTTCGATGTGTGTTGTATTATGTGTCGTTACACACACATAATCGTTAATTAAATCTAATATAAATACATCAATTCATCAAATTAATATTGAAACTTATTTAGATTTCATGGTAATTAATTTTTTACAAAACATATCAACATGTTAGCAAGAGTAGTCATTGATACTAATTATATAAATGCAACTGCTAATATATTATTTAAATTATATCCGTGAATGTGTCTAGGTCTCTAAATTTTATTTTCAAGGCTCATTTAGTCCATCTGTTGAACTTGGGCTTTGATAACACTTTGTAACACTCCCTACCAACCCCTTGTAATAATGTGGGAAGTGGAAGGTAAATTACTGATGTCTTAAATCCGATTTCCAAGTCTATCGTAACAATGAGGTCATACATTTTTTCTCTCTTTCTAAAATGTAGTTGGAGTTAGAAATTGAAATCAACATCACATCCAACTCAGTGAGAGATTTTCAATGATATAAAATTTTCATCAATTCGAGTCTCATATTACAAGTTGCATTCAAAAGAAAATTTTTCCTAATAATGTTGGCCAAGTCAACATTAGCATGCCTCACACCACCTATGTGGTTTTTGGATTTGGTCCACATGGAAATTCTAGGTGTACCAATAGGTCCACCACTGGTTTGAGGAATACTTATATATATATATATATATATATATATATATATATATATATATATATATATATATATATATATATATATATATATATATATATATGTAATTTTATCACTTACTAGCTCACATCACTTAGATATTGACACAATATACAAATATACTTATATGTGCATTTGCATCATTTAATGGCTCATATCACTCTCACCTAACTAAAATCCCATGAAACCCATAGGTAGAGAGTTTGGTGGGCCCTCCATGCACCTAACCACATCGTTGGTCTCGTCAATAGTGATGTTTTTTAACATGTGGGGTTAAGCCCCCGAGGCCCAAAATCCCGAAAACAAGGCAGGATGTTGACTTGATGGGGCCTAGACCCAGGTTCATATATGGTCGTGAAAACCAACAAAAGCCACTATTACCAGCCCTTCCGGCAATGATTGTCTGCGCAGACCGAAGTCTCACCTGAGGAAATATAGGGGGATGTTAAAACCAGGTTTTTGCATCCATAGGGATAATGAAGTGTGGCTTTAGGGCTTATATTCCTTTCAATACTTGACAGAGCTTCACAAAATAGACCAGTTAATTCTACAGTCGCAGTTCACGCTTCTATCGAACCCACTTGCAGACTATACAATCTTACTTTAATAAGCATAAAACAACATAAATAACCATAAATTGGACTTCGCGATGCAATTATATGTAAAACAACATGGATAACATAAAATGCAAGTAAATAAAACACATAAACTCAAAACAGATTTGTATTCAAGAGTCTTTCATTAATTCTCATATCTTCCCAATATAATTAGTTTTGCCCTGTGCACTCTGCTGCAGACTTCCTAAGGTCTCTACGCACTCAACTGCAGGAGCCTTTTATATAACCCAAACTATAGAACACAGAATCAAAATAATCTTACATCCAAGTGAATTCTATCATCACATATCAATTATATTCTTAAGCTCTATCCTAGACTCCTTATATATTATTTACATTTACAATACAATGGTCCAAAAACCATGGGCGGAGCTCAGCATATACAAAATATTCCCATTATTTTACAAAATAAGGGGCTTTGACCCACCCCAAAGCCCCTAAGACTCTAACCTAACTCTGCATTGTGTGTTTCGCTCCTTATTCTACGAAGTATTTCTCAAAATCCTTCATTGAGGGGTACTGCCCCCAACACAAAACTGTGACTCATCTTCAGTCACTCTGTCGGTGTGCCCTCAATATTTCTTTGATGCTCCTAAGGAATCCTTCAAAGGTGGAACTACTTTGGTGAATTGTTTTTTAACTTCACTGCTCCCCATTGGTCTATTAATAATGATAACATGCAACTTGATATGTGGTGGAAGTTAAGCCCTGAGGCCTGGAGGCCCGATGCTATTAATCTAGAATATCTCCCTCCAAAACCACAACATATTGTGTCGAGGGGCTCTGTAATGATGATCCACTAATTAATTACATTTCCCTCACCAAGTGCCTGATAAATAGCAAGGCCTACTAGGCTTCAATTGTGCAAGTCGAGGGCAACCAAGTCAGCGTTATAATTTTTTTTAAATAGTCCAAGCGCAAAAGTGACCTTTATCATTAGAGCAAAGGTTAATTTCCCTATGTCGTGAGGTTGAGACTTATGTTTTTAAAGGCATGAAGGCATATTTCACAATCTTTCTATGGTTGCTAAAATCAAATAATATCCATATGTATATTTCATAAGTCATTAGAGAAAGAGTTATTTAGTGATAAGTTTAATAATGCACCATCATGTGTATTACCCCTTAGTGTGTATATATATGCTCTTTCCCCACATCTTTGTGCGATCTCTGGAAAACAAAAATAATGGAAAAAATGATAGTTGCTGGTAAGGCTAACTGAAAATCTAACGTTCTGCTGTAAGCCTTGCATTTCATTTTTTTTGTGCACGGATTATGTGTTTTCTTGCAAGAAAAAGCACACACATCGAAGAGTAAAAGTAAATAAAATAAATAAATAAAAACCCCCCTTCCTCCTTTCAAACAATTACAAAATCCTTTTACTAGCTCACTTGGTGTAAAGTTATATATCCCATATTGACATAATGATTTAGTAATCTCTAATTATAGAATTCAATGTGGGGCATTCTATATTCAGCTAGGAATTGAAAAATGAACTATTATCACAAAGAAACACAACTACATATATGCATATTTTATTTTTCATGGCCAAGGGTCTTTGAACACTTCAATGCCCAACTAGGGATCAAACCAAAATTTGAAGACAGTAAATCACCTTTAACTGTACACATGGAGGAACAATGATGTCGAATTATGACCTTCGCCAATTTTGATAACATAGTAGAGTGGGAGTATATGGCGATATTTGTCACTCAACAAATTATGGTGAGACTAGAAGATGGGACATTGTTCTAACATATATATATATATATATATATATATATATATATATATATATATATATATATATATATATATATATATATATATATATATATATATATATTATAAGGTGACAGTTGTGAATGCCAATAGTGAGAATACATGATTCCTTTTGGGGCGACATCCCTCAAATGGTAGTGAAGGCTAGGAAATAATTATATATATATATAACTGTAGTTGTGAATGCCAAAATTCATAATGCATGATTTTTCTTTTGGGGTAAACACATCCACTCAAATGGTCGTGTGAAGGCCAAAAAGAAGAGTGTGACCCAATTAACTTTCCAGGATACATATAATTTAGTTGTTTATGGACAATGATTTAGTGGTTATTTAAATAGACCACTTTAAAATTTAACCAGAAAATGAAATGCACATAATCGGTTAATTAAATATGGAACATGCGACCACAATTTATAATTCATATCATTTTTAGAAACCATAGTACATAATAGTTGTAAGATTTAAGACATCTTGACTTTCACAATCATAGTACCAATTCAATATCTCAAGGACATCGATCCATGACATGATTTTCGTATTGTCTAGAATATGATATAGGTTGTAAATTCTAAATCATCGATGGAATTACATGACGCAACAACTTTAAATGACCATGAACATCCAAGGTCAATTATAATGTTAAAACATGTTTTTTAATGTATCTGTAATTTTGATCAATGTGGGTCTTCTTAAAAGTATGCATAATGGGTACTCATTGGACGTGTAATTTAATTTTGCATCTAATGAGTGTTTAAACTTGAAATTTGAGTAAACCTATAAGGATATAAGCCAAAAATACAATTAAAAAAAGTAGTTTTTCTTCTTTTCCCTCCAAAATATTTACATGTACCTATTTTTAAATTTAAGTAATTTTGATTGGTTTACATATTATGACATGGAAATTACATGAAAATTTCATGGGCACTTTTAGGCTGAAATTTTCTCTAATTCAAACACTCTTCAAGCTTATCAATATAAATGTCAAAAGAGGTAGGGGATAAGGGACACATTTGCTTGACTCTAGTACTGCAATTAATTTCTTCTAACCAACCCTTAGTGGTCTTAGTCTTGGCAATAACATTCTCGTATAGCTTTGTCACAACAACCCATAGGCTTGGGAGGAACCATTATCTCCTCCAACCTCTTCCATACCTTTTTCCTAATAAGAATGTCAAAAAAATTTCTAAAGTCCACAAAACAACAAAATAGCCCAATCTTATTATTGCAACATTCCTTTGCAATGATCTTGAGAATAACAGGTTCCTCACAATTGAATGATGTCTCCTAAACCTATGTTTTCCTTTATCTCTTTTACCATGGCTTTCAAGTCATAGGCTAATATTCTTTTCCAAAATAAGCCTATACAACTTGGCTAAAATGTAGCTGATCATAATAATTCTATAATTAGAAGGAATTCTTTTATCCCACTTTTAAAGATAGGCGCAATGAGGCTTTGTGTCAAGGCTTAGGAAATCCTTGCTTCACTGCCAAATTGAAGAGCTTGTCTATGTGAGGGATGAGGACAAGCCCTCCCATTTTAAAAATTTCAATTTGATAGCCTTCAATATCCTTAACTTTCCCATTAGTAAGGTGCTTAATCCCAAATTGAATGTCTTTTAAATAAAATATATCACCATCTATAGGAGCAATCAAAACGATGCCCCTGGAATTAGGGGACTTATAAAGGTTTTTAGGGTAGATATTCCAATTATTTAAGGGGATCACACATTATTTTCTTTATTTTTATGAATTATAAATTTTCTCCAAAACTTTTTGTAATCAACTTTAGAAAGGGGTAGTTGTTCTTGCTTCCTATTTATATAACATATTTTCTTTCTTTTAATAATATATTTGTAAAAATTTACCTTGACAAATTTTAAGGCTTCACTATGAGCATCACTGACAAAATTTCTAGTAATTTTACAATAATTATCTTAGCTAGATGGTTGGTAGTTCTATTGTTCTTTTATATGTCACCCCAGCAGATAACTTCTTGATGGTAGTGGGGAGGGTTGTAGTAAAATTATGATAGAGATGCTCAATGTTATCCTTATAAGTTAAAAAATATAAATCCCTTTT
The DNA here is from genome assembly GCA_034641835.2 of Pinus albicaulis. Taxonomy (NCBI): domain Eukaryota; kingdom Viridiplantae; phylum Streptophyta; class Pinopsida; order Pinales; family Pinaceae; genus Pinus; species Pinus albicaulis. The sequence goes on from CM076580.1 coordinate 1,053,377,271, forward strand.
TAAATTCTCTAAGAAGAGTCCCATTTTACTTTTGTCAAAGCGTAGGTATTTGGCTATTTCAACTTTCTTTCATGTGGCTAGTGTGCATGTCAAAGTTTAGAGTTAATGATAAATGCATGTGATTAGAAACAAGCTCATGGTCATTTGAGAGGTCAAATTTTACAATTTTGTTGGAAACAAGAATATCGAATATCACGTAATCCATGACACTACTTCTAAGCCCATGAATAAAAGTCATCTGATTAGACTTTGGCCACTTGGTTATGGCATTACAAATTATAGGCTCTTGGGAACTTATGAGCTTGATTAACTCAATACCAAATCAATTTTCAGTGTCGTCTTCAAAGTTTAATTTGAATCTACTAGTTAAATCGAGGTCCTCATCTATCCAAAGAGGATTAGGGTTGGAGTCATTACTTAGAAGAATAGCTTGCTTAGTTGCAATTCTAGCATTTAAGTCTCCTAACAAGAGGATATTACCTTCATTCATTAGATTATGAATATCCCATTCTAGGGTATTATAGGGGCAATTCTTATCTAGATTGTTTTCCTTATAGAAGGTAGAGTTGATAGGTGCAAAATAAAAAGTTGTGATATAAATTCTCTTAGCGTTAGTGTCAGATATTTCGATCCAAATGTACTTATTAAGGGACTTTGTCTTATGAAGTTGAGTGCGATGGGAAACATTGTTTTCTATATAATAAGCTATACCTATAATTTCTCTGTGAGAGGATTTCTTGTTTCATGCTGACCATAGAACAAATCCTTCTATGTGAGGCACCTTAGACTCATCATGTTCCCAAGTTTCGACTAAGAAAACAATAACCATTTCACTTGGTATCCAACTTAACGTAGGACCTTTATGCAATGTAAACTCATGACAATTCCAAAACATGATCCAAAGTGTTCCAAATTTCTATTTATGACTCTCATTTTGGTCTCTATCCCTAATAACAACCGCCTTATTTGCAACGATTGCCCATTTTCCTTCTTTTCTGGCTTCCTTTACCTTTTGAACCTCTTTCCTTAATTCAATTTGGTCCATGAGAATAAGATCCTTGTTTATAAATACTATCTTTCCAACCTTCTTATTTTTATGAGATAAGTTATTTCAATTTGTGATTTTTTTTAATTCTTCTTTTACTATTTCTAATGCATCCTCATGTTTCTGTTCTTTTTATATCAATAATTATTATGTTTTGTTTATGTTCTTTTTATATCAATAATTATTATGCTCTAGCTTAATTAGTATTTAATATCTCTATTAATTAGAAAATATATCTTTTAATAAAAAAATCATTAATTAATTAACCATATATATATATGAATATTTTACAATCTTTATTGAATAACCATTTTATTTTTGGGAACTTTGAATTTAAAAAAAAAAAATTAAATAGACAATGTTTTCCAAACTATAATAATTCAATACCTACTTTCCATTTCATTTTCACAGTAATCTATTATAAAAATGTCATTTTAAATAATATTTATTCAACTTTCGTTTTCTATCTCCATAAGAGATGCACGAGGAAGACTCTTGAAGTCAACTGAGCTTCACGTGAACGGATCTTATTTTCCTCTGAAAGTCTGCCAAAATTCTCCGTCAATAAAATCGGTTTTGCGAACATTTCTCCGTTCAACAAAAAAAAAACAGCTTCTAGATTATTCAGAGTCAGAAAATTCTTTTCGAAAAATTCTCCGTTCAACGATAAAGGTTTGCCAAATATTCTCCATTCGACGAAAAGCAGCCTTAGTAATTCACAGTCTTTTAACGAGGCGACTTTTGGGTAGATGATTTTTGAGGCAGATTTTTTTAATTGGTAATAATGAAACTGGGTTATAAGTAATTGGGAATTTAAAATTTCGCGTGGTTAATTTTGTATAGTTTTTATAGAAGGAAAAAAACAAACAACTTTCTATTAAATAAAAAGATGTTTACATATTCATGGATATAGCATATATATGAGAGTTGCACATAATATTGATAATCAAAATAAATCAGGCACACAGGGCCTCAAAAAAATCCAAAAGGGATATCACGATAAAGCCCAAGAACAAGCATATAGCCATCCAAGGCATGGCAACATTCACCCTAAGAAATAGGGGAAAAAACACCAATCCCATAGAAAATAAATCCTACGAGAGGCACATACATCCAAGAGCACTGGAAAGAAATAAACCAAGCATAGAAGGGCGACAAGGCACAGACCCTGACCCCCTGGTCCGAGGGTGACCCTAACCCACCCTCTCAGCAGATATCGGGCCGAGAAATCCATAAGGAGACTGCTACAGTGCCAAATCCATAGACCTTGATCGCAACAGCCAGATATAAGGCACAGAATCTGCTGCAGAAAGAAATCGGCAGCAAATCAAACCCACGAGCAGCAACTGCTAAATCTCGGCAGTGACCACACCCACGAGCAGCAGGGAAACAGAAAGCTTCGGCCCACCGACAACATCTGCAAGTAAATAGCCCCAGCCCCATCAAGAACAAAGAGCCAGCCGCAGATGCAAGGCGCATGGCTCCGAACCAGCGACACCACACTCGCGAGCAGCAGTAAGGAAACAGAAAACGGTGGCCCACCAACGGCATCAGCAACAAAACGCTCCAGCGCCATCGAAACAGAAGATGTAAGGGGGCCACAGCGGCAAGGCGGCCGCCGAACCCCCTCTCAAACGAAACCCTAAGGAAAGATATCTTCTTCCGCCCGACGCGCCAGCCGCAGATGCAACAGCCGCAGATGCAAGGGACCTGGCTCTGAACTAGCGACACCACACCCGCGAGCAGCAGTAAGGAAACCGAAATCGGCGGCCCACCAACGGCATCAGCGACAAAATGCTCCAGCGCCATCGAAACAGGAGATGTAAGGGGGGCACAGCGGCAAGGTGGCCGCCGGACCCCCTCTCAGACAAAACCCTAACCCTTCTTAGACGCGCTTCTTCAAAATGAAAAAATTCAGAGGAAGAATTCTCACGAAATTCCTTTCCCTTGAGGGTCTGAATTCAGTTAATTTTGTATAGTTATGTTGATAGATGTATTTATTGAATAATTAGAAATATTTTAGGTAGAAATTATATTAAGAATATTTGGTTTTGAATTTCTAGTATGGTTCATTGTCATAATCTAGAATCAGATTTTTTAATTTAGAATCAGATTTTAGTATCAAATTAAATAAGGAGAGTGTAATGTAGAGGCAATTAATTTGAAATAAGATTAAAAAAACAATTTAATTATTAATAATTATTAATAGATGTTAAGAATTTAAACTTTACAAAATGTTTTTAATTATTTTTAATTAAATTAATTAATTAAAAAAATGTAATAAGAATAAATCTTCCTAGTCTCTCCTAGACATCTCTTGGTGTGAGGACGTCTCTGGGTGACTAGAGAGTGGTCCTTGTGTTCTTTCTTGTTTAATTGTGGTTGCGTTGTCGGTGGTGTAAGGAGTTCTCGGTGGTGGACTTGCTCTTTACTGCTCGAACTGATTTGGGAAGCTATTTGTTTGTCTTGCTCTAGAGGGAGGGTGGCGAGTGCTTCAATGTAGTCTTCTCCTTTGGGGTGGTTTAGTGGCTCTGGTACATGAGCATTGCAGGTGCTCTATTGCTGCTCTCTCGGGGGATTGCCTTTGCCAACTGGTCGACTCGACCCTCTTCTCCATACCATGTCAGCGGGGTCGCCCTTGCCGCAAAGGTGGGCAACTGATACAAGGGAGGTGTCCTGAGCTTGGTCATAGCATGTCCTCAACCAACTCGGGTAGCCGGGAATCCGAGGATACTGAAACTCTCTCTCTAACTTGTTCACCTGGTCATGTTGTAGCTCCGATCACCATGGAATCCATTGTTGAACAACTCCGATGCATTCAAATTAATATGGATATCCTCGAGGACCACAGGTATGAAGACAAAAACAAAATCATGGCTTACTTCAATGACATTCTATATATGAAGTTCTAGAGCAATTGGATTGTCTATGACTCTATCACTGTCGTACGAATGACCACCTTTGTAGTTTGGAAGTGAGGGTGGAGCATATTGATTTCCATATAAATGATCGAGTCAATTTCTTTGCAGTTCCCGTATACTCCCCCGCACCCACCCCCTTGATACACTATGACTTTTTTTTTTTGTTTACTTCAACTATGCTAAGGCTAGAAAGCCTCCAAAAAATAATATATGTAAATTGTCTTTTATGATATTTTCCAGTTCTCAATCTCAAAACAAGGAACAAAACTTTGAAAATGAATTTTATATACTATATTTTATTGAAAATCTAATAAAAATAATTTTGAGATAAACTTTATACACTGTATTTTTTTTTAAATAATTTTGAATGACCAAAGAAAATACAATATTTACTAAAAACCTCAAATTGCAAGAATATCCCCCAAGGAAGAAGAGAATTATTTAATGCATAACGACTACGCTACTTAATGGTGGTGCAGGGAATTTCCTTTCATGAGACTTAAAATTAGGGAAAATATTGGGAACAATCCTTTACTATGCGTACAATAAAACCGTCAGTATAGTCGAAACTTACACATTTAATTTCAAATGAAATTTAAATATTTAAAATTAAATAACTTTTTTCTCTAATTTAATCAAACTTTTAATTAAATCTGAATTTTTTCATATAAAAAACTTGAAAAAGATAGCAAAGTAACTACTGAAGCTTTGAAAGAAAATACAAACAACAATATAGTTCACACTAATCAGTTACATTAAATAATTCTCTATACAAAATTAGCGATATTACTCGTTACACAAATCAAGAAAGACACTTTACAAACTAAACTATTCTCACAATACCACGACAAGCTAATCTGACCCAAGCAGACTGCGACTACAATTTCATGACAGAATTAGAGAACTTGATAACCACAGGGCATACGCAGGTGCCTGACAATAATGCATAGCATAGTATCTCACAATAGGGCATAGCATAGTATCTCACAATAATGCAGATATTATATTGCGGGAATGTTGCCAGATAGATGATTGCGAGAGAAATCCAAGCTCTCCAGCTTTGTCACATTGCCGAGAAAAGTAGGAATTGAACCAGTCAGCAGATTATTATGGACCCAGAAGCCTGGAGGAATATCTCCAGAAAAATTGTTAGACCCCAACTTCAAATGAATCAACTCGTCCAGTTCAGATATGTTATGAGGCAAGCTTCCAACGAACATGTTACCTGACAAATCCAACCTCTGCAAATGCTTGCAAGCCAGCAATCCATTGGGAAATTGACCTCCGAAATGGTTCGATTGCAGTATAGTGAAGGCCACATATAGTAGAAGTCAACCTTCCTGCAATGGAAGCGTTTGAGAGATTAACTTTTTTTTTTCAGAAGAAAAAAGAACGCTCATTATATTCTGTACATATACAGAAAAATCTCAGCTGATGGAGTTCAGCGAGAAGACCACCATAACAGGCCAAGGAAATGGTGCTCATTTATAGAGTGAATGAGCATAAAATACATATTGGCCTCCACATAACGGGATATGTTCCATCCCATACCAATATCCCCGACATATGATTTAGATATGAATGTCCATACCAATATCCCCGACATATGATTTAGATATGAATGTCAAGGGGGAAATGAGATTAACTTTATAACGACATTGAATCCATTGTTACAAAATACTCCATTCCAACCACATGGATTTTCATCAGAGGAATTCCAGTTGCTCAAAACATTATGTTTGTCAATCCAATCTATCTCTTTTATTTGCAGCAGGATTTCCCCTGCGTCAGAGATGGCATTGCAGGAAAGAAGAACTAGCCAAGGACTGAGGATAAAGAAGAGGAGCGTTCTGAGAAATTTTGATTCGAAAGAGATGCATACCATGGTTGCTCGGTGTTTTAATTTGGCTCGGCTTTCCTTACATATATATCAACACATCTTGAGATATGTGTGGTGAAGCCTGAGAGTGAAATTCTCTGGCAATGGACAAATTACATACCAAAACAAATTCAGAAAAACCAGAGATATGTGGCTGAAACGAAGTCCCGACAAAAACAAATGTAAATGACTCTGTAAAAGTAACAATATGTGATTTTGATATGTTAAAAATGAGAACATATGTTTTCTACAGAACATCATACTTATTTGGACTAACTGTCTATATTTATCTTCATTATGATTATCAAAGTTATAATGAAAATTATTTATAAAATATTTTATATCTTCATTATGATTATAAAAGTTATAATGAAAATTAATTATAAAATATTTTATTTTTACCATGATTATAATAAAAAGCATTTTTTTTTTAAAGTAGCATTATGTAATATGTTAATATGTTAATTACTGTTTGTTTGTCTTGCTCAAGAGGGAGGGTAATCTGGTGCAGTATTTTTCTTTGGGGTGGTTTAGTGGTTCCGGTATTTGTTTTAAAGATTGTAAGTGCACTATTGTTGCTCTCTCGGGGGATTTCCTTTGCTAGTTGGTTTGCTTGACCCTCTTCTCCATGCCCCGCTAGCGGGGTTGCCCTCGCCGCAGGGGTGGACAATAGATACAGGGGAGACGTCCTGAGCCTGGTCACAGCGTGTCCTTGGCCAAATCGGGTAGCCGGGAATCTGAGGACACTGAGTCTCTCTCTCCAGCTCGTTTGTGAGGTGATGTTGTAGCTCTGATCACCATGGAATCCATTGTTGAATAGCTCCGACACATCCAAATTAAGATGGATATCCTCAGGGACCACAGGTATGAAGACAAAAACGAAATCATTGCTTACTTCAATGACATTCAATATAGCAAGAATGAAATTTTGGAATAGTTGGGCAGTCTCTTGCGCCATCACCGTCGTACGAATGACTACCTTCGCAGTCTGGAAGTGAGGGTGGAGCATATTGATTTCCATATGCATGATCGAGTCAGTTTCTATGCAAGCTCTCCCTCCTCACCCTCCCCCTTGATATGTTGTTGTCAGCGATGACTTCTTTTTTGTTTACTTCAACTATGCTAAGGCTAGAAAGCGTCCTGGAAATAATGTATGTAAATTGTCTTTTATGGTATTTTGCAGTCCCCAATCTCAAAAAGGTTTGTCGGAATGAGAGAGAGGAGATTATCAAAATGAAATATGTAAATTGTATTTTGTTGAAAATCTAATGAAAATAATTTTGGACGACAAAAAAAATATATAAAATCTACACATTATTTACTAAAAACCTCAAATTGCCGGAATACCCGAAGGAAGAAGAGATATTCTTACGGATTTCACAAAAAAATTCACACGGAACAATATCTTCATGCTAGTTCTCATCATTTTCCTACTCAGAAATTTGGTGTTCTTCGCACTCTTGCTACATGTGCTCAGAGAATCTCTAATGAAAACCACCTAGAGCAGGAGAAATCTCATCTTCTTAAAGTTTTTAAAAATAATGGGTATAGTAGAACTCAAGGCCTCAAGGCCTTTTAAAGAGCCTGTAAAGGGTTAAGCGTTAAAACTGTTCGTGTTGATCCTACTCCAAGGTTCATTTCTCGTTTATCCAAGGGACCACGAACAAGATTGCCCATATCCTTAGAAAGAATAATGTCTCCTCGTTCAAACCTCTCAGTACCATTAGAAATTCTCTTGGATCTATTAAATACTATGTCGACCCTAAGGACATGAAAGATGTTTACCTGGTTCCTTGTTCATGTGGTATTCCTCATATTGGAGAAACGTGTCGGTCCATTAACTAGAGAATCCATGAGCATGTAGCAGACATTAAGAAGGGCGCTCAACAGAAAGGAAGTGGGCCATGGGTTTACAGAAATGCCTCACCTGATACCCATCATCATGGTTGAAGTTATTAGGATGATTTTCAATTTCGAGGGCTTCCCAAATGACTAAGGTAGAATGAAAGGGAGTTGAAGCAAAGATTTTGGATAAATTCTCAACAACTAGTTTATAACAAAATATATAATATTTTAATAAATAATTTGTAACAACCAATTTAAAATATCATTTTATTTACTATAATAATTAATTCACTAACAGCTAATTTTCAAAGACTAACTTTGAACAATAATGCATCCATACTATTTATGCAATAATACATCAATGCTATTTATTCTTGAAAATTTATTGATTTTTTCACAAATAAACCACATTCTTATAATACAATTAATCAAAAAAAATGTATTTACAAGAATAAGATTATTTGATAAAAACACACTACTTAATAATAGTGCACTGCAGAGTATTTACTTTGATCATATTTAAAATTAGGTAAAATATTTGGAACATTCCTTTATTATGTGTACAATAAAACCGTCAATATATTTGAAACTTGCCCATTTAATTTCAAATGAAGTTTAAATATTTAAAATTAAATAATCTTTTTCTCTAATTGTTCTCTGAAAAGATACCTAAAGTATCGACTAAAGCTTTGAAAGAAAATACGAACAACAGTAAACACCATAATTCTATTTAGAAAATTAGCGATATTACGCTAATTAAGAAAGATACTCTTAAAACTAAAGCACGGTCCCCATGCTATTTGACGACTATTCTCACAATACCACGACTGCAATTTCATGAGAGAATTAGAGAGCTTGATAACAATAGGGCACAGAGCATAGCAGCTAACAACAACCTTGTTACCTTCTTATGGATCTCATTTTCTCACATCTCAAAGCACATTTTTTGAAAAGATAGTAAGGAAAATTATGTTAAAAGCAAATGTAAATTTCGATAGGTTAAAAACAAATGTAAATGCCTTTGTAAAAGTATCCATATGTGATTTTGATATGTTTAAAATGGGAACATATGTTTTCTCCATATCATTGTACTTATTTGGACTAACACTATATTTATCTTCACACAGTTATAATGAAAATTATTTATAGAATATTTTATATTTCATTAAGATAATAAAAGTTATAATGAAAATTATTTATAAAATGTTTTATTTTTACAATGATTATTATAAAAATCATATATATATATATATATATATATTTATTTATTTATTTATTTTTAAAGTAGTACCATGTAATATGTTAATTATTGTCTTGTATATTGGATAAGAATACCGTAATATTCATTACATAGAATAGAAAAATAATAAACAAATCATTGACAAATAGTTGTTAATATTTTGACAAGAAGCATTTTCAAAATTATAATATAAAATATAAAATAACATATATTTGATTTTAATAATAAAATAATCCATTATATTTTGATATACAATTTTGATAGAATATTAATTTTTATTGATTTGTTATTTATAATAGATATATAAATATATAATTTTAGATATATTAAAATAAATATATAAAATATAAATATATAACTTTTAAGCGATTAAAATTGAAATCATAAATTTTCAACTATCATATTCGTTTATTTAAACAAATATTTTAATTTATCAAAATTATAATAAAAAATATTAAATATTAAATTGTTTTTTTTTTTAATAATTATATACTCAAAATCATATAGTAAATTATAATTCATCATTTCCAAATCTTTATTATATTTATAAATATTCAAATATTCAAATATTAATGTTATAGGGCATATCTTCAATTAAAAAAAGTAGTATGAATGAAAATATTTAATATATTCCTTTATTATAAAGGATCTATTACATTTTTTTTTGTTTTTTCAAGTCTTCAAAAAAAAAAAATTCTATGTTTTTTTTTAAAGAAATCCTCTTAATCCTTTAAATTTACATACTACTTTTATAAGTCTTTAGTAATCATGTATAAAGAATATCTATATTCCTTTAAGTCCACTTACTACTTTTAAAAGTCTTAATCATGTAGAAGAAATATCTATCTAACTTTCTTGAGTCTTTAGCTTACATTATTTTACTCAGTTTACTACTTAAATTATGTACTAACTATGGTATCTCCATCCTATTCTTGCAAAATATTTCCACTTTGTGTGGAGATAAATCAAATAAAAAAATAATTAAAACCAACCAAAAAAACATATAGCTAGTATTAAATCAAAGATTTTAATTTATTAGTATATTTATGCAAAAAAAAAAAAAAAAAACTCTTCAAATAGCTTTTTAATAATAAAACGTGGTGCATTTTAATGGCCCTTCATTGAGCATTGGTTCGGATTCCCTTGTAACACTTATTCGAATCAAATCATTATGTTATATTTCATCCATCTTGATTCTTTGAGAGTGGAAAACTGGGAGCAATAAGCTCGTAGGACCATTTTTTACCTATGGCTCCCATTTTGGTGAATTTGGATTTTAAACCTTCTAGATGCAATTTGAGGCATTTCCTAAAGTTTTTTTGGGGTTTGGAAACTCTCTTCGTAAAGTTTTTTGGGGTTTGGAAACTCTCTGTTGTATCTATTTCTCGTAGGAAGCCCTTGGCTACAAAAACTACGCCAAGAAACCAACTTGACCAATCTTTACTTTCAAGCTCACCGTTGAACTAGAGGGGGCTCCCTCAATAGTTACAAGACCTTGTTTAACATTGTTCAGTGTAACTAACAACAACCTATGAAACATAATGGCCATATTTATGATTTAATTTGGGTGGTTGCTAATGATTACCAATCCCTATTCATGAATAAATACCCCTCATGCAGAGTCCTTGGTTAAATTGTAAACATCCATCTTCACAGAATAACATGATTTTTTTTTAAAGAATTTGACAATAGAATATAAGGAGATTCCTGATAATTAAGCAGTGATACTGAATACTTAATTAATCAGACAAATTTGGATGCCTGTAGAAGACTTCTACAACCAAACAAAACACATTCAGTAGGATGACAGAAGGAAACAATTAAGAAATGTAGAGGAGCTATCTTAGACAAACATTCCAATAAATTAATCTCTTTAAATGATTATAACTTTGCACGAGATTTCTTAGATATTGATACTCAATCTATTCTTACCCAGAATCTCCTATGGTACCTTGAACATGTACAGAAAAAATAGTATGAAATTACTAGAAAAACAACAGGAAACATAATTTTTGTGAAGGGTTGGAGCTTGGAAGGCTTCAATTAGGATTTCTGAAAAGAAAAGAACAAAGTTGAAAGGTTTTGGCATCAAAATCCAACCCCTGTTATTATAAATGATCAAATATATATAGAATAATTCTCTCCTAACTATTACAATATTTCTGGAATAAAATCATAAACAATAAAATAAAAATAAAATAATATATGTAACTTATCTCTTGGAAACTTTGAACTGTTTGCATATCTTCTACCTTGAACTTTTGAGGTGCTCAAACTGTCTGCTAGAAAACTGCACTTTGATTTCCCTTTGTTGATCTTTTGTTGCTAGGTGTCCTCTGAATGTTGATATCCTCTAAATCTTAATAAGAATGACTGTTGATCTTCCTCGTTCTTCAAATGCTAAAATCATGTCTCAATCTGGTTCACTGATCTTTTTGCTAGGTGTCCTTTGAACCTCCAATGTTTGAATTGACAAATAATTTTATGTCACTTTTAAAGTTTTGACCAATAATTTTATGTCACTTTTTAAAGTTCTTCACCATTTTTCTTAAAATATTTTGGGAGGAAATACTTTGATAAATGTTTTTTCAAATATTCTCTAAATAAATTTCAGAAAATAAAATTTCAAAATATTTATTTGAATGATTTAAAAAAAAAGTATTGTTTTTCTTTCCCATTTCAGAAAACAAATTTTCAAAACATTTATTTCAATGATTTAAAAAACATGTATTGTTTTTCTTTCCCATAGATTTTTAATGCATGCTTTGTTTTTCCTTCTCATGGATTTTAAAAACCATGTGTTGTTTTTCCTTTCCATGGATTTTAAAAAATCATGTGGTCTTTTTCCTTCCATTTTAAAAACCATGTGTTGTTTTGCGTGGATTTTAAAAACCATGTCTAGTTTTCCCTAGTTGGTAAAGTATTTTTACTTTCCCCTTTTTACTCCTATAAAATATTTGGATAAAAATTTATCCAAATCTTATATTCCTGTACATTTTTCCTTCATAATTTCCTTTTCTCCTTATCTCTATAAAATTTTTATTGGTTTTGTTCCCATGGTTCTGATTTTAAAAATAATTAAAATTATTTTCAATTTCAAAGCTATGTGCATAATTCATATACAGTTTTTCGAAATCAAAACAACATACAAGAAAATAAATGAACTCAAGTGTTCAAACTGGTTCAATTCCTTATGTCACATTTCATTTTTACTTAGCCTCCTTTTACTTTCACCTGTAACCTCATTTCACACCTGTAAGTCTACTTTTTACCTCAATCTCATTTTTACTCAGCCTCACATTTTTAAGTCATTTCAAAAATATATTTCTTGTAACTTTCACCTGTAAATCCATTTACTTGAATGCATGACCTGTAAAAATCTATTTTCGCCTCAAATATCTTTTCACCTCAGTCACATTTTACTCAACCTTTACTCAGCCTCTCATCTGTATAAAATTTATTTCATAAACATATGAAATTTCCTTCCAACCACATTTTATAAAATTTGAATCAACACAATTAATGGATTTCGGATCCATCAATAACCATTGATTTATTTTGCACATATATCAAGGCATGAAAGACGTATTTGGCATGAGATAAAATGTTGTTTGGATATTGGGTTTGTTATTTTTTAACTAAGTTTTAATATTTTAAATAAATAATTTTATAAAAATATAAAAATATATATTTTATAAAAATATAAAAATATATATTTTATAAAATTGAATTTTATTTAAAATAAAAACTTATATAAAAAAAAAACTCGGAGACATTTATAAAAAATTCATAACTTCATGGTTTAGCAAATGAAAGGTTTAGATAAAAGATGAATTTGGGGAAGAGAATTAGAGGGGAAATATTTTTGGGAGATTTCTGAGCTAGCCTTCTGTAGCTGGTGCCTGTGACTGCGCCCCTGCCTTGGCCTCCCGTAGCTATGGCCCTCCTGGAGACTGATATGAGTGGGGTTCCGCTCTTCGATCCTCCAATCAAAAACTCACAACCCCCTCTAGATTTTGTTGCGATCGGATTTTCCTCTTTGGTATCCTCAACGAGACCTCAACGAAATCATCCTAAAGTCACAAAATTCTTCAAAAATCTTGAAGGAATACCTGATATCAATATGCCTCCTAACCTCCCTCGCAACTAATCTTTCCCTATCAGAAAAAGGTTTAGTTGGTCATTTCACAGCCTTATGGCCTTCTCCTAAAACTGTTTAGAAATTGGTGGAGCGAAAATAGTCTCAAGTGACACAAGGCAAGATAGCCATTAGATTTTGCGGAAGGGGATACTTCACCTTCCATTTTGAATCCAAGGAATACAGGGATTTAATCTTCAGAAGTGACCCATATTTTATGGACAGAAGAGCACTCTACCTGAACAGATGGACTCCTGACTTTGATTCGGAACTAGATGTTCCAAATGTTGTCCTGGTTTGGGTGAGGCTTCCACATCTACCATTGCATTGTTGGGGAGATGAATTTCTTAGAGATATAGGAAATGCAGTTGGAAAATAAATTGACAAGAGTGAACCAAAAGACAACATGCAGGCATGTATGAGGATCTGCGTTGAAGTTGATTTAGGAGAAGGGCTTCCGGAAGTCATTAAGCTCAAAGTAGACAACTAGACACACATTCAGTGATAGGATTATGAGAAAATACCTTTCAAATGCAAGGTATGACATGAATACGGGAACTTTACAAACAGATGTAGAAAAAAATATGAACAAGACAAAAAAACTGAGGAAAATCAAGAACAAAAATGGGAACAAGTAAAAAAGAAAAAGACAACAAATAAAAATTAGCTAGTACCCCTCCCTCCCCTTCCATCCCAGACTCTTTTGGACGGATAAGTTGTTCTTTTGGACAAGACAGACCTCCCAAGTGTCCTACGGATAGCTAGCAACAAACGGACAAATAAAAACCATTTTCTCTAGATATTGTTTGACATGGAATTAATTATAATAGGGTTTAGAAACATACTTGTAGTCCAGCGCTGATATTCTTTCTAATGGCTTGAAAAAATTCGTCGTCAAGGATTTGCAGTCACCAACACAAGAAAATATCAAAAGCACCTGTATAATAAATCAATTTATGAATCAAACATCTATCAAGATGATCAAGGAATTCAAGAAATGAGATAATCATTTAAATAGCCCATTGAGAAAAAAATATTCATTCATATTAACTTAAATAAGAAGAGCCTAACAACCGTGTCCGCCTTGATGTCATACAGGCCTTCTTGGGCTTCGAAACAGGCGTTTCCTTTACTCTGAAAAGCCTTTAACTCTTCCAACCGAGATACATACAGGTATGTAATATTTCCCACATAAAATCTCAGCTAAAAGGGTCTGAGTTTCAACAGTGTTTCACCTCCAACAATACTAAAGCTTGAACTCATCCATTCTAACCCTTTGAGGCTGCCCTATACCTCTTTTTATAGTGGAAGAGAGGAGGTTACAGCTCCAAACAAGAAGGGATAGAATCCTCCTTCAAAGGGATAAGCTCCTTTCATCAAGGGGTTAGCTCCTTAATGGATGGGATACATGAACCTAAAAAGAGCAGACTTTCCATCACAGGAATGTTTCTAGAAGCTTCCAAAAAAGACTCAAACTGAGCTTCTATATTTTACTTGCGCCTTTTATTATCTTTTACAGGGGTCCGCACCTTTAATAAACAGAAAGTGCGTTGAGCTCCATATGATTTAGAGCAATAAAGTGCGGCATCGCAAGCAATACTAAGAGAAAGTGTGGTACAAGCGTTTTTAAGACTTTTATGAGATTTTCTCTTAATTTCAAGGCTTGAATTTAGGAACTTTGATATTGTGGACTTCTAAGGAAGTACTAAAATGTCATGGTGACAAATTTCAGTGTAACAAATTGCCCCCTAAAGTGCGAAGTCTGAGAGTATTCGAAGAGTGATGTGCTTTATCATTTCAAGGATTAGCCTGTGGACACCCCAGTCAGAACCCTATAAAAACATTCAATCCAAAACATATATATATATATATATATATATATATATATATATATATATATATATATATATATATATATATATATATCATCGCTAAGGTAGGCATTCCCATACTCAGAACAAAACTAACTAAATTAGTTCTGATACAGAAATGATTTTAATATTACATCAATAGTGTAGACAAGGCATGTGCGCAACCATCTATAATGAATAGTATACTGCATAATGAATAATAAAACTCCTCGCAGCCTGGATGGTGGAAACTAGATCCAGGGTCTTGATTTCTGCTTCCCGAACTAGTACGATTCTATCCATGCAATTAAATGTGTTGAAGTCAAACATGGTAGAAACCACTTGATTACTAGTCAATGATGTGAACTATTAACAAGTGTGAGAGAAACCACCAATAATGAAAATGGATCTCAAAGTACTCATTACAATCCATGAAATGTGAATAAGTGATCTAAAGTCAAACATTTCACGGAATCGTTCGATCGAAGGTCAATGATGCAACTTGTCGTCGAAGGCGAGAAATCTGCCATTAAGGCATAGAGATTCCAATGTACTAATGGATTCTGTATCAAATTCCTATATGATGAGCTATCACCGATATAAAGTGATCCATCGTAAGCAAGCTCACGACACGAAACCATAGATCAAGTTTTGAAGAATTTTTTTTGCAGGGACTGACTCAGGGATGGTCAACGCGAATGGAGACAAATGTTTGCAGATGAATGGTTTTTTTGATTGTCTTCTTGAACACATAACAACACTACAGATGGTTTGGTAACAGTTTCCCTAAGCTAATACCCAAAAACCAGCTGAAGACCTTCAATGTGGTTTGATTAACTGATAGGCAAAGGATTTCCCAACTCAGGTGGAAGTGTGACAAAAAGTGTCGTGTTCAAGAGTGGTGTAATGCTTTTACAAATCAAAGTGTAACAAAGGAATCTGTTTCCTCTCTTTTCCCCCACCATTGCTGGCAAGTACCTCTTTATTTTTGACAGGCTTGAGGAGGATAACATTTTCTTTTTTATAAGATTATTTGATAAAAACACACTACTTAATAATAGTGCACTGCAGAGAATTTACTTTGATCATATTTAAAATTAGGTAAAATATTTGGAACATTCCTTTATTATGTGTACAATAAAACCGTCAATATATTTGAAACTTGCCCATTTAATTTCAAATGAAGTTTAAATATTTAAAATTAAATAATCTTTTTCTCTAATTGTTCTCTGAAAAGATACCTAAAGTATCTACTAAAGCTTTGAAAGAAAATACGAACAACAGTAAACACCATAATTCTATTTAGAAAATTAGCGATATTACGCTAATTAAGAAAGATACTCTAAAAACTAAAGCACGGTCCCCATGCTATTTGACGACTATTCTCACAATACCACGATTGCAATTTCATGAGAGAATTAGAGAGCTTGATAACCATAGGGCACAGAGCATAGCAGCTAACAACAACCTTGTTACCTTCTTATGGATCTCATTTTCTCACATCTCA
Source organism: Pinus albicaulis (assembly GCA_034641835.2). NCBI lineage: Eukaryota > Viridiplantae > Streptophyta > Pinopsida > Pinales > Pinaceae > Pinus > Pinus albicaulis. The sequence continues at coordinate 1,053,393,696 of CM076580.1, forward strand.
AAGCACATTTTGTGAAAAGATAGTAAGGAAAATTATGTTAAAAGCAAATGTAAATTTTGATAGGTTAAAAACAAATGTAAATACCTTTGCAAAAGTATCCATATGTGATTTTGATATGTTTAAAATGGGAACATATGTTTTCTCCATATCATTGTACTTATTTGGACTAACACTATATTTTTGTGATTATCAAAATTATAATGAAAATTATTTATAGAATATTTTATATTTCATTATGATAATAAAAGTTATAATGAAAATTATTTATAAAATGTTTTATTTTTACAATGATTATTATAAAAATTATATATTTATTTATTTATTTATTTTTAAAGTAGTACTATGTAATATGTTAATTATTGTCTTGTATATTGGATAAGAATACCGTAATATTTATTACATAGAATAGAAAAATAATAAACAAATCATTGACAAATAGTTGTTAATATTTTGACAAGAAGCATTATCAAAATTATAATATAAAATATAAAATAACATATATTTGATTTTAATAATAAAATAATCCATTATATTTTGATAGAATATTAATTTTTATTGATTTGTTATTTTTAATAGATATATAAATATATAATTTTAGATATATTCAAATAAATATATAAAATATAAATATATAATTTTTAAGCGATTAAAATTGAAATCATAAATTTTCAACTATCATATTGGTTTATTTAAACAAATATTTTAATTTATCAAAATTATAATAAAAAATATTAAATATTAAATTGTTTTTATTTTTATTTTAATAATTATATACTCAAAATCATATAGTAAATTATAATTCATCATTTCCAAATCTTTATTATATTTATAAATATTCAAATATTCAAATATTAATGTTATAGGGCATATCTTCAATTAAAAAAAGTAGTATGAATGAAAATATTTAATATATTCCTTTTTTATAAAGGATCTATAACAATTTTTTTGTTTTTGCAAGTCTTCAAAAAAAAAAATTCTATTTTTTTTTTAAAGAAATCCTCTTAATCCTTTAAATTTACATACTACTTTTATAAGTCATTAGTAATCATGTATAAAGAATATCTATATTCCTTTAAGTCCACTTACTACTTTTACAAGTCTTAATCATGTAGAAGAAATATCTATATAACTTTCTTGAGTCTTTAGCTTACATTATTTTACTCAGTGTACTACTTAAATTATGTACTAACTATGGTATCTCCATCCTATTCTTGCAAAATATTTCCACTTTGTGTGGAGATAAATCAAATAAAAAAATAATTAAAACCAACCAAAAAAACATATAGCTAGTATTAAATCAAAGATTTTAATTTATTAGTATATTTATGCAAAAAAAAAAAAAAACTCTTGAAATAGCTTTTTAATAAAAAAGCGTGGTGCATTTTAATGGCCCTTCATTGAGCATTGGTTCGGATTCCTTGTAACACTTATTCGAATCAAATCATTATGTTATATTTCATCCATCTTGATTCATGAGAGTGGAAAAGCTTGGGAGCAATAGCTCGTAGGACCATTTTTTACTGTGGCTACCATTTTGGTGAATTTGGATTTTAAACCTTATTTAGATGCAATTTGAGGCATTTCCTAAAGTTTTTTTGAGGTTTGAAGCACTCTCTTCCTAAAGTTTTTTGGAGGTTTGGAAACTCTCTTGTTGTATCTATTTCTCGTAGGGAAGCCCTTGGAAACAAAAACTACGCAGAAACCAACTTGACCAATCTTTAGTTTCAAGCTGACCCTTAAACCAGAGGGGGCTCCCTCATTAGTTACAAGACCTTGTTTAACATTGTTCAGTGTAACTAACAACAACCTATGAAACATAATGGCCATATTTATGATTTAATTTGGGTGGTTGCTAATGATTACCAATCCCTATTCATGAATAAATACCCCTCATGGAGAGTCCTTGGTTAAGTTGTAAACATCCATCTTCACAGAATAACATGATTTTTTTATAAAGAATTTGACAATAGAATATAAGGAGATTCCTGATAATTAAGCAGTCATACTGAATAATTAATTAATCAGACAAATTTGGATGCCTGTAGAAGACTTCTACAACCAAACAAAACACATTCAGTAGGATGACAGAAGGAAACAATTAAGAAATGTAGAGGAGCTATCTTAGACAAACATTCCAATAAATTAATCTCTTTAAATGATTATAACTTTGCACGAGATTTATTAGATATTGATACTCAATCTATTCTTACCCAGAATCTCCTATGGTACCTTGAACATGTACAGAAAAAATAGTATGAAATTACTAGAAAAACAACAGGAAACATAATTTTTTTGAAGGGTTGGAGCTTGGAAGGCTTCAATCAGGATTTCTGAAAAGCAAAGAACAAAGTTGAAAGGTTTTGGCATCAAAATCCAACCCCTGTTATTATAAATGATCAAATATATATAGAATAATTCTCTCCTAACTATTACAATATTTCTGGAATAAAATCATAAACAATAAAATAAAAATAAAATAATATATGTAACTTATCTCTTGGAAACTTTGAACTGTTTGCAAATCTTCTACCTTGATGTTTGCAAATCTTCTACCTTGAACTTTTGAGGTGCTCAAACTATCTGCTAGAAAACCGTACTTTGATTTCCCTTTGTTGATCTTTTGTTGCTAGGTGTCCTTTGAATGTTGATATCCTCTAAATCTTAGTAAGAATGACTGTTGATCTTACTCTTTCTTCAAATGCTAAAATCATGTCTCAATCTGGTTCACTGATCTTTTTGCTAGGTGTCCTTTGAACCTCCAATGTTTGAATTGAAAAATAATTTTATGTCACTTTTAAAGTTTTGACCAATAATTTTATGTCACTTTTTAAAGTTCTTCACCATTTTTCTTAAAATATTTTGGGAGGAAATACTTTGATAATTGTTTTTTCAAATATTCTCTAAATAAATTTCAGAAAATAAAATTTCAAAATATTTATTTGAATGATTTAAAAAACAAGTATTGTTTTTCTTTCCCATTTTAGAAAACAAAATTTCAAAATATTTATTTCAATGATTTAAAAAACATGTATTGTTTTTCTTTCCCATGGATTTTTAATGCATGCTTTGTTTTTCCTTCTCATGGATTTTAAAAACCATGTGTTGTTTTTCCTTTCCATGGATTTTAAAAAATCATGTGGTCTTTTTCCTTCCATTTTAAAAACCATGTGTTGTTTTGCCTAGATTTTAAAAACCATGTCTAGTTTTCCCTAGTTGGTAAAGTATTTTTACTTTCCCCTTTTTACTCCTATAAAATATCTGGATAAAAATTTATCCAAATCTTATATTCCTGTACATTTTTCCTTCATAATTTCCTTTTCTCCTTATCTCTATAAAATTGTTATTGGTTTTGTTCCCATGGTTTTGATTTTAAAAATAATTAAAATTATTTTCAATTTCAAAGCTATGTGCATAATTCATATACAGTTTTTTGAAATCAAAACAACATACAAGAAAATAAATGAACTCAAGTGTTCCTCCTGGTTCAATTCGTTATGTCACATTTCATTTTTACTTAGCCTCCTTTTACTTTCACCTGTAACCTCATTTCACACAAGTCTACTTTTTACCTCAATCTCATTTTTACTCAGCCTCACATTTTTAAGTCATTTCATAAATATATTTCTTGTAACTTTCACCTGTAAATCCATTTACTTAAATGCATGACCTGTAAAAATCTATTTTCGCCTCAAATATCTTTTCACCTCAGTCACATTTTACTCAACCTTTACTCAGCCTCTCATAAAATTTATTTCATAAACATATGAAATTTCCTTCCAACCACATTTTATAAAATTTGAATCAACACAATTAATGGATTTCGGATCCATCATTAACCATTGATTTATTTTGCACATATCTCAAGGCATGAAAGACGTATTTGGCATGAGATAAAATGTGGTTTGGATATTGGGTTTGTTATTTTTTAACTAAGTTTTAATATTTTAAATAAATAATTTTATAAAAATATAAAAATATATATTTTATAAAATTGAATTTTATTTAAAATAAAAACTTATATAAAAAAAAAACTCGGAGACATTTATAAAAAATTCATAACTTCATGGTTTAGCAAATGAAAGGCTTAGATAAAAGATGAATTTGGGGAAGAGAATTAGAGGGGAAAGATTTTTGGGAGATTTCTGACCTAGCCTTCTGTAGCTGGTGCCTGTGACTGCGCCCCTGCCTTGGCCTCCTGTAGCTATGGCCCTCCTGGAGACTGATCTGAGTGGGGTTCCGCTCTTCGATCCTCCAATCAACTACTCACAACCCCCTCTAGATTTTGTTGCGATCGGATTTTCCTCTTTGGTATCCTCAACAAGACCTCAACGAAATCATCCTAAAGTCACAAAATTCTTCAAAAATATTGAAGGAATACCTGAGATCAATATGCCTCCTAACCTCCCTTGCAACTACTCTTTCCCTATCAGAAAAAGGTTTAGTTGGTCATTTCACAGCCTTATGGCCTTCTCCTAAAACTATTTAGAAATTGGTGGAGCGAAAATAGTCTTAAGTGACACAAGGTAAGATATCCATTAGATTTTGCAGAAGGGGATACTTTACCTTCCATTTTGAATCCAAGGAATACAGGGATTTAATCTTCAGAAGTGACCCATATTTTATGGACAGAAGAGCACTCTACCTGAACAGATGGACTCCTGACTTTGATTCGAAACTAGATGTTCCAAATGTTGTCCTGGTTTGGGTGAGGCTTCCACATCTACCATTGCATTGTTGGGGAGATGAATTTTTTAGAGAAATAGGAAACGCAGTTGGAAAAGAAATTGACAAGAGTGAACCAAAAGACAACATGCAGGCATGTACGAGGATCTGCGTTGAAGTTGATTTAGGAGAAGGGCTTCCGGAAGTCATCAAGCTCAAAGTAGACAACTAGACACACATTCAGTAATAGGATTATGAGAAAATACCTTTCAAATGCAAGGTATGTCATGAATACGGGAACTTTACAAACAGATGTAGAAAAAAATATGAACAAGACAAAAAAACTGAGGAAAATCAAGAACAAAAATGGGAGCAAGTAAAAAAGAAAAAGACAACAAATAAAACTTAGCAAGTACCCCTCCCTCCCCTTCCATCCCAGACTCTTTTGGACGGATAAGTTGTTCTTTTGGACAAGACAGACCTCCCAAGTGTCCTACGGACAGCTAGCAACAAACGGACAAATAAAAACCATTTTCTCTAGATATTGTTTGACATGGAATTAATTATAATAGGTTTTAGAAACCTACTTGTAGTCCAGCGCTGATATTCTTTCTAATGGCTTGAAAAAATTCATCGTCAAGGATTTGCAGTCACCAACACAAGAAAATATCAAAAGCACCTGTATAATAAATCAATTTATGAATCAAACATCTATCAAGATGATCATGGAATTCAAGAAATGAGATAATCAATTAAATAGCCCATTGAGAAAACAATATTCATTCATATTAACTTAAATAAGAAGAGCCTTACAACCGTGTCCGCCTTGATGTCATACATGCCTTCTTGGGGTCCGGAACAGGCGTTTCCTTTACTCTGAAAATCCTTTAACTCTTCCAACCGAGATACATACAAGTATGTAATATTTCCCACATAAAATCTCAGCTAAAAGGGTCTGAGTTTCAACAGTGTTTCACCTCCAACAATACTAAATCTTGAACTCATCCATTCTAACCCTTTGAGGCTGCCCTATAGCTCTTTTTATAGTGGAAGAGAGGAGGTTACAGCTCCAAACAAGAAGGGATAGAATCCTCCTTCAAAGGGATAAGCTCCTTACATCAAGGAGTTAGCTCCTTAATGGATGGGATACATGAACCTAAAAAGAGCAGACTTTCCATCATAGGAATGTTTCTAGAAGCTTCCAAAAAAGACTCAAACTGAGCTTCTATATTTTACTTGCGCCTTTTATTATGTTTTACAGGGGTCCGCACCTTTAATAAATAGAAAGTGCGTTGAGCTCCATATGATTTAGAGCAATAAAGTGGGCATCGCAAGCAATACTAAGAGAAAGTGCGGTACAAGAGTTTTTAAGACTTTTATGAGCTTTTCTCTTAATTTCAAGGCTTGAATTTAGGAACTTTGATATTGTGGAATTCTAAGGAAGTACTAAAATGTCATGGTGACAAATTTCAGTGTAACAAATTGCCTCCTAAAGTGCGAAGTCTGAGAGTATTCGAAGAGTGATGTGCTTTATCATTTCAAGGATTAGCCTGTGGACACCCCAGTCGGAACCCTATAAAAAAATTCAATGCAAAACATATATATATCATCGCTAAGGTAGGCATTCCCATACTCAGATCAAAACTAACTAAATTTGTTCTGATACAGAAATGATTTTAATATTACATCAATAGTGTAGACAAGGCATGGGCGCAGCCATCTATAATGAATAGTATACTGCATAATGAATAATAAAACTCCTCGCAGCCTGGATGGTGGAAACTAGATCCAGGGTCTTGATTTCTGCTTCCCGAACTAGTACGATTCTATCCATGCAATTAAATGTGTTGAAGTCGAACATGGTAGAAACCACTTCATTACTAGTCAATGATGTGAACTGTTAACAAGTGTGAGAGAAACCACCAATAATGACAATGGCTCTCAAAGTACTCATTACAATCCATGAAATGTGAATAAGTGATCTAAAGTCGAACATTTCACGGAATCGTTCGATCGAAGGTCAATGATGCAACTTGTCGTCGAAGGCGAGAAATCTGCCATTAAGGCATACAGATTCCAATGTACTAATGGATTCTATATCAAATTCCTATATGATGAGCTATCACCGATATAAAGTGATCCATCGTAAGCAAGCTCACGACATGAAACCATAGATCAAGTTTTGAAGAATTTTTTTTTTGCAGGGAATGACTCAGGGATGGCCAACGCGAATGGAGACAAATGTTTGCAGATGAATGGTTTGTTTGCTTGTCTTCTTGAACACATAACAACACTACAGATGGTTTGGTAATAGTTTCCCTAAGCTAATACCCAAAAACCAGCTGAAGACCTTCAATGTGGTTTGATTAACTGATAGGCAAAGGATTTCCCAACTCAGGTGGAAGTGTGACAAAAAGTTTCGTGTTCAAGAGTGGTGTAATGCTTTTACAAATCAAAGTGTAACAAAGGAATCTGTTTCCTCTCTTTTCCCCCACCATTGCTGGCAAGTACCTCTTTATTTTTGACAGGCTTGAGGAGGATAACATTTTCTTTTTTATAAGATTATTTGATAAAAACACACTACTTAATAATAGTGCACTGCAGAGAATTTACTTTGATCATATTTAAAATTAGGTAAAATATTTGGAACATTCCTTTATTATGTGTACAATAAAACCGTCAATATATTTGAAACTTGCCCATTTAATTTCAAATGAAGTTTAAATATTTAAAATTAAATAATCTTTTTCTCTAATTGTTCTCTGAAAAGATACCTAAAGTATCTACTAAAGCTTTGAAAGAAAATACGAACAACAGTAAACACCATAATTCTATTTAGAAAATTAGCGATATTACGCTAATTAAGAAAGATACTCTAAAAACTAAAGCACGGTCCCCATGCTATTTGACGACTATTCTCACAATACCACGATTGCAATTTCATGAGAGAATTAGAGAGCTTGATAACCATAGGGCACAGAGCATAGCAGCTAACAACAACCTTGTTACCTTCTTATGGATCTCATTTTCTCACATCTCAAAGCACATTTTGTGAAAAGATAGTAAGGAAAATTATGTTAAAAGAAAATGTAAATTTTCATAGGTTAAAAACAAATGTAAATACCTTTGTAAAAGTTTCCATATGTGATTTTGATATGTTTAAAATGGGAACATATGTTTTCTCCATATCATTGTACTTATTTGGACTAACACTATATTTTTGTGATTATCAGAATTATAATGAAAATTATTTATAGAAAATTTTATATTTCATTATGATAATAAAAGTTATCATGAAAATTATTTATAAAATGTTTTATTTTTACAATGATTATTATAAAAATCATATATATATATATATATATATATATATATATATTTATTTATTTATTTATTTTTAAAGTAGTACTATGTAATATGTTAATTATTGTCTTGTATATTGGATAAGAATACCGTAATATTTATTACATAGAATAGAAAAATAATAAACAAATCATTGACAAATAGTTGTTAATATTTTGACAAGAAGCATTATCAAAATTATAATATAAAATATAAAATAACATATATTTGATTTTAATAATAAAATAATCCATTATATTTTGATATACAATTTTGATAGAATATTAATTTTTATTGATTTGTTATTTTTAATAGATATATAAATATATAATTTTAGATATATTCAAATAAATATATAAAATATAAATATATAATTTTTAAGCGATTAAAATTGAAATCATAAATTTTCAACTATCATATTGGTTTATTTAAACAAATATTTTAATTTATCAAAATTATAATAAAAAATATTAAATATTAAATTGTTTTTTTTTTTTATTTTAATAATTATATACTCAAAATCATATAGTAAATTATAATTCATCATTTCCAAATCTTTATTATATTTATAAATATTCAAATATTCAAATATTAATGTTATAGGGCATATCTTCAATTAAAAAAAGTAGTATGAATGAAAATATTTAATATATTCCTTTATTATAAAGGATCTATAACATTTTTTTTTTTTTGCAAGTCTTCAAAAAAAAAAATTCTAATTTTTTTTAAAGAAATCCTCTTAATCCTTTAAATTTACATACTACTTTTATAAGTCTTTAGTAATCATGTATAAAGAAGATCTATATTCCTTTAAGTCCACTTACTACTTTTACAAGTCTTAATCATGTAGAAGAAATATCTATATAACTTTCTTGAGTCTTTAGCTTACATTATTTTACTCAGTGTACTACTTAAATTATTTACTAACTATGGTATCTCCATCCTATTCTTGTAAAATATTTCCACTTTGCGTGGAGATAAATCAAATAAAAAAATTCAATAAAAAAATAATTAAAACAAACCAAAAAAACATATAGCTAGTATTAAATCAAAGATTTTAATTTATTAGTATATTTATGAAAAAAAAAAAAAACTCTTCAAATAGCTTTTTAATAATAAAACGTGGTGCATTTTAATGGCCCTTCATTGAGCATTGGTTCAGATTCCCTTGTAACACTTATTCGAATCAAATCATTATGTTATATATCATCCATCTTGATTCTTTGAGAGTGGAAAACTGGGAGCAATAAGCTCGTAGGACCATTTTTTACCTATGGCTCCCATTTTGGTGAATTTGGATTTTAAACCTTCTAGATGCAATTTGAGGCATTTCCTAAAGTTTTTTTGGGGTTTGGAAACTCTCTTCCTAAAGTTTTTTGGGGTTTGGAAACTCTCTGTTGTATCTATTTCTCGTAGGAAGCCCTTGGCTGCAAAAACTACGCCAAGAAACCAACTTGACCAATCTTTAGTTTCAAGCTCACCCTTGAACCAGAGGGGGCTCCCTCAATAGTTACAAGACCTTGTTTAACATTGTTAAGTGTAACTAACAACAACCTATGAAACATAATGGCCATATTTATGATTTAATTTCGGTGGTTGCTAATGATTACCAATCCCTATTCATGAATAAATACCCCTCATGCAGAGTCCTTGGTTAAATTGTCAACATCCATCTTGACAGAATAACATGATTTTTTTTTAAAGAATTTGAAAATAGAATATAAGGAGATTCCTGATAATTAAGCAGTCATACTGAATACTTAATTAATCAGACAAATTTGGATGCCTGTAGAAGACTTCTACAACCAAACTAAACACATTCAGTAGGATGACAGAAGGAAACAATTAAGAAATGTAGAGGAGCTATCTTAGACAAACATTCCAATAAATTAATCTCTTTAAATGATTATAACTTTGCACGGGATTTCTTAGATATTGATACTCAATCTATTCTTACCCAGAATCTCCTATGGTACCTTGAACATGTACAGAAAAAATAGTATGAAATTACTAGAAAAAAAATAGGAAACATAATTTGTGAAGGGTTGGAGCTTGGAAGGCTTCAATTAGGATTTCTGAAAAGCAAAGAACAAAGTTGAAACGTTTTGGCATCAAAATCCAACCCCTGTTATTATAAATGATCAAATATATATAGAATAATTCTCTCCTAACTATTACAATATTTCTGGAATAAAATCATAAACAATAAAATAAAAATAAAATAATATATGTAACTTATCTCTTGGAAACTTTGAACTGTTTGCAAATCTTCTACCTTGAACTTTTGAGGTGCTCAAACTGTCTGCTAGAAAACTGCACTTTGATTTCCCTTTGTTGATCTTTTGTTGCTAGGTGTCCTCTGAATGTTGATATCCTCTAAATCTTAATAAGAATGACTGTTGATCTTCCTCTTTCTTCAAATGCTAAAATCATGTCTCAATCTGGTTCACTGATCTTTTTGCTAGGTGTCCTTTGAACCTCCAATGTTTGAATTGACAAATAATTTTATGTCACTTTTAAAGTTTTGACCAATAATTTTATGTCACTTTTTAAAGTTCTTCACCATTTTTCTTAAAATATTTTGGGAGGAAATACTTTGATAATTGTTTTTTCAAATATTCTCTAAATAAATTTCAGAAAATAAAATTTCAAAATATTTATTTGAATGATTTAAAAAACAAGTATTGTTTTTCTTTCCCATTTCAGAAAACAAAATTTCAAAATATTTATTTCAATGATTTAAAAAACATGTATTGTTTTTCTTTCCCATGGATTTTTAATGCATGCTTTGTTTTTCCATCTCATGGATTTTAAAAACCATGTGTTGTTTTTCCTTTCCATGGATTTTGAAAAATCATGTGGTCTTTTTCCTTCCATTTTAAAAACCATGTGTTGTTTTGCCTGGATTTTAAAAACCATGTCTAGTTTTCCCTAGTTGGTAAAGTATTTTTACTTTCCCCTTTTTACTCCTATAAAATATTTGGATAAAAATTTATCCAAATCTTATATTCCTGTACATTTTTCCTTCATAATTTCCTTTTCTCCTTATCTCTATAAAATTTCCTTCATAATTTCCTTTGTTCCCATGGTTTTGATTTTAAAAATAATTAAAATTATTTTCAATTTCAAAGCTATGTGCATAATTCATATACAGTTTTGCGAAATCAAAACAACATACAAGAAAATAAATGAACTCAACTGTTCCTCCTGGTTCAATTCGTTATGTCACATTTCATTTTTACTTAGCCTCTTTTTACTTTCACCTGTAACCTCATTTCACACCTGTAAGTCTACTTTTTACCTCAATCTCATTTTTACTCAGCCTCACATTTTTAAGTCATTTCATAAATATCTTTCTTGTAACTTTAACCTGTAAATCCATTTACTTAAATGCATGACCTGTAAAAATCTATTTTCGCCTCAAATATCTTTTCACCTCAGTCACATTTTACTCAACCTTTACTCAGCCTCTCATCTGTATAAAATTTATTTCATAAACATATGAAATTTCCTTCCAACCACATTTTATAAAATTTGAATCAACACAATTAATGGATTTCGGATGCATCAATAACCATTGATTTATTTTGCACATATCTCAAGGCATGAAAGACGTATTTGGCATGAGATAAAATGTGGTTTGGATATTGGGTTTGTTATTTTTTAACTAAGTTTTAATATTTTAAATAAATAATTTTATAAAAATATAAAAGTATATATTTTATAAAATTGAATTTTATTTAAAATAAAAACTTATATAAAAAAAAACTCGGAGACATTTATAAAAAATTCATAACTTCATGGTTTAGCAAATGAAAGGGTTAGATAAAAGATGAATTTGGGGAAGAGAATTAGAGGGGAAAGATTTTTGGAAGTTTTCTGACCTAGCCTTCTGTAGCTGGTGCCTGTGACTGCGCCCCTGCCTTGGCCTCCTGCTGCTATGGCCGTCCTGGAGACTGATCTGAGTGGGGTTCCGATCTTCGATCCTCCAATCAAAAACTCACAACCCCCTCTGGATTTTGTTGCGGTTGGATTTTCCTCTTTGGTATCCTCAACGAGACCTCAACGAAATGATCCTACAGTCACAAAATTCTTCAAAAATCTTGAAGGAATACCTGAGATCAATATGCCTCCTAACCTCCCTCGCAACTACTCTTTCCCTATCAGAAAAAGGTTTAGTTGGTCAGTTCACAACCTTATGGCCTTCTCCTAAAACTGTTTATAAATTGGTGGAGCGAAAATAGTCTCAAGTGACACAAGGGAAGATAGCCATTAGATTTTGCGGAAGGGGATACTTCACCTTCCATTTTGAATCCAAGGAATACAGGGATTTAATCTTCAGAAGTGACCCATATTTTATGGACAGAAGAGCACTCTGCCTGAACAGATGGACTCCTAACTTTGAGTCGGAACTAGATGTTCCAAATGTTGTCCTGGTTTGGGTGAGGCTTCCACATCTACCATTGCATTGTTGGGGAGATGAATTTGTTAGAGAAATAGGAAACGCAGTTGGAAAATAAATTGACAAGAGTGAACCAAAAGACAACATGCAGGCATGTACGAGGATCTGCGTTGAAGTTGATTTAGGAGAAGGGCTTCCGGAAGTCATCAAGCTCAAAGTAGAAAACTAGACACACATTCAGTAATAGGATTATGAGAAAATACCTTTCAAATGCAAGGTATGTCATGAATACGGGAACTTTACAAACAGATGTAGAAAAAAATATGAACAAGACAAAAAAACTTAGGAAAATCAAGAACAAAAATGGGAGCAAGTAAAAAAGAAAAAGACAACAAATAAAACTTCACAAGTACCCCTCCCTCCCCTTCCATCCCAGACTCTTTTGGATGAATAAGTTGTTCTTTTGGACAAGACAGACCTCCCAAGTGTCCTACGGACAGCTAGCAACAAATGGACAAATAAAAACCATTTTCTCTAGATATTGTTTCACATGGAATTAATTATAATAGGGTTTAGAAACCTACTTGTAGTCCAGCTTTCTAATGGCTTGAAAAAAGTCGTCGTCAAGGATTTGCAGTCACCAACACAAGAAAAGATCAAAAGCACCTGTATAATAAATCAATTTATGAATCAAACATCTATCAAGATGATCAAGGAATTCAAGAAATGAGATAATCAATTAAATAGCCCATTGAGAAAACAATATTCATTCGTATTAACTTAAATAAGAAGAGCCTTACAACCGTGTCCGCCTTGATGTCATACAGGCCTTCTTGGGGTCCGGAACAGGTGTTTCCTTTACTCTGAAAAGCCTTGAACTCTTCCAACCGAGATACATACAGGTATGTAATATTTCCCACATAAAATCTCAGATAAAAGGGTCTGAGTTTCAACAGCGTTTCACCTCCAACAATACTAAAGCTTGAAATCATCCATTCTAACCCTTTGAGGCTGCCCTATACCTCTTTTTATAGTGGAAGAGAGGAGGTTACAGCTCCAAACAAGAAGGGATAGAATCCTCCTTCAAAGGGATAAGCTCCTTACATCAAGGGGTTAGTTCCTTAATGGATGGGATACATGAACTTAAAAAGAGCAGACTTTCCACCGCAGGAATGTTTCTAGAAGCTTCCAAAAAAGACTCAAACTGAGCTTCTATATTTTACTTGTGCCTTTTATTATCTTTTACAGGGGTCCGCACCATTAATAAACAGAAAGTGCGTTGAGCTCCATATGATTTAGAGCAATAAAGTCCGGCATCGCAAGCAATACTAAGAGAAAGTTCGGTACAAGAGTTTTTAAGACTTTTATGAGCTTTTCTCTTAATTTCAAGGCTTGAATTTAGGAACTTTGATATTGTGGACTTCTAAGGAAGTACTAAAATGTCATGGTGACAAATTTCAGTGTAACAAATTTCCCCCTAAAGTGCGAAGTCTGAGAGTATTCGAAGAGTGATGTGCTTTATCATTTCAAGGATTAGCCTGTGGACACCCCAGTCGGAACCCTATAAAAACATTCAATGAAAAACATATATATATATATATCATCGCTAAGGTAGGCATTCCCATACTCAGATCAAAACTAACTAAATTTGTTCTGATACAGAAATGATTTTAATATTACTTCAATAGTGTAGACACGACATGGGCACAACCATATATAATGAATAGTATACTGCATAATGAATAATAAAACTCCTCGCAGCCTGGATGGTGGAAACTAGATCCAGGGTCTTGATTTCTGCTTCCCGAACTAGTACGATTCTATCCATGCAATTAAATGTGTTGAAGTCGAACATGGTAGAAACCACTTGATTACTAGTCAATGATGTGAACTGTTAACAAGTGTGAGAGAAACCACCAATAATGAAAATGGCTCTCAAAGTACTCATTACAATCCATGAAATTTGAATAAGTGATCTAAAGTCGAACATTTCACGGAATCGTTCGATCGAAGGTCAATGATGCAACTTGTCGTCGAAGGTGAGAAATCTGTCATTAAGGCATACAGATTCCAATGTACTAATGGATTCTATATCAAATTCCTATATGATGAGATATCACCGATAGAAAGTGATCCATCGTAAGCAAGCTCACGACACGAAACCATAGATCAAGTTTTGAAGAATTTTTTTTTTGCAGGGACGGACTCAGGGATGGTCAACGCGAATGGAGACAAATGTTTGCAGATGAATGGTTTGTTTGATTGTATTCTTGAACACATAACAACACTACAGATGGTTTGGTAACAGTTTCCCTAAGCTAATACCCAAAAACCAGCTGAAGACCTTCAATGTGGTTTGATTAACTGATAGGCAAAGGATTTCCCAACTCAGGTGGAAGTGTGACAAAAAGTGTTGTGTTCAAGAGTGGTGTAATGCTTTTACAAATAAAAGTGTAACAAAGGAATCTGTTTCCTCTCTTTTCCCCCACCATTGCTGGCAAGTACCTCTTTATTTTTGACAAGCTTGAGGAGGATAACATTTGCTTGTTTATAAGATCATCCTTCGGATGAGTCCAACTTAGTTTAAAATCAAACCCTAAGAAGGAGTGGTACGTTCCCGTTTGTAATCGACGGGTCCTTTACTGTTAAATTTTAACGAGTCCAGTATAGGATAAACTCTGTGTTTTTCAGTTTTAGAGAGTCAGAAAAAAAAACTTAAGAAAACTCCATGGGTGTACTTTTTCGTAAATTTAGTCTCTCAGGCCCGAAAAAGGATAAAATAATGCGAGAGAGAACTCTATTAACCATGATTAGTCAACGTATACCTTTTTCGTAAATAGTCCATTTCAGTCTGGAAAAGGGGTAAACTTATTCTGAAGAGACAACTGTTCATTTACTTTAACGAGTTCGAATAGTCAAGTACTCGAAAATATTTTCATTTTTAGAGAGTCTAAAAAGGGCTTAAAAGAGGACTCTATGGTTCCACTTTTTCGTAAATTTTAAAGAGCCTGAAAAAGTGATAAAAGTATACTCTTCATCAAAAATGATCATTTCGCCTGAAAAATCCAGTATTCTGCACAAAAACTCGAAAAGTTAAACATACATGTTTCAATAATAAAAATATTTTGAAAAACCGTCTTTTTAAAGTGAAAAATAAACAAATTTAAAATTCATTTATTCGAAAAACTTATAAAAAGGATTTTTTCAAGTTCATTTTCACCGTTTGAGTTTGGAGTGAAGATTTTAGAGTTTTTGGCAAAAAATGCTTCAGAGAAGATTCTGGAAAAACCGAACATTGGAATCGAAAACTGTCTACTCCAGGTAATCCACAACCTCTTTCTCTTGCTTTTCATCTGTTCAATTTTTTAAATTAGGGTCAAAATTTCATTTTTGGGAGGAAAATAGGTTCAAAAATTCGCCCTCGGGGGTCTGCAGGCAGGACACTAGGTACCTGCGGACCCTGACATTTTCTCACAAAGGAAAATGTCGGGGCCCCGCACTTTTAACACAAAGACTGTGCGGAGCTACGCATTGTCCCTGAGCGTAAAGTGCAAGGGCGCCGCAACGAATTTAAAAACACATTTTCCTCCTAAATTACCTAAAATTTTTGTTTCAAAATGATTCTAATCCTTCATTTTACTCAGTGTAGGATATTCACAATGCTCATTTGGCGAGAATGGGAGCATGAGGAGGTAGATGAAGCAACAATGATTCATCAACCTACTTTGCAAGTTTTAAGAGCCTGTGGGCTATTCAAATTTTGGGCTATCAGTAGCATGAGATCTCAAGTAGATCTTCTTACTTGGTTGGTAAGCAAATGGGACGTTCAGGACCAGTGTTTCGTGATCGGAGGTCACTGGCTTGAAATTGAGCTGGAAGACATATATTTTTTGACTGGTTTTTCTAGGAGAGGTGAACCAGTATCCTCTATTTGGGGCTAGGCCAGGTGGCCAGTCTGTTTCCAGCCTGCAATTAGAGTTTTGTAATGATGAAGCCAATCCCAGAGAAAAATAGATTGACATTAAAACTATCATCCGTCCTGAGTTAAAATTGATTGCTTTTACCGTTGTCAAGTTGTGTGGAAGTGCAGCTTTGCATGTAGCTACTGGATCTCAGATGCGGATTGCAGTAGATTTTTTCCGAGGCACCATATTCAACTGGTGTGAGGCAGTGTTGGAAAATGTAAAAGGCCAACTTACCAGAGCAAAGAATGGGAAGTTAAACAACTTCGGATATGGATCCATCGTAGTCACCTTTGCTCTAGAGAGGATCCCTATGTTAGCCCCGTAGCAAATTCCTGTTGATGCTGGTAGACCTCAAGAGCCTCGGATGGTTCGATGGGTTGCTTTGAATGCCCGCCATAGCGAGGGTGGGGAGATTGCTCGATTTCCCTCGACTTATTTTCCTTCGCTGGAACACCAACTTTTGTGATAGAGGATTTTCCTTATGCAGGCATGGATTTCGGCAGCGACTGGAATATGCCCCTTCCTCCAAGAGCTCAGTGGGATGAGTCAGGTAAAAAATCTCTTTGACATGTTCTAATTTCTAATTTTTATTTTGTTTTTAAATCGTCCAAAATGATAACAAAAATTTCAAATGCAAATGTGGGTCCAAGTTTACCAGCCATTCTCCGCCCCTTTGACCAGAGGCAAAGGGATGTAGCAGCAGTAGCACCACCCCCACAGGATCATACTGCAGAGATCCTGACTGATTTAGAACACCATTTGGAGCGGCTCACTATGGATATTCCTAAGACTACCATAGATGACATCCCACTCTGTCTACATAGATACGTCATTGGTGTTCCTGGACCATTCAGGAGATTTTTTACTAGGGTGGCACAAGCAGTAGTGTATTATCGTGATCATCACCACGGATAGTGGATGATTGACTTGTAGACTCATTTTTTGTATCATTTTTTCCGATCAGAAGGCGTTTTGAACCTGTGATTGAAGGCGATGTACTATTTTTTAAACACTACATCTATACTATGATATACTATTATTTCCAGTTACCTGTTCAATCATGTTGTCGAATGTTGATTTATTACTTTGTTATTGCAAATGTCTGTTTATAACACTAGAAGCTATTACATCTGCTAATGTGTCTAAATTTCTTATAATGTGTTGATACTCAATATAATCAAACTCTCGTTCCAAGAGACGAACCCTTAAAAATAATCTTAATAATACTGGGTTTCTAATGGCATATACTCGGTTTAACTATAATACAACGAGTTTAAAATCTTACCTAACGATCAAACTCTGAATTCCAAATGAATGGATTTCGATAATAATTCAATAACTGCACTATATTCAACAATATTGTTCGTTGTTTGACCGAGGCTTACCCCATGCATCAATACTAACTCGTCAGTGTGTGAGTAAATAACCCAAGCTGTAGAAGAGATGTTCCGTGTACTATGACAAGCGCCATCAGCAAAACCAATATATGTTTGAAATGACATCGACATCTGCGATATCAAAAGTATCCAGATAAGAAGGAATAGTAGTAAGAGCACACTTAAGCTAGGAACATGTTTATAGTCTATAGCACACCATCTAGAAAGTAACTAATATACAGAGAATATCTCCACACAAAAAATCAAGCGTAATATCTCTTCAGATAAAGTCCATTTCTGGGTTTACCTAAAGAGACCCCGTAAAAATAAATCAATTCATAGGCCCCTTTTGCAAGATGTCGCTTAACAATATAAGGACCATGCCACATGGGTTCAAATTTCCCAGCCCCTAGCTTATCGTTGGCTTGATCATAAATCAAGACTAGGTCTCCTTCTGAAAAATTACGAGGGGTAATACTTCTATCATACTGAGCTTTCATTATTTTCGCATGAGTCTCGATAGATAATGCAGTGGTGCGCCGATTCTCAACTAATTGAGCCAAGTATAAAAAAAAATTCTCCTCTTCAGAAGTCTCTCGTAGTAATTCTATGGCTAGTTGGAGTGACGGTATCTCGCATTCAATGGGTAATACCGCTTCTAAACCATAAACTAGTTGAAAAGGGGTAAAACCTGTCGATGTTTTTGCTGAGGTTCAATATGCCCAAAGTGTTGAAAAGAGCATGGTATTCCAATTCATCTTATGAATTCCAATGATTCATTTGATCATGGTGACTAAAACTTTATTAATTGCTTCAACTAAACCATTATCCTGCAGATAATATGGTGTAGAACTGTCATGGCGCAGGCCAAGTTGGTTTGTTAACTTGGTCATCATGATATTTCGAAAATGGCTCCCGTGATCAGTAATTATAGCTTCGGGTACATCGAAACGAGCAATCACATGATTGAATACGAAAGTAGCTGTAGTTTTTCCATCTGCCGCAAATGTAGGCATCGCCTCGGCCCATTTGGTAAAATAATCTACTGCTAGAATAATATACCCATTCCCCCCAACCAAGTGAGGGTTACATGTAATGAATTCAATGCCCCATTTTGCAAAAGTACCAACAGCAATTATAGGGTGAAGAGGAGCAGATGGTGCATGCATTTTTCAATCGACTATTTGACAATTATGACATTTTCGGACCGCATAAATACAATCTTTAAACAAGGATGGCCAGAAATAACCTACGCGCAATATCTTTTGGGCTGTGGCATACCCAGACATATGACCGCCACATGCTCCAGAGTGATAGTCATTTAAAACTTTTTCGGCTTCTTAATGGATTAGACAACGTTGAAAAAATGAGTCCACACCACGACGGTATAGTGTGTCACCAACAATATGATATTGTTGAGACTGGAAACGTATTTTTCGTCGTTGCGAATATGAAATCTCAGGCCAAAAAGATTGGGTCTGAAGATAAACAATGATATCTCCATACCAAGGATCAATGGTACTAATAAGAAACAAGGATTCGTCCGCGATTGGTTGTTCCGCCACATTTTTTGTATCAGTACGTGGGAAATCACACATAAGTTCAGCAAATATCAATGATTTATTGGATTTGGATTTTTCAAACTCCAAATCAAACTCTTGCAGAATAACAATCCATTTGGAGTATTTTCCCCCTAGCAATTGTTTGGTCAAGATGTACATTATAGGGTTAGAATCAGAGATCACTGTCGTTTTGCGTAAAAGTATGTAATGAAGAAAACGTTGGACAACTTGAACAGCTGCCAAGGCCAATTTCTCCACATGTGAATATTTGATCTCAGTCGGTTGCAAATGTCGACTAAGAAAGTAAATCACATGTTCACCATGGAATTCATCTTCTTGAACTAAAACCATCCCTATCGTGGAATCGGAAGCAACGAGGTACAAAATGTAATCTTGGTTGTAGTTGGGAGGATGCAGTAATGGCGCATGGGTCAATGTGTTTTTAAGAGCATCAAAAGATCTATCAGCGACCTCGTCCCAAAAGAAAGGAATATTTTGTTTCAACAACCTAGTGAAACCTTTCGTTAACTCGGCGTAGTTAGGAATGCATTGACGTAAAAAGTTTGCTTTCCCTTGCAAACTTTGGAGTTGGCAAAGAGTAGAAGGAGGAGGTAAATTAATGATTGCCTCAACCTTCGACGGGTCGACACGAATGCCTGCCTTTGAGACAATAAATCCCAGCAATCGTCCGGATTGTACGTAGAAAACACATTTGTGAGGATTCGAACGAATCTTATAATGCCTAAATCGTATAAATATGGCTCGTAAATGAGTAATATGATCTGCTCTGCGTGAAGAATGAGCAGGAAAGCCATCGAAGTAGGGTTTCACAATGTGCTTAATGTCGTGAAATGCATAAGACATGGCCCTTTGAAAAGTGGCGCCAGCATTCTTAAGGCCAAAAGGTAATTTGCGATAAGAAAAAGTTCCCCATGGACAAATGAAAGTTGTTTTAGATTGATCTGCAGGGATTATGTTGATTTTATTATAGCCGGAAAATCCATCCATGAATGAGAACATTTCACTTCCAACACAATCGTTAATAATTTGATCGATGTAAGGGGTTGAATAATTGTCTTTTGGACAAGCTCGATTTATATCCCTATAATCAATACATACTCGTATTTTTCCTTGTTTTTTATTGACCAAAACAATATTAGATACCCAGTCCGTTAACGGGATCGGATAAATAAAACCTGTACGAAGTAATTTTTCAACTTCTGCTTTGATAGCGGCAGCTTTTCTCGGATGTATCTGACGTAATCCCTGTCTAACGGTTTTAGCATCTAGGTATGTCTTAATTTCATGAACAACAATCGATTGATCGATTCCTAGTATTTCTTCATATGACCAGGCAAAAATGTCACGGAATTCCTGAAATAGGGCTTTATATGCTTGAATTTCATCAGGAGTAAAAGAAGCACCTATGTGAATGTTTTCAACAATTCCCGGTTTTACTGAAATGTCAAGAGGAACCGTTATAGAAATATTTTATAAATTAAATTCAGAATCGATATGTGAGAGAGGATTTTGAGGTTCTTTGACGTAATCAGCGGTAAAAATGGAGGAAAAATCATTCTCAAAATGATCGAGATCAGGTAAAAATGAAGACCTATGATGAAGATCTTCCCATGGTAACTCATCTACCAATAAGAATTCACAAATATGTTCATCAGTATTGAATACTTGAGCAGGATCCGGAATTGGTGTCGAAGCTAAACTCGATATTGAAAATGACTCCTGATTGATCACATTCACTGATCAAACTCAGTTGAAGGAGTATCAGAAAATGACTATACATTTTGATATGCTAACTCAAAAGGACTCAAAGGCATCAGGCCATCGAAAGAATCTGAATCTGATTCTGAAGGTACTATCCAAGGATCATCAAAAGACGTATTACTTGACGAAATCATATTGATATTATAAATAGGAAATTGTACATTGGGAGTAGGCAGGGAAAAAGTTCGCAATAAAGCTGAATATTTAAGCAAACCTACTCCGACATCCTTATAAGGGATAGTCGATTTTCCGATATGTTGGATGCTATCAGTAGAGGCTGGGTTGGATGAATAATATGAGAGATGATCTATTTTAATGATCTTTTCCTTTATGAGGAAACATGATGAGACGAAAGATCGATGATACAACAGCAGTCATGGCGTAAGACCAACTACGACCCAGGATAAGGTTGTAATCTAGAGGGGCATCAACCACTTCCACATCTAGATTAACCATTTTGCCTTCGACCTCTATTGGTATATCTTGTAAGATACCATGTGGCTAAAAAAATCTTCTGTCAAAAGCTTTGAGAATAGTTGGTGATTGGTTAATGTTCAAAGAACCAAGCGATTTCCAACATTTTAACGACATAATACACATATAAGCCCCTTCATCAACAACAGTACGAAAGATACTTTTGTTTTTTACTATTACCGGAATCTAAAAATCCATTTGATGGGGTAGGCGGGGTGTAAAATTCTCTAAATCGAAGATCATGAGGTTCAAATCCTGGAGATCTATAGCTCCTAAGGCTGACAAAAGTAATTTTCTTTGGGCTGGGCATGATTGCAATAGTTCCAAAGCCAACATTGTTGAAGGGGAAATTGCCAAATCTTCAACAATATTGTAATTCTGAGCAGCTCTTGCATGTGGATTGAAAGCTGATTTATGAAGTACACCTTTTGCAGGAGGTTTAATCACTGAGTCAGGATTTTGTTTCTCGATCTGTAATGGATCAGAAACTGAGGGAGATGTAGTTGATCTAGAATTGGATGTTTATGCTACTTTACCAGTATTTTTACTACCATAATATTGCGATCGCGTCGCAACCATCAAGATATCCTCAACCGTATTAGAGGAAGATCCAACCATGTTACTATCTTGAGTGGGAAATGGATCCTTCAAGACAGCAGGTATAGGTGAACCCTTAACGAATTTTGATACCTCGGCTCTATGCGAGCACTCCTTTGTAAAATGATCCTGGTCACAGATGAGACAAGGATATCGAGGTTTGTGTTTTTCTTCAGTTGGTTCAGTTGTATCGTTTTTATCTTTTGAAGATCTTTTCTTTTTATTTTTACCATTCTTCTTACCACCAATTTTAGATTTGGTTGTAGATGTCTCTACAACATGAATATCGATAGAAGTTTCTAGGGAAGAATCTCCTTTGGGTGAATCGGGTAAAGTGATAATAGGAGAAGTAGTCTTGGAAGACTTCTTCTTACTTTTACAAATACTAACAGAACCAATTACACCATCAACGGCATGAGATCCAGAAGGAGTTGCAGTTAATTGACCAGGTCTTGATAAATCAGGGATTTTATCATATTGGGTACCTGACTGAGTATACACAAGGTCAAGGTACTGAGCTTGAGCAATGACTTGCTCTTTCGTAACAACGCCTCCTTTGGCCACATCTTTAGTAATTTTGGGCAATAATGATTTAATAAACCATTTAGCCAAAATCTGATCAGGAATAAAGACTTTCACTAAACGCCTTCTACGTCTCCACTCATGAATGTGATCAGATATATACGTGGACGTAGACTGTTTTAATGAAGTCAGAAATTATGTGCCGTTGTCGTATTTGACAGGCAACTGAAAATGGGTTAAGAAATTAGTAGCTAGCACATTAAAATTATTAAAAGAGTCGCGTGGTAACTCAATGTACCATTTGGCAGCTAGACCAATGGGAGTTCTCTGAAAAATACGTAATCGAATCGAATCATCGACTAGTGAATTGGATGCGCACCAGAGGTGATAAGTCATAACTTGATTAGATGGGTCCTCTCCTGACTTACCTTCAAATTTCGGAATATCACTGGGCAACTTTTTAGGCATCGACGACCAATATGGAAGATAAAAAATGGGATCGTTCGTAAGGCACGATAGATCCGGTAAATCTAAAGTTGCTATGAATGGTAACCGATGGCTAGGGTCTTGATAACCTTGTGTGATCAAACCAGTGCCAGGAGGAGGATATCCAGGATACCCTGGAATTGGATGTGCATTTTGAATTGTGAAACCTCCTAGGTAACCAGTATTAACCAGACCATACTGGGGTTGTTGAGGTACTTGATAAGTATACCCAGGGAAAGGTTGATACTGATATACTGGATTTTTTGTAGCCTTTCCAAATTGATATTGTTCCTCGCACGGTTGATAAGTAAATTTTGGTTGAATAGATAAAATCGTACTGGTACCAGCTTGTCCTATAGGCATTTGGAACGTAGTCTGAATTGTAGGTCCTGACTGTGGCACAGAGGCTTGAGGAATTTTTATTGATGCAGGGATAGAAGAAACCAGAGCTATAGATACTCCAGAAACAGGTGTTGTAGGTTGAACAGAAGTTGCACTAGCTGCAGTAGTTTGAGGCAGAGTCTGAGGTGTACTAGGCCCAGGCTGCTGAACAGAAGCAGGTGCAGGGACTTGAACAGTAGGTTGGACAGGTTGCTGGGTTGGACCAGAAACTAAAGGTTGTCCAGGTTGATAAGGTAACTGCACATTAGGTTGCATAGTTTGTTGAATTTGAGATGGATTCCACACCATGTTCATTCCGGGGTATTAACCCGTAGAAGGTTGTGCATATGAAGGAACATAGCCTGGTTGAACGTAGAGTTGATAATTAAGTGGTAAATTTCAGCCTCCTTGTAAAAATGATTGACTGGAAGGAGGTTGGAAACCTTGAGTTGGGTACTGACCTTGACGTTGATAACCTTGAGGCATGTATTGAATCTGGGGTTGATAAGGACCCTGAGGAATATACTGAGTTTGGGGTTGACCTTGGGGTATGTACTATCCTTGAGGTTGATAGCCTTGAGGTATGTACTATCCTTGAGGTTGTTCTCCAGGTAAATAATATTTTCCTACAGTTTGTCCTGGTAAAAAATTACCTTGAGATTGCCCCCCAAGCGATAACTGACTACCTTGAGGTTGCCCCCCAAGCGGTAACTGACTACCTTGAGGTTTCCCCCCAGGTGGTAACTAACTACCTTGAGGTTGAGGATTTGGAATATTATCAAACATCATAAAAATTTTCTTTGCGTTCAACGTTTCAGTTTTAGCTCCATTTGTACCAGTTGATAACACTTGTTCAGTTGGTCGAGGATTTGCTCCTGAGAGAGTACCAGAGAGTGACTAGTACCCCGAAGGAATAGAAGGACCACCGTATAAACATGTTTTCGGTGATTGGGAAAACATAGATGACTCACCTGACATAATTGATGAAGGATAATAACCTCTTGGTGTATGATGAAAAGGAATTCGGGGTGGTGAAAAACTAAGACCCAGGTTTCTAAAAAATTTGTCAATGATAAATACCAAGCGTCACTTCTAAAAGGACTGTAGAATATTGATTCACGCTCCCTAAGGTTCAAAGTCTGTTGGGTTTCGGGAAGAGTTACGTCTTCGTTTGGACCAACAAGTTCTTCAATAGATATGAGGTCAGAAGGAAGATTTTCAGTAATGCGATGTCTTACCCTAGGTGAACCAGGATCACTAGAAGTTAGAGTAACAAATCCTGAAGATAATTCCAATACAACAAGTTTAGTGTCAGGTTTAGAAATTTCAGGTTCTTTAGCTAATTCACTGGAAGGAGAAATACTACCAATAACTTCGAAAACTGAAATCGGCTCTTGAATATGCTCTGTTGTTTGCGATTGATAATTAGGATGAACAACTATAGATGACTCTCCTGCTTCTGTTGATCTAATTCTACTATCAGTAGGCGATACTAGAGCTCGCAACCCTTCAAGTTGGCTTGGTGTATACACAGGGGGCTTCCCCTTGAGTCTATGCGATTGTCTTGGTAATTCAGCCACGATTAAAAATTATTAATCACACGAAATCAAATAAAATTTCAATGAAAACTCCTAGAGTCGCTAAGGAAAAAAACAAATGAATCACACGCCTAAAAATCTAGGAGATCAAACCACACACAAACAGTAACTTTCCACACTAAAAACACTAGTTGGTGATGAAATCCAAAATCGTAGTATTTAATGTAGAAAGGGCGGTTGGAATCATTACCCCGACAACTTGCTTAATCAAACAAACCAGTGCAAGTTTCTCCACTTAAACCATATCAAGTGAAGATAACCCTCAGGAGAGTCCAAGTGAGTCTAGTCGACGTCTACTCCAGGTACAGTGGGATCTTTCCTCCATCGTCACCTTAGGAAAAAATCGTAAGATATATGGTCATTATGGTTACCAACAGGAACTAATATCCCTGGGGGAACAGTCTACGATCCGACATACGTGCAAGGGCAGAGTAACAAAGCTCAATCCCCTTGAAGGCTCCTTGACATAATCCAAGGTATACCGACAAGTGACCCCAGGCTCCTCGACAATGGTCTATCCGAGGTTTACCGTTGTTAATACGCGCATATCTTCTATCATTCCCAATGAGATAGAATTGATTATCCCACTGGTTCAGATATGACCTCATGCTTGACTCCTTTAAGAGAAGCTTCCCAGAGCATACAAGCGACTATTGGATTTTTTCCTACAGCAAGATCAACTACTTTTTTGTTTTAATTTTCTTGGACAGTTAATTACTCCCTACTCCAAGACACTAGCCTAAGCTATATTGGTGAAAAGAGCCCTAGAAATATAAAAATGAATATATTGATTTTAATTTAAGCGTTGATTTTAAAAAGCTATTTCTTAGGACAATAGGTGTGAAAGTGAAACTGATGATATGTAGTGACCCGACTCAAAACACACTAAAAATGCATCTATTATGAGAAGCAATTTGTTTTCTTTCAATGAATTTTATCTAAAGGAAGAGTTGAGAGATGCAATATTTTAAAAACAAATCTTTCCTTCAAACAAGAAAAATGAAAAGAAATCTAATTTCAACGAGAACTCAAAATGATCTATTGTCAATAAAAAATCCCTTTTATTCAAGATCGAAGCTACAAACCAAGCTTCTCTTCAAAAGAACACTACAATTTCTAGAAATAACACTCAAAGCTAAAACACTAATTTTGAGATCTAAAAATTCTAAAGACTAAATCTGAATTAAAACTTTAAATATTTTGAGGATGCTTTGCTTAACTTGTAATATAACTAAGAAATTCTTTTCTTGGATCAGGAAGAACTCAAAAAACATCCAATTTTGGTTTTTTAAGTGAAATTCCAAACTCATTAACAAATTTTTTTTAAAGATTTGCAAATGTGTAATGTTCCAAATGGGGAAGAATAAGCTCAGTAGGGAATATCTTAAGATATTCCACTATGGCTTCACAACCAGATGGGATCACACCAATAGATATAAACCAGAGATAGACTGATAGGGAATTTACTGGTTATATCACCTCTAAAGAGAGGGTGAAAACCAGAGGCTTCCTGACCCGTTCCAGACTCTGTCTATAGAATATTGGTGAAACACAGCAAGCGTGGGAATGAAACACTTCTCTTAGATTTTTCTGCCCTTGGGAACCTTATATATACAGATCTAAAGTATGGATCCAAAAGAGAAGCAAAAACCAAACAAGTAAGAAGCGGGAAATTCCACTCTCAGGAAAATCTGCAATAGGCTCAAAGGAAACGTTGTATAAGAAAACAAGTGTAAAAATAACGCAGAATAGGGTTGGGTTCCCTTATTTTAGGATTTTTGGGACCTCCATACATATTTTCAGCAATAAAAAATGGGTTTAGAGGGCTTAAACAGATCTCCCACAATCAACACTAGCTGAAAATCAACTAAAGGAGAGGGTTGAGTTAATAGAGAAACCCTCCATCAGAAATTTGGCAGTTTCTACTGGGAGTCACTGGAAATCAGCCATTAAACTCATATTACAGTATGGCAATAATAAATTAGATCCATAATGAAGTTCCTTTCTAGAATCATTGAATTTACATGAAGCAAGAGCAAGAATTCTTCAGAAATTAAGCAGTAATACATGTTAAAGCTGTAGAAATGATTGAACAATGTTTTATTTGAGGAGCTTCAGCTGTTGTAGGTTAAAACTCAGATCTAAAACTGATCTATGGCTGAAACATCAGATCCATACCAGAACTAGAAACTACATAGCGTTCTTTATCAGATCCCCTTGGGGTTTTAACTGAATAATGCATAATAAAGTGTAGATCTAGCTTTTAATACACTGAACTGCAGAAAAATTCAGAGATTTCTGAAGATGGCTTTCATTACATTACATATCAGATCTAAATAATAAAATATTAGCAAGCTACTTTACAAATCCACAGGATGAGAGGCAAGCCTCAATCACCAAGGATCAAGTACAATGAGAAATATAAACAGAAGTGAGACTAGTACATGGAAATAACACAGTTCCCTAAGGAGACAACGTTGTAGCTTGAATGAGATATTACAGCAGATAAAAATTGCAAATCTAAAATCAAAATATGATGGATATCCTCTTCTGGGTGGTCACAAGACACCCTCCCCGAGAGGAGACTCCACAAATTGCTAGATCTTTGCAGATCTAGTTTCCCCCACTTGCTGCAACTCACAGCAACTGCAAAACCCTCAACAAGACTAGTGCTGCTATAGAGATGGAGCTTGGCCATAATGTTTGATAGTGGAGAGATGCATCACAATATCCTCCAAAGAGCTACTCCATGGAAGGAGAGAGGGTTCCTAAATAGGAAACCCCCTTCCCTTTGGCTAAATAGCCAAGAGAATTCAAGTTGCTACAACAACCTCTAAATTCTGAATAGCATCAACAACATTTGCTTGCTGCCTCTCCTTCTTTTTATAACATGAGGGCTTTCCAAAACCCTAAACCACCTTCTTCAACTTATCCTCTTTCACACAAGAGATCCTCTTCTAGAAGTACGTTGTGCTTGATGGATAATCTTCCCTCCAATCTGCGTTGTAGGTGGGGCCAAGATTGACCCATTCAAATGAATTTCCCCTTTTTACACTTAAGGGTGTTTAATATAATAGCCCAGATTTATTCCCCTTTCACATTGGGCATGTATTTATTCTCAACTTAGGATTTTAATAAACCTCCTTCTCATACTTTTCTTCATGAATAAAGCAAACTGAAAATAAAATGCAACATTCCCATTAGCTGCAAAAATTGGGAACATTACAGTCTCCCCCGGAAAAATGTTGCTTACCCTCAAGCAACCCTTATTGTAGATGCAAACCATCTATTCCCTCCAAATGGAATCCACATAATGAAGGCTTCCTCCATTTGCTGCAATAGGTTATGTAAGTTTGGTTCCAAATTTTTCTTCTACCCATGCATGAGATGACTTCCAACTGTGAGGTTAGATGTCCTCTTCTTACCATGAAGTACAAGATGACAAATACATGATTTCCAACACCATCACAAACACATGTCAGACATAAATTAAGGTAGCTCTTGCCATAAAGGAAAAGCTTCATCATGCAGAACATTCCTCCATCCCATGTTTGTGAAGTTGAATAAGCATTGTTATGCCTCCATTCTTAGCCCTGTTGGCCTTGTTGGATCCAAACTCCATCATTTCAGTGTTATGCAAAGAAAAAGGGTAGGATTAATATGGGTAAACAAAATATGTCAAACCATATTCTCCCAAAATAAACCACCGGAGCAAGGCCTTTTGCTGCCATCCTCCATCTCCTCCATGTAATATGGACAAGCCATGATTCCCAAAATATGATGTGCATGCATTTCTTTGCTGCAATTTGTCTTTGATACATAAGGCATGAATCAGAAAATTATGAGCCATGGGGTGGTCACCATACTCATTCAAAGCACCAAAGCAACAAGTGATCTTGCTTCCCTCTTTCCTCCTCATGTGCATCATGAAACCAAACCATGCTAATGGACATATGATATGTCACATCAGCCCAATACAAAGTATCATCATCAATGCACAGCTTGAGATAATCATGCCAAATTTTTCACCATGCAAAACACATAGACATGGGAGATGTCATGTGGTGGCCATACCTTCTCAAGTGAAACAAAATTGCACATGCCTTCTCTTGCTGCAACATAACATTGAAATCTAAGAGGTGATTCAGAAAATAATGAGTTGTTGGGTAGCAACCATACTCACCCAAGAGCAGCCATAGCAACAAGGACTTTGCAGCCTTCTTGCCTCATCAACATGTGGATCTTGGAGCAACAACACAATGATGAACATGTAAAATGTCTCATCAACATAGTACAAGCAAGCTCCCTCATACCACATCATGTGGGAGTCATTCCCCCTCCCAAGCCAAGGTTCATGCATGAAATATACCTCCAACAAAAATGCATGTGGACATATGAGACATACTTCAAGCATAGGTGAATACATGGACATAAGATTTAACATGTGATTTCCAACTCTCCTTCTAACAACCACATCATCCATGCTTCCTCTTCATATAATCTACTAATTATGTACCAAGCATGAGATAAGAGAATGAGAATCTTTGGGTAGATATCATGCTTACCCCAAAGCAACCAGCGCTGCCATGCCTCCTTATACATTTCATAACTACTCTTCAAGGCATAGATCAGAAAAATAGGTGTCTTTGGAGAGTGATAGGAGTCTCCCAAGGGAAACCAAAATAACCAAGCTTGCTGATCCATATATGTCTGCAAGTGATCATGTGACCCCTTACTCACCATCCTCATCCACTCACTCAAATATGGAATTTGAGTGATGTGTTGCATAATCATGGCATTCTTCATTTGTAGAATACCATCTCCTTTAATCCACTGAAGAACTTTGCATCTCATGGAATACTGAAATGAATCTCTGTTGAGATCTCTTAGTGAGACCTTCCTTTCATGTATGGTCTTCCAAAACTAGTGAAGCTTTGAGTCTGCAGCAATACCTCCAACATGCTCCAAGAATGATGAAGCCTCTTTGTCATAGCCACTATGTGACAGCGCTGTGATATACCTTTGCTTCAAATCATCACTTCGATCTAACCTTTGGCTATGCATGGATCTTGAAATAATATGTGTTGAATTCTTATGCATACCTTGGATCAACTGATATGTAGGAACCTCTTGACAGAATACAAGAGTTCCTCCATCCGGGTCAATGATGTCTCCAACTGCTGGCAAGGATGATGGCCTCCTTCCTTCAAGTATACCAACACTGGTATCTTTCTTCTCCTCCTCGTGCATCTCCTGATTCATGCATGGGACCCCATATGTTAAGAACTCAAGACTACCTTGCAAAGATGCAAGTGCCTCTTCTCTAGATGTAAGCTCCTTAGCAGCAGGTAGTGAAAATGGAGATCTCTTGCCCAAAGTGACAAGATTGACATTCTCCTTTGTTTCCTTGGGAGATGTCTCTTTGTAGCTCATATTTTTCCTCTCCTCCTCAAACTCCTTGAGATTTTCTTCAATACTCTTCAATGCTTGAAAAAGAAGCAATGAGATATCTTCTTCAGTCATTCTCCCTACCTTGTGATGATAGGAAGTGTATGGTTCTTCCTCTTCATCTTGAAACCCTTTAGGAGTTTCTTTACATCTCTTTTCTTCATTGCTATACCTCTCACCTTCTTCAAAGAAAGTGGGCATAGTGGATATATGAGGAGATCTAGGATTCTTTGGTCTTCTGCTTTGCTAATAGGAAGTGCTAGGGCTTCCTTCTTCTTCTTGAAATCTTATGCAGCTCTTACTGCAACTTGCTTCTTCTCGAAACCCTCTAGGAGTCTCGGTGCCTCTTCTTTCTCTCTTCTGATTTACCTCTTGGGAGAGGCCCTTCTTAGATCTAAAAAATGATGAGAATAATCTCATCTGCTCCATCAAGTTGATCTCTGCTTCTGCTCTTTAATTCACCGGTAGCTTGATCTCACAGACTGTGCTAGAGATCATGCTTTGATACCACTATAATGTTCCAAATGGGGAAGAACAAGCTCAGTAGGGAATATCTTAAGATATTCCAGTATGGGTTCACAACCAGATGGGATCACACCAATAGATCTAAACCATAGATAGACTGATAGGGCATTTACTAGTTATATCACTTCTAAAAGAGGGTGAAAACCATAGGCTTTTTGGCCCGTTCCAAACTCTGTCTATAGAATATTGGTGAAACACAGCAAGTGTGGGAATGAAACACTCCTCTTAGAGTTTTCTTCCCTTGGAAACCTTAGATATACAGATCTAAAGTATGGATCCAAAAGAGAATAAAAAACCAAACAAGTAAGAAGCGGGAAATTCCACTCTCAGGAAAATCTGCAATAGGCTCAAGGTAAACGTTGTATAAGAAAACCAGTTTAAAAATAACGTAGACCAGGGCTGGTTTCCCTTATTTTAGGCTATGTGGGACCTCCATTCATATTTTTAGCAAGAACAAAGGGTTTTAGAGGGCTTAAATAGATCTCCCACAATCGACACTAGCTGAAAATCAGCTAAAGGAGAGGGTTGAGTTAATAGAGAAACCCTCCCTTAGGAATTGTGCAGTTTCTACTGGGAGTCACTGGAAATTGGCCATTAAACTCATATTACAGTATTTCAGCAATAAATCAGATCCATAATGAAGTTACTTTGTAGAAACATTGAATTTACATGAAGCAAGAGCAAGAATTCTTCAGAAATTAAGCAGTAATACATGTTAAAGATGCAGAAATGATTGAACAGTGTTTTATTTGAGGAGCTTCAGCTATTGTAGGTTAAAACTCAGGTCTACAACTGATTTATGGCTGAAACATCAGATCCATACCAGAACTGGAAACTACACAACCTTCTTTATCAGATCCCCTTGGGGTTTTAACCGAATAATGCATAATAAAGTGTAGATCTAGCTTTTAATACACTAAACTGCAGAAAAATTCAGATATTTCTGAAGATGGCTTTCATTACATTACATATCAGATCTAAATAAGAAAATATCAGCAAGCTACTTTACAAATCCATAGGATGAGAGGCAAGCCTCAATCACCAGGGATCAAGTACAATGAGAAATATAAACAGAAGTGAGACTAGTACATGGAAATAATGCATTTCCCTAAGGAGACAACACTGTAGCTTGAATGAGATATTACAACAGATAAAAATTGCAGATATGAAATCAAAATATGATGGAGATCCTCTTCTCGGTGGTCACAAGACACCCTCCCCGAGAGGAGACTCCACAAATTTCTAGATCTTTGCAGATCTAGTTTCCCCCACTTGCTGCAATTCACAGTAGCTGCAAAACCATCAACAGGACCAGTGCTGATATAGAGATGGAGCTTGGCCATAATGTCGGATAGTGGAGAGATGCATCACAATCTCCTCCAAAGAGCTATTCCATGGAAGGAGAGAGGGTTCCTAAACAGGAAACCCTCTTCCCTTTGGCTAAACAGCCAAGAGAATTCGAGTTGCTGCAGCAACCTCTAAATTTTGAATAGCATCAACAACCTTTGCTTGCTGCCTTTCCTTCTTTTTATAACATGAGGGCTTGCCAAAACCCTAAACCACCTTCTTCAACTTATCCTCTTTCACACAAGAGATCCTCTTCTAGAAGTACGTTGTGCTTGATGGATAAGATTCCCTCCAATCTGCGTTGTAGGTGTTGCCAAGATTGACCCATTCAAATGAATTTCGCCTTTTTACACTTAAGGGTGTTTAATATAATAGCCCAGATTTATCCCCTTTCACATTGGGCATTTATTTATTCTCAACTTAGGAGTTTAATAAACCTCCTTCTCATACTTTTATTCATGAATAAAGAAAACTGAAAATAAAATGCAACATTCCCATTAGCTGCAAAAATTTGGAACATTACAAAATGATAAAAATGGGATCTAAATCTCACAAAACAATTTCTGCTATGATGTCAGACTCAGCAAGAAAGCCAGGAAATACCAGTGATCTAAAGGTATACCAAGGTTTCTAATATATGAGCGGAATAAAGACAAAGCAAAAATCATTATAACATGCAGATCTTTCATAAGATCATTCAAAACTAAAAATGTTGAAATAAACTCTTAACCAAGGCTTTCTGACAGAAGATACAAGTCTGGGTATTCACTGAGAATCAAACAAACTAATCCAGAAAAGAAGATTTTGATATTTTTCAAAAAATCTCACAGGGTCCGCAGGATTCAGTGCAAACCAGTGCGGTCCCGCACTATGGGTACAGGAAAAGTGTGAAACTGCCCACATTGTCTATAAAAGAAAAGAGCGGACACAAGAAAACTGAAGAAAAAAAAAAATTCTAAATCATTTCTCAGGGATTCTACAGGGATAAACTACCTAAGCCAGTATAAATAAATTAAAAAAAAAAAAAAAAATCACAAGTCAAAAATAAAAGAAATCAAAGTTCAAGATCCATTCCCCAGCGGAGTTGCCATTTTGTTGGATGGATAAGTCGTTCTTGCAGACAAGACAGACCTCCCAAGTGTCCTACGGACAGCTAGCAACAAACGGAAAAATAAAAACCATTTTCTCTAGATATTGTTTGACATGGAATTAATTATAACAGGGTTTAGAAACCTACTTGTAGTCCAGCGCTGATCTTCTTTCCAGTGGCTTGAAGAAATTCATCGTCAAGGATCTGCAGTCACCAACACAAGAAAAGATCAAAAGCACCTGTATAATAAATTAATTTATGAATCAAACATATATCAAGATGATCAAGGAATTCAAGAAATGAGATAATCAATTAAATAGCCATTGAGAAAACAATATTCATTCGTATTAACTTAAATAAGAAGAGCCTTACAACCGTGTCTACCTTGATGTCATACAGGCCCTCCTGGGGTCCGGAACAGGCATTTCCTTTACTCTGAAAAGCCTTGAACTCTTCCAACCGAGATACATACAGGTATGTAATCTTTCCCACATAAAATCTCAACTAAAAGGGTCTGAGTTTCAACAACATTTCACCTCCAACAATACTAAAGCTTGAACTCATCCATTCTAACCCTTTGAGGCTACCCTATACCTCTTTTTATAGTGGAAGAGAGGAGGTTACAGCTCCAAAAAAGAAAGGATAGAATCCTCCTTCAAAGGGATTAGCTCCTTACATCAAGGGGTTAGCTCCTTAATGGATGGGATACATGAACCTAAAAAGAGCAGACTTTCCACCACAGGAATGTTTCTAGAAGCTTCCAAAAATGACTCAAACTGAGCTTCTATATTTTACTTGCGCCTTTTCTTATCTTTTACAGGGGTATGCACCTTTAATAAACAAAAAGTGCGTTGAACTCCGCATGATTTAGAGCAATAAAGTGCGGCACCGCAGGCAATACTAAGAGAAAGTGTGGTACAAGAGTTTTTAAGACTTTTATGAGCTTTTCTCTTAATTTCAAGGCTTGAATTTAGGAAATTTGATGTTGTGGACTTCTAAGGGAGTACTAAAATGTCATGGTGACAAATTTCAGTGTAACAGACTCCTCAACCCTCCTCGGTTTGAACCCCTTCGACCCTCTTGTCATCCCCTCTGATCCTACCCTCACCTCCATTGCCCCTTCCTTTTCCACTCCACTGGCCACTGGAAACTTCTATACTCCTCCTCGCTCCTCTTCCCCTTTGGTTTTTTCCTCCTCTAACCCTCCTCACTTGGATGCTCCCCCCTTATTTCCTAGTCCTCCTCCTCCCTCATCTGACAGAATCCTCACTAGAAATCAGTCAAAAGAGTCCTTGATATTTGCTAACAATAATAATAAAGTTGGAATAAATAAAACAAGGAACTTAGAGATGAGGCTACAGTAAAGGAGCTCACTCTAGGAACCCAACAACCAATGGAAAGTTATCTTGAAAAAGGAATCAATATAAAAGAGAAAAGTCATCAGACTCTTTAATGGAAAGGTCCCTCGACAATAAATCTAAATAAATAATGTTAATGGCCTCTTGAAATTGTAGAGGGTTAGGACACCCCTCCAAAATAAACATCATAAAAGGCCTTATCAAAGGGGAAAAACCAGCAATTTTAATGATCTAGGAGACCAAAATCAACAGTCAAGAAAAGGGCAGTATCATCCAAAAAATAAAAAATTATGAAGAAACAATGTCGCCATTGTGGCTTTTGGAGAGACCAACACAATTTGGCATAAAGAAAAGTAGAAATTAAAAATCATAAAATGGAAGCACATTGGGTAAAGATAGAGCTGAAAAGTAAAATTTCGGATAGACAAATCAGCCTATAAAATGTCTAATCTCCAAATCACTACAAAGATAAGGAAACTTGCTGGAGAACGCTAAAAGAAAAAATTATGGAAGAAAAAGAGGATAATCTAATTCTCAAAGGAGATCTAAATCTAGTTCTCAAAGCTGAGGAAAAAAAGGAGTTTTATTCCATCCAGATCCTTTGCGGGATACACTTGAAGAGCTTATAGAGAGATGCAACTTATTGGATATACCTCCAAAAAATGAGAAGTACACTCAGGACAATAAGAGGGTAGGAAATGATAACATAAAGGAAAGGCTAGAAAAATTTATAATTAAGGACAACATAATGGCTTTCTATAGTAAGGTATTCTCCAAGATTATCCCCTCAATGACCTCTGATCATAAACCAGTAGCCATTGAACTCGGCTCCTTAGAAAACTATGGGCCTCTCCCATTCAGGTACAATAAGCTATGGAGCAACACTAAAGAGGAAAAACAAGAATTAATAAAAACATGGAAGTAGAAAATAAATGGTTCTCCCAGCTACATTTGGGAATATAAACTAAAGAGTGTCAAAGCAAGTCTCAAGGATTGGGCCAAAAAAAACTACAAAGAGCCACAAAAGGAAAAGGAGGAGCTGCAAAAATAATTGGAAAAAATCCAAGAGAAACTCGAAAATATGGAGGACACAAAAGAAAATCAGATGAGGGAGAATGAGATACATTGGAAGATATACAAGAATAATAGGCAAGAAGAAGAAGCTTGGAGACTAAAATCCAGACACCTTTGGATTCAAGAAGGGGACAAGAATACAACCTTCTTCCATAACTCAGCAAAGACCAGAATGATAAGAAATAACATAGAAAAAATCACAAGAGAAGGAGGGGTTGAGATTAAAGGACAAGAAGACATTAAAAAAGAGACATTCAGTCATTTCAAAACATTGCTAACAATAGGAGATGGCCACGTAGATGTGAATGAATTATTAAAGAACATTCCGCATATCATAGATGAAGAAAAAAATAAAGATTTATCCAAAGAGGTAACAAAAGAATAATTAATGGCAGCCATATGGAGTCTCCATCTGGATAAGGCTCTAGGTTCGGACGGATTTTCCATCTCATTTTACCGCACCTTCTAGAAATTAATAAAAAAGGACTTGCCAAAGGTGATCAAATATGTCCTAAAGAAGAAAATGATGGGAGGTTTTACAAACTCTACTTACCTTTCCCTCATCCCCAAAGACTCTCGCCCTTCCTCCCTTAGTAGATTTCAACCTATATCCCTTTGCAATGCCTCATACAAAATCATCTCAAAAAAATTTGTTGGCCGACTCAAGCCCCTTCTTCATCTCCTTATCTCTAAAAACCAAGGAGGCTTCGTTCCCTGTAGACAAATGGTTGATAACATAATCCTAGCACAAGAGGATCTCCACTCCAGCATCGCCCACAAAGAACATGGCTTCATATTGAAAATGGATAAGGCTAATGCTTTTGATAGAGTAAATCTGTCTTTTTTATCAGCTGTCCTAAAAAAATTGGCTTCTCAAAAGATTTGCTAACGGCCCTTGAATCGCTCCTCTTGTCAATGGAAGACCATGCAATTTTTTCCAGAGCTCAAGAGGGCTGAGGGAGGGTTGTCCCTTGTCTCCTTTTCTTTATATTCTGATGGAAGATTACTTGAGTAGGAAGTTGGAGCACTATCAAAGTAATTCGACTTTGATAGGGTTGTCAATAAGAAGGGGGGGTCAAAAGTGTTAATCACTCGTTGTTTGTGGATGACACGCTTCTTATGGGGGGAGCCACGTGTGTTGTTACTAGAAGATTCAAATAAGTCCTTCACAATTTTATGGAAGTTTCTGGAGGATTCGTGAACAATGAAAAAAGTTGTGTATATGGCTAGAACACATATATGGATCCCTACAGGAGGAGAATATACCGTCAAATATGGTTATGCTTCGCTCCAAGATCAACAAGGGAAGCATGAATGGAAATTCTGGAAATTTTCATGGAAGGTAGAAAGTTTACCAAAGATCAAAATTTTCATATGGAATCCCCGTCACAAAAAAATTCTTACAGCTGAGAATTTAAAAAAAAAATAGGAATCTTCGGGCCATCACAATGCCCTCTGTGCTTACAAGAGAAGGGAAGCATACAACATTTATTCCTAGATTGAAAATTTTCTAAAGACTGTTGGATGGGAATTGTCTCCCCAGTAGAAGATTATAACACTTTTCTCAACAAATTATTATCTAAATGGAAGAACAACTACCCCTATCCTCTCAAGAATAAAATAACAGTGCAAAGATATTGGTCCAGCATTCCTTCATTTTTTTGCTGGCAGACCTGCCTTGCTAGAAACAAAAAGGTATTTAAAAACAAAAAAACATCAGTGGAAAGAGTAATCTCAAAAACTTGGGGGCAAGTCACTAAATGCTTCTCTACAAGAGCGTAAACATGAATAGATTTGATACAGCTTCAAGAAGAAGAGAGAAATTGCGCGAGGTTCGCATTCAACGGGCCTATCTCCAAGGCAGTGACTAATACCAGAAATGGAATGCCAAAATGGAAAATAAGGCTATCTAAAGAAGATTTCCAGAATTGGCTCAGATCGCCCAATAGGCCATGCCTTTTCTTCAATGGGGCCTCGAAAATAAACCCAGGTAAAGCTAGGGCAGGAGGAATCATAGTCAACAGTGACAATACAAGAATCATTCAATATAATTGGGGCATGGCAAAAATGAAAAACAACAGAGCATAAGCTTATGGACTCCTCCTACAGATTAAAAATGAAAGAAATAAAATAATGAACTCAATAATCTTTGGAGATTCATGAATTATAATAGAAGTAATGACAAGTGGAAACAGATTAAAAAATGTAGCGCTCCTTCATATCTTGGAAAGAGTCAAACAATATGCCAATCAGGTAGGGAAAATTGATTACTATCACATCCTAAGGACAAACACAAAAATGCAGATATTCAGGCCAACAAGGCAGTTGACAGAATAATGGAATAGGCAAGTATTGATGAAGATATCATCGTGATAACAATCCCATTAGGAATAAAATCTTACAGAAATTAAATAATAAGGTGGTAAGGCCTCTCAAAGGATGGGACTCCTCTGTCAAGAACGTGATCAAAATATCTTCAAGTACTAAAATGATCAATTCTAAGCATCAACACAGGATCACTTCAAATCTTCTTTGGATCACATGTATAGTCCACCTATTTATCATGAGTCCACTACCCTTGGGCTCTTTTCTCCTATTTATCTCCCTTAGTGTTGGCCTTCTTAATCCATATGAAAGCCACAATTTCTTTTTTAGCCTGTGTAAATACTGTTCTGGTTTACACTTTTTCCATCCCTTGCTTGGTCCCTTTGCACATAGTAAGCTTTGTGCCCACTTTCTCTCACTCGGTCATCTCCACAAGCCTTGTCTTGGATCCCTTGCAATCAACAAGCTTTTTAATCCTTCCTCCTTATGTAGTAGACACTACTACTATACATCACACTCCTCCTTGAATTTGTTTGACAGGAGCCCTCCCCCTTCTCGCTATCACCTCTCCTCTCCAGCCTTACCCATTTTGCACTCAGCACTTCCGATCCCCTCCCTATCTCACAATTATATTCACACAACACTTCCACAGTCCATCCATATCTTCTAGAAATTGAGTGGAATCAAAGGCCATTCTGTTATTTATAGAAAATAGAGTCCTCTATCAGCATCTCTCCAGCTACGGACCTCCAACTTCAATCAAAATAAATCAGAGTAACAACCACAAATAAACAGAGGAAAATGGACAACAACGAGGCAAGGACTCAACCCTGTGTGTTTTGCAGAGCTCATAGATTTTTAATCGATCAAATAAAAAAGAAGATGGCCCAAAACAAGAACCATACAAGAGTATATATCGTTGTCCTTCGCTAGCAGTGGGCCACAAATACAAAGGAACCCATGGATGTCAAGAACATATGTAATCACATGGAAAGCAAAATCAACTACCATGAGGAACTCATAGAAAAAAAAAATCCGATCACAGATCTAATTCTATTGATCAAGGAAGTTCTCACAGAGAAAGTGAGAATGTTGTAAACAAATAGATCAATTCTTCAACTCTGTGATATCCTGTGAACAGAAACCAACACTGATCATATTCTAGTATTTAGGATCTAGTTATCTTTATAAATTAAATTGAAATGTATTCTCTTACTCCGGCAGTTTATCAAAGTATATAGCTTAAGTGCAATAGTCAATATAGCTAACAAGAATGCTAGAATAAGAAGCTTGTGTAATGTAATAGAAACACAACATTCCCTGTAGACAATTCCTTTTTGAGGTCTCAGCGGAGTGGTCATGTACTGAGGAATTTCTCTTCCTCCCTTTTCTTATATAATATTATCATAATGAACTTGTGTTATGAAGGAAAATCCTCCTTGCGGATAGAGATGATCCCTCTAGACATAGGATGGGTCTAGTAACAACAGAGAACAATCTAATGCCTACTTTCCTAGATTGAAAATGTACACATATCGTATATAGATGACCTAACTCGATCTGATGTTGTTCCTCGCTTGAATCCTTTGATCCTTGACTCTTCTTAGTCAGATCTTCGTTTCCGCCAAAGATCAAACAACACAAAACGTGAAAGAATAACATGTATTTCACATAAAAAAATCTATCTACTTGATCAAGGAGTACTAGAAATCCAATCATACATTATAGACAAGAGTGGAAAGAAAGAATCATTTGTATCATATTAATATAGAGAGGGGGAGTTACAACCTGCGCCTTGATGTCGCAACTCTCCTTCAATGGGTCCAGATCTAGGCACGTCTCTAAAGCGCATGTTTCAACTTGATACGAAAATGCCAAAGGTATCAACTCTCCTTCAATGCCTATAGCAACAATTCTCTTTATGTTTTTCTTCTATCTCTGTTCTAACTAGTAGAGGTATGGGAGGATGTCCATTTTATAGTGAAGAGAGAGGGAACATGCATCCACTTAAGGTGGAGAAATGGTTTATCTCCTTGGGTGGTTCCTCTTTTGTAGGAACAAGAAGCCCAAAGGGAAAAGCTCGACTCTATCCCCATGAACAAACAACTAGCTCTCCGCTCACAAAGCTTCCATATCTCGAAGCTTCGTTTCCATTTTAAAAACCTTCCAGAAGTGGATCGGCGCGTGTACGATCTCCATTCCAGTACTGATCGACGCTACTGCATACCAAAAATGAGGAATTGGCATGAATGAGACAAGAAGAGGGCACGCAAATCCATATTAACATGTTTTTAAGGAGCTTCTCCATGAATGGTCAACAGAGAGTTTGTTAAGTATACTATAAGGGATATAATGGCACATTTTCATGATGGAAAAATAGACACAAAGGTTACTGTCAAAGGTCCTCCATGATTCGGGAGTAGGGAGTATAGCGACAGTGACAAATTGTTGTGTAACAGATGCCCCCTAAAGGATGAAGGCCAAACTAGAGTGAGGGGTGAAATTATTTACGAGTACGTGTCAGGACCAAGATGACGTCGTTGGAAAACCTGCGAAAACAAGCACATATATGCACAACCGAAATATCTCATATAAACACATGACATGAGGTATGCACACAGATATCTGTAAAAGAGATCATGAAATAAGATCCGTGGTATGGTCGTAGCCATCCAGCAATAAAGAGGATCACAAATATGGACTCAAGGTATGGTCACAACCATCTAGATAAAAGAGTCATTTGTACAATCATGAATAATACATATCGCCTAACAGCCTAGACTTTATCCGACAAAACCCAGGGTCTTTGTGGGCTTTG
This sequence comes from Pinus albicaulis, assembly GCA_034641835.2. Lineage (NCBI taxonomy): Eukaryota > Viridiplantae > Streptophyta > Pinopsida > Pinales > Pinaceae > Pinus > Pinus albicaulis. The sequence goes on from CM076580.1 coordinate 1,053,434,830, forward strand.
TGTGTACATGGTGTTTTCTTACAAAGGATTTCGACATCGCAGGTATCATCTTTTTAGCTAGGGTGGACATAATGATGGATGAGCTACAAATCTGCAGAGAAACACTAGTATGGGCTGCCTAGAAAGGTGAGAGCATCTGGGGTATGTTATGAATTTTCTACCACTTCTCATGTTTAATGTGAACTGGATTGCATGCAGTGGTTTCCTTGAATGGTTGATTGTGTGATTGTGTGGGTTAGGTGTCAGAATTTTGCTTCTTTGTATGATTGGAAAAATTGGGGCCAACCTATCGAGGGGTCTATTGGGAAGTTCTTTCGTTTTAGATGGGGGAAAATGTATTTCCTCTTCTTCATTGGAGGCAATAAGGCCCAATTAGAGAGAACACCTCTGGAATTGGGCTTTGTACAACCAAATCTCTTATATTGGTTTCTTTGGGGTTACTTCACTAAACAAAAGGATAAGTATAGGAATTTTCCTTCGAGGATGTCTCTAATCATTTGGTGTAAACTTACTCCTTTGTTTTTCTATCAATTATGTGAAAATGACATTAAGGAGGGTGGGGGATTCTTGCATTTTATACATGGATCCGTGACTAAAAATGTGTTTGTATCCTTTTGGAATGGTGGGTCATTTTATATGGCAAGTTTGAGCTCATGGGCTTTATTTGTGTGGCATTTTAACCCCAATCACCAAAATGACACTCTTGATAGTATTTTGAGCTCCCCCCTTTTAAATGGTTCATTGTTGTCTCAATTATTGGTTTATGTTTCTATATCTTTAGTGCATATAGGGTCTAGTTTGGTATTGGATATTGAATCATTCTCCATAGACATACTGCTCTAGAGTCGTGGTCAGTGTGGAGGTTCATGATTTTTTTTAGGTGACAGAGTGCTGAAGAAGTATCTTTGGCATCATAAGAAGAATTCCACAGTGAGGTTTATGGTGTGATTCGGTATACAAAGTAGAAGCAATTCCAACCCAAATCAAGGCCATGGCCAAGGATGGTGGGGCAAGCGAGGGAAGCAGGGGTGGCAGAGGAAGGGGGTGAGTTTGTGGGGCCCACCAAGGGGTGGAGGAAATCAATGGACACAAATCCTTTACATTGAACTTTGTTAGTTTCAGATTGGAGGATTGGGAAGTGGTCATTGATTTAGAGGTAGAACTAGAAACAATCGAGTTGGTTAGTGTTTTAGGAAATATAGTTGTGGACCGTGGACACACTAAGGGGAGAAGGACCCTTTCCTCTCAAAAAATACTTTTATACTGGAGACTTAAGACCTTGATGGAAAAATCCATTGAAACGACACCAACAGTACCTTCATGGACACCTATAAATCAAGAGGAGAATCACAATGCGAGAGATACAACAACTAAAGTTTTATGTGATACAGGTGAACAAATTCTTAGCGAGAATATAATCCCATATTCCATGCATTCCTCCGTCAACCCGGCCATGATCTTGTGCAAAGGACCCAATACTCGTAGAATCATTAATGAATAGAGTTTTTTATTCTTAGTTAGTAGCCTTTGGCCATTCTTAGGACAGTGGTAGATGCGAGAAAGCTATTTCATTTTTTTATATTTTTATGACTTGATAAAGACTCATAAATTTTGGTCACGATATGACTCCATCAAATGATTTCTCCTTGGGAAAGTTGAGACCATCTAGTTCCTTAAGAAAATAATATTATTTTTACATGTCATTTGCCAATTTCATATTAAGTACTAAGAGGAATACACATCTCCCTCATACTACAAAGTAATTTTTTCTTCACTTTCAGTTACTTTATTTCTTATATAAATTCGATGTAAAATTAAAGAGGAAATTGAAGTATTTTACGTTTTTTTATTATTAGTGCCTTTTTAATTTGTTAATGTAAGTATTATTTTATTATTTTTAAATATAACACTAGCCCAACCATATAAATTAAATGGATGATAAAGCCCTATTGACATCAATCCATGATAAACATCAAAACACTTACACTATTATACATTTCACATTTCCTAGACTTAAAAAAATTCATAAAAGTTAACTGAGTTATAACTTTATTCTAAATTATTATTATAAAGAATTACATGTTGCTTTGGATTGATGGTGAATGAGTGCATGTCACTAGTTCAAATATATATATATATATACACACACACACACATTTTAAAAAACATGTAACAATGTTATTAACCATGGAGATTCATCACACTTTACCAGGAAATTCTTAACTTATGAATACCTCTTCTTACAATACCATGAACCAAAATCATGACCTCTTAATACCACATGCCTAATATTAGATGTATTAATATGGATTTTTTTTAATTAATTAATTTGAGATCAATTAATTAAAAGAGAATAATTAACTTGGGGATCAGATTTAACATTTGGTTTGTGAATACTACTATGAATATTCCAACATATTTCAGGGAGGTTAACTTCCACTTGACCTATACCCTAGTATGGAAGAGATGTTGTAATGTCTTGTCCTATTAAATAATTTTACTCAGACAAATAACATAAGGGATTTTGAGGTACAAACCTCTTTTAGAGTGAGAAAAGATTTGATCCCTCTGAGAGCTTGGTAGATCCAGAGTTAAAATAGATCTAAGTTAGTTAAATTAAAATTGTGAAAGGTATAATGTGAGATAAACATGTTTATTGACATAATTACCTAATAACATCAACCCCATATAATAAGTTAATACTTTACTTTTCATTTCTTTTATCCTATTCTATTATAAAAAAAATAGAATAGACCTTGAAAGAGGTGTTTTGTTAAGGTATTCTATGGTGGAAAATATCACTAATTAAAAATTCCATCATGCTAAGCTTTGGTGTGAACAAGCTAGATAGATATTTTTAATGACTTAGACACTTATTCAAGTTATAGATTAAACATGCCAATGATCTCAAGTCCCACATTACTTTTAAAAAAATAAAAACAATTAATAAGATTTATTGAACTTTGTTTTTTAAAAATAATATTTATTCACGAGGAAGACTCTTCCATTTCAAGTCAACCGAGGTCTCCACGCTTTTATAAGTTCATGTGAATGACGCTTATTTATCTTTCCTTATGCGAAAGTCTGCGAAAATTTTACGTTCAACGAAAAAGATTTTTCGAAAATTTCCCCATTCAACGAAAAACAGCTTCTAGATAATTCAGTGTGAAAGGAAAAGGGTTTGCGAAAAATTCTCTGTTTGACGAGAACCAGCCTCTCGATAATTTCGCAGTATCACAGTATTTTAACGAGGGGATTTTTTTATTTTTCTTGGGGTCTGATTGCCATTTGGAATCCGAACAGGGCAAATTTTAAAGCTTACAGTTTTTTTGGTGGAATTATATTATCGGGTCATCTACAGGGTATGGAAGGTTCTCTCAATATTATAAATATCTATGCTCTATATAACAATAGGCTATCCTTCTGGAACCGAATGTAGGCCTCGGGTATTTTCTCATTGCCAAGTTTCATCATAATGGGAGATTTTAACTCCACCTTGCAGACAGATGAAACATGGGGCTCTAGAGTTTGTTTGGATCCTCTATCAAATTACATGAATGACATGTTTAATTCTCATCACATGGTTGATATCAGGCCGCTCCCTTTGATCCCCACATGGACAAACAAAAGGGCGGATGACAATTTTATAGGTAAAAGGCTGGATAGGGCTATGGTAAAAGTCAATTTGATGGATAAGTGGGGGGTTCCCAGATCAATAGTATTGGTCTCGGACATCTCGGATCACATGTCGATTATATTATCTTGGTACACAAGTGGTGTGATCAAGGGAAGGCCATACAAATTCAATCGAGTATGGTTGGAGGATGCTGATTATGTTAATATTATTAAGCGATTGTGGCAAGATTAAGAGGAGGTGGTGGATCTCATGGGCTGCGAACGTTTTCATTTTAAACTTCAAAAGATTAAAAAGGCCTCCAAAGATTGGGAGATTCGTAAGAAGAAGGCACTCAAGGCTGAGTTACAGGCCATATCGAAGCAGATTGAGGAAATTTACACAACTTTCTCGGACCACAACCCGGATGAAACTTCATATGGTATTATGAATCAATTGGGGACCAAGAAAAGGGAGATTTTGAGAATAGAAGAAATCACATGGAAACTCAAAAGTAGAATTACTTGGTTAAAGGAGGGTGATCTTAATACTCATTTTTTTCATAAAAGTGCAAACGACAGAAAGAACAGAAATGCAATTTGGTGCATTAAAAGGTTAGACGACAGTTATTCTTACACAACTCTAGAGATTCAAAGAGAAGCCCTCTGTCACTTCTCTTATTTCTATCAAAAAGATCAAAGGATCAATGCAAATAACCAGAGTTGGGTACTGGATCATATCTCAATGATATTTGATGAAGAGGCTATTAGGTCACTAGATGAGAGTATCACTGGGAATGAAGTCCTTAAGGTCCTGAAATCGTTTTCTCATGACAAATGTCTGGGGCCGGATGGATGGCCCACGAAATTTTTCATCTTCTTTTTTGATTTATTGGGTGTTGAATTAACGGAGATAGTGGAATTGTTCCAAACACGGGGAAATATGTCTGCAAACCTAAACTCAACATTTATCGCTCTAATTCCAAACGCAGCCGATCCACAATCTTTTTCTGAATTCAGGCCGATTTCTCTCTGTAATCTAATTTATAAAGTCACCTCAAAGATCATTGCAAATCGCATTAAAACAACTTTATCAGATCACATTTCAATGGAACAATATGGATTTCTTCAAGGGCGATCTATTCATGATGCAATTACCATAGCGCAGGAGGTGCTTCATTCTATGCACTCGGAAAAAAGGGAGTCACTAGTGATGAAGGTGGATCTTCACAAGGCTTATGACTCTTTGGATTGGTCTTAAATTAGACTAGTATTTCTCAAGATTGGTCTGCCAATACGGGTCATTAGATGGATCATGTCTTGTATCACCACGGTTAGATATGCAATTATTGTAAATGGTATTCCAACTCAATTTTTTGAAGCTGGCAGAGGTCTGCATCAAGGATGTGCTCTCTCTCCACTCATTTTCATCCTCATCATGGACCGATTTAGTAAGATTATGCATAGTGCCGAGCAAAAAGAGTTCATTAAGGGATTCTCCTTTTCTGATTATGTATCCTCATCTCACTCCCTGTTTGTCGATGAAATATTATTATATGGCTACCTTATTAGGAATCATTGGTTTTATATTCATTATATGTTAATAAGGTTTGAAATTGCAACTGGATTAGGTATTAACAAGGGCAAATCATTTCTTATCTATGAAAATGGTGATTTCCAGGAGATCTCTTTCATTGCTGGTTTCCTGGGAGTTAGTTGCAGGTTGTCATCTGATGGTTTTAATTATCTGGGATACAAAATCAAACCCTGTGGCTACCGGAACAGGGACTAGTTGTGGTTGATTGATAGATTCAGGACACGGATCTGCGGATGGAGTCACAGATGGTTGTCTTTAGGTGGTCGCCTTATAATTATTCAAGCAGTTTAATCTCAGATGATGGTCTTCCAGGGACATCTTTTTTATTTTCCTAAGAGGATTGTTGGTATGATCAATAGTATTATCACCCAGTTTCTATGGGGGGGTTCTAATATGATGCAGAAATATCATCTATGCAAGCTCGAAATCTTATGCATGCCCAAATACCAAGATGGATGGGGTATATTGAACACTCGGGTCTTCAATTCTGCTTTGCTAATCAAATCTTTCTGGAGGGATATTAAGGGGAATAGCATTTGGAATGCTATCATTAGGTGCAAATATATCGATGGCGACGTCTTCCATCAACTCATCTGCCAAGAGTTCTCCTCCCCCCGGAACATTTCGATCATTTGGGGAAGTTTTAAAAAATTCTTGGGTCATGTGGCAGATCGATTGACTTTTTCGGGATGGAGGTCGTATCCCGCTAGGATTCAAGAGCATACTTACTTTGCCGCAACACTCTGGCCCTACGCCACATCTATTGCACCGTCTTACACACGGGTATTTTTTTCCTCTCGCAGACTACTCATTCTTGGTCTTTTGGCGCCCCTGTTTTCAAAACAACACATCAATTGAGATTGGGCAGAGATGATGCAGTAGATTGGGATCAATTTCAAAATTGCATAAGAAGTGTTGGTATGTGTCATGCACAAGGGGGAGATCAGATTATTTGGGATGGGCCTATCAAAGACAACTCTATGATCGTGAAGGACATATACCGAAGTATCAATTACTCTTTACATGTGGGTCAGTATTCTAGGATCTTCTATCCTTTCTGGCATCGAAATATTCCCACTGAGATCACTATGTTCGGCTAGCTAGTTTGGCGTGGCAAGATTCTTACATGGGATAATATTATTAAGCAGGGACAACATGGGCCTAGCAGATGTGCTATATGTTGCGGTGAAGAAGAAAACATTGCACATCTATTCCTCCGGTGTTATGTGGTTTCTAGGTTGTGGAAGCTATTTAGTACATATTTCATGGATCCTTTGTGGACTATAGAGGATTTTATTTGTGTTTCTCTCGAATGGGATAAGCTGAAAGGAAAGTTCAAATCGCTACCCTTTTTTTATCATCTGGGAGGTCTGGCTGGCAAGAAATAGGTTGATTTTTGAAAGCAGGCCTTTTGATATCAACGAGTTTTTTCTGTTGTCATGAGGTGGATTGAGGAGCGGCCTCTTCCTGTTGACTTGGTCGTGGATGGCTCTTTTCACATTAGACCACATGAGATTGCCATCCCTGCCATTTTTTTTTATGGTGCATGTGTGGAGGGCATTACGAGATGTGTTGCATGGATCAAGATGTCACAGCGTGAAAGGATTCACATTTTTTGGAATGGAGGGCCCAGGACCAACAACAAAGCAGAGATCATGGCCCTATGGGGTGGCCTACTTGCGGCCACCAACTTACAATTGCAGGATGTCCACATATATGGAGATTCCAAGTTGGTTATTGGGTGGATCACAAACAGAACAGATATGATGAACCCGAGTTTGCAGGGATGGCGACAAACGACTCTAAGACTATGGCAGAGGTTGAATTGCCCGCCTATCAGCCACATATACAGAGAGAATAACACACGAGTCGATTGGTTATCAAAAAAAGGTATAAAAGATGACTTTGGGTTTTTACAGGTGGTTCATTTCAGAGATGGAAATCAGATCTGGGACACTTCCATTCCAATTCCATGATTAAGATGCCCATGGTATCAAGCGAGCCAGTATCTTCCAGCAACCTCATCTTTCACTCCTGTATTAGTTTTGCTCACTTTTTTTATTTCGGCGTTTCTATATTGGACAAGTAATACATCATTTTTGGCAAGGATCAAGGAGAGGTGTCCAGCTCAATTTTAGGTGCGCTATTCTGGAAGATTTCAATCTTATCAGGTGCGAATATGGGAGATGTTTTCAGCCTTTCATCAAGCGAGCATGTCTCACCAGATTATGGATTTCTGAACCTTCATATGCATCTGCATATATATCCCGATTATCTCCTTCCCGGCAATTTCAATATAGTTTTTCATGACAGACTTTATCAGATTATCTATTTGTTCATTATGTCTTCTTGCCTATCTGGTTATGGTTTTCACTTACTTACAGGGATGCAGGGCATCAAATCATGTTGGGGTTGGGATTATCCCCCCAAAAATTTTGTATGTCACTATTCTTTAGAATGCCTTTTCTTGCTTAGAAGGGTATCTTACATATAGTGTTTGGGATTTTCTGTTTTTCTCGCTGAGTACAGTTGAGAATGTAATTTGGGTTAATGCATTACTATATCTGAGTACAGTTGAGAATGTAATTTGGGTTAATGCATTACTATATCTAATATACGGCAGCTAATTCTTAGTTGTTTGTCGTTGTGGTGTTTTTCTTTTGTTATTTTTTATTACTTAATTTAGTTATATAAGGTGAAGAATTAATTTTTTTTATCCATAATTTTATATAATAATGTTGATGGACATGTTTATTTTAGAATTCATTTTTTAAAAGTTGATTTAATTAGTAATAATTATAAATAAATAAATAAAAATAATCTTTTTATATCAAAAATTTGAAATTTATCTCAAAAATAATTATGATGGTTTTTTCTTTTTAATTAAAAAGATATAATATGAATAAGTGGTATATAATGAGTTTTGATATTTTGGGAATGTGATAATATAAACCATGGTATTGATACATGGTATTGTAACAAACTTTTTTATAAATTAAGAATCTCCATGTTTAAGAGGGAATTGAATTTTTATAACTAAGAATTTTGTTACAATTTTTTTTTAATCCATATATATTTAATTCATATGTTACTTTTTGATATAATGAAAAATAATGATAACTTCAAATAAAATTGTAGTTTATTTATTTTTATTTAATATTTAGTTTTGATAATATGTAATATCATTTTGATAATTTTATAATTGATTCCTAAAAACTTTGACTACTCATTTAATTTATGTATGTAATAACATTAATGGTAGAAAATTTTCCAAATCGCTAAATCTATTTTTATAACTAAAATTGTTATATGTATATAATAAAATTATCATTAAAATTCATCTAGTCTAAATGTTTTTTTTGCCCTGAAAATTATAGAAATTTTGGCAAAATTTTAATAAAATTAGGTAAGAATTTTTGTAAATCTAGGTTACAAGTGTCAAATTTCAAGATTTTGGGTGCTTGAGAGTCTTTGAAGGTGCTGAATCCATTTCCATTCTCAAAAACATGAATTAGTTTTTGATGGTGTTGAATCCATTTCCATCCTCAAAAACATGAATTTTTGTAAATCTAGGTTACAACTGTCAAACTTCAAGATTTTGGGTGCCTAAGAGTTTTTAATGGTGCTAAACCCATTTCCATCCTAAAAAACATGAATTTTTGTAAATCTAGATTACAACTGTCAAACTTCAAGATTTTGGGTCCCCCATAGTTTTTTATCATGCCTAATCTATTTCTATCCTCAAAAACATAATTCAAACACCCTTAATGCTAAATTTTTTGAAATTGTTTTGCCAAATTTCAAACCACTTTTAACCATCATGGCGATTCGTCGGCCTCAATAAATTTGTCATATAAAATTTGCCCATTTAATCTTAAATAGAATTTACATATATAAAATTAAGTAACTTTTTCTCAGAATCAAAAGTTTGATTATATCTAAAATTCCGGCGTAAAAAAACTTTGATACCTGAAACTTTCTACTTTCTGCTGAATCTTGGAAAGAAACTACAAACGACAGCATATTTCACACTCCAAATAATTTACTTTAATATAATTCTCTCTAGAAAATCAGATATATTACACTATCCAAGAAAGAAACGGTAAGGACTAAAGCACGGCCCTCATGTTACTGACCCATGAAGACTACTCTAATAATATCACGACCCACGCAGACTACGACTGCAATTTGATAATTAAGAGGATTTATAAAATCTTTTATCTTAACTATGATTACAAAGTATTTATAAAATATTTTCAAGCTCCATGTAATAACTGAATCTCTCTATTTACATTTTCTTTCTGGGATAAGAATAAAATAATAGAAATAATAAAAAAATATTATTAGTATAATTATCAAAATTATGATAAAAATAAATAATTTGATTTTAATAATAAAATAATCTAAATTTATATAAATTTTGATGATATATTATTTTTTATTGATTTATTATTTTCAGTAATTTAATCATTATATAAATATATTATTTTAAATATATAAAATATGAACATATAATTTGTCAAGATGTTAAAATTAAAATCATAAATTTTCAATAAACATGATATTTACTTATTGAAAAAAATATTTTAATTTATCATAATTATAATAAAAAATATTAAATATTAAATATAAAATATGTTTTACTTAAGTTTAATAATTATATGTTCAAAATTCAAATATTAAATTATAAGGAGGTCATTAACTTCATCCTAAAAGATCAAAAGTATCTTTTTGTTTTAACTAGCTCAAAGAAGAAAATTAATATAGCAAACAAACTCTCATGAGCTCCATAGTGATACAGGTCGTTGGACGGTTCCTAAAACACCATGGATGAAAAGGATGGTCGTTGGACAGTTCCTAAAACACCATGGATGAAAAGGATCTGCGATATCTGTGAGAATATGAACATCTCCTAAAACACCATGGATGAAAAGGATTTGCCATCTCTGTGAGAATATGAACATCCACTTCCTCTTAGAGTGCCCCGCTTACAACCACATTAGAGCTCAATTTCATTTGTTGCAACACTGACCTTCCTAGCTTTTTAAGATGTCAAAATTATAGTGAGCTCGGGAGACTTCTCTCCAAGCTTTTTGAGCATGGGAATAAAATCTTAAATCAAACTAAATAACTTTTTTCCTTAAGTCCAATAGACCAAAAATTGAACTCAATACACATAAACCATCATCATCATCATCAATATTATATTGATCAATCTTCCAATCTTGATTTCAATAATATTTTAATTTCTCATAGTTATAACAAAAAAATATTAAATATAAAGTATATGTTACTAAATTTTAATAATTATATATTCAAAATTCAAACATTAAATTATATTCCATCATTTACTAATCTTAATATTATATTGGTCAATCTTCAAAACTTGATGTTAGAGTGCACGTCTTCAATTTATTTATTCAAAACAAAATCCAAACGAAAATATTTAAAATATTCTGGAATTATAAAATATTTATTTCATTTTTACAAATTTTCAATTTTTTTCTTAAATCTCCTTAAAATTTCCATACTATTTTTTACAAGTCTTAAATGATCATGTGCAAGGACTATCTATATCAAAACATAAGCATTTTTTTTAATTTAACCTTTTTTTTTAAATCATGTGTAAGGAATATTTATATCACTTTCATAATTCTTTAGTTGATTTTATCTTATTCAATGAATGTAATGAATATCTATACCACTTTTGACAAGTCTTTGATATGATGTTATGATTTTATTTTATATAGAAATATAAATTATTTATTAATGATGGAGTTTTTATCTTATTTTTGTATGTCTTCAATTTATTTAATGATCATTTTTATAAAATTTATAATTTGTGTGGGAATATTTAAATTTTTTTCCATTTAGTTTAATTATTGAATTTTGCCTCGGATGTGGGTGGTATTTAGTCACATTGATTTCCACGAGGCGACCATATAGCTCACCACATGGCGCACCCATATGCCCCATCCTTGGGATGCACATCGCCATCAAAACTCGTGTGGACTGGGCCTTAAATTCCCATGCGCCACCTTAAACTCTACGTACTCTGCGAGCTGGTTAATTACTCCTTCTCTCAACATGTTGCTCTATCTTCCCGCTCCACCTCTGGCTTTCCAGCCCACCTTGATTGTCATCTCGTCGCTCCTTCTGTTTCGGCCCTCATCTGCTTTGGTGCGAAGTCTTTGGGCTCTCGCCTCTGCAGTGACGCCTTCGTCTTATCGAGCCTTATACACGCTAGCCAGAATGCCGCATCGCCATCGACAGCCTAGCAGAAGAGCGGGGGGAAGGGGCCTCTCTTCGCGACCTCCCCTACCCATGGCCTCCCCTCCAGACTTGAATTTCCCAGTCTCATGGGACCTTGCAGATTTGCATCCTCCCGCCCTTGCGCCTGCTATGCTCTTTGACCCCATGGCCCCTCCTGCTCCGCCCTTGGCTCCTCCCACTGGACCCTGCTCCTCCTGCGGCAAGAAGTGTGCCTGCAAATCGACAATCTCAGAGGAGCCTCCCTTCCTTCCCCGTAAGCTCAAGGCACTCCTGGTGCAGCCCGCCTCCAGCCCCTCTTCGGACGATAGTGTCTTCAAGCCAGCCGAGGAGTTGCAGCTACCAGGTCTCAGTATTTCGGGTTCTATGAAGGGCAAGGAAGTCCTCCACGCGACTGGTGCCATGAAAATTTCAACTTCTTTGCAGGATAATGCTCCTCAGGACACTCCAACAGAGCGACTCAGACTTCTGCCCTCCCCTCGCGAGCAGCATGAAGACAATGAACCGCTGGATTATGGCTACATCTGTCGTATCGTAGAGGAGAACCCTCCAACCAGCGACGAGCATGAAAGCTCTCCTTAGCATGTCCTCATTGAGCTCCTTAGTTTGCAGGTTTTGGACGCCTCTCTTTTTTGTTCTTTCAGTTTATTTTTGCACTATGTTAAAGGCTTGTTTCCCGCCAAGGGAAGCCTGGTATAGTTGTACTATTTTGGCCAGTTTCCCCACTAGGGGTGGTCTAGTTTTTACCAGCAGTTTTTTTGTACAATCCCTCAGTTATGGATTTCTCCATTTCTGAGGATGTGCCTTGTAAAATTTGTTTGACAACTTAATAGAAATAGTATTACTTAGAAAATTTTTTTATTGAATTTTGAAATATATAAACCAACTGTAACATTTGATTAAATTGTAGATACTTTGGCTTTATTTAAATATAGTTAACTTAGAGTAAAAAATAATAAAAACATACATGAATGGATGAACAATCCTAATGACATTAGAACCAAAATCCTAGAATCATACTTCCAAACCAAAAAAAAATTATATCTTATTAGATAGAGTATTGACAAAATGATAAAAAAATATTATTATCTTGTAAATATTGTTATAACAAATTTTAATATTATCAGTATACATAATTTAACTAATAAATGAATTTAAACTATTAAATTTATTTATGCATTTAAAAATATATTTTAAACAACCAAAAAAAATTATAAAATTTTATTAATAATAAAAAAAATTATTATATAAATTTAATTATACTTTATATTTTATATAAACCACAAAATTACACGATAAACAAATAATTATCTATAATTTAATGTTAAATAATCAATACACAAACCCCAAAACACAATCACCAAAGTAAACCTAAAAGAAAATAAAGTCATACCATTAGAAAACGATGTCTGGGTATAAAGGCAAATGAGGCTGAAATATGGAACTAATAATAAACACAATCACCAAAGTAAACATAAAGGAAAATAAAGTCATGCCAGGAGAAAACAACGATGTGTGGGTATAAAGTGAAATGAGATTGAAATATGGGACTAATAATAAAAACAATTCGATTTGAATTAGATAATTAATTAATGGATGAGATTTTATTTTTTTGGGTTATGAGATGCAAGATTTCTTCAGGAAATTATATATATATTTATTTATTTTCAGTAATTTGTATTTGAATCGATAATTTAAAAAATAAAACATATTTTCAATCATTCTCCACGTAAATATTTTAATTTTTTTTAAATTTCAGAGTTATATCATAGTGTGTGGTGCTGCATCAGGTACGTCAATATTTACGCACTCACTAACAAACCTGCAAGTGTACAATGGCCGCTAAAGAATAGTTGCACAATAAGAATCGAGATTGATTAACGAATCACAATTTGAAAAAAATTAAATTAAAAAAAAATTGAAAAAAAAAATATTTTTTTTTTAAGTTAACATTTAAGACACTTCTGATGAAAAGGGTATCCATTTCAATCTCTTGTGGACAAAAATCTAGACAAAATTCAGACATGCTAAGAACTGGTGTCACTGAGGTTGGGTGCGATCCTCGGGTGATTTTGACAGCTTAAATGTCCATCGGTCACAGTTTCTTCATTTCAGGACCCACACTACCAAGCAAACAAAAAAAAACATTAGAAATTTTCATTTAATTTTTAGTCGAATTGATTTTAATTTAAGCTCAATGCATGGATGGAATACGTAATAATATCGTAAGGAGCCTTACAACACAAAAGGCATGGACAATAATAATAATATGTCATTTTATTTTCTTACTTTGCCTTGAATAGTGGTAACTTGTTCTCTCAGGATCACCTCACGAGTGTTAAGTCTCATCATATAGTACATGATATTAATTGTCCATCAAGACTCTGATTGTCTAAGTCTCATCACATAGCTCACTGAACTAACCATGTATCACAGTAAAGCTATTTTCCGAGCAAACATAAATATATGCAATCTTTTTAGTCCGAAAAAAACTTGGCTTATATTATGTGCTAGTGCATATATCTAAAAATATTCTTCATATCATGTTTTCATATCATTCATTCCAAATACAACAAATCCCTGCAAGTGCGTACATATCCAACATACTTATCATGTATCGCCCCCCCATATAGCATCCTGGTTCAATCCGTAGAGCATGGTCCAAACAAATACTAGTCAGAACTGTGTGTGATACCGAAAACAATGTGGCCAAAAGACAGATCAGTGGCAATAAGACCGAATATAGGAAATAACCAAAAGTAGTGCAATATGTACATTAAGGGGGCTATATATGGCCAGTTGTGGGTCAAAACCATGATTTTCAGTGTAAAGTGCAAAACTACAGATTGTGAGTATATAATAGCAAAAAAAAAGTGCCTCCTATAATGAAAACGAAAAATGGAGATGTCAAGATAATGAGATGGTGCCTTGTGCAATGATATTATCGTCGTCCATCAAAGTGTATTGCATCTGTCCATCTACATTGCTGAGGCCCTGATTTGATAGTTCGTCTACCATCTTGTTATGCTCCCTACATATGTGTGTGAAAATTATACTCTAAAAGGAGGTCCTCAGTATTTTGATGTGGTCCAGCCAATGTGCCAACTGAGGCGAGTTGAAATTGTTTCTATAATTCATGTGGTCAATGATAACTTTAGAGTCCCCATAGATCACAATATTGTCAATAGACAATTGCCTGGAAATCCACAGAAGTCCCCAAAGTGCCACCGTCTCCGCCTTGTTGTTTGTGCCATTTCCACAGCTCCAAAATATTATGTACTATGTCCTATGGTCCACCCATACTCAAACCCCACAGCCACAATTTTATTGTCGTGCGACTCCATCGAAATATCCTGCAGGAAGTATAATCGTGTGGGGTCTAAGTCTATGAGAAAAGTCTCGCGGTGGCTTTGTAGTCACCTGTGATCCCCTCGATGAAATGATGATGCGCGATGTAGCCAATAAAGGATGTGTCCTTACCCCATCAAAAATACATATGTTCCTAATATTCCAAATATGCCATAGTAACCATATAGGAATGAGAGATTCCATCTTATATTGTTGTTTCCATCATCCCAAGCACTCTTGTATGTTAACCTGAGTGGTATATGACATTCAGGTGTGCACAAATCCGCTGCTAGACCCCCTTCGTGTATGCACATAGGAAAAATAGGTGTGTATTTGTCTCCTCAAATTTTAAGCACAACGGGCATACACCCGGTCCAATCCAACCACGCTTTTTAAGATTATCCCATCTTAAGTTACGATTTTTCCAGATCAACCATATATGTACGATGACCTTGTATGGGATGTCTGCCTTCCATATTGTCAGAAACCAGCAATTTTCCTGTATGGTCCTAGTACTTTTAATAATATACCTGTAAGTATCCCGTAATTGTATCCCTTCTCGACGGTAGGTCCCCGCCCACATGATCTTGTCACCTCTGTTTTTACAGTGTAATCGTGTGTTTTGCAGCAATGTCTGATATGAATCCCTGTCTCTGTCTCTTGTCCCAATAAACCCAGTTCATATGCATGCTTCCATTGCGGTATTTCATCCCTCCAGTATTTGATGGTCTGTGATAAAAAAAAGATACCCTAGACGTGTAGTTTCTGAAGAATCCCCTCAAAGAGGTGTGGCCCCTCCGGAAGTCCACCAATATTGTCAATGCCCATATGGATTTGTCCCCCGTCACCAAAAACCAACATATTTGATGTCGAAATGTATTCCATAACTTCCTGAATCTCAACCAAAACCCAGATCCCGGTGCCCTTCCCAGTTGTGCCTCCATGTACCAGTAAGTAATCTCCTGACCCCTTAGGTAGTTTTGTTTGATGATTAGCTGTCAATTCCCAGGAATAAAAAATCCCCATGACATAGACTTAATTAATACGACAAATCCAAAGAGTTTGATGTCCATTATGCCCCAACCCCCCATATCCTTTGGCAAAGTAATGTTATCCCAGCTCGCCAAGTGATACTTATGGCCATCCCTACCCCGTGTCCAAATGTAATCTACCATGTATGCCTTTATGCCCTGAATAATGGCCGCTGGTAGTACATATAAATGTGCCCAATAAAGTGGCAATTGTTGTGGTACTGTAGTCGCGAGTATGTATCTGCCCCTAGTAGATATCCATCTATGTGACCAGCACCTAATTTTCTCCTGAAATTTCTCCAACAACTACTTCCAATTTTCCAGTCGATACCCCTCTGGTTTCAATCGGAAGCCAAAATAAGTGAAACCCTCTTTTAATGGTCCCATGTTAAATTGGAACATCGTAGCAATTTTTGTGAAATTCTCCCCAACATCCTCCATGTGAAATATCATAGACATATTTATTTTCCAATAACCCATATGCATTTCCAAAGCGTAAAAATATGTCCAGTAATGATGCTCATTGTGCAAATATCGCCCGCCTGAAAACCAGAATGTCATCAACGAACAGGTTGTGGGTAGTCGACACCGAACCACAGACCCGAACGCCTTCAAAAACACCCTCCCTAGCCGCCTTTCCGATCTTGTGACTAAGTCCATCCATAACCAAAATAAATAGTAGAGGGCACAAAGAACATCCCTATCTCAGACCTCGGCCTTCCCTAAAAAACGTAAATGGAAGACCATTAATAATTACAACAAAATAGGCAGAATTTACACAGCACATGATCTATTCCGTGTTGTGAGTAGATAACCCAATTTTAACCAGAATGACCCTGACGTGCTCCCAGTCCACACAGTCATACGCTTTTTAGAGATCAATATTCATAGAAATAGCGTCCATATTCTACGTGTGAATGGAATAAATAGTCTCCTGTGAGATGGCAACCGTATCGTGAATTAATCTGTTGTGCAGAAATCCAAACTACTCCTTTGTGATGAAATTTGAGAGTGTCTTCTTAATCCTTTCAGCGATGACCTTAGAGATGATTTTGTAAGTAATGTTGCACAATGGTATAGGTCGAAATTCATTGAAGGTCGATGGTGCAGGTCCCTTTGGAATTAATGCAATGAAATTAGAATTTATCATGCCCGTTATGTTCCCATGTTGTTGAGACTCCTCCACCACCCAAGTAAGGTCATCACCCAATAGCGGAAAAATTTCCAGATAGAATTCGATGGTCCATCCGTCTGGTCTGAGAATTTTGTGATAGGAAAATGTCTTAAGGACGCGTAAGACCTCATCAGCGGTAACCTCTTGATACAATGCCTCATTCTGGGCCTCATCAAACATAGTGGGGTAATCCCGCAACATCCACAATTAATCATCCACAGGGTCACCAGTCCTTGCACTAAAAAGATGATGAAAATGTTGCACAACCATTGTCTGAATGTCCGCCGTGGAATACACTTCTCCCCCACCTCATTATATATCTTCCAGATGCTATTACGCAACCTACGCATGTTAACATGGCTATGGAAATATTTGGTATTCTTATCCCCTGCCAGGAGCCACACCGCCCGATTTTTAAGTCGCCATGTTTGTTCCAGTATGCCCAGTATCTTCTGTCAGCACCCTTCAAGTTCCTTGATACGCCCCCAGAGTAGCGTATAGTCACCACGTGAATCCAACGTCCGGATCATATCCCGAATCTCCGCATTGATGCCAGTGAGTTCAAATACAAGGAGTTGTTTCTTCACTCACTCCCTTTGTTTGACCTTTAATTTCAGACTTCTAAGTATATGCCCAATCCGAGTCATAGGAGATAAGTGAGCCCCATAGTCGGTGGATTTCCAGTGTTCAGTAACCAACTGGTGAAAGTCCAGTTCCTTAAGCCATACTCAGTTAAGCTTGAAGGGATTCCCCCATGATGTACGAGTAGCGCACCAGCGAAGTATGATAGGCCTATGGTCTGATATAAGAACATCTGCCACCCTCAATTGAACAGACCCTAGTCGTTCCAATAGGTTCTCATGCATAATGAATCTATCCAGCCTTTTCTGGATAAATTTACCACCCAACCTCCCATTATACTAGGTAGGGCATAGTTTTTGTGGGGGTATGTCCTACAAATGATTTGCCATTAATAAATTATTAAGAAAAGCAGATAGAGAATCCCTTCTACTCCGCTGAACCAAGTGTTCCTGTGAAGATAGTGTGGCATTGAAATCCCCTACAATGATAGCTGATCCAATTTTGAATAAGTCACAATCTTCCATCCGCTTCCAGAAGCTCAGACGATCATTGTAAGGAGCATATAGATTAAGAAAGTGGATGTGGTACCTTGACCCGCGAATATAACCAGTCAGGAGGATTCAAACAAAAAATATGAATGCTCAGAAGTTCGCCAAAAGAGGGTTCCATAGTGCCACCAGTCCTCTCGAAAAACCACGTAAATCCACAGCCACCATATCACATTTAGGAAACATATCAATGAAGTATGCATAAACCCTATCTGATGTAGTCATGGTCTCCTGACACATGATTAAGAAAGGACCGCAAGAGTTCAATAAGTTTCGAATAAAGAGAAATTTATTGTGGTCTCCCAGGCCACAGATATTGAAATATGTGCAATTCTTCATGGGCCACCCTTCCTAGGTGACAATGCTCTAAGAACCCGTTGGAAGACCGTGGATATAGGAACCTCATGCAGTCTTGAGTTGACGGATGACAGTGTAGCCCAAGCAATACTAGCCCACCCCCCCCCCGCCCCCCCTCGACGACAACCTTTCCGACATGTTGTGGCATTTTTCCTAGAGCCTGTGCTAATATGAAATGGAGGTGTGACGACATCACAGTGGTGGAAAGGTATATAAGACAGGTCCATCGAAGGGTTTTGGAAGATAATTTCAAAGTCACTACCCACCGAGTTATGAGGAGAGGATACAGGTTTTATGCCCAGAGGTTCCGGGGAGACAGGTAGCGCATGTGCAGGTGGGGAGGAAGAAGAGGGGCCAATACAATGTTCACAGTCTGAGTCATCACCACGCCCATATGAGTTTAAATAGGGGAGAACACCAGTAGAAAGCGATTTTTCCAGTGCCGGTGAATCTCGACGTTTGATAGGAGGGGGTAGTGACCCAAGTGACATGGCAATTGGAAGGTGGCCAAAGGACAAATCTTCGTAAAATGGGGGCACACAAGGTATGTTCCACCGAAAGAGTGGGATTCAAAATAGGTGACAGAGGTACAGGATTCAAAGAATAAACATAATGAGAAGAAGGAAGGGGGAGTGGGGGGAGAGGAGACACGTTTTATCCATACCTAATAGTTCGCTCGAAAGAGGAGGGGACCTCGGTTGTTGTGAAGGAGTCTTCGTTGAAGCACTTCGCGCATGTCCCCTATTTCCGCTGAGACAACGTGGACATTTCGTAAGGAGGTGCCCAGTGTCATGACATAATAAACACCTAAATGGGATAAACCAGTAATCCACCCGTTGGTGATGTATGGTACAATCCCATGCTAAGTCAATCTGCGCAAGTAGTCCCCCAACGAACCCCAACTCCACAAGTGATTCTTTTGTTAGGTTGTCCTAGGCACTTAGGATATGTGTAAATAAACTGTCAAATGGAATTTCCAATCACAGTGAGGACGTCCTTTGTCCAGAACTCCAGGGGTAAACTGGGTAACTTTATTGACACCAAATTATTTGAAACACCTCTGATGTAGGATTGAATCCTATGTACCAAGTATGTAGCGAGAGAAAAAAATGTCCTCGTACCCACATCAGTGCCATAATACGAGCCACGTCCTCCATGGACATGAAATGGAAGCAAAGCCAGTCATTCATCAACATGCAGACCTTCACTGGGTATCCTAGGAGCCTACACGACGATGCATTTACCCACTGCTACATATCCTTATCCCTCTCTTGATCAAAATACCATCAGCCGATCAGTGTCTACTTCCACAAGCTCGCCACCCTATCCCACATTACATCATAACCAAAGCTTAGCAACTTTGTCTCCAGGGACGGTCGATGAGGTCGTAGTAAAGTGCACTGTGTTTTTACAGGAACATTTGAATTGCTACCACCAAGGCTTGTGGGGGAATGTATGTCCCGCATATGATATCCAATATTCCTGCCACCCTTCCTTGCCGCATGTCCCCTAGGTGGCATCGCGTGTGTTACCCCCTTTGCCACCCGGATAGCCTCTAGCACGGCCTCTTGTCCCAAGATATCCGTGTCCAGTGTGGCCAAGTAATCCCTAAGGTGTGCCATAAGTGGTCGGTGTTCAGACCGTATAATGTCAGTAAGCAGTCGAAAAAATGATGACATCCACCAACATACAAATGGGTAGTAAGAAAAGGAGTCGTCTAACGAGCCGGAGGAATTGTCCGGACGGTCAAAATTGGCCGGAATCCGGGCCAAAAAAATCTAAAAATTCTTGCAGAAACAGTGTTTGAATCTTGATTTTGACATTGGAAATGGATTCAGCACCATCAAAAACCTGTAGGACACCCAAAATATTAAACTTTGATAGTTATAACATGAATTTAGAAAAATTCCTGCCGGATTTTCCAAAAATCTTATCGGAATTTTCATGATTTTCAGGGCGATTCCTCTGGCTAGTTAGACTACGGCGTAAGAAAATAGTATTCCCCCTTTCCGACGGTTGCCACGGTTAATGTGCCCTAAAAACGTCAAATAGCGAAGTATCCACAAATCCAGTGATATTATAAAAAAAAATCATTTATGTAGATTTACCATCCCCAAATAGACGCTAGGCAATAAAATCCAGCCGGAGAATTTGAAATATGCAGGAAAAAGAAACCGCCAGTAGTCCCATTTCCGAGTATGAGCCCGCCCATGAAGTGCAAAGTGCCTTGGTGTCCCGCGCTTCAGCCCTTCACTGAATTTGCATCCAATGTCACTCTCCCAAGTATGGGAAAAAACTCCACCAGGAACCTGCGTACTATGCGCACCCAAGATATGAGCCAATGGCCAAATGTGAGAAAATACTGGGATTTGTCAGTAAACCAAAATAAAGTTATCATCACCCTATCTCTATTGGCAACAACAACAACAGTAGCATCCACAGGTCTGCCACCACCTGTTACATAAATGAAAACCACAGCTCTTACAGAGTCGGAATATTACAAATGCTTCCGTCCACCGTTTCCACAAAAACCGCAAATCCCTTTGCTCCAAATACGTCCTAGTCTCTGCATCACCCTCTAGAAAATATCCGAGGAAACTTTTAAAACGTTCCCACATCATGTAACCCAATGGTTATGAAGGTATTTCCCGTAGAAAAGGTTGTGATGAGGGGCATGGACGAGGTCCCCCAACGAGCACCATCCAATATCGGGTACAGAAAGAACTATATAAAAACAGGAGAAAAAAAAAAAGGGTCTAAGGAGCTTGTAAACCTGTTACCGAAAACACTTCTAGCATATATCAACCTCCTCGAACTGAAACTCCTCCGCGCCAGATATCAGATCTCCTTCGCACCAGCCTTCGTCCATTAAATCACCATATATTGGTTGAATGATGCCATCAATCAGTCGATTCATTTGGTTAAATGAACAATCACTTAATCGCTCCATTTGATTGAATTGACCGGCACTTTAAATTACTTTGTTAGTGGGGAAACTTCAAGTACTGTACACACTAATCATAAATTGGAATTTTTAATTAAAAACTATTTGAAAAGTTTAGAATAGGGATGAAGGAATTCTGATTGAAGATATTCAAAGTTACATAAATTGGAATAGTGAGGAGGGAATTCTATAATATACATCGAAGCAAAAGAAATAATAGAATAGAATGGGTTATAAACTTGTTTGAAAATGCAAGGCGTTGTTGTAGGGAAGACACTAGAGCTATTGGCTATGCATGCACTGAGAATGTGAAAAGTGTAATTTAGGAGCAGTTTGACAACATTTAAATGTAAATAGTTTTGTGTAGTTTAGTTGGTAAATCTTGTTATATAAAAAAAAGGTTAGATCTTTCTTGCATCTCGGATAAACTTGTGTTAAAAAAACATCCCAGCGTTATAATTATACTTACATGATTACATCACCGTCACCGTAGGTTACATGATTACATTACTACCAAATCACTCTCATAGAGTTGGATTATCACACAGTGCAACAAATCATCACATTATGTAACCATAGATTCCTATCGATGATAATGGAAGCATTTTCAAAGAAAGAATGAACGTGTATGATGGAAAGCTTCAAGGTGCTGCATCAGATAGGTCAGCATTTATGCACTGAATAACAAACCTGCAAGCTTACAAGGGCGGCCAAAGAATCATTGCACAATAAGACCCCAGATTGATTAACCAATCACAGTTTAAAAAATTTTAAATTAAAAAAATAGAAAAAAAAAAAAAAACTATTTTGTAAAGTAAACATCAGAAATCTTCATTTAAGTTTTAGTCAAATTGATTTTAATTCAAGGTCAGCCCATGGATCGAATGCGTAATACCCTGCACGTCAGGGATAATAAGAAAATTAAATAATAAATTATTTAAAACCAATAAAATAAAAAATAATATAACCAAGTATTAAATAAAAGCTTAAATGTTTTAGAATAACTATAAAAATAACTCTTCCAATAATTTTTTCAATAATTAAATGTGATGCATTTTATAGATTGAGAGGATCATCGAAATTCTTGTAGGTTTGATATATAGATAAAAATATCTTATTTTAGAATTGATATCATGTTAAATCGGTGTGCTATTGTGGTCTTTGTTCCCAATATGTGAGTTTAATGGTCTTTCATTGAGCATTGGTGAGGATTCCCTTGTGACATTAGATAATTGTGTTATATTTTATTTATCTTGATGATTTCAAAGTGGAAAAATGAGAATAATTAGCTAGTAAGACCATTTTTACTAGCATGTTCCAATTTAGTCAATTTGGATATTAAACCTTCTAAACGTAGTTTGAAACATTTCTTAAAGTTCTTTGGGATCTAGAAACTCTCATGAGTTCTAGGCCCCTAGTGTTATTCTACACTTAGATAACTTTATAATAACACAATAAATACCTCAAATGGAGTCCAAACACAAAAGTTATTCCACTTAAACATTTACCTTCATGTCTTTCCCACATGATTCAAGAGGATGCCATGTCAGCCCTACTACTCATAGAAATTGTGCTTGCCACATGACCATGATGAAGGACACCTTAGAAGGGTCGAGTTGTAACTCATATTAATGGTGGAATGGGCCAAATCTAACTCCTGGGAGGCTATTGGACTATCTTATAACTAGGCCATTAATATTAAAGGGAGATTCATTCTATTCGAGTGCATTTGGTAGAGTAGAGTAGCCAAAAGTGGGTAGAGAGAGGGAAAAATAGAGAGGGTTTATGTTATATAGCAACCCATAGAACACATGTCTCACATTTTTTATTTACACCATTCCATTCAAAGAAAGAGAGAGCAGAGGAACCTCACCTTCATATTTGGTTTTTCCATGAAAAAATTTACTAGATTATATTTTGGTTATGTCAGTGATTGTTTTTAAATGTTCTCTATTTTTAAATTTTTATATTTTGGTTACATAAGTAAAAAAAATAACTTAATAAAGATAGAAATCTAAGGAACAAGTAACACTTGCAGTATATATTTCAATAAACTATTATCAGATATGTTGTGATCAATATGTTAGTTTTTATAGCATTAGATGTGTTCTAGCCATAAAATTTGGTGGAGAGGCTAGAATACATGAGATCTCCAAAATCCATAAATCGTTTCTGGAAATTTCACCTAGAAATAGCTTAATTAGATTATTAGATGATTTTTAAATATTTCCTAAGTTTAAACTTAGGGAATATGGTTAATTAATCAAAATTAAATAATTCAAGGTGAGAATTCTCTAGAAACTCACACGGATCTATCCAAAAATTATCTGAGCCATTGATTATTATTTATCTTGGTCGTTGGAGTTCCAACATGAAGACATAAGAAGGGATTAATGTGGTGATGGAGAATGCACTAGAGTCATTTAGAGAATTCAATTTTCTAGAGTAGCAGCATTCAGTTGCTGGAGAGTTCGAGCTTTAGTGAGGCAGTAAAGATAGTGAGGGGTAGGGATAGTGATGCTAGAGGAAGTTTTCCAGATCCAACAAGTGCATTTACAGGGAGGTTGAAGTTTCTCGGGAGGTTGCACAGTGCTAGCACAGAAGCCTCTGGAAGGAAGTTTGATTTGCTGAGAGGGGAAGACATCTTCAGTTCCAGAGGCAAAGAAGGAGTCCTAGAGTGTCGGAGAAGAATTTTCCCAGCCAACAACTGGTAGGAAAAATTGATTAGTAGATAGTTCAAGAAGCTTCAGAGTGACGCAGAGCTTGCGCAGTCCCAGTTGGACGACTTGCTTTTTAGTGTCAGTCAAGAGCCAGAATTTCTCAGAGTGTGGGTAAATTTGCCTCTAGTATTTTTTCCAGTATTTTATCTGCATGATAGCCAGATTTCGATATCCATATTTCATTGCTGCATAATAATAAAAACCCTCACTACTCCACTGGTTTTCCCAACATGGGTTTTGTCGGGGACATTTGTCCAAAAATAACAATTTCATTTTTATGTGTGTGTGCTAGTACTTTCTCAATTTCCAACACTATTTTCTTATGCTATTTAGCTGTGAAAATCACAGTCTGAATTATTTGATATTTGTCATAACAAACTGTAAATAAATTGTTAAATAAAATTAACAATTAGGAGAATAATTTCAAGTTGTTGTGATAGATGGAATTTTCACATGGTATCAGAGCGTAAATTATCAGCCGGGAAGCTTAGAAGCGAAGAGGAAAATTTCGCTATTCATGTTACCCTCTCTCATAAAAAAATAATAAATCCAAAAATAAAATAAATAAATTAAATATTAAAAGTTAGGAATTTATGCCTAACTCTTTAGATTGGGTTGTTCCTCTAGAAGATAGGAGTTAGTTTAGGTAGCTCCTATATTGGTGTGTGTTTGGTTGATAAATTATCTCAACCAAGGTGCCCAAGATAGCACGCACTATCTTGAGACACTGTCTCCTCATCTATTTAATTGTAACACTACATTCTTTTAATAATGAGAAAATATGTGAGGAAGCCATGAGGCTGAAGCCTTTTCCGCCAATATTTGGTGTCTAGTTTTTTATGTGTGTTTTCTGTATTGTTCTGAGTTAATTTAATTTTTAATATGTGGTATTGGAGCAAAAGATGTATGTTCTACATTTTGTTTGAATCTGCAATATATATATATATATATATATATATATATATATATATATATATTTTGGAGTGTGTGAAGCGCATAAGACTGCCATCGAAACAAGGGAGCATAGTCACAAAAAGATCAAGTTGAAGATACGTTTTGCACTGGCAAAGAGCATTTTTATGGTTGTAGCTGGAGTCACATGCCAACGCAAATGCGTTACCACGATTTGTGATTGAATGAATGCTGTGATAGATGTAGTGGAGTCACAAGCAAACACATAAGAGTTACCACGGACGCTAAATGAAATCAATTTATTTGATGTATCGAATTCAAAAGCCATGGCATTTGAGCACAGTCACATTTTTTTTGTTCTTACGTTCTGAACTCGAATCGAGACAGTAAGGAGCTTGAAGGCTAGCATAAAATCCGATTGACAAACTGTGAATGGAAACTTTGCAATCACTGTAAAATCGACAACGCTGCATTTGGTTGGGTCAGTTCCAATGTTGGAAGCAACAGGTTTGATATACATTTGCATAGGCATTACATTGTATGGCTGGAGATGTGCTAAATAGGTGTCACAGTGTTTGGTTGCATTGAATTAACTAAAGTTTGTAAATTCATCTATTTGAACAATTACCATGTGTCTCTTGTTGCTTCATAGATCGCACTTGGTTGCTACCATGGCTTGAAGTTGTTGTTGTCACTGTTGTTATTGTAGAGCAACTTTTCTCTGCTTAAACAAGTTCAGAATGGCTTGAAATTGTTTCTCAAAAGCATTAACTTTGTCTTCTTTAAACCCTGGTGGAATACTGCTCTTCTGAACTTCAAAATGTGCTATCATATGGTGAAAAGTAGTTTGGTAGTGCCTAAGCTTTTCGAATTGATCAGGTTGCATGGGCTTCTGACATTCCATTGAAAGATTTGCAGATAATTCTATTATCGTTGGATAATAAATATCCTTCAGATTTTGTAGTTTCTGATAAACATTCTCTTTCCAGTCAGCAACAGTTGCTTGTCCAGGTTGACTTATTGACATCATTGATCTCAAAGAGGCCTCTGACAGTCCTTGTTGTTGTAATAGCTACTTTTTATTTTAATTCATGAATTCTGTGCAAGATTAAAACACAGCCGTAGAGATCCATCATAGCTGCATTCGATAACATCTGGTTTCCTCATTACACGAGACTAAGAGATGGGCCATTCTTCTGTGGCCGTATTTCCTGATCAAAAATTGCAGTAGGGATTGCAAGTGTTACAACAGCATTCAGAGGATCAACAATACTTGACAGTCTGGCTTCAAAAGGTAACAAGATAGAATCTGTTCATTTCCTGTGGAGGAAGAGGATGACGATGCATTGATATTCTCGGATGTTTCACTTCCCTCCCCCATCTCGATTCCGATCAGATCAATTCAGATGGGAAGGAATTACAGTGATATCGGAGAAGGATAGGATGAAAAAGATGATCTGCTAAAACTATTTGATGCAATTTTTACACACTATTTAGTGTGCCAACCAGCCCGCATCCAATTCTTTCAGGAATGATATTTTTAACAGGTTCAAACAATCTATGTTGACACAGCTCTTGTGATAACTCTGTTCTTTGGAGCAAATAACTCTATTCTTTGGAGTATCCAAAATTGAAAAGATAATCGATGGCATTGAGAACATCACGTTTAAATTCAACATTTGAATCGAGGTAATGCTGACAACCACTTTCATCCACACTAATACCTTCAAATACTAGCCATTCCGAGAATCTAAGTTCCACAGGACTAATCTTAAAAAAAATTGTAATGTAAATGGGATCAATTTTTTGAGAGTTGTCATATTTTGTATTTGGAGTGATAAGGGATTTTGTAATTTTTGGAGAGATAAGATGTAATTTTTTTTAAAAGTTGGAGTGATAAGGTGTGGGATTTGAAAAATCTTTTTAGCAATTGATGTCATCCAAAGTCAAAAGACTTGTACGTCAAAGAGGGTAGATTTTCCTTTGAAGCATTTCTTGTCAAGTGTCAAGGTCAATCAAGTCCATTTCAAAGTCAAGTCACAATTAAAGTTGTAATTGAGAAGTCACCATGACAAGTGAGCAAGTTCAAAGCGAGAGTTGAGGTGAAAGATAAGTAAAGAAGATATTGAAGTTAAATTTGAAGATAGAGCTTGGCATTATCATTGCTTCAGATATTGAAAGATGATGTACTCCATTAATTAATAAAGACATATTTTTTTGGTACTTATGTCCTAGATCCGCACGAAATTGAATAAGGGGATCTTAGGTACACCATGTCTGTTTGTGATGGCGAGTGTTTTTATGGCTTCATGTTTTTGCTTATGATTTGTGTCTAGTTTTGACACTTAAAAGATTTCATTTAACACATACATAAAGTTCAATACAAACAAGCACAACATCTGTAACAAAGTAGCTGCAAGGAAGGATCATTAAACTCAACACATGCATTTTTGTCACTACAACAAATAATCAAAGTTTTCAACGTCGACATTCTACCTCAACATGAAAATTCACTCAATACAACCAAGTTCATGAATCTGCAAACTCCAGCATTTCACAGCAAAGTCTACATCAACATTCTTGCGAATACATTTAAGAACTTGTAATCAAATTCATTGTTTTAAGTGCATCATTAAAAATTCATTGTTAATGAATTTTTAAGAGGACAAGTGAATTCATTGTTTTAATTGAATCATTAAAATCATTGTAAGCATTTTTGGGTGCATTTTCGACAGTGTTTGACACCCTTTCTTTAAGCATAATCAAGTGAATGCATGATTTTTAACTCTAAATCAAACAAGCAACAAGTTCACATCTCTTGCAAGCGAGCGTGAGTATTCATTCAAGAAATTTTCATCACGTCAGTACAAAGTTCAAACCAACGCGAGCCAGCGTGCATTTCATTGCAGCAACCATAAAAGCAACCAAACAAGTTCAACTCTAACACCAATCAAGCAAGTTGAAATCTACATCAAGCGAGCGTGAGTTCCAGTAAACTTGAAACAAGAGAAACAAGTTTCACCAAGCAAGAGATCCAACAAATTCTGAAGCAAGCGAACGTGAATATTCATTCAAGTGAGCGTGAAGTAATCTAGCAAGTCAAGTGAGCATTCAAGTAAAGAGATCATCATCAAGCGAGGGTGAATTCAAAAGTTCAAGCAAGAAAGTGTTCCAAGCAAGCGCAATAAGCAACCAATCAAGCGAGCATGCCATTCAAGCCACATAGCAAGTGAGCATGTCATTCAAGTAACAAAATCAAGTGAAATAGTTCAAAGCATGAAATCTATGAAAAGAGAGCCTAAATTCAAGAGAGCGAGTTCAGATGGCGCAACACATCTAGTTGTTAAAAATTCTTCAAAAATTGATCCTCTCAAGTAATGAAGACATGGTGCACATCAGCAAAGAAACTCTTGCTGATCTTTCACGACATCTACAACAAACAAATGAAACCATTGAGTTTCTTCAACTAGAGTTGCAACTACAATGAAATGAGTTGCAAGAAAAGAGTGATACTTTCAAGTCTTTGAACCATCCAGATGATAAGTCATTCATCCAAACAGCGTCAAGTTTCGAAGTTGTTCCAGTTCAAATTTCTTCCAAGCCCATCATCAAGCCATGTGAAGAAATTCAAAATAATAAGAATCGATGAGGCTTAGGATATGTCAACGATGACAAAAACTTGCATATCCCATATTATGCCAAGCCAATTAAGTTCGTCAGTGCAGGATTTATTGCACAAATCACCTCAGCAAGTTTTGAGAAAGTTGCAGACAAACAGAAATGCACGAAACTCGAAGTTGCAGTCAAACCGAAATGTTCTCATTGTCAAAGAACCGGTCATATGGAAGATTAGTGTTTTTATCTCCATCCTTGTCGCCATTGTGGCAAGCCTAATCATTCCTCAGAGTAATGTCACAACCAACAACAATCAGCTAGATTGAAGATACATTATGAATGGACTGACCCTTGGAAATGGTCATCCACAGTCAAAAGATTGTCTCAGTTCTACAACCGAATACAATCACACATAGTGCAACCGACAATGCAAAGAAGATGGTACTCTCATGCAGTTTAACGAGGGAGTACACCAGTGTAAAACTCCTACACCTGAAGGGGGGAGTTCAGGAAAACTTTCCAGAGAAGTGTCTCTCCTTTCAGCTGACAAAGGGGGGAAAATGTCAATAAAATTGACGATGGTTGTCACACTGAAAGTATTGACAAAAACAAACAAAAGAAGCAAGTGGGAAGCTTTCGTAGCTAGTGGGCATATTCAATAGCTAGTGGGCATCAACAAATTCGCCAGTGGGAAGTCGACAGTAAAGTAGCAGTGAGCAGTTTTCAACACAACAAAAGCAATAGTGAGTTGTTTTTTGACATCATCAGCCAGTGGGCGTTCAACAAATTTTGTCAGTGGACAAAGGATGTTGATTTCATGAAAAGGACAGATGGATCCTTTTGCAACTTGGCACGTGATGGAGTTGTCAAGCAAAATTCAGAGATGAATCATACATGCATCTGACTCATGTTCTCTTCAGATTGCAGTTTTTCAGCATCCAGCTTTGGCGGTTTTTCAGGCAATGTTTTTGAGGATCAACATGAGAACTTGGAAGATGGTTCCTCGTTCTTATTTTGGATTTATCATTGAAGGGGGGAATGTTAACCTCTCTCATAAAACAATAATAAATCCAAAAATAAAATAAATAAATTAAATATTAAAAGTTAGGAATTTATGCCTAACTCTTTAGATTGGGTTGTTCCTCTAAAGATGGAGTTTGTTTAGGTAGCTCCTATATTGGTGTGTGTTTGGTTGAGAAATTATCTCAACCAAGGTGTCCAAGATAGCACGCACTATCTTGAGACACTGTCTCCTCATCTATTTAATTGTAACACTACATTCTTTTAATAATGAGAAAATATGTGAGGAAGCCATGAGGTTGAAGCCTTTTCCGCCAATATTTGGTGTCTGGTTTTTTATGTATGTTTTCTATATTGTTTTGAGTTAATTTAATTTTTAATAATTCAGTGAGTGTAGCATACCAGAATTTTCAGAGGTCGCGCAATTCATTGAAAAGCAGGCCAAGTTTCTAGGGAAATAGTTCGTATTTCAGTTGCATGGTGGTAGAAAAATCAAGTTACTCAGATTAATGATTCCAACACTCAAAGGGAGTAGCTACAACTTAAGTTTTTGTTGAGAATATTCCTTGGTTGGATGTAGAAGGTTTTTTTGTGGGTTGTAGAAGCAGAGTTCACGTCGGGTGGAAAAGAAAAGCACACACAATAGAGGGAAATTTTCTCTCAGGCACTTTGAGTCTCAAAAGTTTAATTTATGTTCAAGCAGATTAGCAGTAGTAACTAGCATACCTACACATTCCAGGAAGGAATTCAAGTAGAAGAGAAACAACCAGAGGGAAAGAGGGAGTTTTTGAATTTTTTTTAGATGGCCACTACAGGGCTTAGAGATCAGGATAGGTTGGACGGATCATCCAACTACTTCATATGGAAGGCTAGGATGTCCTTCCTTCTAGATGAAGATGTCTTGAAAGCTTACATTGATAATGTAGTGGTTGTTCCCCAGGATGCATACCAGCTAAAGAAATATAGGAAGGAGATGGTGTGGGCGAAGCGGTTGATCTTGGATGGAGTTCAGGACCATATAGTATCACACATAGCTGGAAAAGATATCGCCAAAGATATGTGGGATTATCTCTCCACATTATACCAGGGCACTTCCGAGTAGCGGAAGATGTTCCTAGAGGAGAAGATGAGATGCATCAGGATGCAGAAGGAGGAAGGCATAGATCCCTTCCTCCCCAAGATTTAGGAGGTCTGAAACCAACTTGAAACTATTGGGGAAACACCTCAACCAACGAAGCTTGTATGATTGGCACTGAATAGTGTCTGAGAGGACTGGAAAGTATTTGTCCAGAGTATCTTGGGTAGAGATACCTTGCCAAGTTGGGACAATATGTGGGCTTATTTGCAGCAGGAGGAGTTGATATGAGCTCTGTTAAATATATCCATCAGTGGCAGTAGTAGCATTGGATCAAAGATGGTGAAGGAGGAGGAGAATGTGGCCCTCACATCAAAGGGTCACAGTGAGGGGCAAGGGGAGCATAAGAAGAAGAAGAAGAATAATAATGACCTATCTAAGGTCAAGTGCTTCAAGTGTGGTGATTTTGGCCACTACAATACCCAATGTTCTCTAAGAAATAAGGACAAGCAAGAGAAGTAGGACCAAGCAACAACACATGTTGAGATAGATAGGTTGTCCTATAGGTTGGAGGAAGACTTCGCGATGATTTCCCACATACCTCCAAGAGTGAGGTGGGGTGACTTGGAGTTGTAGCCCAAGTGAGCTACAAAGTTGGGCA
The DNA here is from genome assembly GCA_034641835.2 of Pinus albicaulis. Lineage (NCBI taxonomy): Eukaryota > Viridiplantae > Streptophyta > Pinopsida > Pinales > Pinaceae > Pinus > Pinus albicaulis. The sequence continues at coordinate 1,053,466,296 of CM076580.1, forward strand.
GGATCCACTAAAGAGTCCACCTCATGGATCATTACCTTGCTACATGGGCCCTCAATATTCACTAGCAGGATGGATTGGTGTTAGGAGATGTAGTCAAAATTCCAGAGTGATAGTTGCAGACTAGTTACAGTTAAGTGTTGGGGATTGCAGTGAAGAGTTGGGAGCAGTGTCGGTGGCATAGTGCAGAGTCATCAGTAGCGCAAATTCTTTAGGGAAAGTGCAAAGGCTAGTAGCAGCCAGAGACTCAGGTGAAAAATTCATCATACTGAACATAATTGATTCAATATTGTGGATGTTTTTCAGTTGCAGATGTTGCAGTTGCAACAGCAGGGCCAACAACAACACATATGTAGCATTAGAGTTCCACAGTGGTTGGTGGGCAGTGGTAGGCAGTCAAAGTGGGCAGACATTAACAACGTGACATAGGATGGTACAAAGACAAAGTGTTGTGATCGGGTTTGTAGCACTAGAACACGTTCCTTGCTAAGAGGTGGTGTTAGTTTTTGTAGCATCAGATGTGCTCTAGCCATGAAATTTGGTGGAGAGGCTAGAATACATGAGATCTCCAAACCCCATAAATCATTTCTGAAAATTCCACCTAGAGATGGCTTAATTAGATTATTAGTTAATTTTTAAATATTTCCTAAGTCTAAAATTAGGGAATATGGTTAGTTAATCAAAATTAAATAAGTCAAGGTGAGAATTCTCTAGAAACTCATATGGATCTATCCAGAAATTATCTGAGCTATCGATTAAGATTTAATCTTGGTCATTGGAGTCCCAATAGGGATTAATGTGGTGATGGAGAATGCACCAGAGACACTTGGAGAATTCGATTTTCTAGAGTAGCAACAATCAGTTGCTAGATAGTTCGAGATTTAGTGAGGGGCAAGGACAGTGAGGTTGGAGGAATTTTTTCATATCCAACGAGTGCATTTGCAGGGAGGTCGAATTTTCTCCAAGAGGTTGCATAGTCCTAGCACAGAAGCCTTAGAAGGTAGTTCGATTTGCTGAGAGTGGAAGATGTCTTCAGTTCTAGAGGCCGAGAAGGAATCCTAGAGTGTTGGAGAATAATTTTCCCAACCAGAAATAGGTAGGATGACTTGATTAGTAGAAATTTCAGGCAGCTTTAGAGTGACGCATATCTTGCATCGAGCCAGTTGGATGACTTGCTTTTTAGTGCTAGTCAAGAGCCAAAATTTCCCAGAGTGAGGGTAATTTTCCTCTAGTATTTTTTCCAGTATTTTCTCTGCAGGATAGCCAGATTTTAACATCCAGATTATTGTACTTATAATTTCTCACTGCTGTATAATAATAAAACCCTCATCATTGCACTGGTTTTCCCAAGTTGGGTTTTTCTAGGGACATTTTCCCAAAAATAATGGTGTCATTTTTATGTGTGTGTGTGTGTGTGTGCTAGTATTTTCTAAGTTTCCAGCGTTAGTTTCTTTTGCAACTTATTTGTGAAAATGAAAATGTGAATTATTTGATATTTGTCGTAGAAAACTGCAAATAAATTGTTAAATAAAATTAACAAATAGGAAAATAATTTCCAGTTACTGTGATAGATGAAATTTTCACACAATAGTCTAATGGAGTATTGATGGCTACAAAATTAGAGATTTTTCTATCAAATCATCTACTCCATTTTGACCAATTTATCCTCTTTTTCCTAAAATTACCTATAAAACCTTGAATATCTACCATGAGAAGCTAAGGTATGAAAATGTGTTTTCTATTCTAATTATTATGTTCATAGATTAGAACTAAAGAATGATCAAACAATGGTTTGAGATTTATATAAATATATAGTGTGAATAAATAAGAGGTGCTAACCCACACTTGCAAAAGGTACACACATAATACATTATGGTTGCAAGCATATGTTGATCAACAAAGAGACAAATGGCATATGTCGGATTAAGCACATGCTATACAAAAGGAATAATTTTGGTTTAAGAATCTCTGAAGGTCTAAAATAATTGGATAGAGCCACTTGTATATTATTCAGTGGTCATTGTGTATTGGCCTAATCCTGTATTGATCGATTTCACAGGTTATATCCAAGTCTAATAATGGTGTTATATGTCTCACAACACTACAAGGAAAAGAACCTCTAGCGGATGTTTTTGAGGAACCCCTTATAAAAATATCCCAGATATATGTTTGTAGAGGAGGTCTCTAGAGGAGGCTGGCAGGTGAAAGTTTTTGTAGATGCTTTTTTTGTGGCGCGTTTCTCATCATAAACCTCACCGGTGCATTTTACGCAAAACACACCAGTGCGCACTAAAAATTGGCATACCGAGACACCGTGCTCCTCGTACAAAGCCGCCTGCTGCATCTAAGTACTCTAGCACACCAGTTATCTACGTATAAAGAATCCTGGTGCATCTTCATAATACATCACACCGTAACGATGTGCGGTGCGCCATTGATAATATTGCCCGGTGCATCTCAAAAACTCGCACACCGAAAAATGGTTAAATAAAAAAAAAATATTGGTCGTAAAAACATCATTTTTACTTCTTCAGTGCTTCAGAACTCTCAAGCACCAGTGTGAGTTTGTCTTGTGTGAGGTGCCCTTCCATCGGTGTTCCCATTGCACACATTGTTGTTGTCCATTGCCCACTGTGTGGAGTTCGAATTTTCGAAAACGGTGGGAAAATTTGGTTTCTTCAATTCCTTAGCAAATATGCCTCCTCAACGCACAAATGTATAGGCAATCTACTTGTTTCTCAATAAATAAACCTTTTAGTTGATTAAATTTTGAAATTAACTTAAAATTAACCGTTAAAAAAAATAAAAATTGTACTGTGTGTTCGAGCCATTCGATTTGCACCATTCGCGGTGTTGCTTGTAAATTTACAGGCCGCACCGTGAACAATGTTAACAGAAACCGCACCGGTTTCCGGTGTGGTACTGAAAATACATGCACCATAACGAATTTAAAAAATAACAAGGAAATGCGGTTTTTTAAACGACCGCATCGTTGACTATGTAATAGTGTCGGGAGGACGATGCATTGACCAAAATAACTGCCCAGGGGCGGATAGTTAGGTCAGCACACCACCTGCCTGACAACATTACATAGTCAACGATGTGGTTGTTTACATGACCGAACTGTTGACCATGCGCTGTTGTTGGGCGGTGCGTTGACCAAACTATCTGCCCCAAGGCAGATATTCAACACACCGCCCGCAAGGCGGATAATTTGGTCAACGCACCACCCGCCCAACAACAATACATGGTAAATGGTGTGGTCGTTTACAGGACCACACTATTAACCATATAATTTTGTTGGGTGGCGCGTTAACCAAACTATCTACCCCGGGGCAGATAGTTTCGTCAACGCACCGTAGAAAAATATTCCCTTCTTTGGCGGTGTGCGAACATTTTCCATGCGCACCGAGCGCGATGCGTGATAAAAAAGTACGCTCTGGTACCGGTGCATGACTTTTTTTTGGGCGCACCGACTATTTTTTTTTCAAAAAATAAATAATATATATATATATATATATATATATATATATATATATATATATCTATATATATATATATATATATATATATTTCTAAAAACAATGTATTTAATATGTGAATTATTCAGTGACGTCAACGCAAAGAACAAAGGGAACAAAAAGAACATATGGAGGGTCGTTATAACATGATTCAGCTATGGGAGGCACGAGATAGGGAGATACTTTTGTACCCTCGCCCTATTACGACAACCACCTAGTTTCTCCTAAGGGAGTTAGGCCTCCTCAAGTTCTAAGAGGAGGCTACATCCCTGAAGGGCCATAGTGGGTTATTGGGACAACTGATCTTCAGGTGGGATGCCCACCAATAGGCTTTCCAGGTCGGTCCTGGCCAGTCATTCGAGCCCACTGAGGAGGACATATATTCTATTACTGGCCTATTTAAGAGAGGGTAGGATTTTCCCTAGATCCCAGATGTCCCCATCGGCTATGCAACAGGGTGTCTGTTGGCATACTCCCAGAGATACATTAGGGACAATATAGTTTCTCCTGCAGATTTTTAAGTGTCCAGTGGTCAGTTACATATTGCTTCGTTTGGTGCAGAGGAGGTGAGGTGCCTCTCACTACTGTTAACAACCATTGCACGCTATACCAGTGATGGACAACACATTAGTTTCCCGCTTTTATTTTATTTTGATTCTTTATTCCAGGCGCCATGACTTGTGAGATGGTCTTCGATTTTTTTGTGGCAGTTTTGTACAACATTAGATAGATGTCTTTCTTAGGCATGGGGAGGTTGACCTTCCCTTTTTCTTCAGAGTTATTTTGTTTATTTTTTAAGAGGTTTCAGATGAGGCCTAATTTTTTTTGACAACCTCGTAGGCCGATGTTGCATATATAGATGCAGATGTGGGGCCAGATGATTCCCAAGAGGGGCTAGTCTGACTTTCCCCCTAGCATATCTACTGATGCACTTGAGTTTCTAGCTAGTTCTAATGATCACTCGTTCGTTCTGGTGCCATGTTCGTATGCCTGTTGGGATTGGCGAGGGTGTACCAACATCCTCTTCACACAGGATGAGCCACCAGATGTGAGAGGTAATATTAGTTTTTTCTTTAAATTAATATATTTTCATTTTATTGTCTTAATTAATTAATTAGAATTATAAAATTTATTCTAACAAGTTATTTAACTTGTTTTATTAAATTGTTTAATGAAATTGTCTAATTATTGTTGTGTACTATATATTTTGTAGATATTGGGACATTTGTTGGGGACATGATTCCACCCCCATCGAATGATCTAGGTGCAGATGTTGATTAGGAGATGGTAGAGGCGAGGATCAGGGTGACATACCTAATCCTCAGGTGCAGATACCCACGGGGGTGCAGCATAGGCCGGACACCCAATTTGGGATGGAGTTGGGTGACCAACTGTGTCGACTCCTAGTTGATGAGGGAGTTCGCCCAACTACAATCAGAGAGATCCAGACTGATCGTAGGATCACAAAACTCTGGAGAGGCGTGCCCCGCGATATGATGACCCTCATGCGTCATTTTGTTGGAGATTCTAGAGCACTGGCGTAGGCTAGGAGGGATAGGTGTTGTGGAGATGCATGACAGAGAAACTCATCTAATGATCATGATCATGAGGGGAGTGATCATCATTCTAATACTCCACCTCCTCCTCCTTCACCTTGCGCTGGAGATCATGATCAGCCAACATCTAGTCCTGATCAGCAGGTATCTTTTGAGCAGTTTGCACCATCTCAGCAAACACCTAGTCCTGAGTAGGCATGACCATTGACTGAGCAGGCACCTGATCTTGAGCAAGTAGGTCCATTTGAGCAAGCCGCACCATCCACTGAGTAGGCTGCACCATCAACGACTCATTAGCAGGCAGTTCCTGAGCAGACTGCACCATCGACTTATCAGCAGGCACCTCCGCAGCAGGCATGTCATCCATTTGAGCATGAGGTTGCACCATAGACTGAGCAAGCCTCAACTAGTATTAGTATTGATGTAGTACCACTAGATATTTGACATTTATATGCAGTTGTATTACAATTGTATATTTTTGACATTATATATATAGTCCATGTATTTTATGTTCAATTTACATGGTGTTCATCATGATGTGTATATTGTTAGGTCATGTTAGATATGTTCATTTAATGTGCTTGCAGATAGATGTGTATGTGATAGCAGGTATTTGACATGAGATGTATATTTGATGTTTGTGTTGTGATGATGTTATACAATGCTTGTGTTTTGTTAGATGATCACGATCACGATGATTAGATGATGTTAACGAATTTGAATGTGTATTTTAGAATATGTTGTTTGTACGGTGGTTATCATGATCATGATGTTTATTTTTAATATTAAATCATGATATTTATTAAATATTATGTCGTGATTGTAATTGAAATTTTAATTTTAATTGTATGTAAAATTGTAATTGTAATTGTAATTATATGTAAAATATTTGTAAAATTGTAATTGTAATTGTAATTGTATGTAATTGTATTGTGAAATTGTAAAATTGTAATTGTAATTGTATGTATTGTCATAATTCAATTTTATTAAAATTGTAAAATTTGTAAATTTGTAAAATTCTAAAAATGTAATTGTAATTGTATGCATAGTGATTGTAATTTTAATTTTAATTTTAATTTTATGTGAAATTGTAAAATTGTAATTGTTATATTGTGAAATTATTTTAATTTTAATTTTAATTGTAAAAATATGTAAAATTGTAATTGTAATTTTAACTGTAATTGTATGTAAAATATTTGTAAAATTGTAATTGTATTGTGAAATTGTAAAATTGTAATTGTAATTGTAATTGTATGTCATTCAATTTTATTAAAATTTGTAAATTTGTAAAATTGTAAATTAATTGTCAATTTTGAATCATAACTACCGTAAGTAAAATGTATACCATAAATATTGTTAAATTACCATGATTGTAAAATTGTAAAGTTGTAAATTTGTATGAATGTAAATAATTGTAAAATAATAAATCTAGAATAATGTGAATTTTTGTAACATAATAAAGTTTAGAAAATAATGCAAATAAATTCATGTTTAGAATTATCATTATTGTATTATGATCTTACATACCAAAAATAACATTGTACATTTTCAAGATATTATTCACACACATTTAAAACAATCAAATAGTTGTATTATTTTAGGAATTGACATAAAAAAATAACTTGATACAGTGCGCCATTGTTTCCGAGATCAACATAATTTCAAATATCAAGTGAAATGATTTGAACATTAACACAACACAATGCAAAACAATTAATTTTAAAATACATATTATAATGTTTCAAAAAAAAGAGTATTACTTATAAGGTTAAGTCCTCTTCTTTAAAAAAACCCATCTTAAAAAGTATAAATGATGAAATAACACATGTACCATATCACTCTCAGTTCTCATGATCACCCTCATTATCTTCTAGCTTGCTTGGCATGATAACACTATTGTTCTCAAAAATATGTTTTGATCTAAGGTAATGTCTCAATACAAACCAGCAATTCCTATCCAATATGTCTGGGTAAAAACACCTAGTTGCAGTGGTTGGGGAAAACATAGGGCTCCTTAGCTTCATCCCACATATTTCTAGAGTTGATACATAACAACCTACTATCGTGATATTCATTTACATTATTCAAATCAAAGGTTTCACACCACTTTCACCTAAAAATAACACATTTGAAAGAAGAGAAATCCATTTCAATGATCTCTTGTATCTTTCCGATATAACCTAACATCCCTCATACTAGGTTTTGATCACGGTGGCTAGCTCGACTAGATTGACCGAACTTGACTTCCACTCCATAGTATTTTTTCATATGTCCATCATCGACATTTTCTGTGTGAAAATGGTGTCCATATGCCCACATAGATGGGAACAAATTCACATATAATTTTTTTTTAAAAATCATAGTGTCATGTGTCTTATAATAACCCAACTGTTAAAATATGAAATATAGATGTTACATTTCAAAGGTGCATTATTAAGTTTAAAATGTACGTAAATATATTATTACCAAGTGGTTTCACCCAATCCCTATGTTTATCGCATCCTCTTCAGCACGCAGGTAATGACCGGTTGCACTGTATTTCTCTCTGACTTGGTCAGCAACCCAACTCTTAGGGCATATAATTGGCATATTTTATTTTAAATGATCGGGGTAAGGCACACTTCTACCATTCAACCATCTGAATTATTTCTTGTCCCTATCCCATTTCATCCTCTTTTTTTCGTACAATGCGACCCATGGTTGTGTCACTTCGGAATTGTAAAGAACAAATTTATTGATTGCTTCAATTTCTACATTCACTGATGCAATCAAACCGGCATATAGTACATACGAGATCAAAATATACATTATATATAAGTTCAAAATGAATATTTACTTTGTGTAAATTTGAAAAATTATAAGTCTCTTACTCTTTATCAAGCACCTTTTTCCATTCTTTTGGAGAAGCTCCCATTCTTTTTTGTCTTCATCCCTTTCATCATCCCAAATCACTGCACCTAGTCTATTTTTTATCTGCTTGATGTACGCACTGGAATAATAGAAAGACTCATACAATATGTACCCCTCTCCGATAGACCCCTCAGCTTTTACCCTTTGTCGAACAAAACCTTTCAATTTCTTCGTCTGCCTCTCTAAGAAGAACATCCAACGACAAGAAACCACCCCAACTAATTCAACCTCATCTACTAGGTGGATTAGAATATGAACCAACAATTCCATGAAACTCGTTGAAAGTTCCTTATCAAACATACAAAAAAATTAACTATCTCTTGACGCCACTATGGAATTATAGCCACATGAATCTCCTTTGACGTGATCCAACGAACAAATGCAAATAATTTAGATATGGAACGTCCTAGGTCTTGGGGGAAGTCATATTTCACACAACCACGCACGAAAAAAGGATAATAGCACTGCAAAATTATAAACACGTGCAATAATATACAAAATTAGTTATGTTTTATGATCCCTGCATGGGATAAAATTTATTAATATAAAAAATAATAAAATCATTCTTTTGACATTATACATACTCTTAGAAGATTCAAATGGTCATGCGATTTCAACCCCGACAAATGGTCATCCACGGTGAAGCTGTGTCGTAGTGAATACCCATATGGAGATGGCACCCTCACACCCATTATAAACTCCTTTGCCAAAGAAAGATCATATGTTTTTAAAATCCATGGGACATCACCTTCTTTGAAATACCATTTAGAGGGACCAACTACCTCTGATCCTGTACTTTCTAATCATCTTGGCCAATGTTTATTTTTAGGTTTTGAAGTAATAAGATCTTTTCTAACAGCCAATGTGTCACTTTATTTCGATGATATGTTCCTCCATAAATAAGATGAAACTTTTTTTAACATATGCATGGGATCTAATAAGTGTGTAATCTTAAGATTCTCCAAATATGGGAGGTTATAAAAGATAGATTCTATTTTCATCCCAATGGGAAATTTCTCAACATAGGTGTCGAAGAGTTCTGGATCATCAAACATAGGCTCCCCATTTGAATCGAACATTTATATGAAATCCTTCTCGTTCTCTCTCTCATATTACCTAAGCCATTCAGATGGTGTCGTTATTATAGGCCTTTGGGTTCTCTCTCATTTACCTTTGAAAGCAGATGTTGCTCTTATGTAAGGGCGTTATTTTGGGAGGAATACCCTGGAGCAGTCATACACTGGCTTTCGTAGGTCGTTGGACCATATAGCTTTCAGCGAAGGTCCACAACATTTAAATCCATAATACCCTTTTGTTACAATACCTGCGAAATTATTGTATACAATATGCATGGCACATTAAAGAATATCATGAAGATCAGAAAAATTACAACGAATTAAATAACTAATATGCGAAAGAATATTGTTACTTGTATAAACAAATCAATAAACATGTAATTTACCAGAGAAAACTCCTAAGCCTAGATGATCATCTGTCGTGTAAGCACATATGCCATACAACGTAAAAATCCTCTCTGCTGCGATGGGTCTTGATACATCATACACATTTATCCCATCCTGTAAGTCATTTAATTCATCTACCAATGGTTGTAAGTAGACATCCATATTATTTACTTGTCTTCTACCAGGGAATATGAGAGCCAACATAAGATGTTCATTCTTCACGGAAAACCATGGGGGGGTATTTTTATTGATCACTACTATAGGAAAATCATAATAGTTGGTGTTCTGGAGGGAATATGGGTTGACTCCATCCATGGCTATGCTGAGTCGTAGACTTCGTACTTCATTCTTGAATTTTTCGGGCCATGTATCATCTATATGCTTCATGGCTATTGAATCTATTGGAATTCACATTACTCCCAACTCACTTCTATGTGAGGCATGCCATCCCTGCAACATAGCTAATTATTCGCAACGAAAGAGCCTTTGAATTCTTGGCATTATAAGTATGTGCCTCAATATCTTAAAAGGAGGACCACGTGATTTACCCTTATTTTTTATTTATCATACTTGCGATGCCCACATTTCAGACATATCTCTTTTTTTGCATATTATTCTCTATATAGAATACAATCATTTGGACATGCATGATATGATATGTACTCAACACCCAACATTTTCAACAATTTATTTGCCTCTTCGTAGCTATTAGGCAAGATATTATCACTCAGAAGAACCTTATCTTTGAATAACCTGTAGTTGGTGATGGACAATATTAAATGTACATTATTTCTAATAATTATTAACGTTCATAAAATTTACCATTTGTAATGTTCATTGTGTGATTATATTTCTCAAAATATAAGGGACTTTATGGTCAATTACCTCAAAATTTCAGAGAAACATACATTCAACAAGACAAAATTTCCCTTCAAGTTGCATCGTTGTCCCCAACTGGGTAGACTTTGACTGACTTCCAGGTCCAAAGAGAGGAGTGGTGGAAGAAAATTTAATGCTTTCGAAAAAGGTATCAGCGATATGAGCATCATCCCCTAACTGATCATCGTTATGGAATGCATCTAACAACATTGTCTCCATGGAAGTCATATCCCTTAAGTAATCATCCATACTAACCTCTATTTGATTGCCTCCATTGCCAGCTTGTGAAGAATTACTATTGTTGTAGTCATTCCTAAATGGTGAATCTCGACGTAGTGGGAATTGAATAGGTGGCTAATTCAACCATTCTTGGTATTGTTCATCTCTGAGTTTTTCTCCTAATTCAACCTTATCTCAATTTGACATTGTCATGCGGTGCAACGGAAGATGGTGGGTAAGTCCCTCATCATCACTAGAATCCTAATAATTTCAAAAAATATATTTTAACATGTTTAGTACAAAATTGATGATATAAATTAGTAAGCACGTCGACAATGCATGATTAACTGGTTTGACGTTGAAATAATTACATTGTTATACCAAAAAATTATTATTACCATAATTTTCCTAGAGTTGTGGCTATAAGATGCAATGTTACTATTGGCAGGGTGAAGCGGCTATCCATTTTCATCTACCAAATGCGCCTTGCGGTATGCTGCTCCTGATAAGAGCTTCCGACATTTTGGAGTTGTTTGAATATTTTGTGTATCTGAACTCGATTACGAATTTGCATGAACCTGCAAATTTGTATACCTTAATTTTATTCAGCTGATTAACATGGATAAAATAAACAAATTCAATTAGATAATGAAAATATAGATAAAATACGAAGTAATTACGTCTGGAGATAGATAGGGAGAACTCCACGGTGACTTTGAGAAATATTATGGAACGATTTGGATTTTGAAGAATTGTCCATTTGATATAATTATGAGATTTTCTCCCTGCATTTGAGCAAAATCAACATTAAATTTTAGTGTAAAATATACCTAAAAGTAATTTCGGTGCCTTAAAAATGGACTTATTGTTATTAGTGCTAATGTAGTGTTAACTACATCGGTGCATTTTAATTACTACACACTGATGCAGTTTTATTAACTGACACATCGATGCTGTTAATTAACAAATGCACCGAAAATACAGAAATAAAAAAAGTACAATTTTATTTTTTTGAAGTGAAAAAAATTGGTAAATTGAAAATGGGTGGCAAATTATTTTCATAAATCTAATTTCATAAAAAGGTTCTTTAAATAGTAAAATCTATTCATTATTTCATTATTTTTGCAAAAAATTTCAGGGAGGGATTTGCATGAGAGATATACCTGGAGCAAGAGAGCACGAGAGCAATGTGGAGCAGAAAAATACTTCAAACAGTAGCACTATTCAGAGAATCGGAATTTGAAACATCTAGTGATTCACACAAAAACCCTGTAGTATAGTAAAATTGTTAAATTTTACTGTAATAATTGTTTTTTTTATAGTTTCTGTTGGATTTAATACATGCATAGTATAAATTTTAAATTTTATTGTGCATTTTCAGAAAGAAAAAAGAAAAAAGAAAAAAATAAATAAATTAAAAATAAATAATAATAAAAAAAATAAAAATAAATAAATAAATAAATATATGAAAAAATAAATAAATAAATAAAAATTCATTCTTACGTTAAACCATTGCTTCTTCTTGTTTATGCGACTTCATAATTAGGGATTTTCATTTTATATTTATATGGTTTGTATATATATATATATATATATATATATATATAGGCGTATGATATCTAACTCGTGGGACCACTTGTAGAGTCAGATCCCAATCCATGTCGGTACTTGCATGATTTTTTTTATTTGATGCGCCTTGTTTAAAATAGTGCACCGGTGCTCTATTGTAGTATAATGCACCGGCCACATACTGACAAAAAACACTATTAGATAAAAACATTTTTTTTATTAATTTATGTTTGTGTTAATCGGTGAACCAGTTTATATATAACGCACCAGGTCTCCTTGTTGAAAAAGTGCATCGTGTAGTGTTTCTACTGTATTAGTGGCGTGTTGATAAGAACCTACTGTGCCGCGCTCAGTGCATACTTTGGGAAAGGCACACCGTTTTCTTTATTTTATTTTATTTTGTGTGAAAAGTATGTGATTTATTTATAAAATATACTAATGAATGTTATGGTACAAGTTTCATATTGATAAAAAAATGGCTGACAAGAGTTCAAGTAACAAAAATACTGATAGTACATCGACAAAAGAAAAAAAGGCAAGTTATTTGTATATTCTTTACAAAAATTATTATTTTTGAACTATATGTAAGTTTAACTAATATGTATTGTTTATTGTGTATCATTTAGAGCCACAAAATGATGAAGCTCGATAAGATTATTTATGATCTAAGACCAGAAGGGCGTAAAATCTTGATGGAAAAATTGTAGAAGGATGAATCAAGTGAATGAAAAAATACTATTGAACCAATATGAGTTTCTTTTTTGAATTTTCATTAATAATATGCTTGAAAATATCAGATAACATGTTTCAAACAATCTATTAATTTACATATGTTTAATATTCTATACGGACCAACAACGAAGAAAATGAATGTTGTTCCAAGAAAAGAAAAAAAAATAGAAAATGAAAATGAAAATGAATTTCTCCTTAGCTCGTCTGGAGTGGTGTTGGAGGTTGACGAAAGGGGGAAAAAATTTTACAAAAATTTGAGGGATCTAGTGGAACAAATGTATAGACGTTCTTTCCACTTACAATACAAAAATAAATCCAATGATTCCAAGAACCAAATTTTATTTAAACAACATGATGAGTTTCCAGAGAATTGGTTAGTGAGACAAGCTATACTTTTAATAGCAAAAACGTACAACAACAAAAAAGAAAGAATGTAAAAGTAATATTCCTTTAAACGTTTTTCTAGAATTATATGTATATATTACTAGAAAGCAATCATTTATAAATATCACTTTTGATATATTTAGTTTCGATATATCAATATAAAAATTAAATATTTTATTGTCATGTTACATTTTCAGGAAGATTATGAAAACCTCAAAGGATGAATGAGTTGATATCATAAATAAGCCAGTAGGAATGTCCAAAAAGGTGTACAAGGAGATGGTCAAAGAAATGGACATAATTGCATTGCACGAGGAGTCATCTCAACAACAAGGTGCTTCAAATGTAATATGTAATCATTGAATTTTTCGATTAGGTACAATAAATAAACAATTTAGCATTAAATATTAATTTTCAAGTATTTTATTGTCGAAAAGAAAAGAAAACAAAACCCATTTAGCACATAAAAAGGACGACAAGGAAGAAAAGGGTTGATATCTATGTTTGTGAGTAATTGTTACTTCCTTATAACAACTTAAATAGATCTAATTTTTTTATATTTTAAGTTGTTTTACAACAATCATCATTGAATGTCTTCAAACATGTGCTAACATACAAAGAAGAACCATCAGAAGAATTGATTGACATTGGGTTAAATATGGGTTGTCAATATATGTTGGCATATCAGAAATTAATTGTGGAATTTGTAAGCATCTATCTTGGTTTAGTTAGCTCTGTCTATAATTAATAGAACAAAAAAATATTTTATATTAAATCTATGATTTGTTATGGGGTATAAAACTTGAAGGAAACAAAGTATGGAACTATGCCAACAAATGAATTGTTAAGAGATGGCATGAAATTTGGTTTTGAAATAATGTGTATAGTTCATGAGCCAATTCTTTCTATGGTACATTTATTTTCAATTTACATTGATGTACATTATTTAATATTGAAATTTTTATTATTCTCACCAATGTATATACACTCATTAAACTTTATTTTTATGTTTGTAGATGGAACTTGAAGAAGAAGAAAACAATCGAAACAATGAACAAAACATTCCTCCAAATAACCCAAGTCATGGAAGTAGCTCGAGCAATGACAACAGTTCCAGCAAAGAATGATGATTAATATGTTTGGATATCAAAGCAAGACGTTGTAAATTTTGAAATATTTGTCTGTGAAATTAGAAATTTTGTTTAAATGTAATGGACATAGTGTCCCAATTGAAAGACAAAGGGATACCAATAATTGTCCCATTTTGTATGACAAAGAGTGTCTAGTATATATATATATATATATATATATATATATATATATTTTAATTTTTCTATTGCATTCTCCATTGTCACTTTGAAATGTTACACCACTGATTAAATATATTGATAATTAAATAGTATATGAAGAGATGTGAAATCTGATGATATGATATAACAAATTAATCCAAAAATCACATTCAAATGCACTAATAAAAATTTAAATGATATGAATATTGTTATAATATATGTGTCTACTTTTGATGAATAATGAATTTTAAAAAATCACAATAATTGCACTGTCATAGGTTGATGTTTCTAAAAAATATAAAATTAACATCAGTGCGTGTTAGTTACCGCACACTGGTGCATTTGTATGATACTACGCACCGGTGCATTTCTACGACCTCTGGGCACCGCACAAATAGAAATACCAATTAGAATGCCCGATGCGCTTTCTCGACGACTACCACCCGAGCACTCTGATAGGGGTTGCACGCACTTGTACGGTTTTCCTTTAACGTGCCAATGCATTTTTATAACTTAATGGCCCGGTGCGTCTTAGCACCTAGATGACCCGGTGTGGTTTTACACCTTAATGGTCCATTTCATGCACCTTCCATCGGCCTGGTGCATTTTACTGGGTGACACGCACCAGGACGTTGCTAGACGCCCCGAGGCATCCGAAATTTGTTTTCCAACCCGATGCTTGGTATGTTTATAGTATCGGTGCATGGATGGTAAAACGCACTGGTGCATTCACACTTGATGCACACACCGATGAGAAAAACATCCGTAAAAACCTCCGGCTGCCCAGGTTTTTTAGTTGTGTTGAAATTCCACTTAAAGCTATGCCAAAACCTCCGTTACCGAAAACATATGTTGTAGAAAATGTTTTTTTGACAATTTTGACCAATTTTATAACACTAAAAACCTCCTTTATAACCTCTGCTAGAGGGTATTTTCCTTGTAGTGAAAATTTTATGTTAACAATTTAAAGAGTGTCTCAGATGCCTCGGTGCATAATAGTTATTACAATGTTGAGGCCAAACTTATTATTTCTCATAGACTTATTTTTTTTATAACTGACTTTTATTTAGAAATTTGATGCATTCTAAGGAAAATTATTCTCGTTTAGTGTAGCCTCCATATTTAGACAGATTGTTTAGGGCTTAGATTCCACACTGTCTTATAAATATGTGTTCTTAAACATAAGAAAAATTAGTCCACTAACTATTTTACAAGTAGTTTTATTGCATCCACTCAAAAGCCCTAAAAGTTGGATGAATCAACGTCCTTGAACACTGTCATAATCCCTTTGCAAATCCCTAAGCATCATCTCTCCAAAAAGTATGAGAGTTTTTGGGTCAATCAACTCAAAATAATTTTTTGTAGCCCCAACACACCCTGCATGCTTTTCCACTTGCAATGGTTGCAAGTTGCATAACTGAGCACCTACATTGAACAACGTAGGTTTCTCTACTTTTCAGGTGCGATGGTTCTATAATTTTGGGAAAATTAAAAAATATTTTTGAAACTTCTCCTTATATAAGATTCTAAGGTGGTTGTAACCTTTTACCATGGATATAGATCTCAAATTCCTTCTCTAGAGATCTTATCTCTTATCCTTTGAGATTATCTTCCTTCATATGTGGATCTCAAGATTCGGTTGGTTTATCCTAAACTACCACTTTTACCCTACTACCTTCCATGGAGTCTGGGTTGGATTTTGGAGATTACTAGTGCCCTCATGCTACTACTTTCAGATTAAGGAATCATCATCCATTGATGTATTAGGGTTGACTTTGAAGTTTTTCTTTGTGGAAAGGAAGGACAAGACAATTGTGGAGACATATACAAAGTCAACATCTATAAATGGTCGCAACTCCATTTATTAATACAAAAAACACTTTGTTTCCCTATACTTGTGTCATGTTGATGCTTATGTATTTCAATGCCATTTGACTCATTGATTAGAGACTTTATTTTATGTTATGTGGATATTGTAGTTCTCTTGCTTGTTTTATCCATTGTTGCAAGTTCCATTTACAACATTTAGAGCTTACAAGCAAGGAGAAGAGGAGGAATTACTACAGATTCCAGGAAGGTATCTTTTTCATATTCTAATATATCTAAGGAAAACATAGATATTTTTTCCCCTGTTGTTTCTAGATCAGGCCACTAGATCTAGGGAGTTCAGTTTTGTCTGCAGAAGTGAATTTTCGAGACCACTAGATGTAGAGAGTTCATTTTTTTCCACATAAATGAATTTTCCATATAACAAACTATGTTGTAATTTTTATTTCTTAATATAATTATGCATGTCAATGTGTTGGTTTACATATTGAATTTGTCATGGTAAATTTTTTAATTCATAGGTATAGACCAAACTCTAGGTTGGGACCACTCGAGGTAAGGTCATGCACTGAGTTTTATTTCATAAGTTGTGTCTTTAATATTTTTCAAGTTGTATTATTTAATTTGGTTATGAATTAATTAGGATTGACCAAATAATTTTGCGAAATGTGTGCTTTTCATTTCTTGCAGTGTGTTAGAAATTATTACATCCCTTTTCCTGTCATTTTCTTGGTCCATGTTTTGATTTTGAAAATATAAGGGTGATGAACCAGCTATTGTGAAACTGGGAGTTGTTGTTGCAAAATGAGCAACCTTGCTACAAGAACTAACAATAGTTGGTATGAACCATAGTATTATAAGATTTGACTATCCTGATAGGAATAGTGACTTGGGACAGATTGTTGGAGATCCCAATACATAAATTTCTATGTACTAGCTAGACTTGGGTTCTTATTGCCTATAACTTTTCCTCCTTTTACATAGAGGGTTGGTAGGAACTGATGCTTGTGTATACATCACAGAGAGTCTCCTAAGTCTAGTAGACCCTAGGTTGATGAATTAAATGATAAAGTGAATACTTAACAATATTATATTTGGAAAAACAATATTCACGTCATCATTTTTGGTGGCGTTGTTGGGGAGATACTCAGAAGTATTAATATTCCTACCTTAGGTCAAATAGGAATGGCGTTGGAAGTAGAAGCAACGAAATGGAAATAGTTAGTCTATCTCTTTCAATAACCTACATCCTGAATGCCCTACATTTAGAGCATGTTAACCATAACAACATAATTAATAAAAACAAAAAGTCTTTTAGGACCCCCAACACGTTGTGTAAAAGGAGCCATTGATACTAACTTTTTGGAAAACAAAAAACTTGATCATATAAATGTCACTTTTTCCCAAAATAGTGAATTACAGTACTCACCAAAAGGAGAAGTACCAAGGATAGAAGAGGTTACATTTAATTACAAAAAAAAAATCTTCAGGTTTTAACAAATTTTAGAATCTCGAAACTCCAAAAATGGAAAGGATAAACAAAGAGTTAAATGGACCTAAGCAATAAGGACCCATTTCTTTAGAATTTCACATCCAAGACCTTTATGCAATAGTTCAAATGAAGAACATCCCTCCCTTTTCCATTTTGAATATTCATGGTTTTTTCTAAGGAAGACCCTGATACTTTCTTATTTGAGTTTGATGTTCTTTGTCATAGTTATAACTATTCAATGGGTGCTAAAAAAATGTAGCTTTTTCTTGCAACCTTGAAGGATGAAACTCATTTACCAAGGCGTGGAGATGCTTGGTTTGATGATAAATAAATTTTTGAGTTTGGTATGGGTATTGAAACAAGCAACATAATCAAACACAAAAAATACAATTGTTATTAGTAGGACTAAAATTACCAGTAATAAATCATGTCCTTTCCTTGAAGAATGGGATCAGACCCTAAGAACATGATCAACCTGAGTAATCACTACTACATGTGAGGGGGTTTTAAAACAATATTTAAGACAATGATTTTCTTAACTTGAGACAGAAAGAAACTTGTGTATTGTCTTAAGTATTGTCTTTAAGCGTATGTCTCAAAATTATTTTCTTAAAAAATTATCTCTATAAAGACAATATAGAACACATATTATTATTGTCTCTATAAAGACACACACATTATTGTCTCTTAAGAGACAATTTCATTTGTCTCTCTAAAGACAATTCCATTTGTCCATTCATTTTTGTCTCTTTAGAGACAATTACATTTTTGTCTATTTAGGGACAATAGCTGAGATTAGAAAGACTATATGTCCATAATTTCAACTATTTTCTCTCTAGAGACAATATGAATTTTTTTTTTTAAATAAACAAAATCATTTTAAATGTTATTGTAAGGTGGTTTCAACATTTAAAGTTCCCAAATAATTATTTTAATTACCTTAAATCTCTATTCTTTATGGAAAAAAAAAGAATAAATTCCAATTTTTTTAAAGACAACAACAAAGTCATTTTAAATCTAAATGAAAATACAATTTCAAAACTTAACAATTCTGGAAAGAAACCTTGAAAATAATAAGGCAGCCCACTTTTATTTGCTGAAAATACATTCATGTTAACGAATTTGAACATGCAAGATCCTCAGTTCATTTCATGACATATTATGAGGCAAAAGAAAAATGTTCAAGATTTCTCCATCTTACAAGAGATTTTACTCTCTGACATATAATTCCAAAAGCTTGAATCACATCAAATGGTGGAAAATTAAATTGATATCCATTGGTTAGCTCCACAATTTCAATATCCTTGTATATTTGGAATTAGCTTCCTTCATAACAAAAAATTGTAAGAATGTATATGCATTCAAATCTACAATTGATTGGAAATCCTATCTTGATGAAGGTTTTACAAAAGATGGAAAATTGACACAGGTCCTCGCAACATGATATAATCCAATTCTCAATCTTTTTGTGACCTACAAAGTTATCTCCTCCATTATAGACTTTCACAATTCAAAAGTCGTTGATGCAATATTTATTTTGTTGAAATTTGCAACAAGAAACAGTGAAATTGGCATCCAGAAACAAGATGACATCACACACACTAGTGTGGGACCACAGGTCACACAGTGATGCATCCAAGTGATACATTAGTGTGCAAGCCAATTTATTTATTAAATTGGAAATGTGTCCAATTTACATTTCCCTTAATTAAATTGGACAATAAATTGTAATCTTATCTCATAAACACTTGTAATAGTTAACTGAGTGTGATAAACTCAGTTAGCTCATGAATTTCAAGTTGAGGGTGGTTGGCGAGGCATGCAAAGTGATTCTATTAGTTTTTGAGTCCAATTTTGAGATACTGCATGAGTTTTATGTATGATAAATCAGTTAACTCGATTAAGTGAGTTAAAGTCAGTCTAATTGGTTGTAACTGATTGTTGAACTAGTGAGACTTCAAGTGAATTAAATCAGATTTAATTCACATGCAATGATATTTCAAGTGACTGATGATTTACTATTAATAGCTGCATGCATGTCAGTTCTGATGAAGACCCAATTGAGACAGAGGTTAAAGGGATGTTAACTATCAGTTGTATTTTTAGCAAACAACCCAGATGCAGTTAAAACACCACATGATTTCCCATGATACTTGCGCAGTCAAGGAAGGTTGAAATTCCTAAATAATAGGCATTTCATTCCACAGGGATTGCGTGAGCAAGGTAGGCTGAAGATAGGCTGAGAATTGGCTAAGTGTTGGCCCAATTTTGTCCAGATTGGTGTGAGACAGTCAGGATAGTGCAACAGAATCTTGTGAGAAGAGTGCATTGTATTGTTTCATGATTCCTTGGTTTATTATACAATATAGATAGAGGGGTTTTGAGCAGCAATATTTCCCTAGGAAAAATATCTATGTTGTGGATTGATTTTCTTCTTTCTTTTACTTGGTGTGGTTGTGCGATCATATTTAATTTCCGTAGAATTAATTGTAGAAGAATTCAAGATATTTCTCTAGTATATTGCATGATTAGATTGAATCCATTGGAATACATATTTTTTGTATAATTTGTACATGGTATGAGAGCGCCAGAAATCACAATAGTGGAGAATAAATTGAGTTTGTGTTTAACAATATTCAAACTTGCAGATACTTTCGTTGGTGGGAAAAGCATATCAAGATGGATTTAAAAGGCTTAAGATTGGAATATGCACTCGAGGGAAGTTCTAATTATATTTCATGGAAATACAGAATGGAGGCAATGTTGGAGGAAAACAGGTTGAAAGAATTCATTGATAATGATATTCGCAAGCCCACAACAGAAGACACTGCTCTTCTTGTTTCTTGGAAAAAGAAGGTAGCAAGGGTGAGGAGGATCTTATTAGAGGGAGTTAGAGATCACATTGTCTCAATTATCCATGGCAAGGTAACTCCACATGCAATGTGGAAGGCCTTGACAAATCTGTTTCAGAAGAGTCGCGACCAAAGGAAGTTGGCGTTGAAGGACAAGCTCAGGAAAATCAAGAAGGAGGAGGGCGAGACGATACCAACATACTTAATGAAGTTCACTCAATGTGGAGATGAGCTCAGAAGTGTTGGTGTGACCATATCAGATGATGACTTGGTGACCGTAGCACTTCTAGGCCTTCCCAAGAGCTGGCATAGTTATTAGGAATTTGTCAATGGGAGGGAGAAGTTACCAGATTGGGAGCGACTTTGGTCAGATTTGGTAAAAGAAGAATTCAGGCGGAATACCAAGGATGGATCCTCATCCAAGACTAATGAAGAGGAAGATTGTACCTTGGTCAGTAAGGAAAATAATGAGAAGGGAAATAAATCCCAAGGTGAAGCGGCCAAGAAAGACTTGTCCAATATCATATGCTTTCACTTTCACTAGCATGGGCACTATGCTACAAATTTTCCACAGAAGAAGAGCAAGAAGGAGCATGCAGTTTCAACAGGTGAAGCATTGGCTTCACAATTTGATCTTGATTTTACACTAATTGCATGCATGGATATCACTGTAATGGGTTGTATGTGGTATCTAGACAACAGTGCCTCGTTCCATATGATGGGGAATAGAGATCTTTTTAGTGACTTGGTGGAGAGGGACCTCCATTAGAGCATAGAGTTTGGATATGGTGAGAGGTATAGCGTGACCGGCATAGGTACAGTTACCTTTCAAAGAGAGAATGACTCCCATCTCAGACTAGCAGATGTTTTGCATGTTCCAGGCCTAAGGATGAATTTTGTCTCTATAGTGGTATTGGAAGAACATGGTTATGAAGTAATGTTTAGAAAAGGAAAAAAGTTCCTTAAACACATAACCACGAGACAAGTGAAGCAGATTGGTGTAGGAGTCAAGAACCTGTATGCTCTCGAGGTTGAGGATGCATGCAAGGATTTGAGGAGAAAAGGAGTGGTTAATGACTTGGTGGTTGAGATGGAGCAATTATCTCTCAACATGCAGCCTCAGAAGCAGTCTTAGAAGGTTTTGGGTAACCACAATTAGAGAAGCAGAGAGGATAATGAGTGGAAGAGTCCACTCAAGCAGAGACCTCCAGGAGGGGGAAATTTCGACCCAGAAGGGAAAAGGGAGTACATGCAGCTATACCTCTAGGTCTGAGGTAGGGCGATGTGCATAATTAATCCCTAGAAGAAATTGGGCAGGGTTCATTGAGATGGTATGTCTCATAGATCGAACCTGGCTACGAGGAGCCCACAATACAACAGTAGCAGGAAGGATCGGTTAGATTGATGCAGTCAGATGTCATGAAGATAGAAATTAAGGTGACAGGTGTCGGATATTGGAGCACAGATCAGAGTTGGCAGCAATGCAGAGTGCATGGATGTAGATGCTAGTAATGCAGAGAGTCCAGTAGACATGGGCAGTAGCTAGCAGCAGTCAGAATACTCTGATGACAGATGCATTATACTGATTCCGTTGTTTGGAGGCTATTTAGTTTCAGAAGAGTTGCATGTGCGAACAACACTAGAGAAGTGTTGCATGCAAGAGTTTCATGTGTGAAGAACATTAGAGAAGTGTTGCATACAAGAATATTCCAATGGTACCAGATCAGGAGAGATTGATTTCTTTCTTGTTGAGAGGGAGTGTTGAAATTTTCAACAAGAAACAGTGAAATTGGCATCCATAAACAACATGATAGCACACACACTAGTGTGGGACCATAGGTCACATAGTGATGGGTCCAAGTGATACATTAGTGTGCAAGCCAATTTATTTAATAAATTGGAAATGTGTCTAATTTAATTATCCCTTAATATAATTGGACAATAAACTATAATCTTATCTCATAAACACTTGTAATAGTTAAGTGAGTGTGATAGACTCAGTTAGTTCATGAATTTCAAGTTGAGGGTGGTTGGTGAGGCATGTAGAGTGATTCTATTAATTTTTGAGTCCAAGTTGCAGTTAGTGCATGAGTTTAATGCATGAGAAATCAGTTAACTCAATTAAGTGAGTTAAAGTAAGTCTAACTGGTTGTAACTGATTGTCTAACTAGTGAGAGGTCAAGCGAATTAAATCAGATTTAATTCACATGCAATGATTTTTCAAGTGACTGATGATTTACTATTAATAGCTGCATGCATGTCATTTTTTATGAAGACCAAGTTGAGACAGAGATTAAAGGGAAGTTAACTGTTAGTTTTATTTTTAGCAAACTGCCTAGATGTAGTTAAAACACCACTATATTTCCCATGATACTTGCGCATTCAAGGAAGGCTGAAATTCCTAAAGAATAGGGATTGCATTCCACAGGGATTGCATGAGAAAGGAAGGCTGAAGACAGACTGATAATTGGCTATGTGTTGGCCCGATTTTGTTTGGATCAGTGTGAGATAGTTAGGATAGTGCATCAAACTCTTGTGAGAAGAGTGCATTGTATTGTTTCATGATTCCTTGGTTTATTATACAATAGAGATAGAGGGGTTTTGAGCAGCAAGCTTTCCCCAGGAAAAATATCTATGTTGTGGATTGATTTGCTTCTTTCTTTTACTTGGTGTGATTGTGCGATCATCTTTAATTTCCGCAGAATTAATTGTAGAAGGATTCAGTATCTTGCTCTAGTATCTTGCATAATCAGATTGAATCCACTGGAATACATATTGTTTGTATAATTTCTACATATTTAACATTCTCCAGTCTGTGTAAACTTGCTCATCACCATAAAGTGCACCTAGTTGTTGTTGATCATGAGGCCCTGTACATGTTGAGTGTGGTAAAAGCATCTCCATGTTTGCAGATTCCAATAACTATCATGGAGTATTCGCATTTATTCTCAGTAGAATAGAGGAGTTAGAAATATTTCAGGGAATTTTTGGGCTCTCCAGTTGAGGAAGAGGTAATGAACTATTCTGATCGACTTCATAGCAAGCTGAAGTTGAAAAAAATTTCCTATCACTAGATTTTTTACAAGCAGTTAATCATTTCTTGGAGGCACGACAAGCCACCCATCCTTCTTCCTATTAAGAATAAAATAATAAATTCTTGTAAGGAAATTTTTATACCATTTATCAACCATTTTCAAGAGAGCTACTTACTGAAACAAAATAAATGAAGTAGTAAATAAAAATGTGTGCACTCTTAGTATTTCTTGATTATCACTTCACTTGCATTGCTTGCTCGATTCCCTAGAAATGTCTAGTACAGACTCAAATGGAAATCTAGAAGATATTTTATGGAATATCCAAATACACTAGCTTCAATGCCTTCATGTCTACCTGTTGTTAGTGCTGAAAAAAGGCCCACAACTTTTAGAACCAAGAAAAACTTTAGAATGTTATCAAGTTACTTAAGAGAAAACTATCAAAAGGAACGTGTCTCAAATGAGTTTTCACAATGGCTATGAAACATAATACAGCTATGATAACTATGATTGATTCAATATAACTTGTCAAAAATTAATGTACACCATAATATAAAACGAATAACTGAAAAGTTGAAACCATATTATATATTGCCTATGTCATTATCCAATTAATTTTCCTTCATTAAAATAACAATGGCCATGTCAATACCCAACTATTTTTCCTCCATTAAATTGAATCAATATCACGCATGTAGAAAGAAAATTCAACAACTTGTATCA
The DNA here is from genome assembly GCA_034641835.2 of Pinus albicaulis. Classification (NCBI taxonomy): domain Eukaryota; kingdom Viridiplantae; phylum Streptophyta; class Pinopsida; order Pinales; family Pinaceae; genus Pinus; species Pinus albicaulis. The sequence continues at coordinate 1,053,490,744 of CM076580.1, forward strand.
ATTTTTTTGACGATCCTTTTTAGTCATATGTTTCCAATGGACCAATGATATGGCCATTTTAATCAAATTATGCATGCGAGATTTTATCAGATGTTGAATCCATAAAAAAATTACAATTTTCAATACAAAGACTGGATTACCAGATTCCAGTAAAACCAAATAGAAAAAAATTATTTGTTCACCATTATCTTGATGTAGGACAAGCTTTTTTTGGTGCATCTATTTTTTATCTCTAGGTTTTAATTACGTAAATATTATGCATTGTATTGTGGTTTATTTTAATTATTATTTTCATATGAGTACAAATTTTAGAAATATTATACATATATAAACAATGATTATTCTTATCTCCTGCACTCATTCAAACATTTAGGCAATCATGGTAATATAATATGCTTCTTTGTTATCCTATCTCTGCTCAGGCACTCCACATTATCAGTCTACATATCAATCTTGTGTGAAAAAACTGCACCAAGTATTGCAAAAATGATTAGAACCACTAACTAAAAGTACTCATTCTGCTGACAAATCTGCAACAGTAAATAGTTTAGGTGTCAAATTCAATGAACTCAATTCATAAATAAACACTATTTAATCCTCAAGAAAGAATAAAATACTGACACCACAAAGATCCATAGTTTTCAGGTAGAATGACTATGAGGATCTCCAATTCCTTACCTCTGAGTTTGTTCATTGCATATTTATATACAATTTTCAAATCTCTTTCAACTTGGCCAGGTCGTGCCATGTAGATTGTAATAATAGATTCAAGATTGAATACCTACAACCAGGGGAAGGCATAAACCAATAAAAGATATTAGGAAAAAAATTTCCAGGTTTTCTATACAGCATAGGATAAATTTCAAATCCTATTACAACCTCTAAAAGGAATATGAAAATTCAACAAGGCCCAGAAGTTCCTACATGCCAGAGATTTGGCACATTTGAGCCAACTCGTGACAAAATCCAAGAGCAACACTTTCTTGAACGCCCCATGAGAAGTTGATACAAACCCAGTGGTTAACTGTGCATCCATTGACTATTTTTTGTTTCATCTCATGCTATGCAAATGGTAGGTAAAAAATTACAAACAATACAAGATTTCAATAGTAAAAAGTTTATAAATAGGCTATTTTCCTATTGAAGAACATATATCACGTATGTTGTATAGGGAAGTTATCTTTAAGAGAAAATATTCATTACCATATTCACCATGTTCCACTGACCTACCTGCGGTAGGCATACTTTTACCTTCCCAATGTCATGGTATTTCAACTACATATGAAAAATGAGTAAATTACAAAGATTTCGAAAACTAATTTCATGAAAGAAAATATACCAGTGATTTATTGACAATATAAAAATCATATCAAGTTTAAGCCAGACAAAGAAACTAAGTTTCAATATTTACCCATGGAGCAGGCAGAATTCAAGCTTCCACAGAGCAAGTATGTCACTAATTTTTATACCAAATTCCTTCGCATAAGGATCTTGATCATAATAATTCTGATACAAAGTCTGCATTAAACATTTCACACTTTAGAAACCAATTAAATTCCACTCTCTTTGGGGTTAGGAATAGAAAACGAGGTCTCATGATCTAATCCTCCCCATTCTTAATTCAAGCAGCAAAAGAGAAGGTCTCCTTTGCCATTTGGACATTTTCAATTGAAGCATCATATTATATATATATATATATATATATTAACACACATTGATGGAGTATCAAATTAAAAATGTAAGGATATCAATTACCAAAGCATAAGCAACAATTGTAAGAGAAAACAAGCAAAGACTGCCTACCTGATTTAACATTAGAAAACAAAACCTGCAAGATGTCCATTTCCCTTTCTCGGAGCTATGGACATGTAACTTTTAACAGAGAAGTAATTTGTTTCTCGTTTTATTGCTTTGAATATCTCTGAACTTCCATTATCTTGCAAGCTTGCAATTTTTCTAGGAAAGCAGACGTTCAAGACACATTGATATTGGGGAAAACCTGCAAAATGCTCATCAGTTTCATCCTCATTACACTCCATGTTTATTGGAAGAAGACAAAGACGTCAGATTTTAGTGTTCAAACCTCCATTGGTAGATAGTTTGGCTTATGTGTGTTTCCCACTTGAAGACAAGACAAATGAGTATGGTGTATTGTAAAGCAGTACATTTCTTGGAAAGTTTCAACTACTAATTTCATTGTTGATTTATCATCCACATGGAATTTGTGAAAAAACAAGATTATTGAGATCTCACATTGATCCGGATTTTATGCAGGAACGCAACAGAATAAACACATAACCATAAATACAGAGATGCAGCGGAAATAACACTTCATTTCATTAATATCAAATAACAGAAAGATGCTTACAGACATAATGGAAATAAAATAGCTAGGGTGCTGGTAGCGAATCTCCGAGAAGAGATGTGGTGGCTACAGACCTCTGAACTGTCTTACAATGAGGCTCGAGGGCCTATTTATTGTTGAGAAACAATGTAGAATCTGAAACGTCCAAAACCCTAACCGTAGGAGATGAAGCGCCAAAACTGTGGGCCCCGTTTGGGTAAATTGGTGGTTCAACTTCCTGGGGACGTCACTTTGGCATCCGATCTCCGTATGACGCGCTCAATAGCTCGTTCGAAAGATCTGTCCGAGGAGTACAATTTTTGAACGAGCAACATCGGTCCATAGACCCATGTTGCTCTCCGTTTTCCCCAAAAACGTCGTTTAGGGCCTCAAAATGGCTCCGGAAGTTTAAGACCCGAAAAACTGCTAAAAATAGTAAGTTGTGCCGAAACTGAAAAACTGAAAGAGACAATGGTGGGGGGCCAAGTGGAATAGGTGGGTGGCCACCAATATCCACCTGGATCATTAAGCCCCCAAAACGGCTCCGAGAGTGGAGGACCCGAAAACCCGCTAAAAATAGTAAGTTGTGCTGAATGTGAAAAGCTGCAAGAATTGATGGTGCTGGTCCAAATGGAATAGGTGGGTGGCCACCGATATCCACCTGGATCATTCCTCCCTTCTTAGGAAGCAATGGTCCCCATTGCGTTGAGATCCTCCATGAGATGAGGAAAATTCTATTGAACTGAGTATTAGATGTGTTGAAGATGCCATGGACCTGCGGGTGGACATGCTGGATGCGTTTAGTAAATTTGGTTTCTTTCTCAGCCTCATACAGTACATGTTTGGATTCTGTATGTGTATTTGCAGGATGTATGGAAACATCGGGTGGTGGTGCATTGGGAGTCAGATCAATGGAGTGCTTGTCCTGACAGTGTAGAGGAACCTCTATGAGTGAGGAGAAATTGTCATCGTATTCCTCCATGACTTTGTCCATCTGCTGCAGCCGTGAAAGGGAGCCCTGTTTCGAGGTTATGGCCACAATATTCTTCTTTCCCTGTGAGCGAGTCGTAAGGAAAATGAATTTCCTGGTCTGGGAAACAACCTTACTGCGTTGTTTTGCAGTAGTCAAAGAGATGGCAGGAGGCGGTACTACCTCCGGTATCCTGTACAAGTTATTTCCCAAAGTAATAATAACAGCACGAGGCCTAGACTCATACACAGCATGTCGTCTCCATAAGTATGGTTGGCCTAATAATACATCAGCTACATCAAGAGGAGCAACATCACACAATACCTCATCCGTGAATGGCTTGATACTGTATGGAAGTCGGCACTGCTGGCGGATGCGGAGATCTCTCCCTGGGTGGAGCCACCCAGTGGTATACGGTTGCGAGTGTGCTATGGTTGGTAGGCCGAGCCGCTTCACGACGTCTGCTGAAATGAGGTTCTTTTGGCTTCCGCTATCGACGAGAAACTGCAGCGGAGAACCCTTCACCCACATCTGCGATTGGAAGAGGCGCTCCCCCTCCTCTGGATCCTCTGGACCCTCCTTCTGGATCTTGGTGGTGGCAACAATGGCACTGGGATCCGCATCAATGATCTGCTTCCCTTTGTCATTGCCTTTGTCTGGTTCTAACTCGGGATCAGAAAATGCATCTGATTCGGGTGCCTTTAGTTCAGCCACCAAAGACTGTTTGGCCCGACACTCGTTTGTGCTGTGAGTGGGGTTGTTATGAAATTCACACCACTTCCCTGTGTCCTTCTTTGGATTTGTGGTGTTGTTCTGAGTTGCATTGCTTTGGCCTTGCCCCTTGTTCTTCGGTTTGGGGGCACCTTTCGGATTCGCAGATCCAAAGTCTCGCTTCTTCTGCTTAAATTTCTGCTCGATCTTGGCGACATAGCGATATGTTGTGCCAAGCGATGTAATGTCAAGGAACTCCATTTCCTCCTGAATGTGTTTGTGCAGAAAGCCGCGGTACTTGAGCACCAAATGTCTCTCTGAATCTTTAATACCCAACTTTGTGCACAGGGTATGGAACAGATTCGTCAGTTCGTGCACATCTTGATCCTTTTGTTGCCGCAGCGTGGTCCATTGGATGTATTTGTCCTCATAGCTCCCCACGGGGTAATATTGTTCCTTGATGCCGTCTCGGAATGAATTCCAAGTGGGTGTGGCCAAGAACAGAGAGGGTTCCCCATTGCCCTCTTGCTCACGGTAGGTTTCCCACCAGTCTTTGACATGGGGGGCGGCTTTGAGGAGTGCAAAAATAATCTTTTCTCGGTCAGAGAAGTCATGGACCGAGAAATACCCTTCCAACAAATTTAACCATCTGTCTACAGCATCTGCATCTATTTTTCCTTCAAATATAGGAATGTCAAAGTTTACCTGTACCTTGAAGGGAGTGGCGCCTCCAGAGTGGTTGTTGGATGCAGATGCGCCATATGTGGGCAATCGTTGAAGGATTTGAGCAAAGTTATCCATCATCACGTTCCTTTGTTTCTCGAGAGCCTCCTCGAGCAGTATTTTGATAGGATCTCCTGCTCCCTCGTCTTTCTTTTCTTCTGCCATGGGAGGTCGTCGGGGTTTGCGAGGCTGATCTTGCAAGGTTTCAACCAGATCGAGCCCTAACTCCTTATACCCTGACCGCGTTGGGGACATGCAAAGAAAAACAAAGAAAGAGCAGTCCCGCTCTGATACCACTGATCCGGATTTTATGCAGGAACGCAACAGAATAAACACATAACCATAAATACAGAGATGCAGAGGAAATAACACTTCATTTCATTAATATCAAATAACAGAAAGATGCTTACAGACATAATGGAAATAAAATAGCTAGGGTGCTGGTAGCGAATCTCTGAGAAGAGATGTGGTGGCTACAGACCTCTGAACTGTGTTACAATGAGGCTCGAGGGCCTATTTATTGTTGAGAAACAATGTAGAAATTGAAACGTCCAAAAACCTAACCGTAGGAGATGAGGCGCCAAAACTGTGGGCGCCCGTTTGGGTAAATTGGTGGTTCAACTTCCCGGGGGCATAACTTTGGCACCCGATCTCCGTTTTACGCGTTCAATAGCTCGTTAGAAAGATCTATCCGAGGAATACAACTATCGGGATGAATTTTATCAGAAAATTCGCTGGCGCTTTCATACCCAAAAAAACGTCGTTTAGGGCCTCAAAACGGCTCCGGAAGTTCGGGACCCGAAAAACTGCTAAAAATAGTAAGTTTTGTTGCAACTTGAAAATTGAAAGAACTGAAGATGGGGGTTCAAATGGAATAGGTGGGTGGCCACCAATATCCACCTGGATCATTAAGCCCCCAAAACGGCTCAGAGAGTGGAGGACCCGAAAACCTGCTAAAAATAGTAAGTTGTGCTGAATGTGAAAATCTGCAAGAATTGATGGTGCTGGTCCAAATGGAATAGGTGGGTGGCCACCGATATCCACCTGGATCACACATTTTGAAACAAATTTTAAGCATGTGTAGTGTACAAAATGTGTATCTTTTATCTAATTGGAAATAAATAGGAAGAGACTTTACATCATTCTAGACTAGAACAAATTTTCAAAATATAAGGCATAAATATGAAGCAGATGACATCAATAATAACATATATTTAATGGCACATGCAACCAAATTATATAGGAATGGAATCTAATGTGTAATATTTACCGAAAATATTAAGAGACATACATCAATTTACGGTAGGTTGTGATGTCAGTCTAGAGATATAGTACTTCCTACACACATTTACCTTATGTGTCACTTCTAATTTTACACCTATCAAGGTTTTTTTAATCTGATTCACACAAAAGGCCATTGTCACTAAGAGATATGAGTATCTGCCACTTTGGTACAACTTTAAAACATTGGTCACTTGAATCAAAATACAGAACATATAAATAATTCAAGTTTCAAATTGACAGATTCAATTGTTGGCTTTATAAGCTTTACCTTCCATTAAAAAACGGTATTGTCTAATTTTGGAGATAGAAGCATGTGAGGCAAGACAAGTAAATGTTAAAATATTATTCTTAAAATATAGTAAAATAAAAGAGCCTAGCGTCAGATATCAGTCGCCATAAGTTCCTTCAAAGGTCTCTCGAACTTTATTAAATTTGGGGCATTTGTTGTTGGATATGATGAATGGTATTGGTTGGAAAATTGGTCATACTCCCCAAGCTATGGAAGCCTTACTATAGACAAGAGAGGACTCATAGCAGACACACATGCCACACTTTGTCCTCATTTACCAATGACAAGCAACTTGTACAACATATAAACCCCGATAATAGCATGTCAAGAAAGAGAACTTCTTTAGTCTCAAATGAGATATCTAAAAAATGGTGTGAATCAGAGGTTAGTACCTTTATAAAATCAACATCAGACAAGGGCCTAGTTAACACATCCTCATTTAGAACTTTTGTTATAAATTCAATGGCAGGCATTAGTTCAATGAAAACAGATGAAGAAATATTTGCACAATAAATTTGTTAACTGCACTTAGACATGGAAAATAATTTTGATATACTAACCCATTCCTGGACTGGTATTTACCATTGTCCAAGAAATGGTCTGAAAGCCACCTTCATGACAAGAAAAGATAGAAAACCTATCTGAAAGCTAAATACATCATTTAAAATTGATAGGTGTATGGCTAATGTATGAAAATTCTATGGTTTTTGGACTGTGGTCTAGTAGTATATTGGTCTATCCTAGTTTGATTCTTAGTGCATTATGGTATGGACTATACCTGAGAATCCCCCAAACAACCCGTACTGGGATTTTTCGTCCTATCCCAACCAAAAATTGGGTGGCTTTTGTCTTACAAAATAAAACCTGTATGCAAATTGTATGGGTGAGAAATTAGAAGCAAGTACCTATGTTAAGGGACAAGCCCATTTGGGTTGGCCTGATGCTTTGGTAAAACCCACGCTAGGTTTCCAAACCCTCTCCGAGCAGTTTCCTTATAGCCAAGGTAGGAGAGTAAAAGGACCTTCTGACAAGACAATAACTAAGAACACCATACATGCATAGTTGTTGGGTTATCAATGTGATCAAAATATAATTCACTAAATTGTTGGATTTTAATTGATAAAGGTAATAATTGTTGAATAAAGACATATAAAACACCTTAAATTTGTATTCATACATCATCATTAGTGGGGCAAGAAGAGATATCTTGAAGATTAAACCCCACATATGAGAAACAGGGTTCCGGTCTCATGAATTTGCAAAATGTCTCTTGGCAGAGGGGTGGGGAGTAAAATCATAAAAAACCAAGGTAATTATGGATAGTATGTCTTAGATGTTTTGGAGTCATTCTAGGAAGCAGGGTCCGATTGAAAGCAACTCATAACTCTTGAAAGTAGCTCATAAATCCACTCTTAAGCTACTTTATAGCCAATTACATATTAGGGAGTTGAAGAAATCCTCTGTAATTAGCTATGAAACCCTCCAATACTAAAAATCAATCATTTTAACTTTAAAAGTTGAAATACTATGTTGAATTACATGAAACAATAGGGATTAAATTCTTTCCTTGAGTCCAAACATGGTTGTCCCACACTTTTTATACAACTCTCTACTCAATTTTGGGACTTTTCTCTTTTTAACTCTGAGTTTTTGATTAAGATAATCTCTTATACAAAAACCAGACTGCACACACAATTCAAACACTAAAATTACAAAAAAAATAGGAGCAAATAAGCTACAAGAATACCTCTAATGCTATTGGTGCATGCTGCAACAAGTCTAGAACTAAAGGGATATAATGTGTTGTCCAGATCTAATAACAATAGATTGGAATTAGAAAATACATATGGCTTTAGCTCAAATATAGAAAAATACAAATAAGGAAACATACATACATAACATAATATACAAAAATATTATTATATAATCTATAGTAATATACAGGAATGGTTGAAAAACCCAAGAAAAATATAATGATATTCTAGAGGAGCCGAAGGAACATCGCCACCATGAACTAGGGTTTGGTGGTTTCAGAGCAGGTTGCCCCTGGTAGACCTTCTACCCCAGAATTGGGGCCATTTTCTTCTTATAGAACGCAGATAGGTTCACATATGATAGAAATCAGTGGGGGGATGGTGGTTCCCCCCTCCTCTGGTTCGCCCTCTAATGGAGCGACGAAAGGGGATGACAACGATCATCAGCAAAACTTTGGCTCGTTCCCTGACCCAACTAGGGCATCACCCATAGCGAAATCGCCAACAAAATCCATTGAAGAAGTAGCAATAGTCACATCCTCCACATACATACCTAAGGCCACTACAAGAACCAAGATCGAGCTCCTGGCTCATCGAATCAATGGAAAATCCAATACATGAAGGACCAAGCACTGATAGGCAAGTTCATAGGTTTCTAGCCTATAGAAATATCTCTTCTAGGTTGGATTGCCTCCAAATGCAAGCCTAAGGGCCATATCTATCTACATATATGTGCCAAGGGCTTTGTCAACATGATCTTCACTTGAGTCGAAGACAAAAACCAAATCTTGGATGGAGGGCCATACTTCTTTAACTCCGCAGGTATATACTTGCGCAACTGGTTCGAATGCTTCAACCCAGAAAAACAAGATTGCAGTTGGGCTCTAGTTTGGGCCAGGCTCTACACCCTACTTCAGGACTATTAGGACCAGCTAACCCTTCAAGACATCGACAAAACTCGGGTAGAATTTGTTAAAATCACGGAAGAGACAACGATCAACAGACATGTAGCCTATGCAAGGATTTGTGTATACATGAACATCGCAAAGTGTCTCGTTGATGAGGTAAGCCTGATTTGTTATGACTATGAATCGATCCAAACAGTATATTATGAACATGTACCTTTCAGATGCAGGAAATGCCACTAGCATGGGCACCTATTCAGAGACTTCCCCCTAAATCAAATATCTGCTCCGACTAATGACTCCACAAACAAAGACACCGAAGGGTTCATGAAAGTCATTGGACGGAAATGGAATACCAGGAAGTCAAATACGAACTGGAGCAAAAGAGCCCCAGCATCAAGCAAAAACTTTGACGCCCTATCTCAACTGAATGAGAATGAGAATGAAATCCCAAGAGACTCGGAACAACCCTCGCAGGAGAATTCCTAGACTTCGGAGACCCAAAAAACCAAAATCGAACTGGAAGCCTTTCTAATACCCCAGTCCTCTTTGTACACCAGGGACAGCTCAAAAAAAGGCAAAGGTGTAGTCCTAGAATCAATCCTAGAAGAAATGGAAGAAGAACCAGAGAGAATTGATTACGAGGACCTCGACATCATGGGGTTGGAATATGCATGCAAGCGGAAATACTTTATCTCAATTCCACATCAATAGATCCAGAAATTGGAGGAACTCCTCCCTGGAGCTCAATAGATACCCTCCTCAGCATTCAATGAGTCACAATCCTGAACACTAAACTCATTATGAAAGGATCTAAAAAACGAGGAAGAAGAATCGATCTGCAGCATTTGGTCATCATGGGCAAAGAGCTAGTAGAATCAGGGAAATATCCCAAGTTAACCAGGTTCTACTCTGTATTTCCCAACCCCCCTCAATGAAGATCATCTCATGGAATATCAGAGGGCTAAATAGTCTCTCCAAGCACAAGTTAATCAAGAAAAGACTTATTGAGGAAAACTCCATGATTTTCTTTATGCAAGAAAGAAAATGGTCTAGCTCAACTCTGGACACAATCTTCAAAAGACTATAGAAAGGTTGCAACACCCTATATGTTGATGCAAGTGGAGCTTCGGGAGGCCTAGAAATTATTTGGAACCCCCACTTGATCACCCTAGAGAACAGTCAGGAAAATCGACACTTCATTCAAGCTTCTTTACACCTGATTGGAACCAACATTCATGGAAATCTCACGAATGTCTACTTCCCATAGTTAGTACAAAAAAAAAAGAGAGCTTCTAGACAGCATGGAAGATCTCAACAACCAGCGAAATGACCCTCTCTAGCTGATTGGAGGAGACTTTAACATGATCACAACCCTTCAGGAGAAAAAAGGTGGAAGAAATCATCTTGACATGGACATCACCAAATTCAAGGACTTCATCCAAGGAAATCATCTAATAGATATTCAAACATCCAATTACATATTCACTTGGAATAATAGGAGGGGAGGATCCCATCAAATTTCTTCCAGATTGGACCGCTTCCTCATCACGGAAGACTTCATCCACCTAGGAGGAGAGTTCGTAGCCACCATCATTCCAGCCCCTGGTTCAGATCATTGGCCGATCCAGCTTCGATGGATCAGACCTGGTATAGCCACTCCTAAACCTTTTTGCTTTGAACAATTTTTGCTCAAACATCCAGCGTTAAAATACCTTATCTCGGATTGGTGGGTTTCCCTCAATCCACCCTTGGGCACAAAAATGTATCAGTTTCAGCAGAAATTGAAGATGTTCAAAGGGGAACTGAAACTATGCAACAAGACCACCTTCGGAAACATCCTCAAAGACCAAAGAGATTTGGAAACACAAATGCAGCAGCTCCAACAAAAAATCATCTCAGAAGGAAGATCAACAGACTCAGAGACCAAGGAAAAGACACTAACCGCCCAACTTGAAGAAAGAATAAGCCAAGAATAGATCCTATGGAAACGTAAGTCTCAGATATTGTGACTCATGGAAGGAGAAAGGAACACAAAATTCTTTCACCGCTCCACAATCTAGCGCAAGATGCACAACAGAATCACAGTCCTCAAGAATCAAAATGGGGAGCATATGGAAAAACATGAGGACATCACAGAGGAACTGCTCAACCACTTCAATGACAACCTCAAATAATCCAACGTCCAGCGATAGGAGGCCATTGAGAAAATCACAAAACATATTCCAAAATTGGTCAATGAGGATCATAATAGGATGCTTCTCAAAGCCACAACACTGATAGAGGCCGAACAAGCAACTTTCTAATTAAAAGAAGGGAAAGCCCCAGGGATGGATGGATTTACCACAAACTTCTTCCACTTCTTCTGGGACACTATCAAAGAGGAAGTATGGGGAATAGTGGAGGAATCACACAACACCCATTGGATTCTTCCAGCTCTCAATGCAGCCTTCCTCACTCTCATCCCAAAGGAAGATAATGTTGGTTCTCCAAGTAAGTACAGACCAATAGCACTCCACAATGTAATTTACAAAATTATTTCCAAAGTTATAGCTAATATATTGAAACAACTTCTTCCCATTCTCATCTCACTGGAGAAAATGGGCTATGTTGAGGGCAGGGAGATCCTCGATGGAATCATTCTAACCCATGAGGTCATCCACTCCCTAAAAATCTCAAAACGTTTGGGCATGCTCCTCAAAATTGACCTTTCCAAGGCCTTTGATAAGCTCAACTAGAACTACATAAAGAAATTCCTTTTAGCCTTTGGCTTCAGTCAAACTTGGGTTCACTGGATCATGTGCTTGAGATCCTCTCCTTTCATCTATATCCTAATCAATGGAATCCCCTCGAAAAAATTCAAACCCTCTAGAGGTATAAGGCAAGGAGATTCTCTCTCGCCTTTTCTCTTTGTTCTTATGGCCGAGGGTCTGGGCCGCCTAATCAAGAGCTCGATCCGATCTCATGAAATTAAAGGAATCCCTTTACAAAATCTTCCCCCCCATTTCCCATCAACAATTTGTGGATGACAACATGATCATGGGTGAACCCTATATGTTGGAAGCTTGTACCCTCAAAACCCTTCTTGTGAAATGGGGCATTGATTTCATTACATGTAACCCTCACTCGGCTAGGGAGCAAGGGTATATTATTCTCGTCGTAGATTAATTTACCAAATGGGCCGAGGCGATGCCTACATTCACGACTAACGAAAAAACTGCAGCTACTTTCGTATTCAATCATGTGATTGCTAGCTTCGGCGTGCCTCAAGCTATTATCATAGATCATGGGAGTCATTTTTGAAATATTATGATGACCGAAATTTATAATCAACTTGGCCTACACCATGATAATTCTACTCTGTATTACCCACAGGCTAATGGTCAAGTTGAAGCCGTCAACAAGGTTTTAACCACCATGATTAAACGGATTATCGGAACTCACAAATCAAATTGGCATACCATGCTTTTTTCGGCACTATGGGCATACTGAACCTTTACAAAAACTACTACAAGGTTCACTCCTTTTCAACTTGTCTATGGTTTAGAAGTTGTGTTACCCATTGAATGCGAAATACCGTCACTTAAATTAGTCATTGAGTTGTTACCAGCTACCTCTAAAGAGGAAAAACACTTTCTATACTTAGCACAATTAGATGAGATTTGACACACCACTGCATTGGCTACCGAAGCTCATAAGAAACATGTGAAAGCTCAGTATGATCAAAGTGTTAACCATATTTTTTATTCAGAAGGTGACCTAGTTTTAGTATACAATCAAGCTAACAATAAGCTAGGCGCTGAAAAATTCGAACCGATGTGGCATGGTCCCTATATTTTCAAGCATATGCTTGCAAAAGGAGCCTATGAATTAATTTATTATGACGGGGTCTCTTTAGATAAGCCCAGAATGGTCTTTATCTTAAGACATATTATGCTCGAATTTCGTGTGAATATCTTTCTTGTAAAATAGTTACTTTTTAGAATAGTGTGCCTTAGATTAGACAAGTGTGCCTAGATTAGTTTTGTTGTTAATACTATTGTTGCTTATCTTTATTACTCTTGATATTGCAGATGTCGACATCCCTTCAAACATACATTGGTTTTGCTGATGGTTCCTGTCACAGTACACAAAATATCTCTTTCGTGGCTTGGGTTATCTATTCACCCACCGATGAGTTAGTTTCTATTCATGGGATATGCCTTGGTCAAACAACGAATAATATTGCAGAATATATCACATTCATTGAGTTATTATCTGATGCCATTTCATTTGGTATTCGACGTTTAATCATTAGGTTGAATTCAGAACTCATTGTATTACATTTAAACATAGTATATGCAATTAGAAATCCAGTGTTATTGAGATTATTTTTGAAGGTTCATCTTTTGGAACAACAGTTTGATTATATTGAATATCAACATATTACAATAAATTTAAACACATTGGCCGATGCATTAGCTAATCGTGTTCTATATATACATTTGCAACATTAACAAAGTAAACCAAAACAACATTCAATCCATGTTGAACAAGATACTCAGAGAACAAAAGTAGTAATATCATTAGGATAGATTAGTTTGTTTTCAAAAAAATATTACATCGTCTATGATCGTAGGTTCAAAACACCTTATGATCTAATAGATACTGATACAAAAAACAAAAATTTGATCTACAATTATCATCCACTATCCATGATGATGATCAAGGTAATAGACTATAGCACGCGCCACCTTGCGCAAAATATCCTAAATGGACCTGGAACACCTGTCACGTGTCTCTGAAGACTGAGAGTGATATCATCTGTTCCTGTCTCAGGAATTTCTATGGTCAACATCTGAAGGTTGTTCTCTATGTCTGCTAGGATATATGTTTCCTAGTCTTGTGGAGGTGCTACAGGTTGTGCTTCCCACCTATCAAAGTGGCGAAGTGTTGTTGGTCGTTGTGGATCGACATATGCATTTAAATATTTTTTTCAGTATTGGATGATAAAAATCAAATAAAAATTAGATTAAAAAACATCAAAATGATCCGCATACCTGTCTAGTCCCACTGTTCCCCTGGAGGCAAATATGTTTTAGGATTACCCCTGTAATCCATTCCTGCATAAGGAAACTCTTCAATGGTGAGTACTTGGTTCCTAAGCCACATGAAGTATGTCGAAGTAAATATAACTACTAATCCACCTTCGCCACCATGGCGAGCCATTAGTGCCACCCATTGCACCATCCGAGGTTCCTGAGGAGCCCCACGATCTACTGGAATCAATTGCGGAGCGAGAAGTGCAATAATCTCAAAAGAAAATGAAATGAGAACAACGCCATATCCGAAGTTTTTCAACTTCGATTTCTTCTCTTGAGTCAAATGGCCTTTCATGTTGGCCAATACTCCTTCGCACTAGTTAAATATGGATCCTCCAAGACACTCGACTGTTGTTTGCATATGTGACTTAGTAGCCACATGTGGAGTTGCACTCCCGCACACTCTGGTTACTATAAATTCTATCACTTTGAGATCCAATCGCAATATAGTTTTAATATCTATGTGACCATCCTTCAAATCTGCCATTTCTACAATATTTTTCTTTGTAATTGGCAATGGGAAGACCTCCCTGTATGGCCCCAAATAAGGATATTCTTCTTTCTCTCTGGGACAATACGGTAAGGAAATAAATTTCATATAGCTCAATTTCGAGCCGGTGGTCACCAATTGTGAAGCATTGGTCTTGAACATCCCACGTATTTACAAGCCAAACCATTAACTCTACTTGTGCCTTCATCCATTGGATAGCCCAGAATTTTTATAAGCCACAATTCTTCAACACACGCATAGTTGTATTATCATCCATGGCTTCATTGTCTATGAGCTCGTGTTCGTGTTATCGCCACTCCAACATGGTGGAACAAACTACAAATCAACACATTTAACAGTTAAAACCATTTGGAAGAGAGTTTGAACCATTTTTTAAGAGAAACTTGGAATTTTTAAAACGTTCACGACACCTCCGAAAGTTCTGTGTGCATAAAGTGTGGACGTTCGCACGCATTCCACACAGAACTCGCAACAGCCTAATAATTTTTATTTTAAAAATTATCAGGTTCTGCAGTTATCGCATGCACGGGCACATTTTAAAACATAAAATCCTCCTTAAAAATGAAATAAAGGCTCAAAATGAAAAATGAAATGGATGGAAATGAAGATAAGGATTATGTGGATTACCTGGTTCTAACGATTCAAGAAATGGACGGTCAATTCTCCCGATATTTTCTCCGCAAATTTTTTAGCCAAAAGCTCTTTCGACATTGCTCTGAACACAAAAGGTGAAAATGATTTGTTTTATTTCCTTTTTATAGTTTTCAAATGAATAAAATATTATTTTATTTATTTTTCACTTTAAAAGGTCATTTTTAAATATTTTTTACTTTTTGTAAATAGGTATGTGTAATATTTTGAGTTTTTGTGCAGGATACATGATTTTTTGGTGAAAAGAGCTATTTTGACATTCAATATACTTTTATCACTTTTTCGGGCTCTGTAAAATTACGAAAATACGAAACCCTGGAGTTCTCTTTTAATCCCTTTTTGGACTCTCAAAATATGAAAATATCACCGAGTACTTGACTATTCTAACTTGTTAAAGTAAATGAACAGTCGTCCCTTTAGTATAAGTTTACCCCTTTTTCAGACTGAAATGGACTAATTAGGAAAAAGGTATACGTTGACTAATCATGGTCAATAGAGTTCTCTCCTGCATTATTTTATCCCTTTTCAGGCCGGAGAGACTAAAGTTACAAAAAATAACAACCATGGAGTTTACTTATGTTTTTATTCTTACTCCCTAAAACTGAAAAACATTGAGTTTCTCCTATACTGGACTCGTTAAAATTTAACAGTAAAGGATCTATCGATTACAAAAAGGACCAAACCACTTCTTCTTAGGGTTCAATTTTAATACTAAGATGGACTCATCCGAAGGATGAGCTTACACAAACAAGAAAATGTTATCATCCTCAAGCTTGTCAAAAATAAAGAGGTACTTGCTAGTAATGGTGTGGGGAAAAGAGAGAAAAATAATCCCATTGACACCCTTGTTTAAAAAGAAGCATGCCACTCTTGAACACGACACTTTGTCACACTTGTACTTGGGTTGCGAAATACTTTGTCTAAAAGTTAATCAAGCCACATTGAAAGTCTTCAGCCGATTTCTAGGTATTAGCTTTAGGTCAAATTCTTCCAAGCCATCTGCAGTGTCGTTATGTGTTCAAGAGAGAGTTCAAATAAACCATTCATTTCAAACATTTGTCTCCATTCACGTTGACCATCCCCGATTCAGTCCTTGCAAATATTTCTTCAAAAATTTATCTAATGGTTTCGTGCCATGGGATTTCTTACGACGGGTCACTTTCTATCGACGTCGGCTCATCATCTAGAAAGTTGATCTAGAATCCTATCAGTACCTTGGGATCTGCATGCCTTAATGGTAGGTTTCTCGCCTTCGACTATAGGTTGCATCATTGACCTTCGATCAAATGATTCTATGAGTGTTCAACTGCAAATCATTCATTCACACCTCATCGATCGTACTGGAGTCCTTTGAGAGCCATTGTCATTATTGATGGTTTCTCTCACACTTGTTAACGACTCACATCACTGATTGGTAATCAAGTGGTTTCTACCATGTTCAACTTAGACACAATCAATCGCATGGAAATATTCGTACTAGTTTGGGAAGAGGAAATAAAGACCCTGGATCTAGTTTCCACCATGCAGGCTGCGAGGAGTTTTATTATTCATAATATAGTTTACTACTCATGACAGATGGTTGTTCCCATAATGTGTCTACTTTTGACATAATATTGAAACCATATATGTACCAGAAAATTTAGTTAGTTTCGATCTGAGTATGGGAATGCCTACCTCAATGACATATATATATATATATATTCAATGAATGTTTTTACAGGTTTTCGACTGGTGTCTCCAATCCAATCCTCGGAATGATAAAGCACTTCACTCTTCAGAATAACCTCGGACTTTGCACTTTAGGGGCTACCTTTTACATGTCATTTTTTCACCATGACATCTGACTGTTCATATGGGTCTATCACCACCTATATCATGTTCCCTTAGAAGTCAAAAACCTTAATTTTCCTGAATCAAGTCTTGGAATTGAAGAAAAGCTCTTTAAAACCCTTAAAAGTCTACCTGTGTGGTTTTTCTAGCCTTTCCCTGCACATGCACTGCTGTTTGGTCAATAAAATTCGGCAACCCCCGCACTTTTTTCTACTATTACCTGTGCACCCCCACGAAAGGAAAATTAAAAGAAAACGTAAATTCTAGAAGCTTAGTTGGTCGAATATTCTCCCAACTGGAAGCTTCTAGAGTCGCGATCAGTTTGAGATTTATCCCTCCACTAATGGATCTTATCCCTTGGTCCATGGAGCTCAAATCCCTTCATGTAAGGAATCCATTCCCCTCTTCATGAAATTGAATCTACCTCCATTTCCCTATAAATTTAGCTCAAGTTTCAGGTTGAAGGGTAGATGCAAGATTTTAAATGAGTTGCTGAAGAAAATTCCCAAGAGTACATACTTTCTACACTAGTGAGTTGTTGTCGACATGAGAATGATCACACCCTTGTGTCCATAACTCCATGCTGGTATTTAGAGAGGAAGGCTTATCAAACTGAAGGAGGAACGATTGTTTAAGATGCTAAGAGAAATCTGTACGACATCAATGCATCAGGTTGTAAGATTACTCTTTTTATTCAAGACAATACATATGGATCTCTTTTTCTCATTGAGTTATTCTTATGATTATTCAAATAACATCAATACTTAGACTCCTTGATCACTGAGTTGGGTTAGCTTTTCTTGATTATTATATGTTGCAGATGCTTTGATTCTTTTGTCTTGTCTTTGATTGCAGGTTTTACTTATTGAAGAAGCCACTTTGGAGTGACAAGATAAAAGACTACATCGAACGTTTGGATTTCTAGGTAGGGGCATGTCCTCTTTACTTTCTTATAATAATTATAAAATGCAATTAATCTAGAGAAAAAGGTTTTCAAATGGATGTTTATTTCTATCTACTCGCTGAGTACTAGGGAGATCGCTCTTGTCAGTGAGAGGGATTAATCCGCATAACAAAATGGCGACTCCACTGGGGACCTAGAGCTTAGTTTTCTTTATTTTATTTTCAGTTTTAATTTTAGAGTTTTCAGATTTTGACTTCTCTGAGAACAGATTGGGTAGATAACTTCTAAGAATCCTTAAAAAAAAAAGCTTATTATTTATTTTTTCCAAGTTTTTCCTTGCCTCCGCGGTCTTCAATAGAAAACAGTGTGGCAACCTTTGTAGGTTCTAGTTCAAAACAGTGCGCATGCGCTCTGTCTTCCACTATAAACTACGTACCCCTAGAAAATTTTTGAAAAAAAATATTCTCTTTTTAAGCTAGATCACCTGACTCTTTGTGTTTGCCCCAATCTATCTTAGCTGTCAAATCTTGTGTGAGAATTTCTTTTGATCAACTTTTGCATTTGTGTGATTTATCATCATTTTTGCATCTTATAAGTGAAATTTTGCCCTACTCTATTGCTGATCCATACAAGATACCTTCATTTACCGCAGCTTACTGGTATGATGATATTGTCTTTCTGAGCCATTAAGATCATTGCAAACCTTACTTTTATGAAAATTGAATCATTTTTTCATTTGCAAATCTGGAAGAGATTTTAGCTTATTGAAGCCTGATATAACACCAAAGCATTTTTGGATGTTTTCATTTCTACTGAGATAAGTAGAAATTTTTCTTAGTCTGATCACAAACTAGGAGAAAACGTCCTCAAACATTCTAAATAGATTTCAAAATTAGATTTGTTTTAGATTTTGAAATTTATGTTTTTAGAGTTTTCAGATACTGTTTTTTTTTGGAAATGGTTTGTTTACTGAATTTTAGTTTTTGATCTCATTGTTCAAGGAATTTCATTTCAAAATAATAATTGAAGATTTTTGCAAATTGAGTTCTTCACGAAAATGTCTTCTTTTCAAGGATTTTGTTTATGAATGAAAGAATTAGTGTTTTGAAAATTGTTAAATCGCTCAATCTTTCCCTTAAATAAGATTCATTGAAAAGAAAGAGTTGCACTTCTCATTTAGATGAATTTAGCGTATTTTTTGAGTCGAGTCACGAACATCATTAAAGTTTCAACTCCATACCTTTTTTCTTAAGCAACAGCCGCATTAAAAACAACATGTTAATAAAATCAATCTAGCAATTTTACATTTTCTAGGGCTCTTTCCACCAACATTTAACCAGTGAGGTAATCATACCTATCTCATTCGAAAATATAGAATATGTGCACATAATACAAACGATAAACCTCAGATTGACCATTGTCGAGGAGCCTTCAAGGGGATTGAGATTGATACTCTGCCCTTGTGTATATATCGGATCGTAGATTGTTCTCCCAGGTACATTTGTTTCCGTTGGTGACCTTAGAGACCATAATCTTCAGGATTTTTTCCAAGGTGACAATGGAGGGAAGGTCCCACTGTACCTGGAATAGACGTCGGCTAGACTCACTTGGACTTTCCGGAAGGTACTATTCACTTCGAGATGGCATAAGTGGAGGGAATTGCACCTGACTGTTTCATTAAGCAGTTTGTCAGGGTAACTGTTCCAACCGCCAAGTTTTCCACATTTTAATTCTACGACATTGGATTTCATCAACAACTAGTGTTTTTAGTGTGGAAACATATTGTTTGTGTGTGGATTGTCTTTTAGATTTTGCAGGCGTGCTTTCATTTGATTGTTTCCTTAGCAACATTAGGTCTATTTTGTTGACATATTTGTTGATTTTCGTGTGTTAAACATTTAACTGTGGCTGAATTACCAAGACACTCCCTTAGAATGCAGGGGAAACCCCCTGAGTACACACCAAGTCAGTTAGAAAATCTTAAATTTGAAAGAGGCCAACCATCAGGAATCAGATCAACTGAACAAGAGGAAACATATTTAATAAAGCATCCTGATTACGAAGTAGATCAGCCTCAAACATCAAAAAGTTACCAAAGACAACTATAAATTTCTAAACTAGTTGAAGTTTCATCTACAGCTAGTGAATTATCAGCTACTAAACCCGAAATTTTTGAACCTGAAACTAAATCTGCTTCGTCTGAGTCTGCTTCGGAGGTCATAACCCGAACCGTTGGTCGTACTCATTCACCTCGAGTGAAGCTTCGCATCACTGGCCTCATTAGTATCGAAGAGAATACTGACGCAGAAGAAAAGGTTATACTTCCTTCACATCAAGAATATTTAGATCTAAGGCAAAGTGAATCAATTTGTTATAGCCCTTTCAAACACGATCCTTGGTATTCTTAGTTAACCGAATTTTTACATAATTATGGTCTTAATTATTCGCCACCTCATATTCCTTTTTATGCCTTACCAAAAGGTAGTTACATACCTTCATCAAACATGTCTAGTGAGTCATCCATGTTTTCTTCATCGGATTTTTTTTTTGTATGGTGGTCCGTCTGTTCCTTCAGGATACCGGTCGCTTTCTGGTACTTTATCAAGAGCATCTCCCTCTCCCGAAAAACTTGTACAATCACCTGGTCCAAATGAATCTCATACTGAAACTTTGAAAACAGAAAAATTCTACATGATGTCTAGAAACATTCCTAACCCTGACCCTTAAGGTAGAAATTTACCGCCTCGGGGGCAACCTCAAGGTAGAAATTTACCACCAGGGGGGCAACCTCAAAGGCAATATATACTGCAAGGGTAGTACATACCTCAAGAACAATATCCACCTCAAGGGAAGTACTCTATTCCAGGGCCACAACCTCTTCAAGGGCAATACCCTATGTCAAGGCAACAACCTTTTCAAGGACAACAACCTCCTTTGGGGCCACAGTTTTATCAAGAACAACAATTTTTTCAAGGAGGTCAACATTTTAGTGGAAATTATCCAGAAAATTATCAAAATTACGTTCCAAGTTATCAACCTGGTTATGGTCCACCTTATGCATCACAACCTTCAATGGGAGCTCCTTATCCTGGAGTAAACATCGTGTGGAATCCGTCGTTGAATCAACAGAATTTGCAACCTAACATGCAAGTACCTTATAATCAGCCTGGTCAGCCAACTGGTTATACCCAAATCCAAAAACCTATCCAACCTACGCTTCAAGTCATACCTCAGGTATCTACACCTAGTAGTGTTTAGCAAGCTGGTCTGAGTACACCAAAATCTCCTGTCAAAATTGCTGCATCAAATCCGGTTCAACGGCCTAGTACACCTATTCCTGGAGTTTCTACAGCCCCTATTTATACAGCCCCTCAAGTAATTATGACACCTATATCATAACCAATCCCTAAAAGCACTGCTCATCAAATTGTTCCTACAGTTCAGACTATTGTTCATACATCTGCATGGCAACCTAGCACAAGGACAATTGTAACAAACCAACCTTATACCGGTTAGTTTGTTTATCAACCGTATCAAGGGCAATATCAATATGGGCTGGTAGGAAAAAATCCAATAGACCAGCATCAACCATACCTTGGTTACACATATGAGATACCAGCTCAACCTTAGTACAGTACGACTAACCTTGGTTATCTCAAAGGTATTCCAATTCCAACTGCACATGCCATTCCAAGCTACCTTGGATATCCTTCTCCTGGTACTGGTATCGTTCCTCAAGGTTATCAGTTTGCTCAAAAGAACCCTAACCATTGGTTACCATTCATTGCAGCTATGGACATGCCAAATTTTTCGTGCCTCTCAAACGATCTAATTTATTAAATTCTGTTTTGGCCGCCAATGCCGAATAAGTTGCCCAATGATATTCCTAAGTTTCAAGGTAAATAGGGAGAATACCCCTCAAATAATGTCATGACTTACCACCTTTGGTGCGCATCGAACTCTTTAATCGATGACTCAATTCGATTGAGATTGTTTCAAATAACATTGATAGGTACCCAAATCCAAAAACCTATCCAACCTACGCTTCAAGTCATACCTCAGGTATCTACACCTAGTAGTGTTTAGCAAGCTGGTCTGAGTACACCAAAATCTCCTGTCAAAATTGCTGCATCAAATCCGGTTCAACGGCCTAGTACACCTATTCCTGGAGTTTCTACAGCCCCTATTTATACAGCCCCTCAAGTAATTATGACACCTATATCATAACCAATCCCTAAAAGCACTGCTCATCAAATTGTTCCTACAGTTCAGACTATTGTTCATACATCTGCATGGCAACCTAGCACAAGGACAATTGTAACAAACCAACCTTATACCGGTTAGTTTGTTTATCAACCGTATCAAGGGCAATATCAATATGGGCTGGTAGGAAAAAATCCAATAGACCAGCATCAACCATACCTTGGTTACACATATGAGATACCAGCTCAACCTTAGTACAGTACGACTAACCTTGGTTATCTCAAAGGTATTCCAATTCCAACTGCACATGCCATTCCAAGCTACCTTGGATATCCTTCTCCTGGTACTGGTATCGTTCCTCAAGGTTATCAGTTTGCTCAAAAGAACCCTAACCATTGGTTACCATTCATTGCAGCTATGGACATGCCAAATTTTTCGTGCCTCTCAAACGATCTAATTTATTAAATTCTGTTTTGGCCGCCAATGCCGAATAAGTTGCCCAATGATATTCCTAAGTTTCAAGGTAAATAGGGAGAATACCCCTCAAATAATGTCATGACTTACCACCTTTGGTGCGCATCGAACTCTTTAATCGATGACTCAATTCGATTGAGATTGTTTCAAATAACATTGATAGGATTAGTTGCAAAGTGGTAAATTGAATTACCACGTGGCTCATGTTAGTGACCTATAATATAGGATTCATAATTTTGACCTGGCTGTTGGTAATCTTGTAAATCTGTACATACTTTGCCTTCTGCAAGTTGTATTCACATATTTTGTAAAAAAAATCAAAAAGAGGGTAAAAATTCCTAAAAGAAAAAATCGAAGGACTTAGAAAAATTAAAAGACCCCAAAAGAAAAATGAATAAAACAGGAAAGTGTGCAAGCATAAATGCCACTACTTTACCTTTTGACTATGGCAGAGTTTCAATAAATGCCATATTCCATGATGAGTTAAACAGTTTAATCTTGACTTGTCCTGTTTCAATTTAACTTGTTGTAGATAGAGAATAAAGAGTTGTCATACAGTTTAATCATGAAAATTCAGTATTTGAGTAGAGAAATAAAATGAATCCAACAGTTTAATCTAGATTCATGGATGAAATAAGTGTAGAATTAGATAGTTTTATTTGCTTTCAGAAAAAATAAATGCTGTGAAGGTTGCTAGCTCAAATGCACCTTACTAAAAAGGAAGAAAAAATGTTAGCATGGTAAGTTGGGTAGGTAGAAGAAGGTGAGAAGTCTCAATGTAAATATCATTCCTCTGGGCTGCAAAATAACTAACTTCCCCTTCCCATAGTCATGAAACATTCTAAACTATCAGTCAGAAATACTCAAGGCATTTCCTTGACTTTTGTTGGGACCGGACCCAAGGCTCTATGACTAATCAGTTGAAAGTGTAAACTGTCTATATTAATCCCTTAAACTCACATCATTATTCAATTTCATGCATTCATCCCCCTAAATAATCCTAAGTAAAACCTCATTTTTACTTAAAGACATTATAATTCCCATTTGACTAATTTCTATCATCACACGAGAACATTAAACCCTCAAAATAACATTATATCATAAGTTAAAGTGATAATATTAATGCAAATTGTCTTTTAAATTTCACTTTAATTAGTTATTTTATGAATTTTGAGTATACCTTGTCCCATTTTCATATTAAATTTAACTTATATATTAACTCCCTATAGAAGTAACATTTTCCTATATTATATAACTCCCTTTTATATAATAGCCCCAAAAACCCATTTATTATAATTTTAGTCATAGTTATTAAATCCCCACATGTCTAAATAAAATACCCAAATTACAACCCCTTTGGCTAAAACATATCTTTATGTAAAATCCCGCCCCCTATGGTAAGTAAGTCACCTTGATTTAATTACTATATAATAAAATTATATACATAAAACCCTTAAACATGTTTTAATATATGTTTAAAACAAAAAAAATATTGGAAACCCGAAGTTTCGTTCAAACTAAACTTCATAACCCTGTCCCTTGTTTATTTTTGGTTCCTACCCCCTTAACCTAAGGTTAAAAAATATAACTTAACCTTTTCCCTGATGCCTATACCTTCACTGCAAACATTAACCTTGGTTAAAATCCTTTTCCCATCGAGCTCAATTCTAACCCTCCGGTCCCCAACCTACATTTGATCCAATGGTCATTAACAAACGCGATAACCTACTTCATTCCCATCCTCCCATCACGTTGAATGATAACCGTTAGATCTTTATTCACTTCAAGATCTAACAGCCCAAAATGAACCCGATGAAACCTTTTCCCCGCACCTTTGCTTTTAATCTGGACCCTTCGCTTTTGAAAGCCAAATCCGACGACCAATATCTCATATTGCGCACATAAAGTGATCGATCAAGTTTTTTGTAAAATCTATGCGATATGGGTGGTTTTTCCAAACCACCCCATATCAACGTGTCAATATTTGATTGACTAGCGTTCAAAAAGAGATTTACCACTTACCACTTCAGAGTCGCGTGATAAACCGCCCAGCCCAATCCAAAACCACTCCCTGCAATAAATTCCATTAAACCTTGATGCGACTAAGGGTTTAATGTATTAAAACATACGATTTTTCATTACTTTTCACCTATTCGCGCCTGTAAACCTGTGAAGAACCTTTGTCAAGCCTTTTTCATCATTTGCGAGCCTACCAGTGAACCAGTGATTATTTGAAAGACCATTTTCCTCTGCAATTCACTCACAAATAGCCACAATACCCTCTGACAGTCTAATTCAGTAGACATTGAAGACTTTGAAAGCACCTGCAACTTAATCGACTACAATTATACCTGTAAAGGTATTTTTTGTTAATCTTGTCCATAAAAAGCTTCAATTTCAGAGGAAAAACGCCAATTTATCAGCCATTTCCTGTAATTATCTTAATTGTCCATATAGAGAGTCCAAAAAACATTCAAAATACAGGGGAAACCCTGTCAAATTCTCCCCAGAATCCCTCATTTCTCTTTTAGCAAGTTTTATCCACTCCTTGATTATTTTTCACTGCTAAAATTGATCATAGCCTTCTTCTGAGCATTGAAAACCCTTTTTATCATCCAAAACCCTGCTCAGAATCCTATTCTCCTAGAAAAATCCTTCAAAATCCCCTTGTTTCCAAAAGAAGAACTTAGCAAACAGTTTAAGCTTGCTCTGTTCAGTTAAAAATGACGAAGAAACAAGTAACCCAAAATCCGGAGGCCCAAAACCTCAGAAGAAAGCCGCTGCTAAAATCCCTCAGCCTGAGCCTTCTAAACTTGATAAACCCACCCCTGCACTCACTGCTGAGTCCACTGAAGTTGTTAGGCCTGTCCAACCTCCAGTTACTTCACAAGAAAATAGTGCTCTTGTTGATCTTGATTATAGAATATTAGACCCTTCAGTTGAGTTCAATTTACTTGATATCTATAACTCGTGTTTTGGAAAATCTGTTGAGAAAAGTGATAAGGATATACCAGTATGGGATTCCAATCTACCAAATTATATTGTCCCCCTTACTCATTCAGCCCCTGATTTTGTCAGATTGTGTCAGTCATTCTATCTTCCAGACCAGATATGAATTGTCAATAAAGGTAAAGAGGTCATATTTTATATCAATGCAGAATCCATAAAATCCATGCTATAACTAAATCATGATCCCAATACTACCTGATTGTCAATAGAGGATTTAAATCAGCTTTACCTGGACTTGGATTTTTCTTCCAAATTCAAAATCTTCCGGTATTTTTTCCCTACATAGGTTGATATCCCTAAGGTCAATCCTCCATTTGACACCTTTGACTTTCCAAGTGAAACCAGACAGATTGTCTCTGTGCTATCATTCATACTAGGATATAACAGTGATGAGTTCACTGATGTTTCTATCTTGGGCTTTCTATCTACTTTGAGACTGGGCCTGCCTCCATCCATTATATACAACTTTTCCAAATTCATTGCAGAAAACATGCACTACCAATTGTCCAGATTATCAGAAGAAGGAGTCTTTAGATATACTTCATATCTGCTTCATCTCTTTTTGTATTACCAGGCAGACAAATTTCCGATTGAATTTCACAAGCTAGATCCAGAAGGGAATGTACTTTTAGTTGTGTTTTGGTCATCAATTTTGAGAAAATGGAACAGGGAATACACCTATGCACACTTCAATGACTTATTCATAGTACCTGCAATGAATTTATTGAATAAGGAACAAACCCTAGAATTAATGAGGAAACAAAGAGGATATTACAACTATCTGAGAGCTGTAAAACATGGGATTGGTACTTGTACAAGAACTACACAGAGATTAGAGTATATGGTGCAATCTTGGGCCCATATAAATTGCCTAAATTTGTTACTACAATAATTTTTTCTCTAGAATATTTGAGGCAACTTTTGAATGCAGATGAAGTCAATTCCATGGCCTCTAGAAAAAAGACTCAGTTCAAACTGAAAAATCAAGTTGGGCCATTCATTGTGAACAAAAGAGAAGCGACAAATGATATTAATGTTAAGTTGAAAGAATATAAATTCCCATACAACTTTATGTGGAATTATGATCCTCAAGGTGTTCTAAGCCAAATCAGATTGAAATGCAAGTTGTCTGCTTTCTTGCATGATTCCAAGCCCCATTTTGAAAAATATGCCAATAAGCTTGAGTGGGAGCCAAATACTTTATTTGATGATGACTCACAGGGCATGCAGGGAAACAGTGGAAATGATAAATAGGTAGATCAAACACAGGTTGTTACAGTAAACAAAGAAGTTGAAATTCTTCATAAAAGAAGTAGAGAAGAAGATAGTTTCACAGCTGAAACTATTCTTGATAAGAGATTCAGAATTCCCTATAGTAAGAAAAGTAAATTGACCGATGATGAAAGGAATAAAGCTATTAATGTTGATGATAACAATGGCCATCAAACTGATGATGAGGCCACTTTAATTGTAAATGAAACAATCAAAGAGCTTCAGGATGTCCAACTTGAAGCACAGCAAAAAGACACTGTCATGGTTGATAAACAAACAAATATTGATACTCCCTCTTCCTCCAAAGAACCTGACAACACAGAGTCAGATATTCAAATTAGGTTCAGAAAAATCAAAAAAAAGAATGAAGAAATCAAAAGTGAAGTATATTCCAAGTTCCTTAAAGAAAAGCCTGGAAATAAAGATAGACTCCTCTCAACTTTTGATTACACTTCAAACAAATTAGTGATGTCATTTCTCAAACCCACAGTGGCTGATCCAAAAACAATTGCAGATTCTTCAAAAACAGACCTGGAAGTTGATGCAGATGCTGTCCATGAATTGGACCAAATTGAATTTCATAGAAGCAACACAGAAATGCTTTATTCTAAAATAGTCAACAAGACTATGAATTCCATTAGACTTGAGAAAACACTGATAAACCTTCAAAATCAAATGAAATTGGATAAAGCCTCATTGTATGCCAATAGCTTAAGAATCAAAGCAGTGGAAGATATAGTAATTGAAGCAAGAGCTGACCCAGCAAACATTGAAGGGGAAAAGGCCATAATGAAACAGAAAAATGAAGACATAACTGCTCTTAGAAGGCAACTAAAATTGCCTCAAAGTGAAAATCCACAGGCAAAAGAAATCCTTCAACAAAAGACATAAAATGATGAACTAAAACAACTCGTTCTAAAGATTACAGCCCAAATAAAGGAAATGGAAAGCCAAATAGAAGCTTTCATGCAAGAAAATGAAAATTTGAAGAAAGGTCAGCAAGCTTCCATTCCTACAGTTATCCCAACTGTAAGCACAACTATCCCCTCAACATTGGCAGAACATTTGGCACTGCAAGGAGTATTGGAAACTGTAGTGTCAATTACTTCTAAAGATATCTCTGCCACTTCTTCATCGACATCACAGACAAACACATAAGGGAAACAACTGCAATAATCAAGGCTATGGAAGAAATTTCCTTAAAAGATCAAGAAATACTCAGTTTAAAAGGCACCATCAAAGATCTGGAAACATCCAAAAGAGATGCCTTAATCACTTCCAAAGGACATGAGCAGAGGGTTAATAGATTATAGGAGCAAGTGAAAATTCTTCAACAACAGGTAAATCTTACTGAACAGATTGCCTACATAAAAAATCATTTGTGGACCAAAATTACTGAAGGCATTAACTTACAATGGCCTTCTATTCAAATAATATATGAGCGAAAAGATCTGCTACAAGCTGCCTTAGCAGAAATTGATAAAACAAAGAAGGAAATTAACAACAAGCCCCCACAAGCAATTCAGCTCATATCATTCTTAAACAATAAAAACAGGGAGGAATTAGAAGATTTGAAGATTCCAGACAGGAAAGAGACTATTCTTGAGATCAGAAAAGTCCTAACAATGAGAAATATTATGAACAGTTTGGAAGAAAAATGTGACAATGTGAACATATAAATCAGTAAATTCAAGACCAAGTATGACTTGCTGCTAGATGCATGACTTCCAAATATTCATGCATTAAATGAAAAATTAATGCCAAAGAAGGACTATGATCAGAAAATTAGAGTCCATGCTAAAGAGCAGGCTAAAAAGCCTTTGCCACAAGGATCTCCAAGTGGCAAAGTAATTCTGCAATATTTTGAGAATTTATTCTTTTTGGAAAATGAAATTAAGCATATGTTCATAGTAAAGCCAAACTTTGCTAAGTACACAGAGGCTGACGAAAGGTATAGAAAATTGAAGAGTATAAAGATCCCCACAGCCCAACAATGGCAAGAATTCACAGATCTGATGTGAATTTGACAGGTAAAAGAGAAGGAAAATCACATGAAAAAATCACATTTTACTGTTACTTTAAAGTAAAAAATTAAGGGTCAAACTGTAGCAGGTGTAAAAAGTATCAGTAAATGCATATTTTATTGCTAGTCATTTTTCAAATTATAGCAGTAAAACAGTGAAAATCAGATGATAAAGAGTATCAGGGTTGAAAGTGAAAAGAAGGAGTGATCTAAAAGCTATCTTTCACGAGATAATGCATTCAATGCCAATAATTCTCACAACAAATCATGAAATCATTTTTATTACGATAATCAGTTCTATAATTCCTTGTAAAAGAGAACAGCTTGCAAATTCTTTTGCTGTTGTCCCTCTTCTTATGTTATATTTCCTATTTTTCCTTGAAACATTATCTCAAACTTTGAGATATTTTGTAAAGCAATTTATTTGTATAAATACTTCATCTTTCGAAGTATTCAGTGTGGAATAAAATTTATCAAGACTACTATAGTCATTTTGCTGGATATATTGAAGTTGGTGTGAGTCAATTAGCAAAGCGCCAGACTAGAATTGGGATTAAAGACATCATAACTCAGGATTCTTGTGCTGACCAGATAAGTCTTGTATTTTTCCTGTTTTCATTTTTGTCAAAATGTTTCCATACATTCATTTTAATGTGTTTCTATCTTTAATGGTCAACTAGGCGAATTTAGAAAGGATTAGTGGTAAAAAGCTCCCTGTTTTTTTACTATTTGGCATTATTATGTTTTCTGATTGATAACCAGACTATAGAATTCTTAAATGCTCTAGGTCCCTGTTTGATCCCCTCCTTCAATCCTCTTTTCCATAACTTAAGGATTCTTAAGTGCCCTTTTGTTCAGATTTAGCCCATTCCATCAACAAAGCCTATTCAAATCCTTAGAAGGTCATCTACCCTTCCCTTAGTACATTTGCATCTTTAAGTATTCTTTCTTAGCTTTGCTTGCCTGGAAAGTTGAATCCATAGCCCAATGATCTAGTAGATCCCTCTAGTTTACCTTGAAACATCTTTTATTCCCACCACACTTTCAAAACAAGTCCCATTGTCCACTCATAGCTAGCCTAAAATCCAATTTTAAAACAAAGTTAAATATTTTGGAGAGATCCCTCTCCGGAACTCAGGAAGGCTAGATCTTGAATTCAGAAAGAGGTTCTTGGTTACCCCTGGTTTTCTTAACTATAAAAATCCTCATCCCACAACCTGAGAATTACTAGGGTGATAACATACTAGCAACCATATTGGGGAACTAACCATTCTCTAGTTTTAAGTTTAATCTTGAAGGAAGATCTTTAACTATATCTTTTGTACCTTAATATTAAGTTTAAAGTTTGTGGGTATTTACCCAATAAACATTCTGGCTCCCAAGAAAGTCTATTACACCAGATCCCATCCTGACCCTAATCCTCTAGATATAGTAGATAATCCGGAACAGATAGGAAAAAATAAAAAGAAAATTGTTAGTTCTGAAACTAAGACACCCCTGAAAAGAGCTAATTTTTTACCTAAAGAATTAGTAAGCTTATCAGACATTGAATTTGATTTGAAGTTTGAAAAATGTTTGTTTAGAACAAAATTTGAATCTGATTTAAAAGAAATTGTTTTAGATCCAGTTTTTACTTCTTATGTATGTGAAAAACAAAAAATTATTTATGTTCCTACTAAATCAGACAAAACTGAAAGTGAAAGTTCAGCGAAAAGGGTAAATGTTAAAAAAATTAAAGACATTGAAGAAGCTATTAAGTTAGCTAATTTTTTGTCTCAATTCAAACCCCCAGTTTCTGAACTATACACCACAGTTTTTCCAGCATCAGATTCTACTCTGTATGCTACCACGTCATTTACCGATTATACTGTCATTTCACCTCAACAGCCCATAAGCCCTGAGTTGGCTCTGCACCATAGAATCATATATTCATCTTATCCACAATCCACTTCTATTTCATCAACCAATCCATTTATCACTTAGCTGCTTGTGCAGCCTAAAGTAATATATCCATCATTCACTCAGTTCATTACATCCACTACCATCAGCACT
Organism: Pinus albicaulis; assembly: GCA_034641835.2. Lineage (NCBI taxonomy): Eukaryota > Viridiplantae > Streptophyta > Pinopsida > Pinales > Pinaceae > Pinus > Pinus albicaulis. Next base: position 1,053,521,734 of record CM076580.1, read on the forward strand.
AGCCATACTACTTCCTTTTCATCCCCCTTACCAAGCTCTTCAAGTAAATCCACTATTATAACTAGAACTATCACTTCCACCACTACTGTTCCTCCAAGTTCAACAAAACTACAAACCATGGAAGCCATATATTCTCCCTTGGTCTTACAACAAAATCCCCATGACATGCCCCAGAACAATCAAAAACACATTCCACTGTTTGATCATTTTTCACAGATCACAACACAACAACATATAACTAGAATGAATGATTTCTGGGAAATTTATGAAATAGATGAGTCTGATGTCAAAATGAGATCATTTTCCCAAAGCTTAAGTGGAGAAGTAAAAACATGGTTTAGAAGTTTAGCTTCTTTCCATAGAGCCTTCTTAAATAAATGGGAGAAAAAGAAAAATCATATGCAAATACTTTCTGAGTTTGATGCTGTCAAAAGAGCCCCAAATGAGTCTATCCAAGACTTTTGCACCAAATACAAAAGTGTTTACAATGCCATTCCTACAAACCTTAAACCCACTCCATATTTTGTGTTACTCAAATTCCCTGACTATTTTTATGTAGACATGGCTTACCAACTTAGAGAAAGGGATGCAGATATTTTAGAAAAAATGCAGCAAAACATTGTAGGTGTAGAAATCAATATACTTTCCAAGAAATCCAGAATGAGAAACGAAAGAAGGGTTGCTATTAAAGAAGAAGCTTCCCACTTAGATGGTAATTTTAATTTTATTACCAAAAGACTAGAAAAAGTAGTTGATAGACTAGATCAAATTAAAAGAAAACCACAATGGGAGAATCAATCCCAGATCGTGAATCCCAATTACAGAAAAAACAACAATCTAGGGAAAGGTAAGGAACCTTCCCTAGATCAAAACATAAGAACCTCATTCTAATAAAACTTTGCAAAAAGTTCACAAAACAATGTTGATGAGGAGGAAGACATCAACATAGTTATGGGGTTTGATGAAAACAATACCATTTTCCTCACTCAGGAGGACCAAGAACTCTTTTAGCTTCAACAGTTCACAATAGAAACTAGAGAATCCTTCGATTATAAACAAGGTTATGATTTTGCAATAAACGAAATTCACAATCAATACAACCTTAGGAGCAAGAAAAACAATGAACCTGCTATAAAGAATAATGCTCCAACCCAACAAGAACAAAACAAAAATAAGACTGAGGCTCCTAAAACAAATTTTTTGTAGATTCTTCCTAGAGAGAATAAACAAATTTCAAACCCAGCTAGTCCTAAAAAAAACCAAAGCCCAAAGATTGTCAATATAACTGATGAGGTTGCTCAATCTTCAAAAGATCCCCCAAAAGAAAATACTAACAAAACCACCAATTCAGCAACAGTTAATGAACCAAGAAAGAATCTAGCCAACCCAAATCCTAAATCTTTTGTTGAGAATCCTAAAACTGATAAAACTCCTGTTAACTCTCAAACTATTCTTGAAAAAATGATTAAAGATAACAGAAACCAAGAAACTCAGATAGGAGACAAGAGAAAAGCACAAAAAAAGGTAAAATTGTAGATACTCAAGAAAATTAATCACAAACCACCATTCCAAAAGATGAATTAATTCAAACCATCAAATCTCAGCCTACATTCAACATGAAATCTGAAATATCCAAGTTAATAATAGCTCTTCCATTAGTTTAATTAGCTAAAAATGACTTGCATAGATCAATTATTTTTGAAGCATTGAATGTGAATGAGAATGAAGATACAATTAACATGAGTGAAGATAGGCTTGAGTTAATTTTTGGTCCCAACGTAGATGGAAAACATTCAGATGGGTCAGTCCCTCCATTTTATGTAAGTCTTACTGTACATGACCAAATATTGCATAATTCTATGCTAGATACTGGAGCTTCCCACAAAATAATGCCCAAAGCTATAATGGAAAATCTCAATCTAGACATAACCAGACCTTATAAGGACCTTTTTTCATTCGATTCATTCAAAGTCCAATGTATTGGTTTGATTAAAGATCTGTGTGTAAACGTAGTCCAATATCCAGGTAAAAGCATGAGCATGGATGTTGTAGTAGCTAATATCCTGCCAAAGTATGGCATGCTTCTTTCTCGCTCATGGGGAGAAAAGTTGCAGGGATCTCTACAACTTGATATGAGTTATGCCACTATCTCGGTATTTGGACAGCCCAAAAAGCTTTATAGAGAAACCTTGATGAAGTTCATGATCAGTACTGCTGACAGACCTACAAGTTATCCAATCTATTCCACTCCTACTGATCTTGATTCTTTTATTCTTAGTAACTCTGATAAAAATGAAAATCAAACTGAACTTACTAATAAAAAACATAAAATAATGGATGCTTATGTTGGTCATGAAGCTTTATGGAATCTATATTTTGATGTATCTATTAATAAATTTGGAGCTGGAGTAGGTGTATGGATTACGAGCATTGAAACAAGCCATTCTGAAGGGCATGCCTTTAGATTAAACTTCAAACGCACCAATAACATGGCTGAATACGAAGCTTTAATCTTTGGCTTGCAAATTCTTAGAGAAATGGGAGGGAAAAGAATAATAGTAATGGGAGACTCTGAATTGGTTACAAACAAATAAACGTTGAATACTCTATTCATAACCCCAGACTTGCAAGATACAGAGAAACAGTATTGGATTTGCTTCATGATTTTTTGGAATCAAAGTTTGCTATCATCACTAGAAAACAGAACATGCAGGACCATTGTTTAGCAACTTTTTCCAACAGTTGTAAATTTCGTTTTTCACCATTAGAAAAATACACTGCTGAGATAAAACAGAAGCCTATTGTTCCAAATAATGTGAAATATTGGCAGATTTTTTCAGAGGATGAGCAAATTTATCTTTTTTTGAATAACAAGCAAGAATTTCAAAATTTTCAAATCGATAACGACTGTAACATAGATTCACCTTGTGATATAGATTTAATTTTTTGTCAAATAGATGATTTAGATAATTTAGATGTATATAATTTTAAAAAGCCTACTATTTTTACTCAAAGTGACATTGATGAAATGGAAAAAGTAGACATAGAGGAATTGATGGAAGATGAAATAGATTTGATTGATTTAAAGAATAACATTTTACCCAGGGGTTTAACTCCTCTAGAATATATATTTGACTCCAATGATGTGCCCAAAAGGCCAAAAATGGAGCCAGTTAACTCTGATATAGAAGATTATAACTTAGGGACAGATGAAAAACCAAGAACAATTAAACTATCCAAATCCTTATCATCAGATGAGAAGGTTAAATACATAGAACTTCTAAAGGAATATCAGGATGTATTTGCATGGAGCTATGAAGACTTGAAAACTTACAACACAGACATTACCCAACATAAAATCCATTTAAAATAAAATCAAAAACCTTTTCAACAGAAACTCAGAAGGATTAATCCAGTTTTGTTGCCCTTAATCAAAAAAGAAGTCAAAAGAATGTTTGATGCACAAATAATTGCACCAGTCAGATATTCTGACTGGGTATCTAATTTAGTGCCAACCAGAAATAAAATAGGATAAATTAGACTATGCATAGACTTTATAAATATTAATAAAGCATCCTTGAAGGATAACTACCCCTTGCCAAAAATGGATCATATTTTGCAAAGGGTGGTAGGTTCTTCAAGAATCACTTTATTAGATGGTTTCTCTAGTTACAATAAGATTCTAGTCCAAAAAGATGACCAAACCAAAACTGCATTTACTACTCCATGGGGCACTTTCATGTATGTGAAAATTCCATTTGGGTTAAAAAATGTAGGAGCTACATTTCGAAGGGCCATGGATATTGCCTTTGCCAAGGAAATCCATGAATTTTTAGTCATTTATCTTGATGATATTACTGTTTTTTCGAAAACAAATGATGAACACTTAGATCATCTGAGACAAGTTTTTATCAAATGTAGAAAATATGGTATATCTCTTAATCCTAAAAAGACTCTTTTTGGGCTGGAAGAAGGCAAACCGTTAGGTCGCATCATCTCAAAAGAAGGCATCAGAATAGACCCTATAAGAATTGAAGCAATTCTGAACATTCAACCACCAAGGAATATTAAAAAACACCAAGCACTCTTGGGAAAAACTCAATTTTCTAAGAATATTCATCTCTAATCTGGCTGAAATTATAAAATATCTTAACAACATGCTTAAAAAGGACTCCTCAATTAAATGGACAATAACGACCAAAAAATTGTTTGAATCTATTAAACAGGCCTTAACTAAAGCACTAGTCCTTATCAGTCTAGATTACACAAAATATTTCATAATATTTTCCTTTGCATCCGAACACACCATAGCTGCAGTTCTTATACAGAAAAACGATCAAGGCTTTGAACAGTCCATTGCATTTTTTAGTAAAGCTCTCAAAGATGCACCACTAAAATAAAATATAATCGAAAAATGGGCTTTGGCTCTGGTTAAAGCTATCAAAGATTTCAGAGTGTATGTACTTCATTCACACATAATTGCATATGTCCCTAATGCAGTAGTTAAATATATTTGACTCAAGATGTACCATATAGTAGGAGAGGAAAGTGGATAGCCACAATCTTGGAATACGATATGGAAATTAAACCAACTAAACTCATTAAAGGACATGGTTTAGCCAGACTGATGGCTGACTCAAATTGCAATGCTTTAGATATTAATTTCATTGCTCAAATAGATGAACAGGAGGAGATGGCGTCTCCATTGATCAGTGAGGCCTATCTAGACTCACCATGTTACTCTGATATAATATTTTTACTAAAAAATTTACAAGCTCCTCCTGGGCTAACAAAGACCAAGGCAAGATTCATCAAGTAAAAATCAATGAGGTTCTCTATCTTAAATAATCCACTTTATTGGAGAGAAATTAATGGGATTTTACTTAATTGTTTATTGAAATCTGAGGCTGACAAGATCCTTGAGGAATTTCATGCAGGTGACTGTGGAGGCCATCTATACTGGAAGAGTATTGCAGAAAAAATACTAAGAGCTGGTATTTACTGGCCATCTCTATTTTCTGATGTTAAAAGGTTTGTTACCTCCTGTCATAAATGCCAAATTTTCAAAGGTAAAAAGAAACTATTACCTTTACCTCTGAAACCAATATCCACTGAAAAACCATTTCACTATGGGGGCTAAAATTCATAGGTGAAATCCATCCTCCATCTTCAGGTCAGCACAAATGGATTTTAACTGCTACTGAATACTTTACCAAGTGGATAGAAGAAATTCCTACTAGGCAAGCTACAGACTCAGTTATAATCTCATTCATAGAAAACAATATTTTGTCTAGATTTGGATTGCCACATAAAATTATTACTAACAACACATCAGCATTAAAATCCAAAAAAATGATTTCTTTCTACCATAAATACCACATTACCTTAGGTCATTCCACAGCATACTATCCTCAAGGTAATGGTTTGGCTGAATCCTCAAACAAAATTTTAATCAAAATCATCAAAAAACTACTCCAAGACAATAAAAAGACATGGAACAAGAAGCTAGTCTATGCCCTTTGGGATGATAGACTTACTACAAAAAAGTATATAGGAACTTCACCATATTAGATTGTTTATAGTGCGTATGTGTTTTCTCCTTCTTCCCCTGCGGTCCTGGGCCATGAAGATTATCCAGGAATCACAGGTGGAAACTAATGATATTCAAAAAAGAATTAATGAAACCATAAACCTCCAACAAACCAGGGATGAAGTTTATGAAAAGTCGCGAGTTTTACAAGACAAGATAAAAAAATACTTTGGATAAAAGAGTTAAGGAAGATGACTTTTTCATAGGAGATCAACTTTTAATATGGGATTCAAGAAGAGAGGATAAAGGTAAACATGGGAAGTTTGACTTCCTATGGCAAGGACCTTATGTGATATATGGTTACAGAGGTAATAATTCCTTTTTCATCAGGAATTTGGATGGAACTGAGCTTCAAGAAGGACCAATGAATGGAAGGAAGTTAAAACATTACTATTCCACAGAGTCACTTAACAGTTAGATTCATTTACATTATCATTGTAAATATTCATAGTTAGTGTGTAGATTGGATTGGATATTTTATCTACAAAGTCGAAGCCCGAAGAGAAGGCCCTAAGCGTTTCATTATAACATGTCATAAATATGATTTGTTGTAGGAAATAGAAGACAACTATAGGATCACCAAGGTCAATTGATAACGCTATTGATCTCAGAGTTCTTGGCATTTCACAAGGAAAAGGCCATCCCCAAGTGAAGCCGATGTTAGTGACCTATAATATAGGATTCATAATTTTGATTTGAATGTTTCTAATCTTGTAAATCTATACATACTTTGCCTTCTGCAGGTTGTATTCACATATTTTGTAAAAAAATAAAAATAAAATAAAATCAAAGGACTTAGAACAAATAAAAGACCCCGAAAGAAAAATTAATAAAACATGAAAGTGAGAAAGCATAAATGCCACTAATTTTTTGACTATGGCAGAGTGTCAATAAATGCCATAGTCCATGATAAGTTAAACAGTTTAATCTTGACTTGTCATGTTTCAATTTCACTTGTTGTAGATAGAGAATAATGAGTTGTCATACAGTTTAATCCTGACAATTCAGTAGTTAGGTAGAGAAATAAAGTGAATCCAACAGTTTAATATGGATTCATGCATGAAATAAGTGTAGAATTAGATAGTTTTATTTTCTTTCAGAAAGAATGAATGTTGTGACGGTTTCTAGCTCAAATGCGCCTTACTAAAAAGGAAGAAAAAATGTTAGCATGGTAATTTGGGTAGGTAGAAGAAGGTGAAAAGTCTCAATGTAAATATCATTCATCATGGGCTGCAAAATAACTAACTTCCCCTTCCCATAGTCATGAAAAATTCTAAACTATCAGTCAGAAAGGCTCAAGGAATTTCCTTGACTTTTGTTGGGACCGAACCCAAGGCTCTATGACTGATCAGTTGAAAGTGTAAAATGTCTATATTAACCCCCAAAATGACTAATTTTCATCATCACATGAGAACATTAAGCCCTCAAAATAACACTATATCATAAGTTAAAGTGATAAGATTAATGCAAATTATCTTTTAACCATCACTTTACTTAGGTATGTTTATGTGTTTTGGGTATACCTTGTCCTATTTTCATATTAACTTTAACTTATATATTAACACCCTATAGAAATAACCTTTTCTTATTATATAACTCCTTCTTATATAAATAGCCCCAAAAACCAATGTATTATAACTTTAGCCAAAGTTAATAAATCCCACATGCTTAAATAAAATACCCAAATTACAACCCCTTTGGCTAAGATATATCCTTATATTAATTTCCACCCCCTATAGTAAGTAAATCACTTTGATTTAATTAATATATAATAAAAATATATGAAAAATATTTTAAACATGTTTAAATATATGTTTAAAACAAAAATAATGAAAAACCTGAAGTTACGTTCAAAATAAACTTCATAACCCTTTCCCTTGTGTATTTTCCATTCCTACTCCCTTAACCTAAGGTTAAGAAATATATAACTTAACCTTTTCCCTGATATATATCCCTCCACTGCAAACATTACCCTTGGTTAAAAAAAAATTTCCCATTGGGCTCAGTCCTAACCCTCTGATCCCCAACCTACATTTGATCCAACAGTCGTTCACAAATGTGATAAATCTGTTATATTCCCATCCTCCCATCGCGTTGAATGATAACCGTCAAATCTTCATTCCGTTCAAGATCCTAACGCCCAAAATGAACCCAATCAAACCTTTTCCCCGAACCTTTACTTTTAATCATAACCTTTCGCTTGAAAGAGCCAGATCCAATGGTTCATACCTCATATCGCACCCATAAAGTGGTCGATCAAAGTTTTATAAATTCTGCGCGATATGGGTGGTTTTCCCAAACCACCCCGTGTCAACGCGTCAATATTTGATTGAATCGCGTTCAAAGCGAAATACCTTTTACCACTTCATAGCCACACGATAAACTGCCAGCCCAATCCAAAACCACTCCCTCCTTTATATGAAAGTAATGTGATTAAACCTTGATTCGACTAAGTGTTTAATGCATTAAAACTTACTATTTTTCATTACTTTTCACAAATTCATGCATGTAAAATTGTGAAGAACCTTTTCTGAGCATTTTTCACCATTTGCAAGCCTACCAGTGAACCAGTGACTAGTTAAACAACCATTTTCTCTGCAATTCAATCACAGAGAGCCATCGTACCTCTTGATAGCCTAATTCAGTAGAATTGAAGACTTTGAAAGCACCTACAACTTAATCGACCACAATTATACCTGTAAATGTATTTTTCGTCAATCCTGTCCACAAAAAACTTTAATTTCAAATGAAAAAACGCTATTTTACCAGCCATTTCCTTTAATTTATTGAATCATCCTCTGAGCATTAAAAATCCTTTTTTCCATCCAGAACCCTACTCAGAATCCTATTTCACCGGAAAAATCCTTCAAAAGCTCCTTGTTTCCAAAAGAAGAACTTAGCAAACAGTTTAAGCTTGCTTTGTTCAGTTAAGAATGATGAAGAAACAGGTAACCCCCAAATCAGGAGGCCCAAAACCACAGGAGAAAACCTCTGCTAATTTCCCTCAGCTTGAGTCTTCTAAACTTGATAAACCCACCCCTGCACTCACTTCTTAGTCCACTGAAGTTGTTAGGCTTTTCCAACCTCCAGTTACTTCACCAGAAAATAGTGCTCTTGTTGATCTTGATTACAAAATATTAGACCCTTCAGTTGAATTCAATTTACTTGATGTCTATAAATGGTGTTTTGGAAAATCTATAGAGAAAAGTGATAAAGATATACCAGTTTGGGATTCCAATCTGCCAAAATACATTGTCCCTCTTACTCATTCAGCCCCTAATTTTGTCAGATTGTGTCAGTCATATTATCTTCCAGACCAGAGGTGCATTGTCAATAAAGATAGGGAGGTCATATTTTATATCAATGCAGAATCCATAAAATCTATGCTGCAACTAAACCATGACCCAAATACTGATTCATTGTCAATAGAGGATTTAACTCAGCTTTTGCTAGACCTAGATTTTGCTTCCAAGTTCAAAATATTTTAGACTTTTTTCCCCGCACAGGTTGATATCCCTAAGCTCAATCCTCCATTTGATACATTTGAATTTCCAAGTGAAACAAGGCAAATTGTCTCTATGCTATCATTCATATTGGGATATAACAGTGATGAGTTCACTGATGTTGCTATCCTAGGTTTTCTGTCTACTTTGAGTCCTGGTCAGCCTCCATCCATTGTGTACAAATTTGCTAAGTTCATTGCAGAAAACATGCACTACCAATTATCTAGATTACCAGAAGACGGAGTCTTTAGATATACTTCATATCTACTTCATCTCTTTTTATATTATCAGGTAGATAATTTTCCTATTGAGCTTCAAGAACTAGATCCAGAAGGGAATGTACTTTCAGTTGTATTTTGGTAATCGACTTTGAGAAAATGGAACAGAGAATACACCTATGCAGACTTCAATGACTTGTTTATAGTACCTACTATGAATTTATTGAATAAAGAACAAACCCCTAGAATTAATGAAGAAACAAAGAGGATATTACAACTATCTAAGAGATATAAAATAGGAGATTGGTACTTGTACAAAAACTACACAGAGATCAGTGTATATGGTGCACTCTTGGCCCCATATAAATTTCTTAGATTTGTAACAACAAGGATTTTTTCTCTAGAATATTTGAGGCAAATTTTGAATGCAGATGAAGTCAATTTCATGGCCTCCAGAAAAAAGACTCAGTTTAAACTGAAAAATCAAGTTGGGCCATTCATTGTGAACAATAGAGAAGCAGCCAATGAGATTAATGTCAAGTTGAAAGAATATAAATTCCCATACAACTTTATGTGGAAATATGATCCTCAGGGTGTTCTAAGCCAAATCAGATTAAAATGCAAGTTTTCTGCTTTCTTGCATGATTCCAAGCCCCATATTGAAAAATATGACAATAAGCATGAGTGGGAGCCTGTCACAACTCCACTTACCAATTTTTTTTTTTCTATTTAAAGTATTAAGCATATACAAATCAATATATGTTACCACTTTGTTCTTTCTACTTAAAGTTCCACTAACCCTTTTTTCAAATCTATAATTATATCCATAGATACCTAGCAATATCGATTACCAATCAAACCATATCGATTTCAAATCAAGGACTATACTTCACTTACTCACGTTAACAACATAACGATATGACCATATAATTTTAATTATTAATCTCTCACATTTTTTCCTCGTATGTCAACAATACGTACATACTTTATGTTGAAGTTGAATATCGTTGTATTGGTTGTCATGGCGCGAAGGCCATTCGCTGTCTGATATAATGTTATGGTTAATATATTTGGACATGGGAATTCGTCTCAAAAACGCACGTCTACCATCGTTCCTTTACCATACTTTACTTCTCGTTCGGATCTAATGTTAGCTCAATGATACGAAGAGCAACGAAATTCTCGAATGCTTATTGTGTACCATTTCGGTTACACACCATACGTATGACATTAATGGACAGGAGAATGCTCTGCCTCGAGCCTCCCACTACAGCTTGGTTTAATTTTGGACAAGACACCCGTATGCCTTGAGATGACTTTTCTTATCTGTTTATGTACTCCATCATACAATTGGATTTAGGGTTTCTGACCCTGGGATTTCCGTCGTCGATCCTTGTGATTCTCGCTCGATGAATGACAAGTGTAGCGTTGAGGTGTTTAGTGTTTTTCCTCTTACGTTTCTATTAAACCTCTTTTAAATCATGGTTTCATCATTCTCTGGAGTCTTCTTCCTCCTCGACATCATTGCAGGAGGCTTGTTCAACCTGAGTTAAGCGTTTTCGATCTAGACGCAATGCGTCTTCCATAACCAGGTAACTCTGTGGGTCTTCCTCACACTTTTTCGTCATTATTTCTAAATTTTGAATTTTGTTTCGGCGTCGAAACTCCCTGAGCGTCCTCACCCTATCTCACAAGTGTAGACGAGGGTCGTTCTGGACCGAAAGGCATAGAAAATTTTGTATTAATACCACCGCCAGGCCTTGGTAAATTTTCTATTTTCATTCTCAAAGATTTATGTGGTTTTCAGTTATAGATATCGTTGCATAGTTTGATTTCCTCCTCTAATTCTTAACCAGAAGCTGTTGCTTCATTGTCGGCCACCAAGCTTAACTTAGTTTTTCGTTTTGTCTCAGGTATCACGATTTCGTTGGTTTGGTCTTCTCAGCGTCGCAAACCCTGCATGGTAAATGTCACCATTTCACCATACGCAATACCTTGATGCTCAGATTTCTTTATTGATTTTATGGATACGTCCAGCGTTGAGATTTCTCTGTTACTAATTTAATTTGTAATTAATTCAGTTTCATGTAATTTAGTTCGTTCATCATCTTGTCGCGAGCTTTGGTTTATAGATCTATGTTGTATTTCCTTAATTATGCAGGGTTACGCTCTTCGCTACAGGTTGGTAGATGTTTCTCTGCATCGGTCGACTCTGAACATATAATGTTACTTGGCACTGTCTGCTATAGTTATGAGGGCTAGCCCGCACAGCTATTCTAATTTTTTGTGTAATGAGGAATTAATTTAACTTTCTCATTCTTCATAATAGAGTTTCGACTCAACTCCATAGTCTTGAATTTTATTCATGACCCCATGTCGACGGGGTGCTCTAGCTCTATCTATTCTCTGCTATTTTATTTGGTACATTGGTGTTGGTGTAAATCTGTTGTTAACTCACAGCTGGATATACATTATCATAGCCAATTTTATACATATAGATATATGTATGCCTCTATATTGAGTTGGTTTTTTATTTCATGCATGCACAACCCTAGGTTCGATGTAGTTGATTTCTATTAGTTTCAATCATAATTACAGTTCAGTATGACACATAAAATGTAGTCAGTGAAATTATGTTGAAATTGTCGAGTTTGTCTGATAATAGAATAGGGTAGTTGTAATACAATTTTGGTTTCACTGAAAATCTCTCTCTCTCAATTACTTTTCAATTATGCACCTTCAGGTTTCTCAATAGTTATAAAAATTAAATTTATGTCAAGTAATATGTCTGAATTCTCCCAGTGACTATATAATTTCTGGTCCATGAGTAGATCATCAGTACTCACCTATGAAAGCTTTACTTCTAGTTCTAGTATACCTTACAAGAGCTAGCTTTCTGTTTACATATTAGTTTGTAAAATGAGGAAATATTATGTATAAGCATAGAATGCTTTACTTGTTATGAACCTATCCAACATCTTATTTCCTGTCATTTATTATCATTTACTTTTTAAGAAATTAAATTTGCAGACTTTGGAAATATATATGTGTAAATGCGTGTATTTGTTTAAAGCTATATAATCTTCCTTTAGGCCTACTTATAGACACTAAAAAGGGTTATTTACATGATTTGTACTCTGGAAGAAATACTATACTTACACAGATTTAATTTTTCTAAAAGCAATGGGATAAGAAAGTCAATGACTCTAACTGCGAGTAATCGCTTCTAACCAACATTTATTTAGGCTTTGCTAATGAATCTTTGTTTTTCCAAGTAACTTTTGAATTCTGTCTACAGTTTGTTATAAGTTCTGTTCAGTATTTTACTACTGGTTCTGTACATGGAATCTATTATAACAGAAGATAGCATTAGTATCATGATTTCGGTTTATTCCATATACAATACAAAGTTCTTCCAGGTTTAGTTTATCATGCAAATACCCAAACCCCTTTCTGGAGTCTGATATTAAAATTTCATTGGCATATATCTACCTCTATAAGAGTAGAAATTATCACCATCCATCAGTATTAATACAGGAGACTAGTTTATTTTTTTTTTTTTTCTGAAGTAGAATAAAGTTACACTTCAATTATTCCAGGGAGGAAATTACACTCTCTCCAGATTTAAACCACATCATGGTTTAGACATTTTGGCTGACAGTGTCCCATGGATTTGTTCTTACTACTATATAGAGTTAGGAGAACTAATTCTTCTATTCAACTATGTTAAAAGTAAAGAAATTTATTATACCTCAATATAACTCAACATAAATACCATAACACTTTTCACTACTATCTAACAAAGATCATATTTAATTTTCTCAACAAAACAGTGTGCATACCACTTCTGCAATTTGACCAACCTCACAACCTTAAAGTTCTCCTGTCCTCAAGAATTCACCCCTGAGCTGAGATCATCTCCTAGAACAAACCAACCTCTAATCTGTTCAGGAATAGCTTATTTAAGCTTTTGCTCCCCGAAGCTTGTTTCTAATTCTGCATCCAGAATTATAGGATGCTTTTCTTCCTATTTGCCTAGGCTTCCCTTATTTAGGGACTTTTAAAGCCGCTTTCTGCTTTTCCCAGCTTTTTACCTCTTCCCAACTACTCTCCATATCATTGGGGAAACTAGATTTTTCCTCAAAAATCTGATTTAGAAATAAATTCTTTCAAGTATTTTTGAAATATTTTTGGGGAAATCTTAGCCTCTTTCCATACCTCATGGAGTTGGCAAGTGATCTCATAATTCTCATTTGGTCAATATGCATAGAATCATTTTATTTATTTTTTCATAATTACATACTTAATTACATCCAAAAAATATTTATCCATTGGGGTTCACTCCCCTTTGGATTTAAGTTCAAATGTCTAATTTGCAAGAACATAAAACTAGGGGTGTTACATATTCCCGCTCTGAAAACAAACACCATCCTCGGTGTTGATAACGAACTGCTAGAGTTTATTTTCCAAACAAAGATGGATATTTTTCCATCATCTCAGCTTCTCTTTCCTAAGTAGCTTCTTTAGCAGTAAAGTGCTTCCACTGCACCTTTAATCTTGCTACCGTTCTGTTCCTCAATTCAATTTCTTCCCACTCCAATATTGAAGCGGCTCTGGAAGGAACTCCCCTTCTAGTTCCACCTGTATCACATTCCAATCAACAATGTGAAAAGCATCATGTACATATCTTTTTAATAATGAAACATGAAACACATCTTGAAATTTAACATGGGGTGATAAGGCCAGCTTATAAGCTACTGGTCCCACCCTTTTTAACACCTCAAAAGGCCCACAATATCTAGGAGCCAATTTTTCACAACTTCCAGCATAAAGTGTGCTCTTTTTTGGTTTAATACGCAAATACACATGCTCCCCCACTTTGAATTCTCGATGTACCCTCTTCTTATCAGCATAGTTTTTCTGTCGATCTTGTGATGTCTTGATGTTTCTTTGGATTTGTTTAACAATTCTTTCCATCTCTTGTAAAGCATCTGGTCCCAACATTAGCTTGTCCTCAGGTTGGCTCCAACTCAATGGAGTACGACATTTCCTCCCATAGAGTGCTTCAAACAGACTCATTTTGATGGAGGATTGATAGCTGTTATTATAGGAAAATTCAGCTAAATGCAAGTAGTCTTCCCATTTTGATGGCCTATCCATCACATACATTCTCAACATATCCTCTAAAATCTAATTTGTTCTCTTTGTCTAACCATTTGTCTGAGGGTGATAGGAGGTGCTAAAATTCAGCTTGGTGCCCATGCCCCCAAATAAACCTTTCCAACAAGCTACTGTGAACTTAGCATCTCTGTCCGAAACAATCATCCTTGGAACCCCATGTAATCTTACTATCTCCTTTAGGAACACATCTGCTACTTGGGCTGTCCCAAAGTAGATTTTACAGGTATAAAGTGTGCATATTTTGTTAAAGTGTCTACTACTACCATAACTGAGTCATGATGGTACTTGGTTCTCGATAACCCTGTTATGAAATCAATAGAAACGGTGTCCCCTTTCCATTCTACAATCGGAAAAGGGTTTAGAAGACCAGCAGGATGTTGATGTTCAACTTTAACTAGTTGACACTCCATGCACCTAGCTAAATATTCTTCTACGTCTCTTTTCATTCCTGGCCAAAAAAAAATATTTTTCAAAGCTATTAGCATTTTCTAATATCCTGGATGCCCTGCATATGGCTGTTTGTGGTATTCATCTAGGATTTCTTTTTTCAAGGTTTCCACATTGGGAATATACAATCTATTTTTGTAGCAGATCAGCCCTTTTTGGTTTTGAGTGTATTCAGCCATATCCTTCTTTCATATTTTTATTTGTAGACTCTCATAATTTGGATCCTGGTCTGTTACCTTTTTCACCAGTTTTTCTAAATCAAAACTAGCACTGCTTCCAATGTTGTTTATGTTTTGGCAAGAATTTCTGCTCAGTGCATCAGCAATTTTATTTTCTTTCCCTCCGATATGTTTTATGTCCATATCAAACTCACTTAAAAAATACAACCATCTGGCTTGTACAACATTTAAATCGGTCTGGGAAAATAAATACTTAAGACTAATATGATCAGTCATCAATGAAAATTTCTTTCCAAGAAGATAGTGTCACCACATCTTGAAGGCATGGATTACAGTAGCCAACTCTAAATCATATGCGCTATAGTGCTATTCATGGGTCTTAAGTGTCCTAGATTCATATGCAATAACATAATTTTCTTGCAACCGTACTCCTCCCAATCCTTCTCTACAGGCATCGATACACACCAAAAATTCCTTATCAGGGTCTGCAATATTCAGTATAGGGGCTGTAGTGAGTTTCAATTTTAATTGTTCAAAACTATTTTGGCATTTTTCAGTCCACTCAAATTTGACACCTTTTCTTTGTAGTGAAGTTATGGGATATGCTATTGCAGAAAATATTTCCACAAATCTGCGATAATAACCTGCAATCCCCATAAATGATCTCACCGCTAAAACATCAGTTGGCACTGACCATTCTCTAATAGCCTTTATCTTTTCAGGGTCAACAACCAACCCTTGTTTAGAAATAATATTTCCCAAGTATTGGATCTTCTCCTTATAGAATTCACATTTGCTGAACTTGGCATACAACTGGTTTTCTTTCAAATTTTGCAACACTATCCTCAAGTTCTATTTATGCTCCTCCTCACTTTTTGAGTAAACTGAAATATAGTCTATGAACAATAATACAAATTTATCCAAGTACTTGTTTAAAACGCTGTTCGTTAAGCACATAAAGGTGGCAGGGGCATTTTTCAAACCAAAAGGTAGGACTACAAATTTGTAGTGACCATACCTGGTTCGAAAATTTGTTTTGCTAATGTCTTCCTCCTTAATTCGGAGCTGGTGATAACCAGTCCTTAGATCAATCTTAGAAAATACTGAAGCCCCTCTTACTTCATCAAAAATATCATCAATTCGAGGTAAAGGGTATCTGTTTATAATTTTCAACTTATTCAGTTGACGATAATCAATGCACATTCTAAAGGTTCCATCCTTCTTTTTCACAAACAACACCGGTGCTCCCCAAGGAGACACACTTGGTCTAATATAACCCTTATCCAGCAATTCTTGCAATTGCATTATCAGCTCCATGAGTTCAGGGGGACTCATTCGATAAGGGGTGCGGGAAATAGGTGTTGCTCTAGGCACCAAATAGATTGAAAATTCAATCTCTCTTTTGGGGGGAAGATGAGGAATCTCATCTGGAAAAAATTCCTTAAACTCTCTCACTACTGGCAGAGTATCCATCAGGTTTGCTTCAGGTTGCTGTTGTAGTTCTTCAACATGTACTGCATATACTTGGTATCCTTTCCTAGTTGTTCGTTTTAGTTGCAGTGCTGATATTTGTGTTATAGAGATAGGTTTTTGTTTTCCCTGGAGAATAAAAGGTTTCCCCTCTTCATCTATAAAATGCAAGGTCTTATCCCAACAATTCATCACGCCCTTTCTCTTTTCTAGCCAGTCCATTCCTATCAGAAAGTCATATCAACCTAATGGCAGAATGTTTAAATTCACTTTTGTCTGAAAATCATTTAACTTGATTGTTGTTTGAGGTAACTTATGAGTTACTTTCCTCTTGGTGCCAGTGGCTAACTGGACCAACCAAGACTGCTGAAATTTTTCAGTTTTAAGATTGCATTTTTCTACCACCTGTGGACTAATGTAACTCAAAGAAGCACCTGGATCAATTAAAACAATAACAGATTGGTCAGCGGTCTTACCTTCCATCTTCACCATGGTAGCTTAGTGTTCTGCTTGTCTATTCTCCAAGGCTGCACTAATAGTGGGTATATTTCTTGTTATATCATTTACTGTGGTAGCTTCTCGATCCCTCATAATCATCTGGATGTTTCGGTGGGGACAATCCCTCAACAGATGAGGTTCTCCACAACCCCAGCATTTCAAAGGCTCTCTCATTTTAACTGTGCCTTTCTTCCTATTTTCTCCATCTAGTTGTTTAGAACCAACTTGAGATTGAGCAGTTTGGCTTTCTTTTGGTTTATTAAAATTTTTCCGCTGATGATCCCTACCAAAATTCTTCAAGTAAGCTGGTTTTTGTTTCTTTCCTTTGAGTTCACCTTTGTTTATCCAGCCTTTTCCATGCTCACCCTTTCCTTTAAACTGCTGGTAGCATAACCTAGCTTTCCTCACTACCTCGTCCATAGTTTTTGGGTTATCAAACTCAATCTTCTCTTTGTACACAATAGGAAAATAGTTCAAAAGCCTTTGCACCTTTTCCTTCTCTTCTCAAATGTAAGGGACATATCTCAACAGATTGGTAAACTTGGTTAAAAACTCATCAATAGTGAGCTGTCCCAGTCCAAGTTCATGGAATTCCTTCGCTTTATCATCATAATAAGGTTCGTTCAAATAGAGGTTTTTAAACTTGAGTTGGAAATCTTCCCAAGTCACTGCTTTTCATCAATGCCATGGATCATTTTTGTCTCCTCCCACCACAAGGTAGCCTTACCTTGTAGCTGGTAGACAGCTAATCTGGCCTTCATATTTATTTCATATTCATAAACCTGGAAATACTTAATCATGTTCAACAACCAAGCTTCACATCTTCCTCCTTCTCTCCATCATATGAGGAAGGTTTTATCTTTCGGAATTCCCCCTGTAATTCCTTTTTCTACTTATACTGATGCCTAGTAGCATCATCGTCCTCAAAATCATCAGATAACTTTCCGTTATTCCTCTTTCTAGAACCTTCACCTTCTTGGTTGTTCTGCGAAGTTAAATCTCTGATGAGCTTTTCATGTTCCTCACTAGCTAATGACAGTCTGTCATTCTAGCTTCTTAGCTCAGCCATCTCTCGTTGCAAACTGTGAAACATAGCCATCACCAGAGCGTTGGGATCTGGTGTATTATCTTCATCACGTAGATTAGCATAAATTTCGTCACTTCCAGCGATTTGACTTTTTATTTTTCAGCACCACTGTACACTAAACAACACATATCAGTGATTAAAAAAAAAATTCAACAAGAATTAATTTATATAGTGAGCACACAAAAACAGTGAGCACAACAACAACAACCCAGTTTTATGTAACCTGGGCTCTGATACCATTTGTCACACCTCCACTTACCAATTTTTTTTTTTTCTATTTAAATTATTAAGCATATACAAATAAATATATGTTACCACTTTGTTCTTTCTACTTAAAGTTCCACTAACCCTTTTTGCAAATCTATAATTATATCCATAGATACCTAGCCATATCGATTACTAATCAAGCCATATCAATTTCAAATCAAGCACTATACTTCACTTACTCACGTTAACAACATAACGATATGACCATATAATTTTAATTATTAATCTCTCACATTTTTTCCTCGTATGTCAACACTACGTACATACTTTACGTTGAAGTTGAAGATCGTTGTATTGGTTGTCATGGCGTGAAGGCCATTCGCTTTCTGATATAATGTTATGGTTAATATATTTGGACTTGGAAATTCATCTCAATAATACACGTCTACCGTCCTTCCTTTACCATACTTTACTTCTCGTCCGGATCTAACGTTATCTCAATGATACGAAGAGCAATGAAATTCTTGAATGTTTATTGTGTACCATTCTGGTTACACACCATACTTATGACATTAATGGACTGGAGAATGCTCTGCCTCGAGCCTCCCACTACAGCTTGGTTTAATTCTGGACAAGACGTCAGTATGCCTTGAGATGACTTTTCTTATCTGTTTATGGACTCCGTCATACGATCGGATTTAGGCTTTCTGACCCTGGGATTTTCGTCGTCGATCCTTGTAATACTCGCTCGATGGATGAAAAGTGTAGCGTTGAGGTGTTTAGGGTTTTTCCTCTTACGTTTCTATTAAACCTCTTTTAAATCATGGTTTCATCTTTCTCCAGAGTCTTCTTCATCCTCGACATCATTGCAGGAGACTTGTTCAACCCGAGTTAAGCGTTTTCGATCTGGACGCAATGCGTCTTCCATAACCAGGTAACTCTATGGGTCTTCCTCACACTTTTTCATTGTTATTTCTAAATTTTGAATTTGGTTTCAACATCAAAACTCCCTGAGCATCCTCACCCTATCTCACAGGTGTAGACGAGGGTCATTCTGGACTGGAAGGCATAGAAAATTTTATTTTAATACCACCGCCATGCGTTGGTAAATTTTCTATTTTCGTTCTCAAAGATTTATGTGGTTTTCAGTTATAGCTATCGTTGCATAGTTTGATTTCCTCCTCTAATTCTTAACCAGAAGGTGTTGCTTCGTTGTTGGCCACAGAGCTTAACTTAGTTTTTCGTTTTGTCTCAGGTATCATGATTTCGTTGTTTTGGTCTTCTCAGCGTCACAAACCCTGCATGGTAAATGTCACCATTTCAACATACGCAATACCTTAACGCTGAGATTTCTTTATTTATTTTATGGATACGTCTGGCGTTGAGATTTCTCTGTTACTAATTTAATTTGTAATTAATTCGGTTGCAAGTAATGTAGTTCATTCATCATCTTGTCGCGAGCTTTGGTTTATAGCTCTATGCTGTATTTCCTTACTAATGCAGGGTTACGCTCTTTGCTATAGGTTGGTAGATGTTGCTATGCATTGGTCGACTCTAAACATATAATGTTACTTGACACTGTCTGCTATAGTTATGAGGGCTAGCCCGCACGGCTATTCTAATTTTTTGTGTAATGGGGACTTAATTTAACTTTCTCATTCTTCATAATAGAGTTTCGACTCAACTGCATAGTCTTGAATTTTATTAATGACGCCATGCTGACGGGGTGCTCCTGCTCTGTCTATTCTCTGCTATTTTATTTGGTACATTACTGTTGGTGTAAATATGTTGTTAACTCACAGCTGGATATACATTATCATAGCCAATTTTATACATATAGATATATGTATGCCTCTATACTGAGTCAGTTTTTTATTTCGTGCATGCACAGCCCTAGGTTCGATCTAGTTGATTTCTGTTAATTTCAATCATAATTACCGTTCAGTATGATGCATAAAATGTAGTCGGTGAAATTATGTTGAAATTTTCGAGTTTTTCCAATAATAGAATAGGGTAGTTGTAATAAAATTTTGGTTTCATTGAAAATCTCTCTCTCTCAATTACTTTTCAATTATGCACCTTCAGGTTTCGCAATAGTTATAACAATTACATTTATGTCAAGTAATATGTCTGAATTCTCCCAGTGACTATATAATTTCTGGTCCATGAGTAGATCATCAGTACTCACCTATGAAAGCTTTACTTCTAGTTCTAGTATACCCTATAAGAGGTAGCTTTCTGTTTACATCTCAGTTCGTAAAATGAGGAAATATTATGTATAAGTATAGAATGCTTTACTAGTTATGAACCTGTCCAGCATCTTATTTCCTATGATTTATTATCATTTACTTTTTAAGAAATTAAATTTGCAGACTTTGGAAATGTATATGTGTAAATGCATGTATTTGTTTAAAGCTATATAATCTGCCTTCAGGCCTACTTATAGACATTGAAAAGGGTTATTTACATGATTTTTACTCTGGAAGCAATACTATATTACACAGATTTAATTTTTCTAAAAGAAATGGGATAAGAAAGTCAATGACTCTAACTGCGAGTAATCGCTTCTAACCATCATTTCTTTAGGCTATGCTAATGGATCTATGTTTTTCCAAGTAACTTCTGAATTCTGTCTACAGTTTATTATAAGTTCTGTTCGGTATTTTACTACTGGTTCTATACATGGAATCTATTATAACATAATATAGCATTAGTATCATGATTTCGATTTATTCCATATACAATACAAAATTCTTCCAGGTTTAGTTACTCATGCAAATACCCAAACCCCTTTCTGGACTCTGATATTAAAATTTCATTGGCATATATCTACCTCTATAAGAGTAGAACTTATCACCATCCATCAGTATTAATACAGGAGACTAGTTTATTTATTTATTTCTTTTTTTTTCTGAAGCAGATTAAATTTACACTTCTATTATTCCAGGGAGGCAATTACACTCTCTCCAGATTTAAACCACATCATGGTTTAGAGATTCTGGCTGACAGTGTCCCATGGATTTTTTCTTACTACTATATAGAGTTAGGAGAACTAATTCTTCTATCCAACTCTATTAAAAGTAAAGAAATTTATTATACCTCAATATAACTCAACATAATTACCATAACACTTTTCACTACTGTCTAACAAAGATCATATTTAATTTTCTCAAAAAAACAGTGTGCGTACCACTTCTACAATTTGACCAACCTCCCAACCTCAGATTTCTCCTTTCCTTAGGAACTCACCCTCGAGCTGAGATCATCTCCTAGAATAGACCAACCTCTAATCTGTTCAGGAATAGCTTATTTAAGCTTTTTCTCCCCAAAGCCTGGTTCTAATTCTTCGTCCAGAATTACAGGATTATTTTCTTCCTGTTTGCCTAGGCTTCCCTTATTTAGCGACTTTTAAACCTGCTTTCTGCTTTTCCCAACTTTTTACCTCTTCCCATCTACTCTCCACATCATTGGGGAAACTAGATTTTTCCTCAAAAATATAATTTAGAAATAAATTCTTTCAAGGATTTTTGAAAGTTTTTGGGGAAATCTTAGCCTCTTTCCATACCTCATGGAGTTGGCAAGTGATCTCATAATTATTATTTGGTCAATATGCACAGAATCATTTTATTTATTTTTTCATAATTACATACTTAATTACATCCACAAAATATTTATCCATTGGGGTCCACTCCCATTTGGATTTAAGTTCAAATTTCTAATTTCTAATAACATAAAACTAGGGGTGTTACAGAGCCAAATACTTTATTTGATAATGACTCACAGGACATGCAGGGAAACAGTGGAAAAGATAAACAGGTAAATCAAGCATAGGTTGTTACAGTCAACAGAGAAGCTAGAATTCTTCATAAAAGAAGCATAGAAGAAGATAGTTTCATAGCTAAAACTTTTCTTGATAAGATATTTATAATTCCCTACAGTAAGAAAAGTAAATTGACTGATGAAGAAAGGGACAAAGAAATTAATATTGATGACAACAACGGCCATCAAACTGATGATGAGGCCACTTTAATTGTAAGTGAAACACTTAAGGAGCTTTAGGATGTCTAACTTGAAACACAACAGAAAGACACCGTCATGGTTGATAAACAAACAAATGTTGATATGCCCTCTTCTTCCGAAGAAACTGACAACACAAAGTCAGATATTCAAATTAGGTTCAGGCAAATCAGAAAAAAGAATGAAGAAATCAAAAGTGAAGTATATTCCAAGTTTCTTAAAGAAAATCCTGGGAATAAAGATAGACTCCTCTCAACTTTTGATTATTCTTCAAATAAATTGATTATGTCATTTCTGAAGCCCACAATGGCTGATCCAAAAACAATTGCAGATTATTCAAAGACAGACCTGCAAGTTGATGCGGATGCTGTCCATGAATTGGACCAAATTGAATTTCACAAAAGCAACACATAAATGTTGTATTCTAAAATAGTCAACAAGACTATGAATTCCATTAGGCTTGAAAAAACACTGATAAACCTTCAGAATCAAATGAAATTGGATAAAGCCTCATTGTATGCCAATAGCTTAAGAATCAAAGCATTGGAAGATATAGTAATTGAAGCAGGAGCTAACCCAACAAACATTGAAGGGGATAAGGCCATAATCAAACAGAAAAATGAAGACATAACTGCTCTCAAAAGGCAACTAAAATTGCCTCAAAGTGAAAATCCATAGGCAAAAGAAATCGTTCAACAAAAGACAGAGAATGATGAATTCAAACAACTAGTTCTAAAAATAACAACCCAAATAAAGTAAATGGAAAGCCAAATAGAAGCTTTCATGCAAGAAAATGAAAATTTGAAGAAAGGTCAGCAAGCTTCCATTCCTACAGTTATCCCAGTTGTAAGCATGGCCATCCCCTCAACATTGGTAGAACATTTAGCACTGCAAGGAGTGTTGGCAACTGCAGTTTCAATTACTTCTAAAGATATCTCTGCCACTTCTTCATCGACATCACAGATAAACACAGTAGGGGAAACAACTGCAATAATCAAGGCTATGGAAAACATGTCCTTAAAAGATGAAGAAATACTCAGTTTAAAAGGAACCATCAAAGATCTGGAAACATCCAAAAGAGATGCCTTAATCACTTCCAAAGGACATGAGCAGAGGGCTGACAGATTACAGGAGCAAGTGAAAATTCTTCAATAGTAGGTAAATCTTACTGAACAGTTTTCCTACATAAAAACTGATTTGTGAAAAAGAATCACTGAGGGAATTCACTCACAATGGCCTTCTATTCAAATAATATATGAGCAAAAAGATATGCTACAAGCTGCCTTAGCAGAAATTGATAAAAAAAAGAAGGAAATTGGCAACAAACCACCACAAGCAGTTCAACTCATATAATTTTTGAATAGTAAAAATAGGGAAGAACTAGAAGAAATGAAGATTCTTGACAGGACAGAGGCTATCCTTGAAATCAAAAAGTTCCTAACAAAAAGAAATGTTATGAAAAATCTGGAAGAAAAGTGTGACAATATGAACATATCAATCAGTAAATTCAAGACAAAGTATGACTTGCTGCTAGAAGCAGGACTTCCAGATATTCATGCATTAAATGAAAAATCAATGCCATAGAAGGATTATGATCAGAAAATTAGAGCGCATGCTAAGGAGCAGGCTAAAAATCCTTTGCCACAAGGATCGCCAAGTTGCGAAGTAATACTTCAATATTTTGAGAATTTGTTCTTTTTGGTGAATGAGATTAAGCATATGTTCATAATAAAGCCAAAATTTGCTAAATACATAGAGGTGGATGAAAGCTACATAAAATTGAAGAGTATAAAGATCCCAATAGCTCAAAAATGGCGAGAATTCATAGATCTGATGTGAATTTGACAGGTAAAAGAGTAGGAAAAGCACATGAAAAATGATATTTTTCTATTACCTTAGGGTTAAAATTCAGGGTCAAAGTGTATCATATTTCCAAAAGAGTATTAGTAAAAATAATGTTACTGCTTGTTATTTTACAATTACAGCAATAAAACAGTGAAAATCAGAGGATAAAGAGTATTAGGGTTGAAAGTGAAAAGAAAGAGTGATCTACAAGCTATCCTCTATGAGATAATGCATCCAATGCCAGCAACGCTCATAGCACATCATGAAATCATTTTGATTAGGATAATCAGTTCTATATTTCCTTGTAAAAGAGAAAAGCTTGCAAACTGTTTTGCTGTTGTCCCTCTTCTTATGTTATATTTCCTATTTTCCCTTGAAACATTATCTCAAACTTTGAGATATTTTGTAAGTAATTCAGTTGTATAAATACTTCATCATTCGAAGTATTCGGTGTGGAATAAAATTTATCAATACTACTATAGTCATTTTTCTAGATATATTGAAGTTGGTGTGAGTCAATTAGCAAAGCAACAGATTGGAATTGAGATTAAAGACATCATAACTCAGGATTCTTGTGCTGACCAGATAAGTTTCGTATTTTTCCTATTTTCATTGTTTTCAAAATGTTTCCATACATTCATTTTAATGTGTTTCTATCTTTAATGATCAACTAGGAGAATTTAGACAGGATTAATGATAAACGGCTCCCTGTTTTTTTACTAGTTGTCATTATTATGTTTTCTGCTTGATAACTAGACTATAGAATTCTTAAATGCTCTACGTCCCTGTTTGATCCCCTCCTTCAATCCTCTTTTCTGTAATTTAAGGATTCTTAAGTGTTCTTTTGTTCAGATTTCACCCATTCCATCAACAAAGCCTATTCAAAGCCATAGAAGGTCATCTACCCTTCCCTTAGTACATTTGTATCTTTAAGTCTTATTTCTTAGCTCTGCTTGCCTAGAAAGTTGACTGCATAGCCCAATGATCCGGTAGATCCCTCTGGTTTACCTTGAAACATCTTTTATTCCCACCACAATTTCAGAACAAGTCCCACTGTCCACTCATAGCTAGCCTAAAATCCAATTATAAAACAAAGTTAAATCTTTTGAGAGATCC
The DNA here is from genome assembly GCA_034641835.2 of Pinus albicaulis. Lineage (NCBI taxonomy): Eukaryota > Viridiplantae > Streptophyta > Pinopsida > Pinales > Pinaceae > Pinus > Pinus albicaulis. The sequence continues at coordinate 1,053,547,092 of CM076580.1, forward strand.
CTCTCCGGAACTCAAGAAGGCTAGATCCTGAATTCCAAAAGAGGTTCTTGGTTACCCCTGGTTTTCTTAACTACAAAAATCCTCATCCCACAACCTGAGAATTACTAGGGTGATAACATCTTGCACTAAAAAGGTAGCATCTAAATTTATATATGAAAACATAGTAACACGAGTCGTCTGCCCTTTGGTTCTGATCAGCGATAGAGTAACACATTTTGTAAATGGTACAATCCAAGTATTGAAAAATAATTATACAATTGAACACCATAAGCCTACTATGTATCATCCACAAGCCAACAATTTTATAGAGTCATTCAACAAAACATTGCATAAAGGCTTAATGAAAGACTGTAGTGCCACTAAGAGATGATTGGGATGACAAAATTCCAGTGATTATGTGGGCATATCGCACAACGTATAAGAGATCAACAAGATCAATTCCATTTAAACTTGTTTATCGACAGGAAGCAATTATATAATTCCAATGCTGAGAAAATTCTCAAAGTGTGTCTTCTATATTAAAATTTAATACAAATTTCCAAGCGGAACGACTCATAAACTTACACCAACTATAGGAAGATCAAATTTACGCCCTTTACCATCAACAAATCATTAATAAATAACATCAAAAAGCATGGAACGACAAGAACATACAAGCTAAACATTTTCAATTCAGTAATTTAGTCCTACTATACGATAGTAAAGTAAAAGGAAAACTAAAGAAACTCAAAATTGCATGGCTAGGACCATTTGTTATTGAAGACATTTGACCTTATTGAGCTATATAACTGAAGACTTTATAGGGAAATATTTTCAAATCACTTTTTAATGGTGTCCGACTTAATATATATACTTCTTAGTAATATTTAGCATATGTTAGCCATAGGATTATTGACAAAAAAGGCTGACCGACTAATATGTAAAGTACTAAATTCATTAAAAAAAAGCTTATTAAAATTATTAAGTTAATAAATCCTTTTCGTTTCTTTCTATTGAAATCAAACTAATAAAATTAATTTTAAAAAAGTATTTAGAGATATAACTGACATAACTTTCGATTCACCAATAAATGTAATTGGAAGGATGCATTAAGTAACTAGACTTAATAACGTTATGGAGTGGGAGCCTAGCCTTCGCAATCTCTTAAGAGCGAAAAAAAAGTTTGGAACAATATAAATATAAATATGAATGAAAAATAAAACACAGAGGAAGAAACTAACTTGGTTCATGGAAGCAACATATGACAGAGCAAACACATGGAGTATGATTTGACAAATCAACAAACCAAGAAAGAAACGTCGACTATTCACTCAAGAGTAGTTTGAGAAAATTAGTCGTGCATTGAAAATTTCGGCATATGAATCTGACAAAATAACTCACAAAAGAAAAAAAGAGGGACCCATATTAATCTATATTACTCAAGTATCATCATCCCTTTCTGACACGCCACACATTACACAAATATTATTACCAACATATGATCAATAAAGGTCACTTCAAAATATTTCACAATTACTACCCACTCTATGGGAAATGTGGTGAATAGAAGGCATACACGAGTGTGGTGATGATCAAAGAGTTAATCATAAATATAAGGGAAATTTCTAAGGGCAACAATTGAGCGATAATGATAGCACATTCAATACCACTAATATAAAAATAAAAGAGTGCCCCCACTTCTTGAAAATATTGCCTAAAATTGAAATTGACACCCCTTGAAATAGGATGATATCCCTTATATACCAATTGTTTTAATTTATGACTATGAACTTCCTGATATCCTCCAAACATAGCAATTCTGAAATGATTTTTCCATCACAAAGCAAAAAACCAGGACTCGTGAAGAAGATATTATAGTCAAAGCCCTGAACTAAGGCAAGATTTGACCTCGTCAGGAAAATAGAACTGGAATTCCACACATATATATTGTTGAGATTCAACAATATGATGAGCTTAGCGAAAATTAAGCACCTTCACTAAGTGGGGCCCACTGGATATTTTTAGGTGTATGTCTATTTTTAGACATGGTGACCATATTCTATAAATTGCAGGATGCTATGTTTAGATGGTTGGTCAAATGTGAAAAATAGATGAAATTATATTTTTAGAATATTGGGCAAAGTCTATTTATAGATTGTAAATCTAAATATAGATGCATGTCAATTATTATTAGCCCTTAATAATAATCCGACAATAAATATCAACTTATTCTCTTGGAGAACTTTATTTCAGTGAACAGATTTGGCTAATCAGTGGGCTGAAGGAATTACACAATTCCTAGGGTTATTGGTGACTCATGCATGGAGGACTGGCTTCTTTATTCCCGAGAAAAAAATAATAATTTTATTACTGTCGGTGATTAGAAAATTACATTTATAAGCACATAAAACTGTGATCTATTCAAACAAACTAGAAATTTTGTGACCTTTGTAACAAAAAACCATGTGTAAAAACCTGATCTGCTTTTTACCCCTTACCAATCAGAAAAACAAATTGTCCATTACAAAATCAGTCCTACTGCTATCAACTATATGCTTTCTGAAGAAGAACTTCGCAAAACATTCCATGGTAAGTTGCTACAACGTTCACCAGAAACCGCTACCGAGACATGACCAGAAACTCGGCCCAGTCAAACAAAATACCAGTCGAGTCAACAGTAGAAAAGAAGAGCCTAATCCGCAGCAATGATCTTTAAAATGTTCCAGCATCGAGGGGGGAGTGGAACATTTTAAAGATCATTGTAAGAATTTAAACTCTATCAAAAAATTTAAGTGTCATATGTATTTTACAGAGATTGACTATAGGTGAATACAATTATTCATTTTGTGTTGTTACATAGACTTAATTGAATTTTAGTGACAAACAGACAGAATATCTATACCCTTTGTCAGGGTCTAAATGTGCTGTTTAAGTCCAACTAAATATCTGAAATTTCACAGAAAAAAGTTCCAGGACATGTATGATGAAACTAAACATAATTCAGTTATACTAATATCATGAAATATGAAATAAATATGAAATTATAAACATAACATAATATATATATACAACATGTTTTGTAATACATATCTGAATTATGAATATACAATTCATATTAAAATTAGAAACAGAAATATATATGTTGTCATATAGAAATTATTATACATTTCTATCCATACAAAGGTTCAGTCACATATTTGCAAACATGTAATAAAATAAAAGTAAGTAATTGTATTATAATACTTTTGTACATGTCACAATCCTTTTTAATAGAATCCTTTAGTGGCGATGATGATGAAATAATCCTATCAACCTTAAATAATAAATCCATTATACAAAAGGTTGTTTACAATTTGATCAGGGTCATCATCTAAATTTAAAATATAGTGTATGAACATGAATTATGCAGAGTGGACAAAATGGTGGAAGAGCATCCATTTCTCTCATCACTGACTTGAAATAGGATTAAATTGATAGTAAAAAACACTGACTGTTGATCGCAAAGAATTGTATTGAAAAATGAAAATAATAGGACAAATTGAAACAAAGAATGCGATCAAAGTTAGAAATATTAAATACAAAAATGAAAAGGAAAAATTTCAAAAATACATGGTAATAATAATACCTGTGAAATTATCTTTATATTATAAGCTTTCTTCATGTACACAGGACAAAATAAACTGTAATTACAAATGGAAAAAAATAACATATTTAAATATGTCACAGTAAGTAATACAAAAATAGGAATATCTAATTACTCACCTGAGGGAAGAGGTGTCCTTAACTGAATCAATATTATATAGAGTTGTGAAAGAGCGTGATAATGTGGTAAGAGAATTCCCAAATTAGTTCCAGAAGGAAAATCATTATAAAACAAGTTTGCATAATTAAATTTTGGAAGTATTAGTTTTACATCAGGTTACTCTAATTATACACAATATTATGGTATAAATAAAGTTCTGAAATATGATTAGCGGTAAATTAATTAAAGAATTTGGGATTATATTAAGATTTACAAAATACTATTATACAGAGATAACATTAATATCAGGAAAAAACTTATAAATTTTGTATATATATGCGGGATAGCATATACAGTTGTATCAATTCTCTTTTATGTTGATGAAATAAAAGAGTAAATACAGGGTGGAATAAATAATAGAAATGTTACATATAACATTTAAAATTAAAAGGAAAATTGTAATTCTAAGAAGTATATAAAATGAACGAAAATCCCAATTAAGGATTGAAGTGGGGAAATCAATTAATAGGTAATGAAGTTAAATAAACTACGACAGACCCAAAGAAATGGAAGTCATTGAAATTCATAAACATATTTTATGTAAACTTCTATTTGGGTATCTCTGCCTACAATAAATTATTCATCAATCATAAAGGTAAATCCTAAAATGACACTCATGAAATTTAAAGGTATATTTTCTATTCTCAAAACCCATTTGCGAATTGATATACAAAATTTAATTGCATGATCAGTAAGAATAGTATCTCTTACCATGACATAGAGAGTAATGTATCCTCGAGTTGTGAAAGCACGAGAGAGTATTCTCGATGCAAGAAGGAACTACGTTGTCAAGTGAACCCAAACAAAAAATACACAGACAAAGCTAAAATGATAAAGTTCGTAACAAGACTTTATATAACAGAGATATATGAATTACATCTCCGATGAGGAACATTTCTACAAATCGGTCCTATTTAAATTTAATATAGAAAGTGAAAATTTGTGTACAATAGATCATTAAATAATGAATAAATTTTTTTAATAGAAATGTTGTGCAAACCCAGAATCCCAATTTCGGACAAATTCCAATTCCGAAAGGAAAAATAAAACTTATATTAATTTTGAAGGGAAATTCACTGTAATTAGAATGTAATAATTCTAGTAAATTTAAAAATGACAAACTCTTCAATTGATGCAAAACAAAGACACAATAAGAAAACACAATGAATGGAGAAAACTAGTAGAAGTAGAAACCCTCGTATGTAAATAGAATGACCTTAGATAAATGTCTAATATAAATATTGCATTATAGCAAGAAAAAATATGAATTGGGGAATTCATGGGATGTGAAATGATCCAATAAAAATAGGAATAAGAAATAAAATCATAGGGTTTGAATTTCAGTAAAAATTTATAATGGAAAAATGCTTGACAATGTTTGGTAGAGTAAATGACTTACCTCGTCCTTCCAGCCATGAGGAATACGTTGAAGATGAAGGGGTTTGTGAAGGAGTTCAATACTAAATTAAACTATGTCACAAATAATTGAAATTCAAATTAAAATCATGAATGAAATTGAATGTCTCGCTAGAGATAAAACAAAATAAGAGAAAGGTAGAAAAACAAGCCCAATAAATTTATAAATGAAGGTTTCTTACCTTTAATGAAAAATTGAAAACGTTGGGTTGGAATCAAAAATGAAAATTCAGCCTTCCACTGAAGTTTTCAGAGCACGATAATAGGAAGAGAGAGGGCATAACAGTAATACACCTATCAATATCATAGAAATTCCTTGTAAAAATAATGGATAGGTATATCTCTATGCATTGACCTCTCAAAACAGAAAGCAGGCCAAATGACAAAGCAAATTAAACTATGAAACCCTAAAAAAAGTTATTCAATGAATGAATAAATATCGATAAATCTCCACCATTCATCACCATCATACATGTATCCCTATAAGGACTGAAGCCATGTGATATGCAGGTGATCATGTATTATCATTAAATGATTTATGGAAAAGAAACGATAATGTGCAGAGGGACAGTTAATACAGTATGGGTACAATCACATCGCTCATAAATCAAATTATTAATGTCATGCAAATGAATTAAACATAATTGTTAAACAACGATAACTAGAATTGAGAAATATCACTGGATTCCCATAGTTTCATATATTTTAAATGTAGGTTGTGGGAACCTTATGTTGATATACATTGAGATATAGGCGTTTAACATTTCGTTGGGTTATATGTATTGTTGGATAGTATATACATTAAATGAAAAATCATGCGGTGGGGTATGTGGTAATATATATAAAGTGCTTATACCACCAACGAATACTATAATATGGTAGGGTGATATTTATTATTCAGTTAACAATAATAATAGGTGGAAAATTTACAAGTACAAATTGATAACTTGAACAAAAGAGTATGTAGGTGTCTGATAAGGTTCTAACAATGGTAATTCATGACATTGTTAAGTGGAATAAGAGTAAAAGGGAGGTAGAATTAGGATAAAATACATACGGTAAAAATGTATAATAATCCAAATAAGAGGATTCATGTTAGTGTAAAATAAGTGTGGCTATTTAGTTTAATGATGTTGTTAGATAAATCAACGTAAGATATAAAATTTAATCCATGAAAAATATAAGCCAAGATAGAGGTCGAGGATGTGAAAGAAATAAAACAAAAGTAGTCTTGGAGTTGCACTATTATTGTAAAAAATAATCAATGACGAGTATGTCGGAATAGAACACTAATCATGACCAAAATTAGTATATAAAAAAGAAAATTGGGTTAGTTGGAGTTGTTACACAAAGTTCAAATGATGGAATTAGATTTCCCAAATAATCTAAATCATGTTTGGAAGGATTTTAACCAAAAAATTCTAGGGAGAATAAGAAGTTATAGTTAATGGTCATCAAAATATTGTGCAAACTCCTCAAACTAAAAGTCAAGAGTCCTTCACCACTAGGCCTTATGACAAATTAGTAAGCACAGAGAAAGTGGAATTCATCTCGGCCTTCGCCACTATATAAGTTGTACTTATGTTTGAGGAAATCCCTCCTCTAGATATATTCTACAGTCCTAAACATATATAAGTTATGAGTTGACAAAATAAATGAAGGAGAATAGAGTAATCTCAACTCCTTGTCTAAGGAGATGTCTCACTGGAAGTTGTATGGAAAGATTCACGGGAAGATCCTTCACAGGATCTAACTCGTCTGACCCAGTTCGCAGGATATTATTCATCTCCAAATATAGATAAAGCTTCTGAGATTCAACAATTGATGAAAGAGAAAGATTGAAGTATCATCCAATTATAACATGATCTATAGACAGAGATGAAAAATTTCAACCAATAGCTATAGGTACAGGTAATGAAGCTCGAAGAGAACATGGACCAATTTATGATTCAATGCCAAAATGAAATCAGTTGAAAGGACACTCAAATTCATCAATTTTTGTTTTCTGTAGAGAAATTTAAAGATAATACAAATATAAATGACTTTATAAAATAGCCCTTGGAAATAAATACCCTGTTGGCACAATAGAAAGTTATTTTTTGTCAAAAATTTTCAAATATCCTTGAATTGTTTGAGAAACTAAACTCATTGATTAATAAAATATCAGACCAGAGGATTAGTTTCTATGAGATCTATGATAAGGTTTAACAGTATGTCACCTGGAAGGATTCTTCTCATGGTCGAAAGGCCAACCTGCCCAGGATTGAGGACTCTAAAAAAGAAATATTGTTTACTCACTGGGACATATAGTTGAAACATGTTGAAAGAGCCATTTGCAAAGAAAAATATGTGGATACTAACATTGTGGAAATTTTCAGTCAAAATCTCATCACTGCAAATATTATTAATAGATGTCCACCGGGTTCACTTCCTATTGTGAAAGACTTGATAAGACAATGGCAAGAACTTTCAAAGGTCAATGAGGAACACATCAGAAAGTTGGAAAAAATAGATTGGGATAAGTATTGGAGATAGTTTGTAAAGCCACATAGGCAATGTATTATGTTGAGATGTCTTACAGATATATCCTCCCACATGTTGCCTCCACTTTCTGATAGTGTTTTCACTGTACCGCTATGCATCATCCAAAACCAACATCCCCAAGTTAAGCCTACACTTAACATCCTTCAGTTGAAGGAACGAATGGTGGCTGAGACATCACGACAACCATCAATCAAGTCACCCTTTAAATTGTGTTTATGTTTAGTTTTCACTTAGTTTAAGGAGATTTTTTTAAACCTCCTCAGCTTTTATTGTAATAGATATTTTGATACTTTTATTATTATTATCTAAAACCCTTCATGTATTTTAAGAAGGGGTTCTAAAATTTTGAAAGGAAGACTTACAGAAGTCACACTTTTGTTCTCTTGAAGTTTTTGTAATAGAAAGGGTTGGACCAAGTGCATTTTCTCAAATGAGTAGAGTGAGAATATACATGGTAATTTTATCCTATATGTTTTATTTGTGTTCCAAATGAGAAATGGTAAAATATTATGATGTTTTGTTTCATGTATCTATTTGAAAAACATTCAGGAAATAACTCACTTTTGAACATGTTAGATTGTTATCTTTTGGTACATATTCAATACAGGCATTAAAAATTTGCGATATAGCCTTATTCAATTGATTTAATTAACTATTTAATTAAGTCAATTATTTAAAATTTCTTGTATAATATTTGTTTGCATCCACAAAAATATCATCTTTATAAATTGCACAAATAATATATCTTTCATCTCAGGATACATATAGATAGATATATTATTTACTACAAGATTTTTATTACTCCCGTATACCAAGTTACAGAGAGTTATAAATCCATCCACTCACCTAATTATATTTCCTTGGGAAACTGGTCCCATAAATCTAATCGAAGCCACCATTCTAAATGGAAAAAGGATGGGTTTTAAGTCCCTCACCGGGTGGTTTTCCCTGATGTTGTTGCACCAATTTTCAGGGCCTCAACATTTTTTTCACTAGAGGGAGTTCCATCTGACTATTAATGGAACCAAAGCTTTCATGGTTTAAGGTCTCCTATTCTTAGATGAGAAGTTGTTCAATCTCCCCCCAAATATAGTAGTTCTTTTCATAAAGAACTCTCTTCAGGTTACCATGTTGAAGCATGGGAATTATAGTCAACAATTGTCAACGTGACTACCATGTTGAACCATTGTGACAAACATTATTGCAAGATAAAAATCAATCTAATACTCATTGTCACAATGTTACATTACATTACAATTTATTTAATATTGCCTCTCAACATTACAAAATGAAGGTTTATAAATCTCTTTGGTTTATAATCCCTACGAATTATAATATTATTCCATTATGTTTTTAATCCTTGGGGTTTATAATATTAGTCCCTTGGGTTTAAAATAACATTAACATTTAATGTTCGGTTTATAATATTAATCTCTTATGTTTATTATTATAATAATATTGTTATTATTATTACTAAATAATCCATAGGTTTTATTATTATTATTATTAGTATTAGTATTAATAATTAATATTTTATAATGTAATAATTATTTTATAATGTTATTTTTGTTATATTATTTTATCAATATAGATATTTAATCTATACCATTAACGCTTATCAGTGTATTTCAACCATAGTTAATAATGTGGTTGTGATAGTATAAAATTGATATGTACCATTTAAAAAATATTAATAATAATAAACATAAAAAATGGCTCATAAATAAAACATTTCACTATCGAAGGTTAGGTAATATTAACATGTATTTACAAATATATTAATTACAAGAAAATGCTCTAATATGGACAATTTACTCCGTAAATAAAACATTTTGATTTCAATAATAAGTAAAATATTTCAATGTTATCTATGCATCAGTGTAATTCTTATATGAAGAAATTAAAAAAAATATCTCATTTTTAGAACATTATAAAACATTTCTCTTTGTCTTACTATTTTAGACTTTCATTGTTTTTCAATCATATTTAAAGGTCAATTTTTGAAAATTTTTGTTGAAATTGCAAATTTAAGTAGTGTATTCTGCATAATACTAGTGCTGAAGAGAACTTACGATATTTTCAAGATATTGTCTCCATTTTCACATTCAAAAATTTGATTTAAATTATATCTATATATATCTATATATATATCCTTGTGTGTTAGAGAGATAACCATGAGAGAGATTAAATATTTTGAGGTGCAAACCATTTGTCACGTTTTAGACTATCCAAATTTTTGATATCAAAATAATTGAACTTCTCAGAACATTAAGGAAACAAAAAAAAATCCTTAAATTATGTAATAGAAAATGTAAAATGAACATAAGTAAAATTGTAATAATGTAAACCTCAAACTTCATTTCATGACCTTCCTTAATGACTTCATACAGTTTCATTGAACACTCGAAAACATTTCTATATAATTATTGCATCTTTCAAACTTCATTTCATGACCTTCCTCAATGACTTCATAGAGTTTCATTGAACACTCAAAAACCTTTCTATATAATTATTGCATCTTTAAATAAGCATCCGACAACCCAAAGAGTTCTCCACAATGGAAAATCTTGTCATAAAATATTAAAGAATATTCAATATAAGTATATTTCTTTCATAATTTGGAAGGATATAATATATGATACAATTTATTTTTTCATGTATATTTTTTTTATACATATTTGAAAAAAAAACAAAATAATTTTGAAAGAAAATAATTTTTTATAGGGATCTAATCTAAATAACTGGATTATAGAGATATTTAATAGAAATAACTCAATATTAAAAAAAAATACATATCATACATAAAGCTTCTCGGTACACATTATAATAGTTTTTTTTTGTTTTTTTTTAATTAATTAATTTATTTTTTTATGAGAATTTGGTTTGAAATTAGAAAATAATTTAAATGATCTCCTCAACACAATCATTTTATTGAATTGTATTAGACTTTGTTACCATGAAGCATAATGAGAATTTAATCCCCAATTAGAAAATACCCAACTCGAACTTGGAACAAAGAAATTACAATTCATAAATTAATACATCCTTGAATAACTTGATGGCATTCATACATATCTCTAAAATACCGAGAGTCGTTATGATTCTCTTTAGAGAGTTTGCTAAATTTAATTGTATCATCCATTTATAATGTCCAATGGCTACTAACTTATATTTTTATTACATATATAGGGTATTGGAATACTATAAAAATAGTTTAAATAAAAACCAAATTTGATACTTGAGAAATATCTAAACAAGGATTTCTATCATTGTTAGCTGACCCAAGAAATAACCAACAAATACTTGTTAAAAAAAAAAATTATGAATTTTTATGAGTCGATGCACCTACCATTCATTCCAAGGCTATTGGATTAATTGGTGGTTCGTCATTTTTTATAAACCTCACTTTAATAATATCGAGGTATATTTATATTTCTTGACAAAATTATGAGCATAGATCAGGTTGAGAATCCATGTCAACTACTTTTACATAGGAAAATCTTAGTATATGGGTCATGGGAATATGCAAGATAGAGAAAATGTTAGGCAAAACATGGCATGCAGTCCTCATCCACCTAGAAGATGTAGGAATTTACAGGGTAAGTTCCTTAGATCAATCACGAAAGGTCTCGGCTCAAAAACAGATCACAAATCAATACACCAATATCTGACATGGTTAAAACCCTCAAATGGAGAAACAATCCACAGCCTGATCCAACACGACCACTTCAGGAAATTTATTAATATGAAGAAAGAAAATTTACATAAGCTTCTATCATAAACAATCACGAGACAAATTACCCTCCATTCTCTTTAAATAGAGATGATGGACCGATCGGGTGTTAAACCAAGGATCAAGTGTCGCTAATATCGAGGAGAGAATGAATCATCATTTCACTACAGATTGTGACTGTCATATTATAAATTAAAAAAGTACATACTAAAGAAACACACTTTACCTAATTCTACCCTAGAAAAAGTTATACTAAACTATTTCCTATGTTTCATAATATCCTAACATACCCCCTTAAGAACAACTTGGGATATGATTGAAGGATTTACAAAGGTGACACAATAGGAGAAGGAAGGAGGCATTAGAGCCTATCCCCCCTTAATGATAACTTTCATGAACTCCGAGCATAGATCGAAGTTTGGTAAACGCCGCTTCTCTAAGAGCCTTTGTAAAGATATCATCAACTTGATCATTGGTTTAACAATAGTGCACTTCAAGAACATGATCATGAATGAGCTTTCTAATGAAGTGTATGTGTAGCTCAATCTATTTCATGTGCTGATGTTGAACTGGATATTTTCATAGTTGAATGAAACTCTGATTATCACACCAAAGTGTAGTTGGATGCTGCTGATGAAGACCGAATTCAGACAGGATCTGAGGAAGCCATAGGGCTTCCTTGTTGGCTTCAACAGCACCATGATACTCTTCTTCTACCAAAGAAATAGAGATGGAACTTTATTTCTTACAAGACCATGTAAAAGGCCCTGAACAAAGAGTGAATACATAACCTACAATAGAATTTCAATCATCACGGTCACCAACCCAATCAGAATTAGTGAAACCAACCAACAATGGATATGTGCCTACACTGTAATGAATCTCAAACTGAATTTTACCTCAGATATATCGAAGTATTCTCTTACCTTCTTTCTAGTGAATTTCATGAGGTTTGTGCATAAACCGAGCAACAAGACCAATGAAAAAGGAAAGGTCGGGATGAGTATGGGTTAGATACAGAAGTTTACCAAAAATTTGATGGTATAAGGTAGCATCAACTTCAGGGGAGGTACAAGTGACTGAAATCTTGACTCTAGAATGAAAAGGATAAGGGGTTGGATTACAGTCTTCCATGTGAAAGTGGCATAGAATATCACAGGCATACTTGGATTGAGAAAGGGTAATATCTTCTTTGGATTACAAGACTTGAAGACCAATGAACTAATGCAAGTGTCCCAAGTATTTCATTTCAAACTTATTTTTGAGGCTAGAATTCACATGGTTTATATGGCTGGGATCACTACTAGTAAGGATAAGATCAAAATAATAAATAACAAGGATAATTAAGGACTTACACAAAAGTGACTTACATCTACTTTGATTTAACTCTAGGCTTATTTTGGAGTGATATTCCTTAAAACCTTTTTAGGAATGTGATTTACTATGTAATTTTCACACTTAATTTCTTCTGCCCAAAAATTAAAACTAAGTCCTTAATTTCTTCCACATACAATTAGCCATTTCTTTTAGATTCTTATTCTTCCTTTCAGTTATACCATTTTATTGTGGAGTATATGGAACAATATGTTGCAATTGAATGTCATTCTTAGTGAAAAAGTTGACAATTTTTTGTTAACATATTATCCTCCATTTGTAGATCTTAACTTAAGAATGCAATGTTTTTATTTTTTCTCAACAAAGGCTTTAAAGGCCAAAAATATGTTAAGAACTTCACTCTTGAATTTTAAGAAGCATACCCAAGTGCGTCTGGAAACATCATCAACGAAAGTTAAGATGTACATGTAGCCAGAGAAAGAAACAATTTGAAGTGGACCACATAAATCATCATGCACATGCTCTCGGATTGTGCCTAATGTCCCCAGCATGCTCTCGGATTCTATGTCTAATGGATCAACATGTCTGTCCAATATAGGGAGTTCCATAGGAACAAGGAATCATGTAAACTCCTTTCATGTCCTTAGGGTTAATAGGGTCCTTAACAGACCTAAGAGAATTCCTAATAGTATAGAAAGGTTTGAAAGAAGTAGAGACATTATTTCTTCTAAGGACATGGGCAATTTTATTCACTGTCCCTTGGATAAATGGGAGATGGACCTTGGAAGTACGATCCACCTTGGTACAGTTTCCACTCAACCCTTTATATGCCTTAAGAAAGGCTTTAAGACCTTGAGATATACTATAATAATTATCTTCAAAAACTTCAAGAAGATGGGATTTCTCTGAATCCAAGTGGATGTCGTTAGAGATTCTGAGAGCACGAGTAGCAACAGTACATAGAACACCAAATTTCTGAGCAGGAAAATGATGGGAACCAGCATGGAGGTACTATTTCATGTGAGTCTTCTTGATAAAGACTTGGTGATAAATCGTACCATCCTCATTTCTTGAGAGAAGGATATATAAGAAGGGGAGCCATGCCATCAACTTGCAATTTCATCATCTATTTGATGGAATCAGACAACGAGTTTAGGTGCCCAAATAACATATCTAATTTCTCACGACCATGGGGCCAGATGACCCAAGTCTCATCCATAAACCTATTCAACTTCCTAGGGCAGAATTTAGCAGAGGCTAGGGCCTTCGATTAAATATCCTCTGTAGATAAGTTAGCAAAAATGGGGGAAAGAGGGGAACCCATCACAACACCACAATTTCTTCATAAAAATCATCTTGAAAACTGAAGAAAGTCGAGGTGAGGCAGAGGCTAACTAATTTAAAAGTGTCCTAGTTAGATATATGTTTAATGACATCAACAACTTCTTGGATGGGGATTTTGGTGGAAAAATACTTGACATCAAGGTTGGCTAATAGCACACCATGCCCAAACTTGATTTTCTTCCACTCCTTGATAAAGGAATTTGAGTCCTTAACAAAGGAATCGATTTGACCCACAAGGGTTTTAAGCTTTTGGGCTAGGAATTTAGTTAGATGATAAGAGGGACAACCTATTCTGCTAACAATAGGTCTTAATGGGGCCCCAGTCTTATGAATCTTTGGGATACCATAGATCTGAGGGGTAAAGGGATTTCTCTCATTGAGATTCTTAGAGAGAGGATTAAGGCAAGAATCTGACTTAATGGTAATGGAAACATCCTTAAAAACCAATTTAAGAGGATTCGTTTTACGCTTAATATAACTACCACTATTGGAAAAATGTTCAACCATCTTGCTGACATATTCAGATTTATCCATAATGACTATGTTACCACCCTTGTGTGCCTTAAGGATGACAATGTTTGGGTTATTCCTTAGGGATTTAAGGCCTAGAAATTCAGGTTTATGCAAGTTCCTTTTGGGAGGCTTAGCCTTCCGAAAAATAATGGATAAATCATGCCTAATGGTATCCTTAACATTATCAGGGAGAGCCTTGATGCCATATTCGATGTTACAAATAATGTAATATGTTGCGATCTTCTTCGGGGCAAGGGAAAAATAAAGCCCTCTGTTAAGGAGAATAAATACAAAAGAATTAAAGGATAAACCAAAAAGCTTAATTATATTTTTACTATCCTGTTAATATTATAACTATTGTTAGCATCATACTTATTGTTAATAGAGTTCTACTTGTTAACTAAAACCTTGCTTTCATTGTTATAATCATTATTATAAATATTATTATTATTATTAATACCATGAACCTTATTTTTGTTTTCCCTTATATCATTATTATTAATATTTATGTTAATATTATAATTCAAAATATTATTGTTATTGAAAATATTATTGTTAATAATACTACTTTTCTTGATATATAAATTTCTATTATCAAATTGACTTTTAATTAGATTCATATTTTTATGTGAATTAATGATAACTGAATCGAAGACCCAAAACTTAATATTGAAGGAGAGAGCCTCCCCCGAACCAATAGAGGAGCTACTATTATTAGTATGGCTCCTCAAAGTACCAAAGCTCAAAAACGAGGCTTGATTGATGGCCACAGAGATAAAACTTGAATTCGAGGAAACGAATAGAGGGGATGCAGGGTAATAGGGATGCAGAATGGATGGAATCTTGGTATGTTGTGCATCCATCCCACAACCTAGGTCAAGGATTTTATCACCTTCCACTGTGGTTGAAGACGACCTCAAAGTCGTAATGTCCACACTGCCTAAGAAGTACACCGAGATCAAAGGATAAGAGACACAATTACTGACAGGAATAGATTCTGGTGAATATTGAGAGGCCACGCCTACACAGTTAGAGAGGGCCACAGATTCTTCTAGAGCGGGAAGATCTGTGCTCACCGTTAAAACTAAAGAAAGACATCAGAATTAAAGAGATATCCATGTATTTCGGATGAATGTACAAAAGACATTGATATACATTATGAATCAAAAAATTATTAGATCTAATGGTATAAGGTAGCATCAAATTCAGGGGAAGTACAAGTTATTGAAATCATAACTCTAGACTGAAAAGGACAAGGTTTTGGCTTACAGTCTTCCATGTGAAAGTGGCGTAGAAGATCATAGGCACACTTGGATTCAGAAAGGGTAATACCTTGTTTGGATTGTAAGACTTGAAGACCAAGCAAATAATGCAACTGTCCCAAGTCTCTCATTTCAAACTTCTTTTTGAGGATATACTTCACATGGTTTATATGGTTGGTATCACTACCAGTAAGGATAAGATCATCAACATAAACAACAAGGATGATTAAGGACTTACCCACTTTCTTGGTGTAGACAGTGTTGTTAGAATGGCCTCTAGAAAATCCAGTGTCTAAGAGAAAGCTATCCACGTTATGTGGATTAATCCCTATTGCGGACAAGAGAAATCTCCCTAGTACTCCAGCGAGTAACTAGAAAAAAAATCCATTTGTAAACCTTTTCCTCTAGATGAATTTCATTTTCAGAATTATTATAATAAAGTAGAGAGCACATGTAACTATCTTGAAATCCAAATGCTTGATGTAATATTTTGTCCTGTCACTCCAAGGTGATTTCTCCAAAGAGTAGAACATGCAATGAAAGAAAATACAAAGATTCAAAGCATTTGCAATATATAATAATCAGAAAATACTAATCTAACTTAGTGATAAAGGACTCTAAGTACTGATGTTATTCCAATAAGAATAGAATCAAATCAATGATAAAAAGAGATCGATATATATTATCTTGAATAAAAAGAGTAATCTTACAACCTGATGCCTTGATGTCGTACTGATTTCTCCCGGGGTCCTGAACAATCGTTTCTTCTTCAGTCTGATAAGCCTTCCTCTCTGAGTACCAACATCGAGTTATAGACATAAGGGTGTAATCATTCTCGTGCCAAAAACAACTCATTAGTGTAGAAAGTATGCACTCTTATGAACTCTCTTCAGCTTAGAAACTCTATTAATTAGCTTCTATTGTTCATAATCAATGTGTGTCTACAGTCTAATTCAGTATATACCCTTCAACCTGAAAATTGAGCTCAATTTATAGAGAAATGGAGGTAGTTTTAGTTCTATGAAAAGGGGGATGGATTCCTCTCATGAAGAGATTTTGGCTCCATGGACTAAGGGATAAGCTATATGAGTGGAGGGATAAATCTTGAACTGATCACAACTCTAGAAGTTTCCACTTGGGAGAATATTCGACCACCTAGGATTCTAGAATTTAATTTTTTCTTTTATTTTTTTTTCACGGGTGTGTGTAGGTAATAGTGGAAAAAAGTGTAGGAGTCACCGTAGTTTATGGACAGGAAGCGCATGCGGAAGGGAAGGCTAGAAAAATCGTGCACGTAGACTTTTAAAGGTTTTACAAAGCTTTTCTCCAATTCCAAGACTTGATTTAGGAACATTGGTGTTTTCGACCTATAAGGGAACATGATATAGGTGGTGATAGACCTATATGAACATTCAAATGTCATGGTGACAAAATGATGTGTAACAATCTGTTTTGGTATACCAAGCTCAAGGGGCTTGTTTGAGACCAAAGAGAGAATTCCTAAGCCGAAGAAAAAGGCTAGATTTGTTTTGGATAAAGCCAGGGGGTTGTTCCATGTATATTTCTTCATGAAAGTTACCATGTAAGAAGGAATATGTATCATCCATCTAATGGACTTCCCATTTGAAGGAGGCTGCAAGGGAAAGAACAAGGTGGATATAATTCATTTTTCCAACAGAGGATAATGTTTCAGTATAGTCAATGCCTTCAACTTGTGAAAATCCTTTAGCAACAAGGCAAACTTTATGTTTATCCACTTTTCCATATATTCCAAACCTTTTTCTACAAACCCATTTGCATCTGACAAGTTTTCTTCCATTTGGAATAGGAACAAGATTCCATGTAGCATTTTCCAATAAGGAACAATATTATTCAGTCATAGCTACATCCCAATCTAGATGACCTAAAGCTTCTTAAAAGATATCTGAATCATGATTTTTCTGGAACTTCAACCAATAAGGAAGAGCCTATATCAAATTGAGAATGTGTACAACGTTGATCTGCAAGGTCACCTGCAAGATATCCTCTTACATCCTAAGCAGAGAGGACCCATTTCGAAACTGTGGAGCCGAAGGAAGATCATCAGGAGCTGGAGGAGGATTTTCATCCTCACATTCATCATCCAACATAGAACAAATGTTGTTAGAAGTAGAAGAGATAGAGATAGGTGGCACATATGCCAAATCTGTCTCGTAGGCAAAAGGTGGCACACCCATCGAACTAGGGTCGCAGGACGATATATTTCCATCAAAATTTACATCTCTTCTAATGATTACATTTTAGGATTTGGTTTGAAGAAGTCTATATCATTTTACATCTTCAGAATATCCAACAAAAATAAAATTTTCACTCTTAGGTGCTAAGTCTTTATGTTTCTCATTGCCAATATGGGCCTAAGATTCACTTCCAAAAACAAGAAACTGGCTTAACTCAATTTGAGTGTGCTCTAAGATTCTTCTACAATGATATTCCTTAAAATATTAGTAGGAGTGAAATCTAATATGTAATTTTCACACTTAATTGCTTCTTCCCAAAAATTAATACTAAGTCCTTTTGATTGAAGCATACAATTAGCCATTTATTTTAGAGTATGATTCTTCCTTTTAGGTACACCATTTTCTTGTGGATTATATCGAACATTATGTTGCAATTTAATGTCATGCTCAGTGTAATAGTTGATAAACTTGTTGTTAACATATTTTCCTCCATTGTCAGGTCTTAACTTAAGAATTTTATTTCCAGATTATTTCTCAACAAAGGCCTTAAATGCCAAGAACATGTTAAAAACGTCACTCTTGAGTTTTAAGAGTTATACCCAAGTGTGTCTGGAAACATCATCAATTAAATTTATGAAGTACTTGTAGTCAGAGAAAGAAAAAACTAGAAGTGGACCACATAAATCAAAGTGCACATGCTGCAAAGGGGTTGAAGAATGCCAAGAGGCGCATTTGTCAAAAATATCTCGATGATGCTTTCCGATTACACAACTGGAACAAATACCATCTCAGAAAGATAGCATAGCATGACATGTCACCATATTTTCTTTACATAGAGGTAGAAGAGAGTGATAGTTTAAGTGACCAAATTTCTCATGAAAAAGTGTGTTCACTTCATCATTATGAGCAACAAAAATGGAGGGAACGCATTATGAGCCAAAGTTTTAAAACTTATACAACCTTGTGAAATCATTAGCAATGGAAATTATCAAATATTTCTAGCATCTCTTAATTCCTTACTTACAAAATTATGAGGTTATAATTCTATTGTTTTCCCTTAACCTGAATGAGTTATCTGATAGACAGATAGAAGGTTGCAGGACAAGGTAAGAACACATAATACATCATTAAGTTGACCATTATCTAGATGAATGGTTCAAGGACCTACAACACTAAGCGATCGATTATCACCACCATAAAATTTTTTGGTGTCACAATCATTTAAAGAAGAAAACATGGCTTTATTTTTGGCCATGTGGTAAGGGGCTCTAGAATCAATGAACCACTAATGAGAATGAGGAGAAGAAGATACATTCAATTCATAACCAGATATTGATGCTTGAAAACCACATCAAAAAACTGTCATTCCCAAAGATAAAGTTGAAGAGTTCCCCTGTAACGTCTCCTCTTTCCCACAAGAAATTATTTTTTCTATATAGAGTTTATTTCTGTACTTCTACTGACCATATCTGTTCCACAATAATTTGAGTTTACTGTTATATTTCTATTCCCCACAGCTGTTCAATTCCATTTGTCAAAATTTACCATTTTGAATCTACTATGGAATAGAATTCCTAATTTCCTCTATTCCTCTTATAAGTATGATTTATTTGTGTTTTCCCCACTAAGTGTTTTTATCAAAGATTTGACACACACACACACACACACACACATATATATATATTGATCCCCATATATGTACATGGTTTACTCACAATAGTTATAAGCTTGCTCCTACAATTCGATATGTTCTTTAATGGTTTCACACCATACTCGTAGTTCACCTCACATATACATTAGAATTCAATATTTTACTTGTATGGCTTATATGTAGAACTCATGAACCATTGGGTTTATATATATATATATTCGTCCCACTCCAAGGCGTATACCCCTAGGTTTGAATTTTCAAATTTTTCAAGGTCTATTCTTATTTATAATTCATGTCATGGCTATGAATTTAATATAAGCGAGATCATCGAGTCATTGATTTCCAACGTACCATTCATTTATGATACGTTTGATGTGGAGATCTGTGCGATTGATTTTCAATACTTCGCTACGTTTCGTTGGAAATGTTGCTAAGGTATTTGGGCATGGAAACCTGGTTCACTTTCCGCGTCATCTGTTCGATTTCACTCGGTTGATTTTCCATTCTATTAGTTCTTGCTACTTTCATGCTCGAGGTTCTATGTGTTTAATTTTTGTCTGAAACACGCCGCGCCATAAAGCCCTTTTATTATGCCGGCCACCTCATACGATCTATGGTACTGAGGCATTGATTGCGTAGATCTTCATTTATGTGATGAGCTTTATTGTATTAAATAAAAAATTCTCGAGATTGATCCATGTTTAGACTATGGATCCGTGGCCACTTGGACGGTGGAGATTGTTTGTTCTCATTAGGGTTTTTGTTGGTGTTTGGATATGAGACAAGCATATAAATCTTTGTTTTATTATGGAATCGGCTCTTTTCGCCGTTCATTTCTTTTGCTGGTTCTCCGGTGTCGAGCCTCTACACGATGGAGGACATGAAGCGTATTCTCGTCCCGGCTTCGAGTGAATCTATCCTTCATCGTAACGCCTTTCAGGTATGCACTGATGTGTATTATACTAACTTAATGCTGAAGGATACGCTCTGTTTAATGAGCCTGGCTAGGTATCCTTTCTTCGTATCTTTACGCTCTGTGTTATCAAGTGAGAGCTGAGGTTAATAAAAATTTTCTTACTTGAGTCATTTTCTCATGAGGATTTCGTCTCAATCAGTAGAACACCTCTCTCTTGGATAATTTCTTCTCATTTATATAGATTTATATTCCTGTGGATAATGTCGGAGACTCAACTACATCATTTTTTTTATTTGTTTGTTTTATAGAGAATATTCTTCGTCGTCTTTTGTGGATGTCCTAAGGTTATTCGAATGGTGACGTTTTGATTTTTCTTGCTTCCTCTACGGCGATCCAGCCATAACCATAGGCAAGAGTCAATTCATCTTTATAATTCAACCCTGGCTTCTTCGCTCGTCCTTGAACGATTCAGTGATCTAATTGGTTTTATTTTGTGTGATTCTCTTTGTTCCAGGTCGTTTTGGGAGATAAGGAATTCCTCAACCAACAAGGTAATCCTTTATTAATGTTCTGTTTCATTTATTTGGTTGCACTATTTCTCATATCAGTAAATAAATTCGCATTCTCATTTCCCTTTTGTTTGTGTTGCAGGTAACCCAATTCCCAAACGAATTTTAACTCTCAGAGTTATAGTGAAATGGTTCTTTCACACAGTTTTAATTTCACTTCTGCTTGCGCTTTCAGGTCGGTACACACCGCGTATGCGTCAGCATGAGACTCGATTCTTACATTTTTTTTTATACCAATTGTTTTGTTCCGATGACTCGAGTCATACAATTTTCTCGTGTCTACTGTAATACTAAGGATTTACCTAGACTTGGTCTCTCTTGCTAGGACTCTGTTAATATGGTCACTGAGACTATTTTTCTCAGCTAATCTATTGTAAGACATGACAATCAGAATTTATAAATTTTTGGGTTCAGGAATTTATATATATAAATTTTAGATAGATATACATAAATATATATATTCCCTTCCTGGTTGAACAAAACAAGGTTTGTTTTTTTTTTTTTTGACATACTCTGGTGACTGCAGATTTATTGTTTCCTGTTGATGCTTAAGATAATAGTTTTATTTTGAATGCATCTGTCTGTTTCTATTGTTGGTTAAAACTAATAAGATTTCTAGTCTTATCTTAGATTTATACTTTCTTAGCATTTGATTTTATTTTATTTCATTAATTGCAGCTAGATGTTTGGACTGCAAGAGTATTCCTAGCTACCTCAATTTGTTGACTACTATCATCAGGTTTATGAGAATAGATGTGTCATAACACTCTATTAATATGTCTTTACTTCTGCTCCATGATTCAAAGTTTACAAATATTACTTACTGGCGTAAATAATAATGTACTCAAGAAATGTTAGTTTGATTCTATAATATATTCAGTATGCTCTGCTCTGGCTAGCACTTCTACTGTCATTGGTTATTTTTCTGATGTGTGAATTATTTGTTGTCTTTCACAGCATGTATAGTCTGCATGCATTTTATAGAGGTTCACATGCATAGTTTATAATTCCCATTAATGGTAAAGTGTGGTCCCTTCTTTTAAGAAGGGTATTAACCCTAGTTTTGTATACATGTAACTCTCAGATCAAAATTCATTGTATAATTCGTAAACATTTTTAACCTCGTTTCTGCACAGTCTAACTATATATATATATATATACATATATATATATATGGCACTAAAATTTGTAGAGGGTAATACATATATATATATATATATATATATATATATATATATATCTAGAAATGTACTGTCAATTTGAAAAATTCTATATATCTGCAGTTCACTTAGTTAACTCAATAAAAGTATAATTTTGTCCTATATATAATTGATTTCCTCCTATCCACAGGTTTAGGGGTTTTCCCATAGTGTTGACTGAATGAATTCTATTTTTCACAGAAGCAGATTAAAGTTACATAATTATAATTTATGAGGTAACATAATCTCCAGATTTAAACCAGGAATTGGTTGAGAGGTTCTGGCTGATTTGTCCTCATATTTCTAATTCCTACAACCATGCAGAACTGATAGAATTTAATGATTCTACTTTTCTGTAAATGTAAGGAACACCAGCACAAGAAAAACATTGCAAGAATTACACAGCTACAGCCATTACTCTTTACACTTAACAACAATTAATTTTAATCCTTCATAATACTGTGTGCATACCACTTTGGTATTTTACCAATCCTCCCAACTGTAGAGTCCCTTTATCTTCAGAATTCACCCCGGAGCTGTGACAACCTCCTAGAATAGACCAAAAAACCCCTTAATCTGTTCAGGAATAGCTTATTTAAGCTTTTGCTCCCCCAAAGCCTGTTCCTAATTCTGCGTCCAGAATATCAGGATGTTTTTCTTCCTGTTTGCCTAGGCTTCCCTATTTAGGGATTTTTAAAGATGCTTTCTACTTTTCCCAGTTTTTTACCTCTTCCCAAATACTCTCCACATCATTGGGGAAACTAGATTTTCCTCAAAATCTAATTTGGAAATAAATTCTTTCAAGGATTTTTGAAAGTTTTTTTTTTTTTTTTTGGGGAATTATTTGCCTCTATCCATCCTCATGGATTTAGCAAGTGGTCTCACAATTCTCATTATAGTCAATCTGCACAAAATCATTTTATTTATTTTTCAGAATTAAATATTTAATTACATCCACATAATACTTATCCATTGGGGTCCACTCCCCTTTGGATTAAAGTTCAAATGTCTAGTTTTGAAAATCAAACACATAAACTAGGGGTGTTACTTATTCCCCCTCTAAAAGTAAACACCATCCTCGATGTTGGTATCTAACTACTAGAGTTCATTTTTTTTCAAACAAAAATGGATATGTTTCCATCATTTCATCTTCCCTTTCCCAGATAGCGTCTTCAGCAGTAAAGTGTTTCCACTGCACTTTTACTTTTGCTACCGTCTGATTTCTTAATTCAATTTCTTCCCGCTCGAATATTTGAAGCGGTTCTGGAAGGAACTCCCCTTCTGGTTCCACCTATATCACATTCCAATCAACAATGTGAGAAGCATCATGTATATATCTTTTTAATAATGAAACATGAAACATATCATAAACTTTAACATGGGGTGGTAAGGCTAGCTTGTAAGCCACTGGTCCCACCCTTTCTAACACCTCAAAAGGTCCACAATATCTACAAGCCAATTTTGCACAACTTCCAGCATAAATTGTGCTCTTTTTGGGTTTAATACACAAGTACACACACTCGCCTACTTTTAATTCTAGGTGTACCCTTTTCTTATCAGCATAGTTTTTCTGTCGATCCTGAGAGGTCTTGATATTTATTTGTATTTGCTTAATAATTCTTTCCATCTCTTGTAAAGCATCTGGTCCCAACATTAGCTTATCCTTAGGTTGGCTCCAGCTCAAAGGTGTACGACATTTCCTTCCATATAGTGCCTCAAACGGACTCATTTTAATGGAGGATTGATAGTTGTTATTATAGGAAAATTCAGTTAAATGCAAGTAATCTTCCCACTTTGATGGCCTATCCATCACATACATTCTCAGGATATCCTCCAAAATCTGATTGGTTCTCTCTGTCCGACCGTCGGTCTGAGGGTGATAGGCAGTACTAAAATTCAACTTAGTGCCCATACCTCCAAATAGCCCTCTCCAAAAGGCTGTTGTGAACTTAGCATCTCTGTTTGACACAATCACCTTTTGGACCCCATGGAGTTTTAATATTTCCTTTAGGAACACATCCGCTACTTGAGCTATCCCAAAAGTAGATCTCACTGGTATAAAATGTGCAACTTTGGTTAAAGTGTCTACCACCACCATCACTGAATCGTGTTGGTATTTAGTTTTGGGTAGCCCTGTTATAAAATCTATAGAAACTATGTCCCATTTCCATTCTGCAATCGGAAAAGGGTTTAAAAGACCCGCAGGATGCTGATGCTCAACTTTCACTAGTTGACACTCCATGCATCTAGCTAAATATTCTGCTACATCTCTTTTCATTCCTGGCCAAAACAACTTCTGTTTCAAAGCTGTTAACATTTTCTGATATCCAGGATGCCCTGCATACGGCTATTTGTTATATTCATCTAAAATCTCTCTTTTCAAGGACTCCACATTGGGGATATATAATCTGTTCTTATAACAGATCAACTCTTTTTTGTTTTGAGTGTAATCAGTCATCTCTCTCTTTAGTAATTTCACCTGTAGTGTTTCATAACTTGGATCCTGGTATGCCACCTTTTTCACTAAATCTTCTAAATCAAACAAGGCACTACTTCCAATGATGTTTATATTTTGACAAGCATTTCTGCTCAAGGCATCAACAATTTTATTTTCTTTCCCTCTGATATGTTTTATGTCCATGTCAAATTCACTCAGAAAAGACAACCATCTGGCTTGTCGAGCATTCAAATCAGTTTGGGAAAAGAAATATTTAAGACTAATATGATCAGTCGTCAATGTAAATTTCTTTCCAAGAAGATAGTATCGCCACATCTTCAAGGCATGAATAATTGCAGCCAACTCCAAATCATATGCACTACAGTTCTATTCATGTGTCTTCAGTTTCCTAGATTCATATGCAATAACAGAATTCTCCTGCAAAAGGAATCCTCCCAACCCCTCTCTGCAGGCATCTGTACATACAATAAATTCTTTATCAGGATCTACAATTTTCAGTATAGGGGTTGTAGTGAGTTTTAGTTTTAATTGGTCAAAACTGTTTTGGCATTTTTCAGTCCACTCGAATTTGACACCCTTCTTTTGTAGTGATGTTATGGGATATGCTATGGCAGAAAATCTCTCCACAAATCTGCGATAATAACCTACAATCCCCATGAATGATCTCACTGCTGAAACATCAGTTGGCACAGGCCATTCTTTAATAGCCTTTATCTTTTCAGGGTCAACAGCCAACCCTTGTTCAGAAATAATATGTCCCAGGTATTGGATCTTGTCCTTATAAAATTCACATTTGCTGAATTTGGCATATAACTAGTTTTCTTTCAAAGTTTGTAGCATTATCCTCAAGTGCTCTTTGTGCTCCTCCTCATTTTTGGAATAAACTAAAATATCATTTATGAACACAAGTAAAAATTTATCAAAATACTTGTTTAACACACTATTCATTAGGCACATAAAGGTGTCAGGGGCATTTTTCAAACCGAAAGGTAGGACTACAAATTCATAGTGACCATACCTGGTTCGGAAAGTTGTTTTACTAATATCTTCCTCCTTAATTCTAAGCTGGTGATAACCAGCCCTTAAGTCAATCTTCGAAAATACTAAAGCTCCTCTCAGATGGTAAAAAATATCATCAATTCTAGGCAACAGGTGTCTATTTTTAATGGTCAACTTATTCAGTTGATGATAATCAATGCACATCCTAAAGGTTCCATCCTTCTTTTTCACAAATAGAACCGGTTCTCCCCATGGAGACACACTCGGTTGGATATAGCCCTTATCCAGCAATTCTTGCAATTGCATTTTCAGTTCCATGAGTTCAGGGGGACTCATTCGATAAGGGGCTCAGGAAACAGGTGTTGCTCCCGGCACCAAATCGATTGAAAATTCAATCTATCTTTTGGGGGGAAGATGAGGAATCTCATCTGGAAAGACTTCCTTAAACTCTCTTACTACTGGCAAAGTATCCAACAAATTTTCTTCAGGTTTCTGTTCTGTCTCTTCTACATGTACCGCATCTACTTGGTATCCTTTCCTAGCTGTTCTTTTTAGTTGCATTGCTGATATCTGTCTTATAGAGATAGGTTTTGGTTTTCCTTTGAGAATAAAAGGTCTCCTCTCTTCATATACACAATGCAAGGTATTATCCCAGCAATTCATCAAGGCCTTTTTCTTTCCCAGCCAGTCCATTCCTATCAGCAAGTCATATGACCCTAATGGCAGAATGTTTAAATTTACTTCTGTTTGAAAATCATTTAATGTGATTTCTGTTTGGGGTAATTTATGTGTTACCTTTCTCTTAGTTCTAGTGGCTAACTTAACCAACCAAGTCTGCTAAAATTTTTCAGGTTTAAGATTGCATTTTTCTACAATTTTTGGACTAATATAACTAAAATAAGCACCCGGATCAATCAAAAAAATAACAGATTGGTCAGCAATCTTACCCTCCATTTCAACCATGGTAGCTTGGTGTTCTGCTTATCGATTCTCCAAGGCAGCACCGATAGTGGGTATATTCCTAGCTATGTCATTTATTGTGGTAGCTTCTCAATCTCTCATAATCATCTGAATGTTTCGGTGGGGACAATCCCTCAAAAGATGGGGTTCTCCACATCCCCAGCATTTCAAAGGTTCCCTCATTTTGACTGTGCCTTCCTTCTTATTTCCTTCATCTAGTTGTTTGGAACCAATCTGAGACTGAACTGTTTGGCTTTCTTTTCGTTTATTAAACTTTTTCCTCTGGTGATCCCTGCCAAAGTTCTTCAAATAAGATGGTTTCTATTTCTTTCCTTTGAACTCACCCTTGTTTACTCAGTTTTTTCTATGCTCACCTTTTCCTTGAAACTGCTGGTAGCACAATCTAGCTTTTCTAATAGATTCGTCCATCGTTTTTGGGTTATCAAACTCAATCTTCGCTTTGTAAACAACAGGCAAACAGTTCAAAAACCTTTGCACCTTTTCCTTCTCTTCCCTAATGTAAGGGACATATCTCAATATATTTCTAAACTTAGTGACAAACTCATCAATAGTAAGTTGTCCCAGTCTAAGCTCATGAAATTATTTTTCTTTATCATCATAGTAATGTTCATTTAAGTAGCCGTTTTTAAACTTAACCTGGAAATATTCCCAAGTAACTGTCTTTTTATCAATGGCATGAACCATTTTCGTCTCCTCCCACCACAAGGTAGCGTTACCTTGTAGCTGGTAGACAGCTAATCTGGCCTTCAGATTTCTTTCATATTCATAGATCTGGAAGTACTTAATCATGTTCAACAACCAGGCCTCAGCATCTTCCTCCTTCTCCCCATCATAGGAGGGAGGTTTGATCTTTGATAATTCCCCCTATAATTCCTTTTTCTGCTTATACTGATGCCTAATAGCATCATCATCCTCAGACTCATCATTCTTCCTCTTCCCGGAACCTTCACCCTCTTGAATGTTCCACGAAGTTAATTCTCTGATGATATTTTCCTGCTCCTCACTGGCTAATGACAATCTGTCATTCTGGCTTCTTAGCTCAACCATTTCTCGTTGCAAACTGTGCAACATAGCCATCACCGAAGCGTTGGGATCTGGTGTATGATCTTCATCATGCATATCGACATAAATTTCCTCACCTTCTGCCATTCCAGCCCCACTGTACACTACACAACACAGATCAGTAAAAAAAAATAAAAAAATTTCAACAGTAAATCATTTATACAGTGAGCACACATAACAACAACCCAGTTTTGTATAACATGAGCTCTGATACCATTTGTAACGTCTCCTTTTTCCCACAAGAATTTTTTTTTTCTATATAGAGTTTATTTCTGTACTTCTACTGACCATAGTTGTTCCATGATAATTTGAGTTTACTGTTATATTTCTATTCCCCATAGCTATTCAATTCCATTTGTCAAAATTTACCATTTTGGATCTACTATGGAATAGATTTCCTAATTTCTTCTATTCCTCTTATAAGTATGATTTATTTGTGTTTTCCCCACTAAGTGTTTGTATCAAAGATTTAACACATATATATATTGATCCCCATATATGTACATGGTTTGCTCACCATAGTTATAAGCTTGCTCCTACAATTCGATATGTTCTTTAATGGTTTCACACCATACTCATAGTTCACCTCACATATAGATTAGCATTCAATATTTTACTCGTATGGCTTATATGTAGAACTCATGAGCCATTGGGTTTATATATATATATATATATATATATATATTCGTCCCACTCCAAGGCGTATACCCCTAGGTTTGAATTTTCAAAATTTTCAAGGTCTATTCTTATTTATAATTCATGTCATGGCTATGAATTTAATATAAGCGAGATTGTCGAGTCATTTATTTCCAACGTACCATTCATTTATGATACGTTTGATGTGGAGATCTGTGCGATTTATTTTCAATACTTCGCTACATTTCGTTGGCAATGTTGCTAAGGTATTTGGCCATGGAAACCTGGTTCACTTTCCGCGTCATCTGTTCAATTTCGCTCAATTGATTTTCCATTCTATTAGTTCTTGCTACTTTCATGCTCGAGGTTCTATGTGTTTACTTTTTGTTTCAAACAAGCCACACCATAAATCCCTTTTATTATGCCGGCCACCTCATACGATCTATGGTACTCAGGCATTGATTGCGTAGATCTTCATTTATGTGACGAGCTTTATTGTATTAAATAAAAGATTCTCCAGATCGATCCGTGTTTAGACTATGGATCTATGGCCACTTGGACGGTGGAGATTGTTTGTTCTCATTAGGGTTTTTGTTGGTGTTTGGATATGAGACAAGCATATAAATCTCTATTTTATTGTGGAATCGGCTCTTTTCTCCGTTCATTTATTTTTCTGGTTCTCCGGTGTCGAGCCTCTGCACGATGGAGGACACAAAGTGTATTCTCGTCTCGGCTTCGAGTGAATCTATCCTTCATCCTAACACCTTTCAAGTATTCACTGATGCGTATTATGATAACTTAATTCTGAAGGATATGCTCTGTTTAATGAGCTTGGCTAGGTATCCTTTCTTCGTATCTTTACGCTCTGTGTTATCAAGTGAGAGCTGAGGTTAATAAAAATTTTCTTACCTGAGTCATTTTCTATTGAGGATCTCGTCTCAATCAGTAGAACGCCTCTCTCGTGGATAATTTCTTCTCGTTTATCTAAATTTATATTCCTATGGATAATGTCGGAGACTCAACTACATCATTTTTTTTTGTTTCTTTTATAGAGTGTATTCTTCGTCGTTTTCATGGATGTCCTGAGGTTATTCAAATGGTGACATTTTGATTTTTCTTTCTTCCTCTACGGTGATCCAACCATAACCACATGCAAGAGTCAATTCATCTTTATAATTCAACACTAGCTTCTTCGCTCATCCTTGAACGATTCAGTGATCTAATTGGTTTTATTTTGTGTGTTTCTCTTTGTTCCAGGTCGTTTACGGAGATAAGGAATTCCTCAACCAGTAAGGTAATCCTTTATTAATGTTCTGTTTCATTTATTTGGTTGCACTATTTCTCATATCAGTAAATAAATTCACATTCTCATTGCCCTTTTGTTTGTGTTGCAGGTAACCCAATTCCTAAACGAATTTTAACTCTCAAAGTTACAGTGAAATGGTTCTTTCACACGGTTTTAATTTCACTTCTGGTTGCGCTTTTAGGTTGGTACACACCGCATATGTGTCGGCATGAGACTCAATTCTTACATCATTTTTTATACCAATTGTTTTGTTCCGACCACTCGAGTCATACAATCTTCTCGCGTCTACTGTAATACTAAGGATTTACCTAGACTTGGTCTGTCTTGCTAGGACTCTGTTAATATGGTCGCTGAGACTATTTTTCTTAGCTAATCTATCCTAAGACACGACAGTCAAAATTTATAAATTTTTGGGTTCAGGAATTTATATATATAAATTTCAGATAGATATACATAAATATATATATTCCCTTCCTGGTTGAACAGAACAGAGTTTTTTTCTTCTTCTTTTTGACATACACTGGTGACTGCAGATTTACTGTTTCCTGTTGATGCTTAAGATAATAGTTTTATTTTGAATGCATCTGTCTATTTCTATTTCTAGTTAAAGCTGATAAGATTTCTAGTCTTATCTTAGATTTATACTTTCTCAGCATTTGATGTTATTTTATTTCATTAATTGCAGCTAGATGTTTGGACTGCAAGAGTATTCCTAGCTACCTCAATTTGTTCACTACTATCATCGAGTTTATGAGAATAGATGTGTCATAATACTCTATTAATATGTCTTTTCTTCTGCTCCATGATTCAAACTTTACAAATATTACTTACTGGTGTAAATAATAATGTACTCGAGAAATGTTAGTTTGATTCTATAATATATTCAGTATGCTTTGCTCTGGCTAACACTTCTACTGTCATTGGTTATTTTTTTGATGTGTGAATTATTTGTTTTCTTTCACAACATATATAGTCTGCATGCATTTTATAGAGGTTCACATCCATAGTTTATAATTCCCATTAATGGTTAAGTGTGGTCCCTTGTTTTAAGAAGGGTATTAACCCTAGTTTTGTATACATGTAACTCTCAGATCAAAATTCATTGTATAATTGGTAAACATGTTTAACCCTATTTCTGCACAGTCTAACTATATATATATATATATATATATATATATATATATATATATATGGAACTAAAATTTGTAGAGGGTAATACATATATATATAGACATGTACTGTCAATTTGAAAAATTCTATATATCTGCACTTCACTTAGTTAACTCAATAAAAGTATAATTTTGTCCTGTATATAATTGATTTCCTCCTATCCACAGGCTTAGGGGTTTTCCCATAGTGTTGACTGAATGAATTCTATTTTTCACAGAAGCATCTTAATGTTACATAATTATAATTTATGAGGTAACATAATCTCCAGATTTAAACTAGGAATTGGTTTAGAGGTTCTCGCTGATTTGTCCTCATATTTCTAATTCCTACAACCATGCAGAAGTGATAGAATTTCATGATTCTACTTTTCTGTAAATGTAAGGAACACCAGCACAAGAAAAACATTGCAAGAATTACACAGCTATAGTAATTACTCTTTACACTTAACAACAATTAATTTTAATTCTTCATAATATTGTGTGCATACCACTTTGGTATTTGACTAGTCCTCCCCACCGTAGAGTCCATTTATCTTCAGAACTCACCCCCGAGCTGTGACCACCTCCTAGAACAGACCAAAAAACCCCTTAATCTGTTCAGGAATAGCTTATTTAAGCTTTTTCTCCCCCAAAGCCTATTTCTAATTCTGCGTCCAGAATATCAGGATGCTTTTCTTCCTGTTTGCCTAGGCTTCGAAATTTATGGATTTTTAAAGTTGCTTTCTACTTTTCCCAGCTTTTTACCTCTTCCCCACTACTCTCCACATCATTGGGGAAACTAGATTTTCCTCAAAATCTAATTTGGAAATAAATTCTTTCAAGGATTTTTGAAAGATGTTTTTTTTTTTGGAATTATTTGCCTCTATCCATCCTCATGGATTTAGCAAGTGGTCTCACAATTCTCATTATGGTCAATCTGCACATAATCATTTTATTTATTTTTCAGAATTAAATATTTAATTACATCCATAGAATACTTATCCATTGGGGTCCACTCCCCTTTGGATTAAAGTTCAAATGTCTAGTTTTGAAAATCAAACACATAAACTAGGGGTGTTACATCCTGACACTCACAACCTTATCATTTTCATTGGTTGAAATGATATATAAGTATTTTACCGTCTTCATTCTATAATTTTCCCAAGATAGATTCTTTACTGATATCTTTCAGATATCTTTGAATTTTGATATACCCCTTTCTATAAAGAATTTCAGTTTTCCGAAATCTTCTTGTCTTTGGCCAAAGTACATCTAGGATCATTTGTCAGCCTAGAGCCAAGTTTTTTTTCATATTGTATATATATGAAATTTTCTTTGAAATTTTCTCTAGTCTCTTTTATTCTACGACAGAATTCATCTACCTTCTAACGGCATGTCTAAAGTGTGAAATTATGTATAACTTTATGATTCAGCTCTGCCTTCCTATTGTTTTCATGTATGTAGGGTTGAATCCATTTCCCAGTGAAATGGTATATATATACTTTTTGAGAATAATGTTTCCTAACATCTTATTTGGGCAAGTCTGACACTTAAAGACCTCTACATATGCATTAGTGACAATTTTTTTTTCATGTAAATTGTGCCACTTACTAATAGAATTATGGAACACTAATACTTCGGAATTATCAATTTACTATGATATATTCCAACTTATTATAATTTCTCAACGATATGTCGCATTATTAGGTACCTTTTCCGCCTACCACCTTAATTACTTCAGTATGCTTATATATTGATAATAACATATTCAACTTTCAATTACAATTCTCTTCTAAGACTGGATTCTTTCTCGTTAATTTATATGTATCTGGTATTTTAAACATACCCCATAATTTTCCATTTACAGAATTAAGGTTTCGGGGTAATTCTTACCACCTTACCCATTTCCTTCTCCTATTCCCACGGTTAAATCTCATATAGCTATTTAATCATGGTATTTTATATGCAACTATCTAGTTCAGAATAATGTTCAACTTTGAATTCCACTCTATAATTTCATATGTATCGCCTTTTATACCTTCTTTCACAACCAACTACAACATATTTTTTTTTGTGTGTGAGTATATGATTTTCCCATTGGTTTAGCTAAAGCTCTAGAGGTGAGTTTTAATCTTGGATATTTAATTGCCATGAACGTATACTTGAAAGTATATCCAAGATATTTGTATACCTGAAAGTACTGAAAGTAACATTTTTAATATTCATAAAATTTTTAATAGCTTATTGTTTCTTTGTGAGAACATAAATTGCCTAGTTTTTCAACTAGTGCTCTGATACCATTTGTAACATCTCTCCTACACAAATTTTTTTTTCCTTCTAATTTATTCGAAAAATACCCAACTAGATTAATTCATGTATATCTTTAAAGTTTAGTCCTCTAACTAGTAAAATTTTATCCTTAATATATATACTAATTTTTCTAAAATTAATTCTTTTCTTTATTCAAACATCCTTCTTTATCTTACTATGTTACTTTTAGATATAACGCTATATCATTTCATATACGTACACCTTATACCTTCTATTAAATTAATAATTTTAATTCTTCCACCTTCATACCTCATAACGAGGATTTTTAATAGCTACACCAGATTGCAACAAATTATTTTATTCAACTCCTATATGTCAATCTTATACATTAATGACTTTTACGATGGGGATAACTATACATCAGTTAATGGAAATTAAAACAACCTCATTCCCTCTTCTTATTTTATAAATGTCCCATTCAATTTTCAATTGAAATCAACTCCAATATATATTAATATGATAAAATTTGATATTAATCAATCGCTTTTCATGAGCTTTGAATGTTTCATATATCTATGAATTCCCATACTTCTATAGGACAATCAATTATATATATATATATATATATATATATATATATATATATATATGGGTTACATTAAAATTATTCAATTTTTAACCATTTTAATACCAAAACACTATAAAGTGTTTTCCCCACCTTGATTTCTTATCTTCACCTTTAAACATCCCTACTCTTTTATTTCATATTCAATTTTCTTGTACCAACGTACCAACCTAATATTATGATATATGAAATTATAGTTATCTTTTATTACATAATCATAATTGAAAACCCACTTTTGACCCAATTCACCAAAGCACTTTCAATTATTTAATTTATATTGGTCATACCTATTTTATATACCTTAACTCATATTTAACTCATATGATGGATTTTCTTTTTCTTCCATCTATAATCACAATTTCTGTTACCAAAAGAAATGTTCTAAGTTACTTTATCATAGTATCCCCTTAATTTAAACATAATTATGAAGAATGATCTATCGAATGTGTTTCTTCACACCTATTTAAATGAATTACTTAAATAATAAGTTTTACTATTGTTACACTACGAAATTCACCTTTTTCTTGTATGGTTCCTCTTATATTGTTACATATGATTTGTTGAGTTATATATTAATTTAATATATATATATATATATATATATATATATATCACCCTATATATATTGTTATGAAATTATAATTCCTTACATAATTATACCCAGATTTTATATAATAAATATATATAACAAAACTATGGATTTTTTATACGACTTCATATTAAGAATACTCTTTAATATTTCCGACTCGTAATTTAACCTTAATGTACTATTTCTTTTACTTACCCATTTATACTAGCCTCATCTGCATTGCAATAATATGAACCCTGAAACGAAGCATTTAAGCTTTTTCGAATAAAGGTTATATATGTTTTAAGTGCTCGACTTTCATCTTTCCATGTGGGATTCTAATCCCAAATAAATCTTGAATATGATTCTTGTACACCTACCTGGCATTGAGAATTAAATCTTTGCCATCAAGTGGAGTACTAACCCTTCTCGGGTTTCAAAACCATTTATGTGACAATTTAATAAAACTTACCCCAGGTACTTAGCCTGTTCTCCCTTCTCAAATTTTGAAGCACATTTAACATTTTTGACCCATCATACAGTACAATTTATTAATACCATTCCTCTCGTCCATGTAATTATGTACTTGCGTGATATACAAAATATCTTCGGCATTTATTTATTTCGATCTTTTCATCAGGATTTCATCTACTGAGATCAAATTTCAAGACCATTAATTGACCTGGGTCTCCTTTCACCATATCTTGCTATATGGACGGTGAGGATGAAGGGAAATTAGGGTTTCCTGAAGGTTATAATACCTGAATATTATTTTTGTTGGTTTCATTTTCCAATTCTGGTTTTTTTTTTCTCTTGGTGCTCCAAGAAAACGTGTGTCTATAATAGTGTTCGATTTCCAGAATTTCAACGCAGTGGACATTTGCATCCTACTTATTTCATATTTGTCATGCAGGTTAAATATTTTTTTTTTTTTTTGAAGGGTCATCGTTCAATGTAAATTCGCTGTAGTACATCCCTCAATCATTTTGTTGAAATTTTATAATTTACGTATTTGGAGCCCAAAATCTCCTGAGCTATAGAACCCCTTTGTGTTCCTTAATCTTGCTCAATATGGCAGGTTCATTTTTTCTACATTTAGAATTTGGATGGACGCAATCCTAGCTTGAAATTTACATTTGCAGAATTTAATAAGGTTAAAATATAATTTTCGATTTTCTCTCATATAATTTTCAGTGTATATGAGCTCTTATCATATGATTCATTTAGAAAAATCGGATTATGATTTTGTGATACTGGTTTTCAAGGCTTTCTATTCGCATATCCACTTTAAAGATGACGGATTTTAGGCCTTCATGCCCTCTTCCGTTGGTTTTTCTCCCATTTTAATTTATCCAGGTAATGCCCTTTTCGTTTCCTAATATTTCTATCATTTCCTTTTTTTGTTAACCTTTAATTTTCATCATGATAGAGGTAAGTATTCTGCTACCTTTTTCGTACTTCAATCCTCATTCGGAAATTTACACCCATTAATATCTACACGCCCTAAATTTCTCCGATTCTGCTATCAGGTTGGTCTTCCATAGGTTGGTGAGAAGACAGTTCTTCCATTACCAATTTCTGATTTTATAGATATATGTACCATTAATCTAGTTTACCTCTCCGGGAAATATGAGAACCTTCTCATAAATCATGTTGATATCTTAAACTGAATTTAGTATTCAGAGAACTATGACTTCGTGGGTATAGTTAAACATTTACTGTGATTATAAGAAAATCATTGTAGCCTCCTCTGAGCTTCCTCGTTATCTTAGTGTGGTTAATAACAAACCTAACTTTGTGTTATAAAATGAAAACGTAGGAACAAAGTTTCCCTTCTAATATTTCTTAAACTTTCATTTATATATATATATATATATATATATATATATATATATATATGTATGTATGTATAGCAGAGAGAATAAATATATATATTTTTGCTATTGAATGTCAGTATCATTCCATTTTAATATATATATATATATATATATATATATATATATATATATATATATCAGCTCATTTTTTCTAAAAGTTCTGATTGTAATTTATTCATGCGAGTATGATTTCCCTCCTTAGCCTGAAAGTATCATTCATTAAATTTTTACTTTTCTAATGGGAAAATTTAGCTATATAAATGTTAAGCTTCCTTTGTAAAATTTCAATGTGTCTGTCTATTTACAGAGATAGATATTTATTTTTCTGTAGATCTTATTCTGCTTACATTATAGTTTCAAGAAGTATTATTCCTGGAAAGTAGTGATAATTTTATATAAACTTTCGGGTATTACAGTTGTAGGTTCATAGAAATATCTCTTATGACTTAAATTTCTCCCTCATGCATACATCCAGAATTTGAATTTACCTATTTTATTTGTTTAGTTAAGTAGTTAAGATGTTTCTGATTTGTTATAAGATGTGATTCATTTTCTCTTTTCTTAGTTTTCGTACTACGCTGATCTATTCTGGTACACTAAAATAGTTACTACATGCCAAGTTAAAATGATATTTTTCTTGTTGTAATCAATTCCTAGGCAAAATTTCATGTACCAATTATATATAATACAACAGCATATGTTCTAATGAATTTACTTCAATTCTTGGTACTTCTCTAATAACATAATAATAATTCCCATTTTATCACACTAGGATTTAAAATTGGAATTTACATTAAGAACTTGAAGAACCTAAAGGATGCATTTTCAAACAGTATTTCATTCTTTTATATTCAGAATAATATACAGAAATTGTCACTTAATTCTATACTATTCTATTTTCTTACATAAGAAATTTAACTAACGGTTGAGACACAATTCTCCATATTTAAACCCATTACAGGTTTAGATGTTCTGGCAGATAATTCTCTCCCTATCTCTCACATACAACCATACAGATTTCAGACAACTTGTTTGTCAAAATCTGTTAAATGTATGAGAATTTAATAAACCATCCTCAAAATCTTATTTCACTGCAATTCCTAGAAAGTAGCATTTACTCATAATTATTTCATAACACTTGAAACAAAATTAACTTCTATTTAGTGTGCATACCTCTTTATATGACTAGTCCTCC
The DNA here is from genome assembly GCA_034641835.2 of Pinus albicaulis. Lineage (NCBI taxonomy): Eukaryota > Viridiplantae > Streptophyta > Pinopsida > Pinales > Pinaceae > Pinus > Pinus albicaulis. The sequence continues at coordinate 1,053,584,697 of CM076580.1, forward strand.
CAACCTTAGAGTTCTTTGTCACCAGAACTCACCCCCTAAGCTGAGATCTTCCAGTGACAGACGCTTGTCTATCCTGGAGCAACTTATTTAAACTTGTGCTTTCCTCAAGCCTGTTTCCAATTTCTGCGTCAACAAATTTCAGGATGGTTTCTTCCTGTTTTTTCCTAGGCTATCCACATTGCGGTCTTTTAAAGCTATATTTTCTTCTTTTCTAGCTTTTCCACCTCTTCCCAATTACTTTCCTCTTCATTGGGGAATTATATTTTTCTCTTCCAATCTAATTTAGAAATATTCCTTTCAAGGTTTTCTGAAAGGTTTTGGGAAAGTATAACCTTATCCATATCTTCATGGATTAGGTTTATGATATGCAATCTCATCTAGTCATAGTGCACACACAAGTATTCCATTTATTTAAATGTTTAAATAAAATCCACACAATGTTTCTCCATTGGGGTCCACTTTCCCCTTTGGAGTTTGTTCAAATGTCACTTTAAAAGCATAGATCTTGGGGTGTTACATTATATAATTAATTTTGTTAATTGTGAATGTAAAATGTTTATAATATCACTATGACCTAAATTAATTTGACATTTACTTTCAAAAGTACTCTATATTAGTATTTAAAAAATATTTATCAAAAGGTCTTTAACAAAATTGTGTTCAAAGAAATATTTATATGTAACTTTTTATTGTAAAATAATAATATGTATACATGATAATATTTTAATCGTATATTTCCAAAGTAACATTATCATTAATTTAATATTTTAAAATTCTATTAGTTCTAAAATTGCAACCAATATGTCATTGTTTTTTATATAAGATTCATTATATAACAACAATGTAACTTTATGACATATAGATATGAAATTTTGCAAAACTAAAATGATAAATAATATTTTAATATGGTTTGAATTATGTTTTGTTTCTAAAGTAGATGATATACTCTAAGTTATGTTATGATTTTAAAGTAGATAATATATATTAAGTTATATTGTGTTTTTAAAGTAGATAATTTTTGTAACTATTTATTAACTATAATTAATATGAATGATTTATTTAAAAATCTAGTCATCTAGTATTTTTTTTTTTTGACAAAATCGGTTGCTAGTTGTATTTCAAAAAGAAGAAAGAGGGAGCTGGGGCTCCATGATTACAATAAGAGCTATCTGTAATGCTGAATGATAGCAACTACAGCTAGAGGTTACAATCCTCTTGTTTCTAGTATTTGGAAAATACAAAGATGCTGTGAAATTCTAGATACGGATGAACTGAAAGAGAAGAAATGCATATTTAAAAGACATGATTAAAAAAGGAGGAGAGCTAGTCTATGTTAATGTGACTGATTTTACTTGCTGTATAGAGTTTAGGATTCTCATCATTCCCCACATTTCTTATGTTGTTGGAGCTGGTGCTGGGGACAGTTCATTTTTCAAGCATGTATTTCAGGATTTGGACCGACTCTTCGGCATGGGCGCACCTATTTGAGACCTCTTCAAACTGAGCCTGGAGGGATGATACCCTTGAGAGGAAGAAGTTAACATCAGTTTGATTTTTGTCCTCCAGGGCTTTGACGTCGTTCTTCAGCTTAGCATCCATGGTCTTCTGATGAGCACGAATTTGATCAAGTTCCACCTGTAAGTCAGCACAATGGAAACAATTTTCGCTTTTGGCCATTCTGATTTTTTCTAAGATTAAGATAGAGACGAAAGCTATAAACAAAAACTAAGGACTAGAACCAGTGATGGGAAGATGGAGGCGTAGGATTACTAGAGGGGCAGGAAAGAAGTGAAAGGGGGAGGGAGGGTTCAAAGGGACGTGTTGCCAATCACCAAGGGACCCGAGAGCTTGGAGGGGCACTAAGAGAGACAGTAGAGGGTCGGGGTAGGGGTGAAGTGAAGAGCAGAGGGAGGGAGAATTTATAGAGCCGAGTAGGGGAAGAGAGATAGGGCTGAGGGAGGACCAGAGCAAGAGAGTCACAGGGGTGAGGAGAGAAAAGCAGTTGAGGGCATAGGCAAAATCAGAATATGCAGAGGAGAGGATCGCAGAAGATTTGAAGGCGGTGATGATCATGGTTAGGGGAGAGGAGATAAGGACAGGGCATCATTGCAAAGGAGGAGGCCCAGAGATCAAGCGCAGGCACAATTGGCTAATCGATCTGCGTCGCTGTTAAGCGATCTTAAAATGTGATAAAATGTGATACCATTCAATTCACTGAGGAGGATGAGGCATCTGCTGAGGATTTTCTCGAGGGTGACATTTTATGTGGACCGCTTGCTAATCATGGACTGTATGACAATGGCTGAGTCGCCCAGAATGATGGCATTTTCCAGTCTTTGATTTTTAAGTTGGATTAGACCTTTATAGAGGGCTAGAGCTTCGGCTCTATTGTTGGATAGCGATCCAAGGCTCCATTCAAAAGATAAGATCACGTTCCCAGATGCGCTTCTGATCATATCCCCTGTGCCAGCGATACCAGGATTCGATTTCGAGGCACCATTAAAAAATAGAGTAGGTTTTCCTCTATCTTTTATCCACTCTTTGAAGGTGTTTTCCTTAAGACAACTTTTCCAAGGGGCTAAGCGATGAGGAGTAGAGGGAATAGTATGCTTGTTGCCTCTGAATATTAGCTCACGGAGAAAAATTCTTTCATCGACATTTAGGGGTGAGGTGTCGATTCTGTAATTACTTTTAGCAGGAAAGATTTCTGTGATGAGACTCCAGGATTTGTTGCCGAGCTTCCTGAGTGATGGTTCTTTTCCTCAGAAGATCTTATTGTTACAGGAGAGCCAGATATTCCAAAGGGCAGCGAGCGGAAGGGTGTTCCAAACCCTACTTGGGAGATTGATATGTTTATTTTTCCAAGGTAATCTGATTTTCCATTGGAGAAGGAAATCTACAATAGTGCCATCTTCACTGATATCATGCTTGAAGTTGGTAGTGAGGGTATACCAGCAGAGAGTGGTGAAGGGGCACCTGCGAAAGAGGTGGGTTACAGTCTCTGCAGCGTTTTGACAGTTGGGGCAGATAGAATGACCTATGAGCCCCCTTTTCTGGAGATTGTCAGCAGTGAGGAGTTTTCCTTTCAGCAAGGTCCATATGAAGAATTTAACCTTTGGGATGACTTCAGAGCGCCAAACCATTTTCCATATAGGCCAAGTAGGGGCTGGAAATTTCTCTTTGCAAAGGAACTGGTAGGCAGACTTTATGGTGTAGGCTTTTCTTGTGGGATCCCAACGGAATCCATCCAAGGCATTACATTGGAAAGGACTTATACCATGTAGGTGGGGTTGTAACTTATTGAGGTATTTATTGAGATGAAGAGGGATAGAAGGAAATTTCCATCCGATCCACAATTGATTTCTGTTATCCCATTTAGATATCTGATTTAGGAATTTGATGCCCATACTGTCCAAATGTCGAATAATGTTCTGAGTGCCTGGTCTTTCAATGATGGGAATACCTCCCATGATGCCATCCTGGCCTATGTTGATGGTTTTTCCTCCTTTCGAAACTTTAGAGAGGTTTTCTGCTAGGAGGGGGATGGATTTTTTGCAAGAGGACCAAATATTGGTGCACTTCTTGTTGGGGATGTCTTGCTGAAGTAATTGTTGTCTTGGAGAATTTAAATATTTGACTTCAAGCACCTGTTTCCACCATGTTTGTTCCCTATTGATAAATCTCCAAACTATCTTACCTCCAAAGGTTTGATTCATGATTTTAGTCGAGCAAAAACCAATGCCTCCATGTTCCTGGTCTTGGATGACTTGATTCCACTTGACTAAGTTGTATTTTTTTTTTCTTGTTTTCCCCCATGCCATAGGAAATGTCGAATGATAGCCTCCATTTTTTGATGAATGCTAGCCGGGGCTTCCAAACGAGTGAATTGATAGAGCGGGAGGGAGGATAGTCCAGACCTGAGGAGGGTGATGAGTCCCACATGATTCAGCCATGAAGAGCCCCATTGATTCACTTTCCTCTTCATTTTATCTATGGTCACATTCCATATTTTAGTCTTTAAGAAGTTGATGATGACAGGCATACCCAAGTAGCTGAAATAATCCCAATTTAACTTGAAAGGTACCCCAAAAATGCTGGCAATGTTGTGTATAGTTTGTCTAGAGGTGTTCCAGCCATAGAAAAAACGTTTCTTAAAGTTGATTAGCGCTCCAAAACAGTGCATAAATCTATCTATAAATTTATTGAATCGATGAGCTATAGATGTGGAGGCTCCTCCCATTAACAAGGTGCCATCAATGAATTGGGAGTGATTCATATTGCGGACTCCATTGCCATATTTTATCCCTGTGATGAGACCGCCCTACTTCATGTGGTCAAGAGCCCTACTGAAGGAGTCAGACTTAATAATGAATAGATATGGGGAGAGGGGGAAGCCTTGGTAAAGCCCTCTTGAAGATTGGAAAAAAGGAGCAGGTCTTCCATTTACAAGAGGGGAAATCCAAGCCCCGGAGATACAGGATTTGATGAGATCAATGAAACTCTGATTGAACCCCAATTTATGCAAGACAGCTAAAAGGAAGGAGTGCCTTACCCTGTCAAAAGCGTTGGCGAGATCAAGCTTAAGGATGAAGCCCTTTTTGTTACGGGATATGCTAGAGTGGATGGCTTCCTGGACGAGGAGAATAGAATCAGAGATAAGACTTTGAGATATGAATCCACCTTGATTCTCCAAGATGAGGTTGTTTATGTGAGGCTTGAGGCAAGTGGCTAGGATTTTGGTGATGATTTTGTAGGAGGCGTTGGAGAGGGAGATTGGCCTGAAACGGGAAAAGGAGGAAGGATGATTCTCTTTGGGTATGAGGGCTAGGAAGGTGGAGTTATTATAACCCTTGATTTCCTTCTTTTGATGAGCCCAGTGTATCATTTTCATGAGATACCTTTTGATGAGGCTCCAATAGGCTCTGTAAAATGAAATAGGGAACCCATCAGGTCCCGGGGCTTTGTCTTGATGTATGGCCCAAATGACACTTTCAACCTCTTCTTCAGATATGTCTTGATTGATGGAATTGCTTATCTCTTCAAAGATAAGGGTCGGGAGGTATTGTAACAGATTTGAATATTCCTTTGGCAAGCTGCCCTCAGTGAGGAGCTCTTTAAAGTGGGAGGAGGCAGCTTGTTTGATTTCTTCAGGATCAGTGTGAATGGTAACTATTTCATCAGTGATGGAGGAAATATTATTTTTGGCTTTAAGCACTATGTGATGTTTATGGAAGAATGCAATATTCTTGTCTCTTGATTGGAGCCAAAGGTTCCTTGATTTAAGGCACCATTTTTCCTCTTCTTTCCTGTTAATGTTGTGCAACTGCCAATATAGATCCTTTTCTTGAGTAATAATGTCTTGGATGGTTCCTTGGGAGTCAATCATTGGATGGACGTTCTTCAGTTTGGCTTTGACTTCTGCTTTAATCTTGTCTAGTTCTTGGTAGTGAATTTTTGCCCATTCTTTAAGGGCTTTCTTGGGCTTTTAAGTTTTAACTCCCATATGTGGATATGGGATCCTTCAATGTGAATGATCCATGCCTTTCGAACAATTTTATTGGCCTCTTTTATATCATTCCACAATGGGCTGTAGCGGAAGGGGAGAGGACCATGAGGACACTGCATTATCAAAGAAAGGGTTGTGTGATAATGATCAGAAGCGGAGAAGGGGAGGATAGATGCCAAAGCTGAGGAGAAAGAGGAAAGGAGGGAAACAGAGATGAGAATCCTGTCCAGCCATTCCATGATGTTGTCCTTACTTGTTCTCCTATTGGACCATGTGTATCTGCGAGTTTTAGGAATGATGTCAACTAGTTCATGCTCTTGGATAATGTCATCCATAAAAATTCTAAAAGGATCTTCCCCAAACGAACCACCTTGTTTCTCATTGGAGTGGATAATGAGGTTTATATCACCTCCCATTATGATGTTGTTACTTTCTTCGTTCTGCATATCATCCCTTTGAGAGTTCCAGAAAGTCTTTTTTTCTCTGTAGTGATTGGGGCTGTATAGATTGTATACAATGATACTTTGTTGCATTTCTGTTCTTTCTAACTCCATTTTGAGCCAGTTTTGTGTGACTGTTTAGTCTTTAAGATACCACGCATTTTTAGTCCAAAGGGTGGCTAATCCCCCAGATGCGCCTCTGGATTCTGATAAAGCGCCCTTGTATTTCTTCTCTCTGTCTATTATTGTCCTCATATCGGCTTCTCCCTGCTTCGTTTCTTGGAGAAGAATAATTTATGGCTGTTCTTGATTAATGAGATCCCTGAGAGATTTGGATTTAGAGGGGTGCCCTAAACCCCTGCTATTCCAAGATAAGACTTTCATCATTGTAAGAGTTCAGATTGAGGAGGTGTTCTTCCTCCTTGGACCTTTTGCATGATGTCCCTGTTGTTACGACTTAGAATGTAGTTCTCTATTGGGTTATAAGTTCCTAAAGCAATGTATTTCCGAGCATTTTCTATCCGGATCTATTTTGTTGATTTTCTGTCAGGACCTTGCTTGTTGTGGGATTCCAATGAGGCACCATGCTCCTTGGCCAAGCTTCTAGTGATCCTAGTTGAGGCCGAGCTAGGGGAAGGGGATGGGGGGATAAGAGGGGGTATTATTCAAACATACAAAAAACTTATATTTGACTCTCATAATATTGAGTTTATATGAACCCATCATTTACTGAGTCATTATAGTCTCATTTCCCATATTTGACTTTTATAATAAAAAAATACAGGTCATAAATGACAGTTATTAAAAGCTCTAACTTGTCAATTTCACATTTCAATATTTAGAGGACCTTTCATCATTGTTGATACCTATTTGGTGCTTGCATTTATGATCTTAAGATGTAGTTGTAGTATTGTGAATATCATATAATATTTAGTTATGAAATATTTTTAATTACTTTATATACATCAAAGGCTCGAAGCTCGAAATCTTGTTGATGTTCCTACCATCCACATTGTTTGTTCATTGAATCAGCTTCACTCAAGTGGAAGGCTCATTTGGTGAATCATCATATTGATTCAACCAAAATTCAGGGAATTTTAAGGCTCATGTGATAACAATGTTGTTGATTGAGGAGTGAACCAGCTTTACTAAAGTGGAGGGTTTGTATCCTTGGTTACATCACCTGCAATTTGAATAGTGGGTGCACAAGCACCAATAGTAAGTACTACTTCAATGTTCACAAAAATCTACCTCCATTATTTCTTGATATATTTTTTTTTCGAAATGTTGTAATTAAAAAAAAATGGATATTACAAGCATATCTTTCCAACACTCCTACCCATTATAAGGTTTGGTGAACCTGATGGGTGAAAATGGTTTCTCATCACAGGGAATATGGTTCACTATTGGGAAGGGAAAAACTTTGTTTCACCATTTTTCAGAAGAAAAACTATGTTTCACCTTACAATTACACAAGTTGAATATGTTTATTTGTACTATTTATAAATTAAAGTGTTATTACAATAGATTTCATGATGGTAAGTTGATGAATAAATTCAACTTTCTATTATAGACATTCATTGTTTGAATTATTCAGCTTCTATTTCCTACCCATTATGTCATTTTCAATCTTTTACATAGTTTTACAATGTGGTAGCTTACTAGTTGAAGCATGTGCTTTGGATGATAGTGAATCACCCGTGGGTTTAATATTCATTAGAAAAATAGATTTTCTTAATGCTTATTTTTATGGAAGATGCTCTAGCAAACAAAGAGTTAATAATATAGTGGCTAAATGGAAAATATAGAAAGTTGGATAATGATTCTATGCATATGAAATGATATAAGATTATTAAAATATAGCTAAACTATCGTCTAATAAATATCCAAGGTAAATTTTATATATAAAAAATTATAAAGAAAAAAAATAACCATATAGGTAGATCTTACTGTATTATAGTTAATTAAACTGTATAGATATTATAATTGATTTAATTAAATTGTAACAAAAACAAAATTTTCATACAACTATAAACTTTTATGACGAAAAAAAGAAGGATAAAACAAAAAAATAGTATATTATTAAATCGTTATGATATCAACATAAATAATTGAAATGATTCCAATAAGATATAAAAGAGACACAAAATTAATAATAGTACCACTCCTACTTCTTCTTTATTGACACCTAATCCTATGGGATGGGTGTGGATATTTATTTTTGTATAATAAATAATATTGGGAAATAAGGAAGGCCAAGAGTCATTGGGAGATGAATCCCAATAGCCTCACCTCCATGTATAAATGCATGTTCATTATTCATTCAATAACACATTCTGATTTGAGGAGTTACCTCCTGGTTTGAAATGGTATCAGAGCCAGTCCCACTATTGGCATTTCTGCCTGTGGTGTAACTCCCTCTCCTTTGCTCAGTCAGTTTTTATTAATATTTTTTGCTGCTCCTACTTATTGCTAGAATGTTATTCTGCATTTTTTTTCTCTGCATAGGTCTGACATTTGCAGCTCCTGCAGCTCCTAAAGATTCTGCAATTCTGCAGTTCTTGACTTCTGCAAATTGCAGCCTCTGCCACTCTGCAATTTTTCAGTCCTGCAACTCTGCCATTCCAATTTTTTTTTGTAACGGCCTTTTGGCCTCCTCCATTCTCCATACCTATCGCCTCACCCATTTCCCCTATCTGCTATCTCCCTAAATAGCGCTCCCTTCCCTCTCTCCTACCCATCACTTCCCCACGCCCCATACTCACCCACAATACATATTATCTCTGCGCATAATCCTCACTCAACTCCCTATCACTACAACATACAACACACCCAGCGCTCCATTTATCGGCCCTCCAGCGCTACATCCCACCCTATCTACTTTATTTAACACACCCTCTGTCCATATCATACACTAGCGTTGTTTCCATTGCAGTTAACACATACCACGTGAGACAAGAGCTTACTGTGCCCAGTGGCCTTTCAGCCCTCTCCCTTTCAGCGCTGTCGAACATCCCCATACACCACAAGCGGTATTCCTCCACGCTGCATACACTCCCAAGCGATATTCCCACGCTGTCATTCGCCCCTCTGTCACATATGTAATACAGTGTTCCAACGCAGGCATGTTATCCTTCCACTACAGGAAGCGGGAGGCAATCGTTATAGTAACCACATTACATTACGCCCTCGACTCAACACAGTCATATACACTGTCACTTACATATCACTTACGCCCTCTGCATATACAATACCGCCATCATAATACCGCCCAATCCATTCTACACTGTACGCTATCCACATATATACAGCCCTCACATATATATATATATATATATATACAGCGCTCAATCATTCAATACCTCCATTCCACTTTTAATACCATTGTAATACGCTGTTGGTTTATCTATACGCTGCCTTCTATCTATTTAATACACTGCTCTCCATAATACGTTGTCACACCATATATCCCCACGCTCTTTAATACTCATTATGCCCTTCCCATCTTTCAATACTGCCCATACGCCATTCTTAACAATACCGTCCACACCATTCGTATACAATAGCACCACATTACCGCCCCCTCCCACTGTCATATTTAATATCACTTCACATTCATAATACCGTCCTTCCATTTCAAAATACCGCCCTCCCATAACTTTCCATATCGACTTCCCATACAAATTTTTTTTCCAAACAAAAAAAAATACATATATTTTTTTGGTGCAGAATTCAGCTTTTTAGCAAAGAGTTTGTGTCTTTTTAAATTCAGTCTTCATATTTTTAGCAATGTTTCTGTCCTTTTAAACTGAGTATATTTTCCAGCAAAGAGTGTTTTTATTTTCTCTCCTTGAAAAGAGATTCTCCAGAAATTTTTTTTTTTCTCCTCCTTCAAAAGAAGATGACAGTCCCTTCATCTTCTAAAGAGGCTGCATACTTGGCACAGAGAGAAAAGAGACATGCTTTAGATTCATCCAAAGGAAGAGATGGCAGAAGACGAAGAAGAAACTTCAGAGAAAATGGGGGCAGACACTCTAAAACTCAGCAGCAAAGAAATCAAGACCAGAGATTCTCCAGCAAAGTTTTTTTTCTCCTCCTTCAAAAGAAGATGACAGTCCCTTCATCTTCTAAAGAGGCTGCATACTTGGCACAGAGAGAAAAGAGACATGCTTCAGGTTCATCCAGAGGAAGAGATGGTAGAAACTTCAGAGAAAAGGGGGGCAGACAATCTAAAGCTCAACAGCAAAGAAATAAAGACAAAGGTAAAACTAATGAAAAAGACAAAGGTAAACCACCTGAATCAGCTCATTCTGTTCTAGCACATTGTAACAATGGAGTAACTGAAAACCTATTTGATGTTTCATTTACTTCATGGAGAGATGATTGGTTGCTAGATTCAGGAGCAACATGTCACATGACATTTAGAAAAGATTTTTTTGAAGAATTCACTCACAAAGTTGATGGAGCAGTATATTTCGCAGATAAATCCAAACTCAAGCCATCAGGGCTTGGCACAGTCAGGCTTAAACTGCCTGGTCTTCCTGATCATATCCTACATGAGGTTCTATACCTCCCCGAGTTGAAGAGAAACTTGCTGTCCCTGATCGAAATCCGGCAGCAAGGACACTCAGTTCACTTGTTTGATGGCAAGGCAGAGGTCAGATCAGCATCAGATCACTCACTTGTCAGGGAGGGAATAGAAGAAGGGAGACTCTTGAAGCTGAAAGGTTCATCTGCTCATGCTCAAAACTTTGCATTCAGTTCACATCATGATGAAGGTACATTCCCATCAAGTCTTTTATGGCATGCTAGATTTGGACACTTAAACTATGATAGCCTTCATTTGTTGAAGAAAAATGGTGTTGATGGACTGCCTACAATTCCTAGAAAACCTAAGGAATGTGATGCTTGTATTCTAGGAAAGCATAGCAAACAGCCATTTCATGATTCACACTCAAGAGCACATAGGAAACTTGAACTTGTTAATTCAGATTTATGTGGCCCTATGCCTATTGCTTCTGCAAATGGAAACAAATACATGATGACATTTATTGATGACTACACCAGAATGTGTTGGATTTACTTACTGAAGAATAAGTCTGATGCTTTTCAAACTTTCAAGAATTTTCATGCATGGATTGAAAATGATGCACAAACACATATTGGCTCTCTACGTACTGATAATGGAAAAGAATACACCTCAAATGAATTTGAAAATTATCTTTGTCAACATGGAATCAAACATCAAACAACCGTGCCATATAATCCACAACAGAACGGTGTAGCTGAAAGAATGAACAGAACCATTTTAAATATGGTCCGCTCCATGTTATTTTTCAAGAATGTAAAATTGATGTTTTGGGCTGATGCAGTTCTATGTGCTGTTTACATAAAGAACAGGTGTCCTTCAAGTTCAATTAGAAATAAAACTCCTTTTGAAATGTGGCATGGCCACATTCCTTCGGTAAAGCATTTCAGGGTCTTTGGGTCCACCTGTTATGCCTTGATACCCAAGGGTCAAAGGAACAAACTTGGTGCTAGAAGTCGCAAATGTATCTTCTTGGGGTACTCCAATACCTCCAAAGGATATCGTCTCTATGATGAAGCAAATAATAAGTTTGTGATAGCAAGAGATGTCATATTCCTTGAATCTTCCAAGAGTGACAAGGTTGTTGAGCGACAACTTGATCGCCTGGATAGATTCACACATGCAAAGTCCTTCCAAGAATTTGATAATGTGATTCCACATCTTGAAGGGGGGATTCCGATATTGAATCAAACTGTGGAATCATGTCCCGAAGCACTCTCTCCCCCACATGAAGAAACAACCACAGATGACACATTGGATGATGTGATTGACAGAATTGGGAGATTGAATCTTGAATCAATCCCAACTCAGTCAAATGACCAGCCTGGGCCATCTCAGAAAGGTCCTCCCAAATGGCTGACAAAGACACTGGAGAATGTTCATCCTGATGAGGTTGGAAAAACAGGAACAAGGAGTTCCACTCAACAAATCGAAGGTGATGTAGATAATTCTGATTCCCCTGTTGATATGGATATTGCTTATAACCGTGAATTGAGTTTGTCTACAGATCATGAACCAAATTCCTTCAAAGAAGCCGCTTCTCATGATGAATGGAAAGAAGCGATGTAGAAGGAGTATGATGCCTTGATAAAGAATGGCACTTGGAAGCTGGTTGATCCACCTTTGGGAACGAAACCAATTGGCTGTAAGTGGGTCTACAAGAACAAGTATAAAGAAGATGGCTCACTTGACAAGCACAAGGCCAGGCTTGTGGCAAAAGGTTTTGCACAAAAAGAAGGAGTCGATTATGAAGAAACTTTTTCTCCCACAGCAAAATGGACCACCATCCAGACTCTCTTTGCCTTAGCAGCTCAGAATGGATGGAAAGTCCATCAGATGGATGTAAAAACAACCTTCTTGAATGGAGATCTAAAGGAGAAAGTTTATATGTCCCAGCCAGAAGGATTTGTGATAAAGGGTCAAGAACACAAAGTTTGCAAACTTGTGAAATCCTCGTATGGCCTCAAGCAAGCACCACGAGCCTGGTATGAGAAGTTGACCGAGCATCTTCTGAAACTTGACTTCAAACACTTTGATCTTGATGATGCAACTTTGTTTGTTAAGAAAGTTGGAAAAACAGTTGTATATCTTGTGGTATATGTAGATGATCTTTTGATAACAGGAAGCAATGAGAGCTATATTGCATCCATGAAGAAAGAGTTGAAGAAAGGTTTTGAAATCACTGATTTGGGTCATGTTCATTACTATTTGGGTATTGAAGTAATTCAACATCCTAAATTCATATTTCTTTCTCAAAAGAAGTACATTGGAGATCTCTTGAAAAAATTTGGCATGGATGACTATAATCCCTTAACCACTCCAATGGAACAAAATTTGAAGCTCACATCTATTGAAGGGAAGGAATTTAAGGATGCAACTAAGTATAGACAGCTTGTAGGAAGTCTTATATACCTGACCACCACCAGACCTGACATTTCATTTGCTGTTGGAATCCTCTCAAGGTTCATGCAAAAACCTTGTGAAGGACATTGGTCTGCTGCAAAAAGAGTGCTAAGGTACTTGAAGGGGACTCAAGACTTTGGACTCAAATATACACAGTTAGGTGACTTCAGCTTGATCGGATACTCTGATTCAGACTTTGATGGCGACAAAGAAATAGGGGTGTCTACTACAGGTTACACCATGAGTCTTGGATCAGGAGCTGTCTCATGGAGATCACGCAAACAGTCAGTTCCAGCAGATTCCACGACCGAGGCAGAATATGTGGTAGCAGCTGAAGCAACAAAGGAAATTGCGTGGCTCCGGAAAATCCTGGAAGATTTGCAGATGAAACAAATGTACTCCACACCACTCATGATCGACAACACTTCTGCAATAAAGTTGGCCAAGAACCTAAAGTTCCATGATCGAACAAAGCACATCAATACAAAGTACCATCTAATTCGACATCATGTTCAGGCCAAAACCATCCATCTACATCATTGTTCCACAAATGAGCAAACTTCTGACATCTTCACCAAAGCACTTGGAAGAGAAAAGTTTGAAAAGTTCAGATCGATGCTTGGACTCACCAACATCCCTTCGGATTAAAGGGGGGAATGTTGACACCTAATCCTATGGGATGGGTGTGGATATTTAATTTTGTATAATAAATAATATTGGGAAATAAGGAAGGTCAAGAGTCATTGGGAG